>JAKWJC010000372.1:51984208-53184208 GCA_027704865.1 Solanum neorickii
GGATATTTTCGTAAATAATTATTGATAAGGATATGTAGCTTCTTCAGGAGAACTGATTTTGCTGTTGGTTAAAAGCACATTCCATTTTGCCCAAACACCTTATCTCCATCAAAATTTCTTTTTGCTTCCCAAATGTTTGGCACAAACTCACATCGTCATCAGTTTAAGTAGATTTTATGCCTCCACGCAGGCAAAACCCAATAATATAATTCATTAGAGTTTGTGCCTGAATCTTCCCACCATGTAGGCAATATTACCTCTGGAATATCTCTGTGATTATATGCATGTAATGGTTCGTTTTGTTTTTTATATTTGTTGCTTGTCATATATACTAATTTGTTTCCTGGTGCACTTCTTTCCAGGATGGACGAATTGATTATGGAGAATTTGTTGCTATGATGCAAAAAGGAAATCCGTGTATAGGGAGACGAACAATGCGAAATAGTCTGAATTTGAGCATGAGAGATGCATCGGGAGCTCAGTAGTAGCTTCTCAGACAGACATCTCTAGTAGGTACATTCCTCCCCCTTTTTTGCTTTCAAAGTAATCCTTTTTTGTGGAAATGCATCAGTCTTACTGCTTGCATTGTGTTTAGTGAACTTAAGAAAAATCTTAAAATGTTCGTTTCTACTTATAATTGAATTGGAAGGCCTGTATCCATTCTACATTTAGAGTTCTTTAACTTTTGAACTTTGAGTCGCTTAAGATTTTTTTCCTATTCAGCTCTATGGTTATGCGCTCACTTAGTCACTTGTATTGTCCTACATAAAATTGTTAAATGATTGGGCTGTTTTTTGGGGTTGAGACCTGGAAGAAGAATCATTAGTGAGAGTTTTCTTATTGACAATTGATTGGCGATGTACAAGAGGGGCTGGTTTTAAACTGAGGGGCTGGTTTTAAACTGTTTGCATTGGCTCTCATATTGAGAAATTCTGTTTAGTGGCATTTGATCGTACAGTTCCTTGACAACCGCATTAATGGTTTGACCTTGTTTTTTCAATTGGCAGTGGTGCATATTGTGTCTGTTTTGTTATTTATGTCAGCCTTGTACCTCCTTTGAGTAATGCTTGAGTCGCAACATCAAGGTCTGATATAGGAGTTACTAGGGCCAACGTTTGCCAACTATCTTGTACGTTATTCACTATATTGTGGTGGAAGTTGCTAAGAAAATTTGATTGAACCTTTGAAGTTCAGTGAGGTGTATGTGATAATCTAGTGTGTTTCATTACAAGATTATAATGTATTCAGTATCCCAATTTTGGATGTCGATTGATGTGACCATGATGTTGATCAGTATTCTTGGACCTATGGTTTTGTTTAGTTGACTTGAAAAGATAACAATGTGGATCTCATAATTGGACGGGGAGAGGAAGGGGTTTGAGAAATGGGTGGGAAATCAGCTCAAGGGGAGTCTGTACAGGGCTGTATCTTGCTCATGATGTTCATTCTGAGGGCAGAGAACAAAATGACATGGCTCAGTTCAAGAATCATGCAATATGAAAATGCATGAATTGAAGATACAGTGAGGACGGGACTTTAGGCTGATATTGGCTACTTTTTTCATCTTAGGCAAAGATTACCCCAAAATATGTTTGTGATTTATCAGGAGCTTAACTGCATTTTGGGACTGACTCAGTCTTGTAGGTGGCTTTAGTTGATGTGGAAAGGAACAGTAATCTTATTTCAAGAGAGTGAAGGATGAGTGAGAAATTTACTTTAGTTCAATGTTAAACTAGTTGGCGTAGGCTATACGGATTCTCTCTATCGATCTTCTATATTCACGCTCTTATCAGAAAAGAAAAATCTATTGGGTTTTCTCACAGTAGATGATTATTTGAAATGTTATCTTGCATCATCCAGATTTGCAACTTAACATGCTTGGTGGAGCATTCATGAGGTATGAATGAGAATTTGGGACACCCAGGTGGTACAGAGTTTATATTGGGGAAGGCATCACAAAACTTTGTGGTTTGGTGAACAGACTATGTTTGATCTTGAAGATCTGCTCGTGAATATGCTATCAAAATGTATGATGGTATGTATTAGTAGCATGTTATAGATTGATTTTAATGTTACTGTGAATGTCCTTTGATGGCTACATTGGAACAAAAAGTAAAATAGTTGGAAAGAAAAGGGCTATGACAGAGGAGCAGAAGCTATCATACTTTTTGGTTAGGAAAATAGTAGGATCATGTAGTTGGAAAGAAAAGGGCTAATGATGCATAGGAGCAGAAGCTATCATACTTTTTTGGTTTTGAGTCCGAACAGAGGGGGAGCGTGGGGTTATGCCGAGCTAAGAGGGGAAGAGAGTTGGGAAGTACATTTATGAGTTCAGTAGAAATTCATGCTTTGGTTTTAAGTGGATGCAGAAAATCGGTGCTTTGAGATATATTTTCTTAGTCAGCTTCCAAAAAAAGATTGAAAGATTAACGAGCTTGATAAGTTTACAAGTTTCAATGAGAGCAAAGTTTCATGCATCTGTTCAAGTCCTAATTGAGTTGTTGAGACCCAGAGACCATTTGCTAATTTCTCTTTACAAGAAGCAATGAACAATTATTTCCTCCTCCTTTGTGAAAATTACATAATCCTAACTTTCTTAGCTCTCCTAAAAGAAAATTACATTAATACTGTTTTGTGTTCTACTGAAGAAGACTGGCGGCGTTGATCATGTATTCTACTAAAGAAGTTTCTAATTTAGGCACTGGCTAGTTTGCAGGTTGTACAGAAAAGAGGCCAGGGCAATAGACTTTCATCCAGTAACATCCAGTACCTTCGAGTTTGCTAGAAGAGGATGAGTGAAAGACCCTATCGGACAGCTCTATGCTTCCACGATTTGTTGTGAGCTTTATATTTAGTTTTTAGTGTTGAAAATGTTCCCACTAATGTGTTCAAATTAGTTGTGTCCTTTAGTCGACGCTTCCTTCTTGTTTCAAATTGTTAAATTATGTTGTTTTATCATATGATGTTTTATTCCATGAATGATTCTTCACTTTTCTACTCATGATAATTTATGCTATTTATTTTTATGCTTGTTTATAGTAATACTGTTATGTTGTACTTTCATGGAAGTTTTTTTTTCTTCTTTAAATTTTGCTGGAGGCATATCAATCATTTGGTACAAGGAACTAAGAGAAGTCATTAGCAGAGAAGGGTTATTAGCTATTACAACAACCATACCTCAATTCCTATCAAGTTGAGATCGGTTATATGAATTCTCACTAATCATTTGTTATTTATCTCAGACCATTATTAAACATAATTGTTGCCACTTGAGAATAAACCAATGTTGAATATACAATTATATACTTCCTGTCCATTAATTTAATTCTGGATAAGGGAAATTGAATAGTTGTCTTCCTACTGCACTGGCCATATGTTGTAGGTAATTGTGACCTATTGTGCTGGTGCTGCACTTTCACATGCTATAGCAATTTCCTGAAGCATAATCAAACAGTGTCACAATAAGCAGGTGCTATGAAATTGTGATCCATTTAAAAATTGGGTTGTTGATACCTTCTCCGTTTCAATTTATTTGTTTGATTTTGACTTAGATACAAAGTTTAATAAGGTATATCGATGATATGAAAGCAGCAAAAGCTTAAAAACAGACTGAGAATAAATAACAAAAAAGTTTCCTTTTTAGGAGAAACAAAAAAAGAACTACTTGCCTTCAACTTGCCATTATCAGAAAATATGCATTTGGATGTAATGGCACGTCCTTGATCGAACAGCCACCCAACTTCACAGCAAGTTTCACCACCTGCAATGTCTTTCAAACAACACCATAGTTGCCTTGGAAGCACAACAAGATCTAATTCATCTCGTACTGTCTTCCTGGTGCTGCCATCGACAAGCTCTTGAATAACTTTCTGGAAGTGTAATTCAGAACTCTCCATTACTTATTCCTTCTGATGCTGACATGCTAAAAATTCTTTATCTCTGATTTAACCACAGACATTGCTAGCAATAAAAAAAACTACAATGTTGAAAACATATAAAAGCTGAAAAGTGAAGTCAGTAAGATGGTGTTTGGTGCACTATTCTCTTTGTCAATCTAATTTAGTTTTTAACTACTCTGCCATCAAGTCAACAGTTTGAATCCTTGTTGATTATGGTGTGAAGGTTTTTATTGCCTGAGCAAGAAAAGGACATCTAACATGATTAAAATGGAAATTTCACTGAAATATTAAGGAACTAAAAGAACCTTTAGCACTTTGTTGATTTAACTTCCTAGAAATAAGGTGAAGCGTCTGGTTTCTACGTTCAAATTTCGAAGTTCTACCCATACCAGGTGATCTTTGGATGCAATCAACGTATGAGACTATGATTGTCAACCTCTGGGGCTAGGAAGTCAAAGCAAAAGGCTGAACATATGGTGAAATTCTAAAAAGTAACAATTCTGAAAACACTTCTAACTTGCAGTCAAGGCACTAAAATATGAAAATATATTAATTCTGCTCCAAATGAAGTTGTTGAAGCTGCACTAAAAACAAGGTGAGCAAGGAAAAACCTACAATTACAATGATCACATAGGATATTCAGTGCTCTGGACTATGTGTTATGTGATGTTAGTCAGCATTCCAAGTCACAAGTAGAAAACCTTCTTCAACTTGATAATAGCAGGATGATAGTGGAGAGACATAATATAATTAAGTAATTATAAGTGTATACTCTAGCTAAATAAGTTTTTAGATGAAATGCTCACACAATTTAACATGCTATTAGAGCCAGGCAAGATGTCATGTGTTCAAATATCACCACCACCCAATAACAAATAGTGTTGTATGTGTTTACTTTTAGTGAGATGTCGCACAGTTCAATGGATAGGGTCATTTAGTGCTTACTTCTGGAGCATTGTTGAAACTGGAGATGGCATGCTTACCCTCCCAAACACCAATGACTTCTGCAGGGTCCAAGGCTTTGGTAGAAGCAAATGCAGAATCTTGAATAGCACACCCACCAAGCTGATCCCCGTTTCGAAATGGCCCATACCAATGCTCACAAAACACCTTAATGTTTTGCAATACCAACTTAGAATCTTGAAGGCGCACAACCTGAATTAGAGGTGACAAATGGGCGGATTGACTTAAATTTGGGCAGGTAAAAACAATGAAGGATTGATTTCTCATATGAACACTCGACTAATAGTTCTTACATAAAGTCAACTCTCGTTTTAATACCGATTTTCTCTTCAAGAAAGAAAGTAACTTTTCTGAGAGTATAACTATTACTTGAGTGACCATCTAATCAATCAATAAACATGTCATGACCTCTAACCTGAACAATCCGCACCCTCGACTCCTTGTCCCGGGGATCAATCAAACAATGCTCCAATTCCCATGACAAATAAGGAGCTGTATTATAATTTCCATCATGATTATTGGACCAGGCAGCCACATAACATCCGGTTGATTGATATGCAAAGGCAGCAACATTGGCATCAGAAATATTCCTCTCGTCGATGCTATACCTAGTTGCAGCATCAGCTTCACAGCCAACGGTAGGAAGGAGCCGAATGAACTTGTACATGAAAGAGAAGGCATCATCATCACGAGCAAGAGTAGGACATTGAGTTTGCCAATCGAATACCTTCACCTCCCACTCCCTGTAAGCTCCAGGGACTACAGATTCCGGTAATTCAATCGGCTCACCTTGCTTGCTAAAATCTGCTCCAAACCCATCCCATTCGCCAGACACATTTTTTGCAAACTCAGCCCATCCTTTCAAATTGATATTTTCAGAGTCTATAAAAGCAAAAAGAAGGAAAATTTACTCAAAATTAGCACATGAAAATTATATTTTTACCAGCCATTCAAAAATTGAACAAATATGTAAGTCAAATTAACTCATGAAAAAACTTACCAAAATATCTTTCACTAAGACATTCTTTTTGTTTGATAAGCTATATTCTATCCCCTCTGTTCACTTTTAATTATCATGTTACGCTTTTTAAACATTAATTTAATTAATTTTTAAAGTAAATTTAGATTACATTAATCTGCAAAAAAAATTATACATTAAAAAACTATAAGAGAAGTATCTAGCAAAGTTTATAAAATTCGCCCTGCATCACTATTACAACAGTTTCTGAAATTCACTCACTCTATACCACAATTGTTTTGTATGTATCTATTGCTATATCAATGATACAACCCCTGTTGCTAAATCTGGTAATTATCCAAACTATTGTTATGTTTGGTAATTAAGTCTCAATCTATAACTATTTTTCGGTAAATTTCTGGGGACGAAACCCAAATTTTTTGATTTCTGATATTGATGGTGTATTTTTGTGCTTACCTTTAACGGAATCTGAAGTTGATTGGAGTTGGGAAGCTGAGTTCTCCGTTGTCTTTGGTGCCAAGGCGGGTATGGAGATGCTTCTCTTCGAAGTAGTAATAGTAGTAATAGTGGTATAATTTTCAAGTTTGAATTGTTGGGAGAAGTTTGATATTTTATTGTTAGTGAAAGATGAATGGAAGAAGGTGCGAATTCTCACATGGGCAGAAGCAGACAGAGCAGCCATTGATGATACAGTGAGGAGCCGTGCAAACAGTTTTAGCCTAACATTACTTTTCTTATCTCCTTTCTTTTTTCCATTTTACCATATATTTTGTCTAACTTTTGTAAGACTCGTTTTTAGAATGGGAAAGGACAAATATATACCGGCCTATCGTTAATGGTACGCAGATGTCCGTTCAAAAACTAAAGTGTATATATATATATATATATACTAAAGAACATATGATGATCTTATTCATCAATTCATTATTTATTAAATATCGGATCAACAACGGATAAGATTGTGACACGTGTTCGTTCCTACTTAGTCTTCCGAGTGAAGGGCATATATACTCTAATTTTTGAACGGAAGTGACATCAATAACCCTGAAGTATGACAGAGATTATCTATATTCCATGCACGATCGAAAAGCCTCCCTCATCAACTTTCTGTCTTTCAAACCACACTAGGATTTCCAGTTCAACTGATAATTCGCAGATATATTTGACGCGGCCAATAAGAGTTTTTTTCACTCATTAGTTTAAACTCGAGACTTTTGAATATCACGATCACCGTAATTCATTATGGTCCCAAAAAACATATAATTCGACCTACAAATTGGGAGTTCTCTAATTTTTAATGGTATGTAACAAAATAACAACGGATAATGCTATTAGAAGGAATATACTTTTGAAAAGCAAGGAAGATTAATGTGCTCAGTGAAGACATCCTTGATATGGAAATTATGATTTATTAACAACTAATTTACCACAATCATATATTCATTATGAACTATTCTCATTTGCCTCGCAAATTAATACGGGTAAAACAAGAGTGTCGATCACACAAGACCTTTGGTTAAGCATGGAAGAGTCCATCTATCCGATCACATCCTTAGCGGTGTGCCTTGCATCTGTATATGTTCAATATCCAGTACATAGATCACGAGTAGATGAGAATTCTATTGATAAAACCTCTTTCAATCTAGCTAGCCAATATCTTTATTACAAATGATTCCGAAAAAATACAGGAGAAAAAAGAGGCATTTACTGCTGGAAAGAGGTAAGATCAAGCTGCAATGTGATATACCTGCAAGGTTACACCACTGCAGATGCACCTAAGCACAAGGAAGCATTAACACAGATGCTTCATTTGCAATCCAACTTTCAAAAAAAGTTGCAAATAATATCCAATATAATGATTTACCAATATCTTCAATTTGTTGGGTTTGTCTAAACTTCCAGAAAGAACTTGATATAGTTGATACCTAAACTATTTAACTTGAAGCTTCGTTAAATTTGAAGACGCAATCATAAAGCCTTCCTCCAAGAAACTGAGCAACTTCCGGATGCTTTACCTGTGTTTAAGAAACAAAAAAAAACTTTTTAAAAAAGGTAAAAAAAGTAACTTTCTTTTCGACTTCCTTTGGGGATCGCTTATATGGTTCTAAATGAAAGCATGAAGGTATATTACCATTCCAATCTTGAGGGAATCACATTTGAATCGAGCATACAAGTTTGTCTCTATTCCGCGGCCCTGCAATGAATTCAAAGAGAAGCTAAAAGTTGAGAGAGATTGGAAATTTAAAATATGGGGAGTGACGCCCTCCATGAAGATATAATTATTTTTCTGCATAGGATTTTTTTTGTTTAAATCATAACCCTTTAAGATTAGATTCAATCCTTAAATTTTTATCAGGAATAAAGTGTTTAATTGTTCTCAAGACTATAGCTTGTTTAGGATTTCCTGATCTACAAATAGGCTTTTGATTGGTGACACTTTGACTTTATGAATAATAATCTGTAGAAGTTTATGCAACTCACTTAAATTTTCTCTCCTCTCTTTTTAAGAAACATGAGCAGGCAGGAGATTTGTAAATTTAAAAACTTCAAAACAATTTATTACAGTATGATGTCGAATATTCAGATGCTCATATTTTTTAAAGCAAAATCACAAATCAGGAAGTTCCAATACGAGGTAGCAGGAGCAGGTAATTGGTGGAAAATCTAAAATAAGAGGCTTTGATCAGTTTATATAACTTCAAGAGAAAAATATAGTTCCTAAAAAGTGGAGAAGTGCTTAGTAGTAAAAGTTATGAGAAGCCACGATGATCCATACCCTTCGTCCTGTCACAACAATACAGGAGAGAGAAGTGTGAAATGGCAATTGGCAATTAGAGCAGGAGACTTGCAGGCTAGGTGAGGGGTTGCAGACAGGTCCCCACCCACATGGAATCATTCCCATCCCTAATCTTTTAACGTAACTCTGTCCCCTAAGAAAATAGCTCTTCTAACTTGTAAAAGTAAAGGAAAACTCTAGCTGTTCACGTCCTGTAGGCAGCTTGCAACCAACTTCATTGAGGAGTTTGAGCTTTGCCGATTAGAGTCTTCCTAAATCTTGCTTTACACCCACATTGGCATCATTAATATCCCTAGACTTCTAATGCAACACTGCCCCAACAACATAGCTATTCACACTTAGCAGAAAAAAAGAGACATAGCTATTCACATTCAAAGAGGCAGCACCAAATTAATTGTGAAGCTGACTTTTGCCATATTCTTTCCACATCTTACCTTATTACCCTCATATTTAATCAATTGATACATTTCATTCATATAAATCATCTCCCATTTAAGCACAACTATAAAGAAGAAAACAAAATGTAAAACCCATAATACAAGGTACATATGAACCAAGTCACCGAGCAAAGTTATGTTGTTCGGACTCTATAAAAATGTTGCTGAACCCATGTCGGATCCACCAAAAACTGCGCTAATTTTGGTGGATCCGACATACAGCCGACAGCATTTTTAAAGAGTCTGAGTAGGAGCAAAGTACAAGACGCAAGCAGACGAATAGCCCTTGCAATAAAGCTTTTTAGAGGTCAACAACACGAAATAATCACTAAATTTTAACATGTCATGCCACAGAGGAGATAACAGTTTCAATTAATAACTGCAAAAGCCTTACCATGCCTTCTACAATGACGAGGTCAGCATCACTTGCCAAGTATGCCAGCTCCTGAGATACCGTTGTAAGATCAATAACCTGCAACAACATGCATAAATGCATTCAGTAAATAAACCTGACATCTGGACTAGTCCGAAATTGCCTCGTCAACCACTCAACCTGACATTCATGCAACTTATCACATGCCTAATACCCCAGCCAAGCCAAGCTGGAGAGTAAGCTCAAGGGTAGGTGCATACTAAACTTAGGTTGGGTGAGAACCAAAATAGTTAGCCCTGAAGAATTCTCGCTTGCTTTAAAGTAGGAATTCTCAATAAGCTAAGACGAAATGTACAATTACGGGATAAGCAATAGCAGGCATGAAATTAGGAGATTGATTGTAAGCCATGAGGGAACCTAAATCTAGAAAATAAGTTTCCCATTATCATCTTGGAGGGTGCGGGAGGAAGCTCTGCAGTATGTAAATGAAGCTAAAAACAACTGCCACTTACCGGCAAATCATTGCCAGAATTGGCAACTAAAAGATTGGATGTGTCAACACCTATGAGCTTCCCATGCTCATCTTTCAACTGTTATAACCAAAACATGTTAATACCAAACAAAAGCTGAGAGCCCCACAAGTTGAAACATAAGACATCTATTACCTTAGAAATAATCTCTACTAACTCGGGGTAAGTAACATCATTGATAGAAGGTAAGTCATTAGCAGCTAAAACAACCTGGCCAAAGAAAGCAGTAGTTAAATGAGATATGGAAACAGGAAAAACAAAGTGTTACCAGAAATGCTTTCATATACTACTGATAAGAGCTAAAAATAGCTTTCGAATATCAGCTAATCAATGTGGCAGCCAATTTGAGGCAATTCATACTATCATCATGCTGACATATACGAAAATGTAACTTATTTGCTAGAGCTTCATACCTATTAAACTAGGGGTATTGAGGTCCTACACTTTATTTGCTTCAGGGGATTCATGAAATAGAAACACGACAAGAATGATGATATTTACCATACCAAAAGTGCTGCAACTATTGTTTAGCCATTAAAGCAACACAAAATCCCCACTCGAGTGTAAAGTTTTACTGGAAATAAACCATTTTCATTAACATCCTCATGTCGGCAAAAGAGCCAAAAGAGCAGTAACTGAGAATAAAGTTCAATTCTCAGAAGAGGCAGTCAAAATCCTCTCACAGTGATGTATACTACTTATTGATTTCGTGTGTACAAGTAAAA
This sequence comes from Solanum neorickii, assembly GCA_027704865.1. NCBI lineage: Eukaryota > Viridiplantae > Streptophyta > Magnoliopsida > Solanales > Solanaceae > Solanum > Solanum neorickii. Next base: position 51,994,912 of record JAKWJC010000372.1, read on the forward strand.
ACCCATAAACCAAGCATATCAAAAAACACATAATGGCATTTCATTCAATACAATGAAATCAAAGAACACTCCAGTTATTGGTGACAAACAATTTGAATTTAGTTTACTAAACACAAACACTTCCACAATCTGTGCATAGAAGGAGCAGGGACTCCAAAACATACCTGTGCTCCATGACGAAGTAATTCTCTAGCAAACGGCAAAATACCCAAAATAACATCTGCACCAGAATTATCAACAAAGATTACAGCCTGTATAAGAGTAAGGATGTCAGTGAAGGAACAGATATCAAATGTACTGGGTACTTCTCAAAGAAAATCATAAAACTTGGAAGCCACATAATAACAAAATATGATAAAATAGTCACCTTTTTCCATGTTTTTTTGCTCCATTTTGTAATAAATACGTCCAAATCATCTATAACCCAGGGTCGAGGGACAAGGTTTTGGAAACTAGCTAGAAAGGATATACCATCCTCTGAAAACAGCTCTGCAAGCTTCAAGAGAGGTTGAAGAAAGTAGTCATTAATTACATGATCTTAAAAACTTCGAATAACTTTATAATTGCTGGCTGTGCAGGGCACAAGATTAAGATATCAAATAAACTCTGGAAGGTTTCAGCTAGTTAGAGTCTGAACAGGTTCCAACAAGATGCTCTGAGATATCATCTTTTATGCAATTTACGGAGCTCTCCCTATTGAAATGTGCATGTTGTGATATGTCACGCAGACTCAGGTGTGCATGTCAAACAGGAATTCGTATATAGGCATGTTTGATTTCTAGCAGGTTTTATGTATCTGTAAAGATCTTTACTGGGAATCTATATCATGTAACACCCGTTTGACATGAGTAGCTTTAGACAAATGAACAGTTTAACTTAAGACATAGGTGTTCTGCAATAAGTTTCTCAGAGCAAACATTCCAAATCATGAATCTAAACCATCTGAACTGGCTGATGTACTGGTAATTTTGAGCCTCATTGTATTACTACCAATGACTAAGGGCCTAAGCACTCTAAAGACTTCTCTGCTAATTCCCAGTTAATTTGCATCTTTCATTAAGTTTTAAAGATGGGAAATACACCTGATAATAGTCCTGGGAGATTGTAGAGTCCTAAAAACTGGAGAGACAGTGCAAAATGTGATTTTTGTAACTATTAGTCTTAAGCACAAGAAGTCAGGAATCACGAGGCAGACAATAATTTTCGGATCCTGGGAGTAAGACCAGGCAATACGACTTTTTGTTTGTCTGTCACTCAAAACTCATGCAATAAATCCCAAAGAAGGTTAAAAGAGTGTCGTTGCAGATACCAATCTTCTCGTAATCCTGTGAATAAGAAGGTCCCCCTCTAAATAGGATCAGTATTGGGTGCTGAGCTGCTGACTTTTTGGCGTAAGAAACCCTTGAGCAAGATCATATTGCAGTAAATAGTAAGTGAGGTTGCAGCATTTGAAGTAGATCATGAGTATTGTCAATAAATTGAATAAAGTAGCTGAAATCTGTCATCTAGAGTGGTGGTTGTACGGAATGCACTTCTATTCAAGTTCCAAAGGTGGCAAGAAAAGGGAAATAAATAACTCAAGGAACCAACTGAGGAAATATGAACTTGAGCAACTTAAACTTCCACTAGAATTGAAAACCATCTATTTCTGTGGATGTCTGTACTTTAGGCATATTTGCATGCTTTTTTATTTTGCCCAAACATTGATAAAATATATAACTTAGTAAAAAAAATTCCATTGGAATTTCTAGATAATTTGGGCATAGTATTGGATTTATATTGTCAAACTATATGATAAACCAAAGCAGTTGATTGGAAGTGTTTAGTTGCCATAACTTGACTTACTCCCAGGGTAATACACAATCCAAATGAATATAATGGTTCAGAATATTAATGGACTTCATGCAGTGATTATGAAGAGGTCATGGATCAAAAAGCATGGTTACCTTTGCAGAGCCAAGATCAAATATATTTCCTGCAAAAATTCCTCTGACCAAATTTTCTACACGCTTGGCTTCATCCTCAATAGCATCATTAAGAGATACTACATCCTTAAATAAGGATATAGCCTTTGCATTTTCTTCATCCTAGCACATTTTAATACACCCAACAATGTTTCGAAGTTAAAACCTGATACTAATTTCTAATGTTGCAGGATAAGGAGCACAAAACAATTGATGATCTTTAAAGAAGTGGAACTGTTTATTTTGTAAGGTATGTCAATATCCACAAGCAGACATCCAGAAGCATGTCTGCACAGCAGATGCAATGCCTATCTTTTTAAAAAATAAATAAATTATGGTAATACCTTTCCCTCAATTATTATATTTCTTTCACCACTTGCTAACAGGAGAGCCAACTTGAGGAATCTAATATTGGAGAAATGATACTAACCTTGACCTTTTTAAATATATCTCTGAACCCCACTTCCCTAAGCACTTGCTCTCTAAGGCGACAAAGAAGCTAAAAGAAAACAAAGGAGAAAGCGCTTTAGCTATTGAGCAACAACAAGAAGTTATCAGGAAACATAAAGAGTCAACAATTGATAGCTTAATATGGTTCAACTTACAATGCAATCAGGAGGCCCTCCATGACTTTCAGGATCTTTCTTCATATCCTCAAGTATTGCAGAATATCTATCCACCAAAATAAGTACATGTAAAAGTTGGAAACTATCATCAATTTTCAATTTGTAAATATAAACCTCAAACCTTCTGAAGTAACTGACACTTGCTCAAGGTATGGTTTATTCTTCATCATTTTGATGACAAGTCAAAACCACTTACAATTAGAAGTAACTAAGTAACTTGCACAATAATCTTTTTCTTTTATTAAGTAAATATCTTTTTTTTTGGATAAGTATTGATGAAATAAGTTATTTTATTGATTGGAAGAAGATGAAAAAGAACAGGTCCAAGTAATGCATAGTAAATTAAGAAGATTCATATAACCAACCCCAACTAGTTTGAGATTGAGTTATATTGTTGATTGAAAAGGCAAATCTCGTATATAATACTTGGACTAATAGAGAATCTTGTACAAATGATTCTCTACTTGTAACACCCAATCTCCAATGGCTAACTTGTGAATCATATGGTACTCTAAAGAACGTACAATCGAGTGAAAAATCCCTCCCACGCTTCCCATGGCTACAGTAAATTGCACACCTTTCATTTGCATACTTCAAATGGTTGACCACATAATTTCTTTCATGTTTGTTTATTGGTCCTGTTATATCCTCCCACTTAACAAGCCCCACCTTGATTGTTTTTCTTTTATCCAGGTTATTCATTCTACTCTTATTTCATAAGAAGAAGACATCCATAATTAACATTCCCAATTTTCTCCCTCTCATCTGTCCTCTTCCTCTTCCTTGCTTCTCATTTCCTTTGTTAGTGGTGCGGAAGGCGGGCTTGAGGGGCTCTAACACCCTATGGTTAGGTACAACACAAGATGGCACTTAGCTTCATTTGGGTGGCACTCTTTAGTATATGCATCAAATTGCTGAAGCATGTGGCTCATTACGCTGCCAGGGTGAATGTCTGCTATGTTGCTCAGACTCTTCAAAAATGTCAACAGGTGCGTGTCGGATTTGGCAAAAGTAGTGTATGTTTGGAGAATCCAACACGGGGGCGACATCAAGAGTGAAGAGTCCGCTAAAACTATAAACAGTAGATATAGTTAGTTAATCAGTAATTAATGAAATTGAATGAGATGTTAGTACCTAAAAGTAGGAAACTATGGATTTATTACACGGAAATTAATCTGGGAACTTATATTAGAAACTTCAAATGCATCTTTGCATATCAATCAGAAACTTTAAGTAATTTTTTAACTTGGTTGACGTTTTTAACAATCGTTCTTTTTTGTCAGTTCCTTTGTCTATATAATTCCACTTGTGTTTATAGTTAGTCGTCCTCGCATTACATTTGTTTTAATTTTTCTACGTACGCCCGTAATCACAAAAACTTTTGCTTGGTATTTCTATGTGCTTTTTGCCTTTGATAACACTGCATTAACTGGAAGTTGCATTATGTAACATAAAGTACCAAACTTGAAACGTAACAAAAAAAAGAGAGGAAAGAAAATGTAATCACGTGAGCAAAAAATGAAATTACATGAGAATAAAGTCCGCCAGCTGCTCCACACACCCTTTTCAGCACATTGTACTTAAGTTGGGTTGTTGGATAAATAGAGATTCAAAGAATAGACTAAAAACAGCTTTCTTTCAGCACACTGTACCCACCACTTCCCTCCTCTAACAAACGGGATGAAAAAGATGAACTTGTTCTCTATTCAATTGACTATCCTAATCCCTGAAACGAGAGGCAACATGAAAACACACAATAGTATAGAAGGATACCTCTGAGCAAACTTTTCAGCTCGAATAGGAGCATCTGGAACACTGTCATCGCTCTCAGCCCTCTTCCTGCATTAATTAACAAAAATCAAGTAATTCGATGGGTTAATCCGAAGAACAATCAAAACTCCGCACCACTCACAGATACTGTTTTTCCTATATTGTACAGTAAAATCAGATATCGAACTATTTGGAGCAATAGTTAGCTTAATAAGGTGATTATTAAATCCAAAAGGTATGATCTACACATCATTTCTCGAATCTACAAACGGAGGTGGAAAACAAAATAGTGTCTTCTCATCCTCACAGTACAAAACGCAGAAATCTAATTCAAACAGAAAAAAAGAAATACCTAAACGAAGGGATGGAATTCATAAAGAGGTCGATCCAGGAAAGCTCGGTGGGGGTTGGTTTCTTGGGATTGTCGGAAGGGAACCTGTAAGGGATCGTGCATGCTCGATAATTCGATTCAATCGGTGTCGTCAGCAATGGGAAAGGCACCAGTTCGCCGGAGCTCTCCATTTTTTGCTCCTTCTCTCGCCGCGCGTTTCAACTGGCTCAGTGATACCCGGATGTCACTCCTCCTTTATGCTTACGTTGAAAGCTAAAATAACACACAGTGAGAGTTTAGAGAATATCCTCTTTTTCTTCCTTTTTGGTAACCCCTCCCCTACCCAAAAAATGAAAATCACTCTAGTCTATTGGGAGAATACTTTTTCTTTTATAAAACCCGCCGCAGCTATCTTTTTTGAAGTGCGCTATATAAAATTCGTTTCTATGCAATTGCTCGTAAATTACTCTCTAGACAAGTTTGGTGTAACGAGTACGACTCAAAAGAAAAAACCCATTATTTTTACTTGGCAAGAATTTCGAACTTGAAACATCCAACATGAAAATCTCAAACTCAAACTACTGGACCACCCTTTGGGGTAAAAAGAATGTTTACACTAGGTAGCCTATATTTGAGTATGTTATTTGGTTTAGTGTATATTTGTGTAAATATTTGTTATATCTATTACTTGCTTTTATATAAGGTTGATATATTATGCATAACATTTTTTTCTTGAAATATTATATTGTATATTGAGTTTATGTGACGAAATATTATATGTTGAATTGTATATTTTTTTAAAATTTCACAAAAATGATATAGAGAATATCCATTACTCACTATGATAACTTGAGTAGTGCATTGAGGGTGAGTTCCCCAACAAACAACTTCTATCTATGAGCATGAGTGTTTTTATTGTGAATACATTGATCAAGTTTTCATGGTTGATTCTCACACACAATTTATTATCAACTTTGGTCTAATATTAACTTGTCATTAGGGAACATGTCTTGTTTTTCCCTTGATCTCTTAATCAATAGTTGAGATGTAAAATTGTTTCCATTGCTCGAACTCTTGACCTCTAGAAACGAAACATAATAAAATCAAAATACTAAAAGCAGATGAAAGAAATATTCAAATAGCATGTTCATCATATATTAACCACTGATCGAATAGTTTAATACATTGGCTTTAATCTTGGTACCTCCTCTTCAGTCTCATCTAGGAAATCTAGGGACTGGCCATAATACTTCTCTGCTTCCTGCCTTACAAAAGCTGAAAGATTCGTTTCTTCATTCGATTCCAAACCATTTATCAATAGTTTAAAGGTCAACTTATCGGGATCACATCCTCTCAACTTCATCAAGTAAAAGACCTCCAGTGCGAGCCTCGTAAGATTAAATTTCATTAAGCTTTCCAACAATGCATAAAAGCCTTCAATGTGAGGTTCTAAACTACTTTCCATTTTCAATGCCATGATAAGACAGCTGATATCTTCAAGTAATCCGTTGCTTCCCAAACAGGACACAATTTCAGCATACAGTTTGAGCTGCGGTCTATAGGATGTCTCCTTCTGAACTTCCTCAAAAACCTATATCAGGGAATGCATAATAAGTAGGAGCTGCCAACATTGTGGAAGTCAACAAATTTTGATGAATCCAGGAGTGCAAAGCCAGTGTGATGTAACAGTTCCAAGTACGACTAAACATCACCAAAACTTTGGTCATTAGAAGTCTTCTACAGTCCCATCAATCATCAAATTGAACAGTAAATTACCAATCAAAGCACAACTTGGACAAAGGAAAGAAGAAAAAGAGAAAAGATAGCTGAACTAGGAAGTAGATAAAAGCAGGGGAAAGATCATGAAAAGCTTGATCATGTTAACATCCCCTATTATTCGCTACGAGAAGGGTATCTCTCTGGGATGACATTAAATAAGTCTCGATGACCATGTCGCATAAATGGGACTAATTTCATCTTGGAGAAGTAAGATGACTGGATTATTAGTTAAAGAATGCTTCCCCACGTTTTTCAAATCCGCGGTCCATATCTCACTCTAAGAAAACCCAAAAAACTTCTAGAAGAACATCAGAACATCACTGCACCTGCACTCTTCAAATGGAAATAATGAAATGCAGAAATTCCAGTGGAATTGAACATAAAGATGAAGAAGTCTTATCAAGTCATATCTTATGTAAAGTTAAGAGAAACAATGGAGTTAGTTATAAGTTAAACGGAAAAGGGCCAAAAACACACATCAACTATGCGAATTGGTACAAAACTACCCTTCTTCTACCTTTCGGGCCTAAAATGCCCTTGATGTCAACCTTTTGGCTCTATTTTCCCTCATCTATAACAGCCTAAATAATAACCTCAATTGAAAAATTCATTTATGACGTGTAGCTATCCTAATAATTAATTAAACTAATTTTAAAAAAAAAAAACACCAAAAAGCCCTACCCATAAACCTAGATCTTTTAACACAATATTACCCAGATCTTTTAACCCAATATTCATCCCCAAACCTTTTAACCTAAAAAAACTTACGCTCATCATCTTCAAATCTCCTCTCTTCCTCCTCAATCGAAGCTCACCAAAACTCAAACTTTCTTGCCAACAATTACAAGTTTCTACTCTTCTTGCAGTTGCGGATTAATATCCTCACCCACTGAAGTAGGAATTTCTCTAAACTTATTTGATGAGTAATTTTCTACCCCTTTTTGGCCTACATGACACTACTTGAAAAAAAAAGTCAACCAGCGTTGGCCCACAAGAAAGTGTCACGTAGGCCAAAAAGGGGTAGAAAATTATTTAACAAAATAAGTTCAGGGGATAATAGGACCTTGGTATAGTATAAGTGTGTCTTTTAGATTTCGGGCATAGATTTAGGAGGTACTGTGCATTATCCCTTTTTTTAACAATGTTGTCCCAAACTGAAACTTCTATTTTTTCCAGCATATATTTTTCTCTGTTTTTTGTGATTTATTGTATGTTAGGTATGTCATACTTAAATAAATTTATTTATTTTTGGTATTGCATTCTCTATGTAATCTGATAGACGTTTTATATCATGAATGACTGAAAAGGTTGATGTGGTCCTTAACTATGGGGGCAAGTGAGTCCTAACTCCTCAAGTTAATTACATTACAAAATCGACTCATATACGGGAAGAGTATGATCTAGATTTGCTATCATATAATAGACCATTGTTCAGAATACACTGAACGATTGTGTTTTACTAAGGGAAACAACTACTATGTGGGGGCCTTCTAATAAGTATTATTATATAGAGGGCGATTCAGAAATTAAAACACTCCAGATTGCATTGTCTACTCAATCTAGTCTTCTTTAACTTCAATGGTTTGTTGTTGAGAAGGGTAAATATATTGTCCCAGCTCTTGTCATCAATCAACTTAATGAAACTTTCCCCATCACAATAGAAGCAATAATACGGAATGAATCTCTCCCTATTACAGTATATATAATAATTAATGAAAATATCAATCAACTTAATGAAGTCTGTCTTGTGACAATATGTGAATCAAGTGAGGAAGAGAAGGGTGAAAATGAACATTTTGCTAGTAATCATGATAGTGATGAGTTGGAATTTTTTAGGAGGGAAAAATAAGAGATGTAACTGAGAAACTACATAAATTTTCTGGAGTTGGAAAGGGTATGACCTTCAAGAATCTTGATGAAGCTAAAAGAATTGTGACTTATTATTCAATTGTTAGGAAGAGGAGCCTTAGAATTGTAAAGAGTGACTCTACCAGACTTAGATATAGGTGTGATATTGGTTGTCCTTTTTTGTGTCCAATATCAAAAATTAAGAAAGCCAAGAATTTGAAATTAAGACCTTAGAAACAAAACATACATGCCAGGAAGCCTTAAAGAATAGAAGAACTACTCGACAAACTTTAATATACTATTTCAAGAACAAGGTTCAGAATAACCCCAAGTACAAAGTGAAAGACGTGAGACAAGATGTAGATGATCACTTATCGCTAAATATAAGTTATTCATAAATGAAGAAGGGTTAAAAGACTTATTTTAAAGAAATTGGAGGGTAGTTTTATTGATGATTTCAACAAATTGGAGGCTTAAGCCAAGAATTGAAGAATAACAATTTTGGTTCTAATGTAGTGATAAACATATCTAAAGATGTTTTGGAACAAGGAAAAAGAAGATTTTCAAGAATATACGTTTGCTTTCAAGCTTTGAAAAGTGGATGGAGAGTTGGTTTGAGGCCATTTATAGGGCTAGATGGAACATTTTTAAAAGGAAAGTGTAAGGGAATAATGTTGCTTGCCCTTGGACAAGATTCAGTAAAACATTTCTATCCACGTGCTTGGGCAGTGGTGGACAAAGAAACAACTAGAACAAGGAAATTGTTCATTGAGAAATTCATTAGAGCTAAATGATTCACATTTATGTCTGATATGCAAAAGGTAATAATTTGTTAATTTCTTTATCACTTTCTGATTTTTCTTTTGTATACACTTGAACTACGTAAGTTGCTTCCAAAAGCACATCATAGATGGTAAGGCACATAGAAGTCAATTGGGCTAAGACTTGGAGAGGTGTAGAGATGAAAAAATTATTGTGGTGGTTTGCTTGGAGTACATATGAAGAAGAATTTCAAGATCAATTAAAAATCATAGGTTCTACGTCTGAACAAGCTCCTAAAGATGCGTTATGCTACCCGCCACAACACTAGTGCAGGGCCTATATTGATACAATTTGCAAGAGTCACGCATGTGATAATAATTTTAATGAGTCATTCAACAAATGGATTTTGAAAGCAAGGTCAAATCAATAATTACGATGTTGGGAGATATCAAAATCAAGGTATTATCTGTGCTTATTCATAACTACTTGACATAATGTAATCTCACTATGTACATATATGAGTATATGAACTCCATTCCGGTGGGTAACAAACCATAAGTGGGGTTTATTCGTCTCTAATGAAAGGAACCGATAGTTGAAAAAAAACCCTACATTTGAGAGAGTTGAAATCTCACTCATAGATTTGAAAGAGTTGAATAGGACTCTGTGAGCTACATCGAAGACTTACTTCCCGAAGCGAGTGAGGCATAAGGACATGCTATACAAAGCGAAGGCACCCTCTATTGCTTTAAAGTAAACAGTATGAATTTGCAACTAAAACACGTGGGAAAGTTGAAGCATTCTAAGAATGAAGAACCCCGAACAGTCGTGGAGGCTTGAAAACAAGACAGTTCGAAAAAAGAGCCTTCTATTTACACGCTTTCGAGTAGAATAGACGAGACAATTGTAATTGACAAAGTAAGGGAGGTGAGTCTTGTCTACTTTCACTTTGTCGTACTCAGAGGTCCTGAGAGTAAATGCCAGACGAAATGATGTGGCTCCATACTGGGGAATGTCGGGTTCTTATGGATGCATTAACTAGAAATTGGTTGAAATTAGAAGTAATTCTAACAGAAGTTATTGTATCGTTTGTCCCAATGATAGCCTTTTTTTATCTCATTCGTATTTCAAATTCGTTAGAAATCGTTTACGGTGGGTGGATAAGCAAGAAGGGGTTCATGTGGTTAGACTAACTGGACGAGAAGGCTAGTGAGGTTCTTGATATGGTGAAATGAAAGATCTTTCACTATATATATACATATATATATATATATATATATATATACATATATATATATATATATACATATATATACATAGCGAGATTATATTATATCAAATTAGTTATGAATAAACATAGATAATATCTTGATTCTGATATCTTCCAACATCGTAATTATTGATTTGACCTTGCTTCCAAAATCCATTTGTTGAATGACTCAGTAAAATTATTTTCACATGTTTAACTCTTGTAGATTGTGTCAAAATAGGCCCTACATAAAGTGTTGTATATGTAGCAAGTAGCATAAGAGATCTTCAGGAGCTTGTCCAGACATAGAGCCCATAATTTTTAATTGATGTCGAAATTTTTCTTCATATGTACTCCAAGCAGACCACCACAATAATTTTTTAATCTCTATACCTCTCTAAGTCTTGGCCCAACTGGCTTCTATGTGCCTTACACCATCTATGATGTGCTTTTGGAAGTAACTGACCAACAACACGAATCAACCCCGGAAACAACAAACAACAAAACAAGTTATCTAATTCAAGTGTCTAATTAAGAGAAATCATAAAGTGATAAAGAAATTAAAAAATTATTACCTTTTGCTTATCAGACATAAATGTGAATCCTTCACCATCTTTTAGCTCTAATGAATTTCTCAACAACTCAATGAACAATTTCCATGTTTTGGTTGTTTCCCTATGCACCACTGTCCAAGTTAGTGGATAGAAATGATCCAGTGAATCTTGTCCATGGACAACAAACAATATTCTCTTACACTTTCATTTTAAAAATATTCCATCGAGTCCTATAAATGGCCTCAGACCAACTCTCCATCTATTTTTACAAGCTTGAAAGCAAACATACATTCTTGAAAATCTTATTTTTCCTTGCTCAAAGCATCTTTAGATATGTTTATCACCACATTAGAATCAGGATTGCTATCCCTCATTTCTTGAGCTAAGGCCTCCAATTTGTTGAAATTGTCAATAAAACTACTCCAGTCCCTCCAAGACAAGTCTTTTAACCCTCTTCATTTTTGAATAACTTAAGTCTACATCCTGCCTCATGTCTTTCACTTTGTATTTGGGGTTACCTTGTTCTTGAAGTAGTGTACTAAAGTTTGTTGAGTAGTTCTTCTGTTCTTAGAGGCTTCCTAGCATGAATGTTATATTTCTAAGGTCTTAATTTCAAATCCTTGGCCTTTCTTAACTTCTCATATTAGACAAAAAAAAGGACAACCAACATCACACCTATATCTAAGCCTGGCAGAATCACTCTTCACAACTCTAAGGCCACTCTTCCTAACAAATGAATAATAGCTTACAATTCTTTTAGCTTCATCAAGATTTTTGAATACCCTTTTCCAACTCCAAAAAGTAGTTTAGTTTCTGAGATACTTTTCTTATTTTTCTCTCCTAAAAAAGTTTCAACTCATCACTTTCATGATCACTAGCAAAAGGTTCATTTTCACCCTTTTCTTCCTCACTTGATTCACCATCAGTTACTACATTTATCGTCACAGGACAGTAATTATTGTATTTACTGTAATAGGGAGAGATTCATTCAGTTGGCGATGTCACCATCACCATCAATTACTGTATCTACTATGATAGGGAAAGGTTCATTACGTTGACTAACGTCAAGGGCTGGAACAATATATTCACCCTCCTAAACAACAAACAATTGAAGTTGAAGCATACTTGAGTAGACAATGCAACCTGCAGTGTTCTAATTCTTGAATCACCGTCTACTTTATAATACTTATTAGAAGGCCCCAAAGCATAGCAACCGTTTCACCTGACTAAAACACAATTGTTCGGTGTATTCTAAACAAAGGTCCATATATGATAGCAAATATGGATCATACTCTTCTCATATATGAGTCCATTTTTTAATGTAATCAACTTGAGGAGTTAGGACCCACTTGTGCCCATAGTTAAAGACCGCATCAACCTTTCAACCATTCTTTCAAGAAAGTCACACGACAGATATTGAAAAAAAGAAGAGAAAGTGACTTATCAAAAAACAACTAACAAGGAATCTACCAATATTTTATGTGAAGATAATGATAAAGGGTAAAGGGATAGGGACCACATGTTATGCCTATCAGATTACATTGAGAATGCAACACTATAAATAAATAAATGCATTTAAGTATGACATACCAAACATACAAGAATTCATGGAAAACAGAGAAAATACACAAAATGTATGCTAGAAAAGATTGAAGTTTCAGCTTGAGACAACGTCGTCAAAAAAACATAAATCGAGATACAAACGTAAACATAAAACACATGTTCTTCTAAAAACAACTACAACAAGCATATAACACATCAAACAACATAAAAAAATGTACACATACATCAAATTACAACATTAGACAAATTCGAAACTTAACTGAAAATACTAAAAATAGAAAAAATTCTTCAAGAGTGGGTGAGGATATTAATTTGCAGTTGCACAAAGCGTAGAAACTTCAAGCAGTTGGCAAGGAAGTTTGAGTTCTAGTGAGCTTCGATTGAGGAAAAAGAGAGGAGATTTGAAGATGATGAGCGCAAGTATGTTTTAGGTTAAAAGGTTTGAGGATGACTATTGGGTTAAAAGATCTGGGTTTACGGGTGGGGCTTTTGGGTGGGTTTGCTTTTTTTAATCAGTTTAATTAGTTATTGGGGTAACCAATAGGATAGCGACACATCATAAATCAATTTGCTAATTGAGATTATTATTTAGGTTGGTAAAGAATAGACCAAAAGATTGACGTCAAGGACATTTTAGGCTCAAAAGGTAGAAGAAGGTAATTTTGTATCAATTCGCATAATTGAGGGGTATTTTAGACCCTTTTCCGTAAGTTAAATATGTAAAAATTCACTGCATGTCTACTTTCATTGAACACAAGTGGGAGAATATTGTCAAACCCATAGAATATTAAGTAGGATGTACATATTCCATATATTATCATGTTTAAAATACCGTAATAAAATTCCTATATAAGGAGTTCCTTTAGATGTTGTTAACCAATCCACTAGTATCACATATATCAAAGCCTCCGCTATCCAGGTATGCAAATAAGTGTGGTTTAAGGCTGCCTGTGTTCCCAAAGTTTTTTTTAAGTCTCTTTTTCTTTACAATGATGTTCCTAGCCGTACCATCTTTCTACTCTCCTTTGTAAAGCTCCTGATGTCATCAGCCCGAATAAGCTAGCCTGTTAAGTCAGCAATTCATAATTGTCGAGAGTTACTGGTCCAAGTAAACGAACTTGTCAAGTAATCACTCTACACCTAACTAGTCAATTAGCAATCCATTTCAATTGATCTATTAAGTCAACAGCCCATAGCTGTCCAGTCAGCATCTAGTCAACTGCAACGACAACATCAACAATCATGTCATTATCCTGTCAGCTGCATACCCCTTTCATGTCACCGTGCATTGCCAGTGATCACTAGCCAAACTGATAGTATCTTATTCTAGTAATATAATCAAATTGGCAGCACATCTACCTTAGGTGCTGTTGCGACTAGGGGTCATTGATAAGCAAGACCCATAACGGTAGGAGTTAAAAGTGAGAGCCACTAACGTGTACGAGTGACCTACAGAAATATCTATGCCGAAGGTGTTTGGTGAATGTACTTTCAACTAAGATACCAACCTCATCAGCCAACTGAATGCCTTACTATCATTCAGGTAACACCTGAGTTTTTTGACTTGTGTGATGAACTTTATTTTTTATAACGGTGGTATTCGAGCCAGCTTATGTGCATATTGACTATTCCATTGTGAATCTGCAACCTCCCCTCAACTCTAGTACCGGGTATCTCTGTCCAACAAGGCTTAGGCATATGAGAAAAAAGTGCATAACATTTTGTCTCTTGCCTCTGCTGGAATTTGAACCTTGGTTTCCAAAATTTTCACACACTTCATTGACCGCTAGATCACCCATTTGGGTACTTGACACTATGAGTATTGAACACCAGTACTTATAATTGGGAGAGGTGATTAGACATGACATGACACACTTGCAAGGGGTGAGGACATGACTCTAGATAGGAAGATATGGAGGTTGATAGTTAGGATAGAAGGTTAGTAGGTAGTCAAGCGTTGTCTAATCTCCCTTACCAGTATTGTTATTATTACTCACATTCTATTTTATTGTTACATGTTGTTTTCTTTGGGTCAGTTATCATATTATGTTGTTGTTGATGTTGTTCTCTTTTCCATTATGTGCATCATAACTGCTTCGCTACTGTATTTTCCTTTCCGTGATTAATTTTATTATGTTTTACTTGAGCCAAGGGTCTATCGAAAATAACCTTTCTGCCTTCAGAAGATAGGGCCTTCCCCAGACCCCGCTTTTAGGAGGACATTGAATATGTTGTTGTAGTTGTTAGTCCTTTCTCCAACTCATACAATCCTTGGATGGAAGAACCATCACAACCTTACATGGAGATGATTAGATTGCGATAATACCTATGAATGGATTCCAACCTCAGTCTCACCCTGGCGCAGCCTACTCAAAACCAGATGTCTTTGGAGGGTGTAAATAGAAAGAATATCTGCATATATTAGCTTGTAGCAGCTGGAATAATTCTATTTATATTGACACTACTAATTAAGAGCCTTATCCTACATTATTGAAATTGTGGAAGATATGGTATTACTGAATATAATCAGGTAGCATCAGTAAGTGTTGAGGAATTAACACAACACATCCTTTCTAGTTCCAGTTATAAGACTTGGGATGACTTATGCTCTTTAGGGGAATAAAAGTTGCTTAGTCCCCCAGCTGGAACGTGTCCATCAGAAAAAGGGAAAGTACTCTCAATATCTTCGCCAAAAGTGGCATGGTAAACTGTTCATTGATCCTAGTCAGAAACTTTATGTGAAGATTAGGAAAAATACTCAGCTTATCAGGTGTACTGATGCAAAATGAGTTGAAACTCTATCTGACAGGTGATTCAGATCCGGTATCATGAACTGATTGATGGAAAATTGCTCTCTTGAAACAAAAAGAAGCGAAGGTAGTTCCCGCCAAGATCAAGCACAGAAGTCGAGCATAGAGCTATGATATTGGTAGTGAACTTATGTAGTTGAAACAATTATCGGAGAAGTCAAAAGTTTGAAAGGTATAGTAAATGAAATTGATTTGTGACAATGAAGTTATAATGCATATTTTGTATAGTCCAGTATTACATGAGTGGACTCAAGAAATTGAGTTTGATTGTCACTTTATGAGTTTATCTGATAGTAAGTACAACTTGAACTTCTTCTCCTATAATTCTGTTTGGCTAATACATTCAGCAAAGCACTCTAAGGACCTAGGATAATATATATGTGAGGCAAGGTTGGAGCCTATGATCTACTCCATCTTGAGACAGAAAATTACAGTATGACCAGATTCATTGCATTACTATAGGAAAAAGAATATTCCAACCTTCCCTATGATATCGTAGAATGTTTGTATTTATCATTGGATAATTACTTACATTGTTAGGCATAAAGAACAATTACATAACTAATTTTTGATATCGCTCGCAGCCTTAGACCTTTATATCAGATGCTGCTTTTGTGCATAGTGGCAGCGGTAGATCCAGGATTTAAACTTGGTGGATTCGACCTTTATTAGCACGAAACTCATTATATTTTTGAAATTATGGGTTCAGATTTAAAATTTGTCGAAACTTCAGTGGGTTTTGACATATATTCTACGCTCCAAATGGTTATGGATAAGCCGTTTGCCACGGAGCTACATCCACCACTGCATAGTGTCTCATTAACCAATATTAAGTTCTCTATTTTTCTTCTTGTTTCACATCTCATATTTAGCCAAAATCGATAAATCTACTAACCTGGATTCATTAACTACACTTTAGTGTCCTAAAAGAAACAACCCTCCCCCGTTACCTTCCATTTCTGGGCAAGCATCTTGAGAAAACTATAATACTTCCTCGAATCATTTAGACACAGGTCCCTACCGTTCCAATTCAAAACTTTTAGCTTCGTTGTGTTCCCTCCCACAACCGCAATGGGATTTCAACACATTTGAGTATAGTCAACATCTTCCTACAATTTCCCTCTCCAAAATTATCCTCTTAACTGAATAGAAACTCCAATTGCTTCAATCTTAAGCTGCAAGGACTCATTAGAGTAGAATTTTATTAGGTCTCCACCCAGCTGCTCTCGAATAAAGCTTGAACTACCTATTTGGAACTTCTTTTTTATGCATACCCTCAATTGCTTGCATAGTTTTTGGAACACTCATTTGACCATTTTAACACTTCTGTTAACAATAGTCCATACGTTATGCTTGCATGTTGATGGAGGTAAGTGATTAATACTGAGGGTGTAAGAATTGGGGCGTTTTTCAGTTTTTTTCTTCTTTCAGTTGGGAGACTAACTAAATGACATTCAAATATAAAGGATTTGAGAATCGAATAACTAAGCAAGAGAATAAAGTAAAATATGAGTGGCGCTAACCTTAAGAGCTAAGAGGCATTGATTCTGGCGGAGAAGTTCACGGAGAACAGCTATCATATCATTCTTAATCAAACGCCTGACCTTGCTATTAAACACCTGTTCCACCGCGGAGTCATCGTTTTTGTTGGCAACCCGCTTCAGTGCCTGAACAGTTTGAATGGCTTCAATACTTAGGTTTCTCCCTTTCTGCAAGGGTTTTCGATTTTTGCTCCTGTCACGCATACTAATTCTCAAATTTCCACCACATTTAGACCAAATCCTGGACGCTACTGAACTGAATACGATTTCCGGTATATGTCGCCGGCCGTGAATCCCTGTATCAAGTGGATACGCCGAAAATCGTGCACATTGGCACCAGCTATTCATCATAATGATACGAGAGAGAAATGAGAAACCTCTCTGTTCGTGGCTTAAATGCTCTGTTTTGAAATAGTAGGTGTTATATAAGAGGAAATTTAGCGTGGTGTCCTAAAAGACTTATTAGCGTTTTTTTGTTTAGGATGTCGCATATGATTATTTATTCTAAATTCTAAATGAGGATAATTGAATATTAAGTTGTTTGTACTTTTTAAAAATATTATGATATTTGTATTGAATTTTTTAAAAATAGATTTGACATGAATTATTGATATTTTTAAAGAGTTCAAACAATATAAGTTGAATAAATTTGATATTTTAAAATATGGAATCAGAATGTGTTAGACATTCTGGTCCATATTTGGTGAAGGCGCTAGAGCACTGAAAGGATCTTTTCGTAGTAGGAGAGCATTGAGTATGACACATCTCTAGTGTATCAATTATTGTGTCAACGGTAAACGCTGGATAATCAAATGCGGAGCAAATAACTGTTGAAAACATTTAGATAGTAAGTCCACTCAAAGATGAGTGTTTTTCTATTATGACTTTTTCAGAGTTTTTGATAGCACAGCCAAAATAACGAGTTATTACCTCAGATGGTCACTCAACTATGCACTTTCTCTCAGAAAGTCACTCAACTTTCAATTTTCACTCAAAAGTCACTCAACTATGCACTTCTTTCTCAGAAAGTCACTCAACTTTGAATTTTAACTCAAAAGTAACTCAACTATCCACTCTTTCCTCAGAATGTCACTCAATCTATTAAATTATTTTTTTAACTAAAATTTATTGATATTAATTATTTATATAACAAACCAAAAATTTTAAAAAATAAATTAAATCATTTAGTGATCCACCCACCTAACCCGACCCATTAAAAAATATGATATGACCCATTTTATTTTATCTTTAATCCTAAATTAATCCCTCTCTTTAAACCTTGAATTAGGATTAAAGACAAAATAAAATGGGTCATATCATGTTTTTTAATGGATCGGGTGGGTGGATCACTAAATGGTTTAAATGGTATTTTTATTTTTTAAAAAAATTGATTTGTTATATAAATAATTAATATCAACAAATTTTAGTTAAAAAAACAATTTAATAGATTGAGTGACTTTCTGATAAAAAGCGAATAGTTGAATGACTTTTGAGTTAAAATTCAAAGTTAAGTGAATTTTTGAGAAAAAAGTGCATAGTTGAGTGACTTTTGAGTGAAAATTGAAAGTTGAGTGACTTTCTGAGAGAAAGTGCATAGTTGAGTGACCATATGAGGTATTAACTTCCAAAATAACACACTGATAATTATAAGAAACAATTTTTTTTTAAATAACTTTAATTTGATCTGATTTATAAATTTAAATAAACCTAGATAATTGATTTAGTTACTTCATTAGTGAAAAATCAAACCAACTCACTTATGTACGTCCCTAGACAACATACATAAATTTTAAGTCTTGCCTAGCACAACTTCTAGTCAATTGAACATTTTTGTTGTCTTAGAAACATTTTGAACATTTACCTTATGGATAAAAGTTAGAACTTATGCACAAGTTCTAACTTTTGCATATAAAACAAATGTTCTGGTTAATTAACCAAGTTTAGTTTTTTAAATATTTTAAACGTCTATCTTGTAGATAAAAGTTTTCTGAAATAAAAATTATTTTCAAAAAAAATAAATATATATATATATATATATATGATTTTAAGCGGGATTAAAAAAAATCAAGACCACCCTTATAGAGAACATTTTTGTTAAACTTTACTTATGGGGACAAAATATCAAAGACCAGACCATGTTAAGATCATTTTTGAACTTGACCCATTTTATAAAGACGGAGCCCTTGAGGCACGATCAAAATGGCAGCAAATTAAACCAAGAAATCTCACATTTCAAAAAAATAAATCTTTTTTTAAAATGCTTTAATTTAATATTTAAATAGCTAATTATAAATAAATCTAAAAAAATAATTAGATTAAAATCTGAGTTCTTGACCTCATATAAATTCAAAAAAGTTATATTAAAAAGAGTGCTCTTAACCTCATATAAATTTTACTATACCATTTTAGGGTAAACAATAATAATATTTGGTGTTTAAAAGGATATTCTAATAATCAAACACAGAAAAAAAAATTAAACTTTTTTCATTAAAAAGGAAAAAATGACATTAGTTCTACACTTATGTTTTTTATTCTACATTTGGAATAACATAAGTACGGAAACTTTAGAAAATGTGGGATAATGAGACAATTTCTTATTAAACAATAATTTTGTTTAAAAAATATTGTCCTTTATACCAAACACATAAAAGTTAAAAAGAACCCCAACATACAAACACATAAAATAAAAAGACATAATATATAAATATTTTATTTAACTTGATTTCGAATAATATTTATGTCCTTCAATTTTGAATGTGCACAAGTAGACACTTAAACTTGCATAAAGTTGAACAAATAGACACATATGTCCTACATGTCATTTTTTGTCCTACTTGGTGTCTTATGTGTATTGTGTCACGTAGAACTCATGTGTTTATTTATTTAAAAGTTGAATAGTGAAGTGGAGTTCGGAGCCTAAAAGGTACAAAATATTAACAAAAACTCCAAAACGATATATAAAATTTTATATTAACCAAAACGGCAAAATCGCTGCATCAACAGCGATTTACTCCACCGGAAAAAGTAAAATCGCTGCAGAGGCAGCGATTTTGCAAAATGTGATTTTTTTTTTTAAAAAAATGAAATCGCTACCTAGGCAGCGATGTTAAATTTATTTTTTTTAAATCGCTGCCTAGGCAGCGATTTATAATTTTCAATTTTTTTTAAAAAAAATAAGGAAAATCACTGCCTAGAATTGAAATGTGGAAGTCGCTGCCCAGCGACTTTTATAATTTTAATTTTTTTTAAAAATTTTTTAGATTTTTTTTTAAAAAAAAAAATTATAAAATTTATAAATCGCTGCCTAGGCAGCGGTTTTTTTTTTTAAAAAAAATTATAAATTTTTTAAATCGCTGCCTATGCAGTGATTTATAAATTTATTTTTTTAAAAATATGTAAAATCGCTCAGCGAATTTATAATTTTTTTTAAATAAGCAAATCATTGCGATTTTCCAAGAATAATTTTTTAAAATAAAATTTAAAGCAGAGATTTTATATAAAAATATTATTAAATTTTTTTATCTTATAAAATTGCTGCTTTAAATTTTATTTTTTTTAAAAATAATTTCCATATTGTTTACATATTTTTTTAAGAAAAAAATTTAAAATTTAAAAAAATTTATAAAAGTCGCTGCCTGGGCAGCGACTTGCACATTTTAAAAAAAAAAATTCATAAAAGTCGCTGCCTTGGCAGCGACTTCCACATTTCAAAAAAAAAAAATTAAAAAAAAATTTGCTGCCTAGGCAGCGATTTTCCTTATTTAAAAAAATTAAAAATTATAAATCGCTGCCTAGGCAACGACTTTTTTTAAAAAAAAATTAAAATCGCTGCCTAGGTAGCGATTTCATTTTTTTAAAAAAAAAATCACATTTTGCAAAATCGCTGCCTCTGCAGCGATTTTACTTTTTCGGGGAAGTAAATCGATGTTGATGCAGCGATTTTGCCGTTTTGGTTTATATAAAATTTTATATACCGTTTTGGAATTTTTGTTAATATTTTGTACCCTTTAGGCTCCGTACTCTAGTAAAGTGTTTGTTTGTGCGTTATGAAAGTTGGAGGTCAAAGTTAAAATTTAAAATCAAGTTTAGGATCCAATATATGTATTATGCCAAGTAAAAATTTAGCAAGTATTTCATTTCCCTTTTTCTCTAAAATTCAGAAACTCATTAAAATCTCAAATTTTAAAAGATTAATAGATGTGAAACATATTAAGATTAGCTTGAGGAATTTCTTCGAATCATGCAGTATCTTTTTTTTTTCTTTGATTTTATATTTTTACTTTCCATAAAAATAATGGTTTTACTAGAAAAAATAAAGTCGAGTTAAATCAGTGAATTTTTATGTATGCGTCCTTTTGACTAAAAGATCTACTCTTATTTTTTTTATCTTTATTCTAGCTTGAAAACGAATGTCTCTTATATTTATACTCTCCTGTTTCGATCTAGTACAACTTTCCTACTTAATTGTCCAATTTTCTACGTCTTTTCTCTTCCGCGCGTAACTCTCTCTCGTCCAACCAAACACCCTCACATCCTCCCCCATAAATTATTCCTCACAAGTTTCTCTTTACTTGTTGTGTCTCTCATTGGTTCTCCGTAGTAATCGGAGAACTAGTAAAAAATAAAAAAAAATCATTGTACTTTAGTTAAGTGAATTGAATTAATTCAATGTCAACTTTTCTTTTCTTTCATTCTTAACTCTAAATTAAAAAAAAAAATAAAAAAAAATCAGGGTGGTCATCTACTACAACATCGATCAAGATCAATAGTGATTCCAAAAAAAAAAAAATTATGATGAAGAAAGGAGACATTTGTTGGCATGATTGAGAAGAAGACCACCCAATTTCATTGTCACGTACATACGTACATTTTTCACGAAAATAAATTAGCTAGTTTTTACGTAGTTTATAAGGTTATGTTTTGAGAAAACTCTAAAAAATATATATATAAAAATGGCAAGCTTGACGAGTGCACCATCAAAGAAGACAACGCGTACTCCTGGAGGAACAAATCCAGGAGGCTCTCAGGGAGCTGCTGGTAAAACAGGAAGTTCTAGTGGACAAACAGTGAAATTTGCGCGAAGAACGTCTAGTGGACGATATGTTAGTCTGTCTAGAGAAGATCTTGATATGTCTGGAGAGTTATCAGGCGATTACATGAATTATACTGTTCAAATTCCGCCTACGCCTGATAATCAGCCGATGGATACGTCTGTTGCTGCCAAAGCAGAGGAGCAATATGTATCGAATTCGTTGTTTACAGGGGGATTCAACAGTGTTACTCGTGCTCATCTGATGGATAAGGTGATTGAATCCGAAGTTAATCATCCTCAAATGGCTGGATCAAAAGGATCATCATGTTCCATGCCTGCTTGTGATGGAAAGATCATGAAAGATGAAAGGGGAAATGATGTTATCCCTTGTGAATGCAGGTAATTTATTTTTGTTTACTAGTCTTGGGGACGTGCGTTCATCAAAGTGGCGTAGCCACATACCATCAAGGGGGTCCAATTGGCTGGAAAAAAATTAGCATATATACAGATAAAATGATATACGAAATGATCAAATAACCTAACACACTTAACATAACAAGTTGCTAATTCTGGACAAATTTCTGGCTCCGCCACTGGTTCATCATATCTTTGAGACAATCATAATATTGTGCAACATGAAAAATTTGTTGTTAAGAATAATATTCTTACCAAAAAATTATAATGAATCATCGAACTTAATTATCACATATAATTATAGTTATATCTCGTCCTGCAATTATGAATGCCATCAAATTTGAGGTTGTGGTAATGCATAGATGAAGAAGGAATCAAATAAAAAAGAAGAAACTTTGAAAATCAACAATTGAACACTATTGTTTCTTATGATTTATCTGATATTGTCCATTGTCTTAATTTATAGTTTGCAAGAACAACTTTTTTCCTTCATCCACCCAACTTTGCACTTAAGAGCTTCCGACTTTTCATAATGAGAAAAAGGACAAATATATCCTCGAACTATCGCAAATGGTATGCAGATACCTTTCGTCATACTTTAGAGACATTGTTGAACCTGCTGTCCAAAAACTAGAGCATATATATCTTTTATACTTGGACATACGCGTGTCATAATCTTATCCATTGATCCAACATCAGATCGATGGATAAGATTGTGCCAAGTGTCCCTATTCAATATTCAATTAGAGTGAAGGGCAAGAATACTGAATAGGGACATTTGGCACAATCTTATTCATCGATTCGATGTTGGATCAGTGGATAAGATTATGACATGTGTATGTCCGAGTATAAAGGATATATATGCTCTAGTTTTTGGACGGGAGGAACACCAATGTCTCTAAAGTATGATGAAGGTTATCTGCATACCATTTGCGATAGTTCGGGTGTATGTGTCCTTTTCCCTTTAATAATATATGATGATATGATATGATAAGAGGAAAGTTCAAGTAGTCAACCGACTAAGCTACTGAGAATCAGGGAAGTTGATGTGTTTGTTTTGTGTTTAGGTACAAAATATGTAGAGATTGCTACATGGACGCACAAAAAGACACAGGTCTATGTCCAGGTTGCAAAGAAGCATACAAGGTCGGGGATCTTGACGATGAGATCCCAAATTTTTCTAATGGAGCATTGTCATTACCGGCACCAGATGGTTCGAAAGGTATGATGAGGAGAAATCAAAATGGAGAGTTCGATCACAATAAATGGCTCTTCGAGACACAAGGCACGTATGGGTATGGAAATGCTTATTGGCCTGATGAAAGGGATGGAGATGATGGTGATGGAAGTATGCCTAAGACCATGTTGGATACATCTGCTGATATACCTTGGAAACCCCTCAGTAGGAAGTTGCCAATTCCGCATAGCATCATTAGCCCTTATAGGTTTGTACTTTTAATTTTGGTGTATATCAACTCAATTGTGCATCGGTTCGTTCTGTTTTTAAGTAATGCAAATGTATGTACAGGTTGCTAATTGTTATTCGACTTATTGTACTGGGGTTCTTCTTGACATGGAGAATACGGCATCCAAATCCAGATGCAATGTGGTTATGGTTCATGTCAATTATATGTGAAGTATGGTTTGCATTTTCATGGATTCTGGATCAAATGCCCAAAATATCTCCAGTTAATCGGTCAACTGACCTAGCGGTACTACGTGAGAAATTTGAAATGCCATCACCATCTAATCCTACGGGTAGGTCGGATCTTCCAGGAGTTGATATGTTTGTGTCAACGGCTGATCCAGAGAAAGAGCCGCCCCTTGTCACAGCCAACACCATCCTATCCATTTTAGCAGCTGACTATCCCGTGGAGAAGCTAGCTTGCTATATTTCAGATGATGGCGGTGCCCTTCTAACATTCGAGGCAATGGCAGAAGCTGCTAGTTTTGCTGATTTGTGGGTACCATTCTGCAGGAAACATGAAATTGAACCGAGGAATCCTGAAGCGTATTTTCTCCTTAAGGGAGACCCTACAAAGAACAAGAAGAGAATTGATTTCGTCAAAGATAGACGAAGGGTTAAAAGAGAATATGATGAATTTAAGGTCAGGATAAATGGTCTACAAGATTCAATAAGAAGGAGATCAGACGCGTTTAATGCTCGTGAGGAAATGAAGATGTTAAAGCACATGAAAGAGAATGGGACTGATCCTGCAGAGGCAATCAAAGTGCAAAAGGCTACTTGGATGGCTGATGGAACTCACTGGCCCGGATCATGGGCTGTGCCCAGCAGGGATCATGGAAAGGGTGATCATCCCGGGATCCTTCAGGTTACTAATTTCTCAAGTAAATCGTACGTAACTGTTAAATCCTAGTGACGAATATTGACATACATACATGAAACTGTAATTTACAGGTAATGTTGAAACCCCCAAGTAGTGATCCACTAATGGGAGTAGGTGATCAAGATAAGCTATTGGATTTTTCGGACGTGGACATAAGACTTCCAATGTTTGTATATATGTCACGTGAGAAGAGACGTGGGTATGATCACAATAAAAAAGCAGGTGCCATGAATGCCTTAGTGCGAGCTTCTGCTATATTGTCTAATGGTGCATTCATACTCAACCTTGATTGTGATCACTACGTATACAACTGCTTAGCTATTCGTGAAGGCATGTGTTTCATGATGGATAGAGGTGGAGAAGACATATGTTATATTCAATTCCCTCAACGATTTGAAGGAATCGATCCCTCAGATCGTTATGCCAATCACAATACTGTGTTTTTCGATGGAAATATGCGTGCACTCGATGGCCTCCAGGTATTATAATAACTCTATTCAATATCTCGTTATTTCATTGATCAGAAAACACTATTAAAGTTTCTCAATCGTCCATTCTGTGTGTATATGTAGGGTCCTATGTATGTTGGGACGGGTTGCATGTTTAGGCGATTTGCACTTTACGGATTTGAACCAGCAAATCCTGATAAGACACCACAAAAAGGTGAGGAGGCTCAAGCATTGAAAGCCACAGATTTTGATCCAGATTTAGATGTGAATCTACTACCTAAACGTTTTGGGAACTCCACAATGTTAGCAGAGTCTATTCCAATTGCTGAGTTCCAAGGGCGTCCTATCGCGGATCACCCTGCTGTCAAGTATGGAAGACCTCCTGGTGCTCTTAGAATCCCAAAGGAACCACTCGATGCCACCACTGTCGCGGAAGCAGTTTCTGTCATATCTTGTTGGTAAGTTAATGAATTTGATATTGATCATCTACATTCACATTTTAGTTAATTGAGCAATGTAGCATTACTAAAGTAACTCTAAATTTATTAGGTACGAAGACAAGACAGAGTGGGGTGATCGAGTTGGATGGATTTATGGTTCGGTGACAGAAGATGTGGTTACTGGATACCGGATGCATAATCGTGGATGGCGTTCTATTTATTGCATCACCAAACGTGACGCGTTCCGTGGATCAGCTCCTATAAATCTAACAGATAGGCTACATCAAGTGCTCCGTTGGGCTACAGGCTCTGTTGAAATCTTTTTCTCAGGGAACAATGCCTTCCTTGCAACCCGAAAACTCAATATGCTCCAACGTCTTGCTTACCTTAATGTCGGAATTTATCCTTTCACTTCATTTTTCCTCATCATCTACTGTTTCCTCCCTGCACTCTCCCTCATATCCGGTCAATTCATCGTCCAGAATGTCAACGTCGTGTTCCTTGTATTTCTATTAACCATATCACTCTGTCTCATCGGTTTAGCCATCTTGGAGGTGAAATGGTCGGGCGTTGCTTTAGAGGATTGGTGGAGAAATGAACAATTTTGGCTCATTTCAGGTACTAGTGCCCATCTAGCTGCTGTTATACAAGGTCTCCTTAAAGTTATCGCGGGGATTGAAATATCATTTACCCTCACTTCAAAATCTGCTGGAGAAGACGAAGATGACGCCTATGCTGAATTATACATGGTCAAATGGACATCATTGATGATACCACCTATAGTCATCGGTATGGTTAACATAATTGCTATTGTAGTTGCATTCTCTAGGGCCGTATTTGCTGTTGTACCCCAATGGGGAAGATTCATTGGTGGTGCATTCTTCGCGTTCTGGGTGTTAGCTCATTTGTATCCTTTCGCTAAGGGACTCATGGGTCGAAGGAGAAAAACACCCACCATCGTCTTCGTATGGTCAGGACTCATTGCCATAACACTCTCCTTGCTATGGATAGCTATTGGTAACCCACAACTTGGTCAGGGACAAGGTGTTGCTGGTGCTGGCTTTCAGTTTCCTTAAGTAAAGCCACAAAATGGGCAGCCCGGTGCACTACAGACATCTCGCGACCACAAAGGTCTATTGTATGCAGTCTTACCTTACATTTCTGCCAGAGACTGTTTCCAAGACTTGCATCTCGTGACCTTCAAGTAAAGCCACATCAACTAAAATCAAAAACATGATACTTATGTTGCATCAGGATTTTAATTAGAGAAACTAGAATTCAAAAATTAACTAATGTAATGTATTACAAATATATCTTTTTGTTTTCCATTTTTTTTTTCACTTTTATAGAGTTGGGTAAAAAAAATAAATAGAGTTGTTCCATCCAACTTGAAAAAGTTTTGATATGGAAATTAAATATTTTTGCAATAGCCTGTATCTCTAAAGACACTAATGTTTTTGCACAACTTGCACGTTATGGCTAAATTTCTATGTTGTTTGTTGCACACATGTACTTAATTCCTTAATTGTTTTTATATTTCACCAAATGATCAACTTTCTTTCATTTACGGATACGAAGGCAATCTTATTATTTTTCGAGTGAAGTATTAAGAATATTTTTAATTTGGTATTAGTTTTTTTTTAAAATTATTGACAGGCATAAATATAAATGTATACTTAAGGAACTAAGCTTAAATACACCCCTTTCATACTATACACAAAAATGTGTCATTCAAGCGCTACATGTGAATCCAGCTGATGTGGCTTATATATATAATTTAAAAAATAAAAATAGAAGGAATTTGTTGTTTCTTTATTTTTAAAAAATAAATTGACATAAATACTACAAAATAACTAGCTAACAAACTAATATTAATAAACTAAATTAATATAAAGAACTAACAAAAAGAGAGAGCACAATAATATATTCCAGTCTTTTCTTATATCTTCCTTGGTGAATGAAAACAATCGCTGAGATTTATATAAACTAAACACTTGACCATTGAGAAGCTATCCACTTGGTCAAGTGATGACATCTCAAAAATTGATGGCTCTCACGTGACATCATTTTATTATGGTAAGTGATAGACACTTAAAGGTGACTCACATGACATCCATTTAGTTTTATAATAATAATAAAATTTTAAAAAAAGAGGGGCTTTGTCTCCAATTTCTTATTTTTAAATCTATTAATAATTTAAGGATGAAACCAATAATCTATACCAAATTCGATGTTTTTAATACTTCTCTCTTATTATTATTACAGAAAAAGGTCAAAAATAATTTTAAATTATAGTAAAAGGTTTTAAAATATTTTTTATCCACTTTTTGTTCTAAAAAATACCATTATATTTGTCTTCCTTTTCATTATAGTTTATTATTTTGATTTGGATAAATTATTAAAAAAATTATTATTTTTTTTAAAAAGCTTAGTATTTTTTTATTTTTTTTGTATTTGCTGTAACTTAATCAAGAAAGTGAAGTTTTAATTTTTTTCACGTTATAGTAAAAAAAATGTAAGTTATTCAAAATTTACTAAATAAAAATTAAAGAAAGCTAATACGGTATAAATAAATCACGGTGATCAAAATAATGTTTCATGTATAGTTAATGTTTTATTTCAATTCTTAATATATTTCACTTAGTTTAAATGGTCTTTAGTGTATAAAAATGTTCATTTTGATCTTTAATACTTTTCACCTGATTGAAATCATTTTTAATATATAAAATAAATGTATTTATTTTGATTAATTACTCTAAATCTGATAGATTTAAATTAAAAAAAGTGTTAGATTTAGTTGTGCATCTCACATGATTAGCAAAATCCTCCATTATTATCTTTTTTTGTTAGCTTCAAAATGCGCATGTACACACATAAAGGATTAGATATGGATTTTTTTTAATCCCCTTTTTGTAACTTTGAGGAAAAACAGAAAAGAATATTAGATCAATGTAATAATATTTTAGGAAAGAGTAAATAGCAATTTGTTTGAGAATCTAGAGAAAATAGTGTGTGATTTTATAGAGTTATTTCTTTGAAACTAACAAAGTAGACAATAATGGTGAATTTGTTAGCCATGTAGAGTCCACAATTAAGTTTAACATTTTTTTGATTTATCTATTAGCTTTGGGGTGATGACCAAAATGAACACATTTTGTTATATATTAAGCTAGTATTTGGTTATAGATTTTTAAATATTATTTGGATTAAAATTTGGGTGAAATTTTATCATGTGTTTGGCCGTAGTATTTGAGAAATATATTTCACCTTTTCAGAAAAAAATTTGATTTATACCCATAAGTTTTAAAACTATCAAATTTAACCATAAGTTTGTATTACAAGTCAATTAGATTTTCGTTGTAACAAATAATAAGTAGTGTCCGTGACACTAGAGCAATGCAGTAGTTTAGAGTGAGTGCAACAAACATCATTTCATATATGATGAAGTAGACAAAGCACATGACTTCGTTACAAGCCGATTATTCATCATTTTCGTTAACCACCATATCATCACTTTCATATTCACTGACTATTTCATCACTACTTTAGTGTTCAGGTAAAAAAATTATGTACTACAATACAAACAACTAATATAGAGAGTGTTTTTGTAAAAGATAAAAATTTGGTGTAAAATCTCAATTTTCAAAAGATCCTAAATAATGAGATTTCATCCAAATTCTAGAAAAAATTAGTATATGAGAATTTGAGATATTTGCCAAATAATGACAATGTATGAAAAACACTATTTGCCAAAAATTTTTCCAAATATTATTGAAAAATCTATGGCCAAACAGGCCCTAAAAATCATTTCAATCCAGTGAAATATATTAATGACCAAAATGAACATCTTTATTACTATAATTTATACATTAAGGATCATTTAAATCAAATAAAATATATTCCTCTGTTTCTATTTTGTTGTCATCATTTTAGATTTCATGTTTCTTAAAAAACTAGGTAAGTTTACTGCCCTTATTTAATGTGTTCTTGAGGTCAAATTTTCAATAAATGATATAATTTTTTTTATGTTGGTCAAATGTATGCTTTCAAGGTTAATAACTCATAATTTCATTCATGCATTGATTATATAAAATGACAAATATCAAGTAACATGTATTTTTAGTAAAGACGACATAATATACATGACACCTTAACTTGACTTTAACATATAACTATGCCCTCCAACTTTGAATGTGCATCAGTAAACAATTAAACTTGTATAAAATAAAAATAGTAGACACAAGTGCCGTACATGTCATGATACACGTAAGACGTTACATTGAACACAAAATTGTCATATAGGACGTCATGTAGGACAAGTGAGTTCATTTCCTCAATTTTATATAAACTTAAAATCTATTTTGTATAGCCAAAATTAAAGGTCATTATTATTTGAGACCAAATTAAGAATATCTTTATATATTAGAGAAAAGACATAAAATCATCATCAAAGTTGTTTCAAATTTCTAAAAAAGACACCTTAACTTTGCGGGTGTCCTATTACCCCCATAAAACAACTTCAAAATAAAATGTATACCTCATTTTTTACTCAATACCACTTATACAAAAATATTTGTATGTCACTAATAGTCACCTGCCACGTGTTAAAAAATAATTTTTAATTTTTTTACCTAATTTCTTTGTATTTCTTTTTTTTCTTCTTTTTTCTCTTTCTTCTTTCCCTCAACTATGTTCTTTCATTTTCTCTTTCTTCTTCACCTCAACTCTGTTCTTTCTCATTCTCATGCTTCAAGAATCTTCAAATATATTGTGGCTGAGTAGATTTCGTAGTAGTGCTATCAATTTTCAGTCAAATTATTATCAATTTATTTATTTAAGAAAATAAATATCATCAAATAATTAAAATCTAAATACTCAAATATTACCAAGTCAAAATCTGACATTTAAATCACCACCTTCTCCAACTCTTACTTTCAAGTTAAATTTTTCATAGTTTAACTACTCCCAGATCCCAATCTTAATTTGTAAGAGAAAATCTTTTTTATCAAAACTAATTTGTTTTTCGAAAAAAAATAAACTCAATAACATTAGTTAAAAAAAAACGCCAAATTGGAAAAAGAGAAAAAGAAATGAAGAAAGATATGGATGCTCAAGAAACATGGATAAACTAATGATGGTAGAGAAGATGAGAAAGAAGATTTGAAAAATTTAAAACTATTCTTAATAAAGTTAAAAAAATAATAATTAATATATGAGTTTTTATCTTTTTTTTTTCAATAAGAAAAATTGGAAGTGTCAAATGACAATTTTATGGTATGAAGCTTTATCAATAGTGCTTCACGCGCTTATATGATGTGACAACACGAGTGGTGTTAAAATTAATTAAAATAATATTTTTATTGTAAATTTAGATAATTTCGTGAGTTAAGAGGATACTGTCAAAATTAAAGTGTTTTTGTAAAAATTCAAAATAAGTAATTTTATGTCTTTTGTCTTATATATTATGTCAAATATTTACCCATCAATTGATCATTTTCTCGATATTAATATTTGATTAAAGGTTGATTTTGTGTGAATAAACTATGTTTTAAATTAAAATATCGGTGGATCTGTATTCATATAACAATTTACCCGTCCCCCCTCTCTTCTCTCCTCCTCCACGCTCCGTCGCTTCTACCACCGTGCACAGCGGAACACCACTGCACAATCACCGCTACCAACATTTAGTTCTGCCGCTTCCCTCTCTGAATCAGGTTCAGTTTCTCCTCCTTTTCGGATCACTGATGAGTAGTTACTTTTTTTTCTTCGTATTTACAATTTCCAATATCGGATCACAAAAGAATTAGCGTTATTTGTTGTAGTTCGAGCTCAAAATCATGATCAGAAGCTGAAAATCGGTAGATTTCATTTTATTAATTGGATTACAATTCTTAGCATTTTTCAATTTTTTTTAAAAAAATCTTAAGTTCTTATTTAAGTTAATTGACAAAACTGAATACTGTTCCATTTTGATCTACATGCAACAATGACAATTGTTCCTCTGTTCCAGACAAGTTGGGGTTATTTTGTTCTATTTGTTAATTTTTTCTATTTATCATACTTCAATGGAAATGCTTATGATGTACATAAAATTCAGGCGGATACAGTATTGATTGATGGACTAAACTTTATTACTCTATATTTTCCAATATAAATGACTCAATTGTACTAATAATATTATTCGTTATTTTTGTGGTGGGGTGGATTCACTAGTACTGTTATCCCAATTCCATATATTGCCGCTGATCCTAGATAGTTGGGGCTGCATGATATGCAGTTGGTGGGATGGAAGGAGAATAATTCTCGCTTCGCTAGTAGTTATAGTTAATTAGTAACTTTTGGAAAGGAGTTGGGATACCAGCTATTAGCTATGTTGCTTGAATTCTCCAAAATGCTGCCAGGTGTATGTGGGTTCCTCCAAAAGTATTGCATTACTTTGAGGATCTGGTATGGGTGCGAAACATTTTTGAGGATTCAAGCAGCATATGCCATTAGAAAGCATTTGTATATTGAGATGCGAACGGGGTTTTCCGGCTACCAGCTGAGTCAGTAGAGCTCCTCAATACTGATATTGGGGCTTCAATTGTATTTCTACGTGCCAAGCGAACAACATGATTGTTAGGGGCATCCTTTCTCAATTATAAGTATGTTCATTCACTTTAGTATAAGATTTTAGTTTGTTGACATGCCTCTTTTGATTTGCGTGGAGATGGTAACGAGTCCTTTCCATTCAGGTTTCATTCGGATGAGTGACGACTAGAGAACAAATCACCATATAGCCTGTTGCAATCTGTGGTGAATCATAGAGGAAACGGAAGAAGATAGAGATGTTTTCATTGTTTTATGGACTATATAAATACATGTTTAGCAAGACAGAGTTTCATGTCCTTATTCTTGGGATTGACAAAGCTGGGAAAACGGTACATCATCAACTATTTTCTTCCTTCAAACTTTATTTATAACTTTGTGCAATGTTTTATGTTGAAAAGGTAGGGAGGTTGTTTGCAATAAACCCTATATTCTAAATGATCATTTGAATTGTCAAAACCATTGACTTTGTAGCAATACATTCTTAATCATTGTCTAATAAAATGACTGTTTTTATGTGCTTCATATGAAACACGGGGGTTTTGAAGCATTATATGGTACCTTCGATTGTCTTAAATCAGTTTTGCAGTGGGTTTTAGACCAGCAGTAGGTTTTGGAATTAGAAGTGGTCTTTTGAGGGCTAGTGGTCCAACTCAAAATTAAATGTATTTCTTGTGAGTCATCGTTTAGCTGTCTTACTTTATATCACAGTGATCTTTAAAGTTAAGCACTAATACAACACTTACAGATCTAGAAATACTTAAGAACACAACTTCCTTTAAGTTGATATGTAACATATGAGAGGGAGAGGTGAAATGGCTAATATATGGATGGAAGCTGAGGTAATTGTTGTGTTCTCTTACTGTTTCGTGGCTGGACAGACTCTGGGCGGCATGTAAGGAAATGCAAAAACAACAGTCAATAAGTATAGAGTTGGTCAAAGTCCCATATTGGTAAGGGAATGGACCGGTCTGCTTATATGGACTTGGACAATCCTCCCCTTATGAGCTAGATTTTGTGGTTTAGGCCCAGGTGTCATATCTTTACAATATAGGATCGAGAAGAAAGTGGAGAAAGAAAGAAGAAAGGAGAGCGAGAGCGAGTAAAAGTAGTCACTTGAAGCTTCTCTGAGATCACAGTATCACTGTGCCAAACACAAAGGTTAACATGGCTTCTGTGGGAAAAAAAGCTGAAGAACAGACTAGAAGTAACCACCAACCTTTTTTTTTAACACCCAAGGGTGTGGCCCAGTGGTCAATTAAGTGGGTTGAGCACCATGAGGTCTCAAATTTAATTCTCAGTAGAGACAAAACACTAGATGATTTTTTCTCACATGTTCTAGCCGGGGTGGGCAGGGTCACCTAGTATTTGTTGCTAGAGTGAGGTGGCAAGTATTCCGTGGAACTAGTCGAGGTGTGCGCAAGCTAGCCCAAACACCACGGTTATATAAAAAAAAGTTTGCATCAACTTTTGACGAGCCCCAAGGTAGATTCAGTTATTGAAGCTTGTCTGTAAATTTGGATTTCACTTCATTTGTAATATTTTCTTCACTTTTTTGGATTAATATTTGTATCATCTCTTGCTTGTTCTTGTGAACAACCTCTCTATCTCCACGAGATAGGGGTAGGATCTGCATACACTCTACACTCTACCCTCCCTTGGTGGAGACTTCACCTGTGGGATTACACCAGGTTTATTGTTATTCAATAGAATTCTTCAGACTTCAGCAGACATCCTTCTCCTTGAACAGGGTCATCACTAAATGAGTAAACGTGTTCAGTTTCCTCCTGAACAGTAGAAGCAACAATCACATCTATCTTATTAACATTTCCACAATAGACTGTCTATGTTGAAGACATTGCTAATTCATGTGTGTGGAGAACTTCTAATTGTCCAGCATTGTATAATGAAGCTTCTTTTAGTGTGGGTTGAGAATTTTTTGTGGCACTTAACAATAATTTAAGTCCCCTGCTTGAAAGTCTTCTCATTGTCAATGTAGAGCTGCATAACATTTGTAATCTGCATTACGACAGATAACCCTGGGTCGTTTGTTAGTATGAATTTGATGAGCTATGCTCAGCAAATGCTTTCCTGTCGGAGCTGAGGATGGTGAAGGAACTAAGGAAATAGGTTTCCTTGGTTTCATGCCCATCTCAATTTCAAAAGGACTGGAACCAGTGGTTTGGTCAACACTAGACGGAGCTATTGTATCCAAAGTTGACATAGGCAGAACTAGGTCCCAAGCAGCTTGTCTCCAACAAGATGACACATAACAAAGTAGATCCACTAAACTTTGAGTACAACCTAAGTTTGGCCATGAGTTTGAAGGTGAAAAACAGCTGAGGGTTATAGCTTAGTGCTCTGAAATGCCAAAATGTCCTCTCTACAGTAACTAGTGAACTTCACATCTTGACCAGAATCAATAGTTTTGGGAAGTTATGGAGTCACATGAAGTGGATTTCCTTTATGTAATCTTTGGTAGTTTCCATAATACTGATGAAATTCATATAAGTCTATTAGAAAGTAACGACCTTGTGAAATTGCTGCTGATGAACCTCCTTAGATGGAGTAAATGTTAATCCGATTTTGGTAACTTCTCTGAGCAGAATTCTGCTTGTAAATTCAAACCAAGTGTTGTTATGTGATAAAATTAAAACTGTCAAGTTGGGCAGTTACCTTCTTGATGGATCATCAATAGGAGAAACAACACTAGTAAACGAATCTTAAAATTCTTTTCTTAAGTTGGACACTGATTTGCAGCAAGATAAGGTCAAACAAGACTGCAAGAATATAGAAAAATCACTACCAGAATCTTGAGTGAAACCCTAGGTTATTTGAAAATTAGATATCTAGAATCATGCACGCATCTACTGATGGAGCACGTTCTTAAACATAGGAAGCAAGACAAAAATAAAAGGAAAAAATTAGTCCATATCCTTTGTGAAGAAGAGGATACAGGAATAACAACAGGGTCTTTGGCTTTGGAAGAAGATTTGGTTTAGCAAGGCTAATGACAGGGTCTTTTGGCCTTGAAACAAGATTTGGCTGAACAAGGTTTCTTGATGGTGTTTTTCTTCTCTTGGATTAAGGCTAGGAAGACACTCACTCATTCCAACCTCCAAAAGAGGGGATTTCAGCTTTTTTGTAGTAGGTGCCCATGTGTGGAGCACTTTGAATATGTTGGCACCATGTTTTGCATTGTAGAGTAATTTTCAGCTGTGGAGCATGTTTCTGGAAATTTTTGGCATGTCCAGGACCATGCCAAAATCCACTATGGAGCTACTGCGATGTGGACAAAGAAGGGTCGTGCAAGAAATCACACAAGACCTGGAATACCATCCTCTAGCCATTTGGTGGATTGTTTGGCTCAAAAGAAATGATAGAATTTTTGAAGCCATAGGAGAAGTTTACATAGCTTTAAACAGAGATGTTTTTTTTTTCTAGCTTTTTGGTGAAACCTGGTTATTGTAGTGGATGTTGATGCACATCATGCAATTTTAGATACAGTAGGGGATCTGCAGAATCTGTAGTTATGTCTTCTCGCTCTGGCTTAGTGCAAGGCTGCAAGCCTATATAATATCTTTGATTACTTGTAAACAGAAATTAGGATATGGGAGTAGACTGCAATATAACAGTACTAGAGCTAGAAGGGAATGTGGATATACGAGTGAAGTCCAATTTAGGTTACTTGAAAAGATGAAAAGTTGTCCTTCATACTCAAAAAGGGCAGCCCGGTGCACAAAGCATCCCGGGTTTACGCAGGGTCCAGGGAAGGCACGCACTCCAAGAGGTGTGATGTAGACAACTTTACTGTTGCTCCAATGCTCCCATTCTTGTCCTCCATACTTGTTAGAATAAAGTTGTCCCTGGTATTGGTTTCCTGTGAACGCTGATCTGCATTGCATCTTTATTTTTTAACATGCCACTGATCTGAATTGCTTTGTTACTCTTTTTTATTTGCTTTTAATTTTTTAATTCTTTGTAATTTCTCTTTTCCTTTATTTGGGTGTGCATGTGTCTGTGCGTGTGAATTTTACATGCTTTAACCATTGTAGATATATTAACAAAGTCTAGTCTTGAAAGGTTTCTTTCTCATCCTTCTTTCTATTATGAAATTTCTAGACATTGTTAGAGAAAATAAAGTCACAATACTCAAACTTTGAAGGCCTTCCACCAGATCGTATTGTTCCAACTGTGGGGCTCAATATTGGTCGTGTTGAAGCATCAAATACGAAGCTTGTATTTTGGGATTTAGGAGGTCAGGTATGAACTTTGCTAACTGTGATCTCTGAGATGATTAAATTTCCATTTTAGAACCGTTAAGTGTCTGTAAATAAATGCAGCAGCCAATAAATGTATTATGTATGACAAAAGACAAGGTAGAAATGCTGGACATCAGGCATCTGTTTTGTACTTCCAAGTTTGATGATGAAGTGCATTTTGTTGTTATTGCAGTTGCATGATTTTGGTGTATATTGTGCAACTTATGATGGTCATCTACTACTCTTGTTTAGGAAGTATATTTCCAAAATTAAGATGTATTTTAATAATTCTCTTCCTTATATAGTACAGTTCTCGAACTCAAGATGTATTTTGATAATTTTCTACCTTATATTGGACAGTTTTCGTAGGCATGACCTTTGTAATAATTTATGGAGGGATTATACAATATTCTTGCGTTTTCTCACTAGAGCTTAGTCAGCAGATAGGGGTGTTAGTTCTCTGACAGCAAGATACTTTTTTTTAAATCTTTCAGCTGGTTTTAGACAGTTCATTTAAATTTCTCTGACTAACATGAGACCATTTATACACTTAGCCTGGTCTTCGCTCAATCTGGGAGAAGTATTATGAAGAGGCACATGCTGTGATATATGTTGTTGATGCTGCTAGTCCGTCACGCTTTGAGGATTCTAAATCTGCACTTGGTATGTACTGTTGGTTAGTCATGTGTTCAAACTTTTGTCTAGTTCATGATTAATGGGAATCATACTTTGTTTACTTTTTTACTTCAATAACTGGCAGAAAAAGTTCTCCGGCATGAGGA
Organism: Solanum neorickii; assembly: GCA_027704865.1. NCBI lineage: Eukaryota > Viridiplantae > Streptophyta > Magnoliopsida > Solanales > Solanaceae > Solanum > Solanum neorickii. Next base: position 52,032,024 of record JAKWJC010000372.1, read on the forward strand.
TCTGCAAGGAGCCCCACTTCTGATATTAGCAAACAAGCAGGTAAAGGCACAAAACAGTTTCTTCTACACAAGAGGTTCTTTATCATGGATGTAATGACTGAACAGAGCACATCCTTTTGTCTCTTCCTCCTCTACTTCATTTGTCAATGATAGTTTTATTTGTATAATCTCTGGATCTAATAGTCTTTATACTTTATTTGCCAAGACTAGATGTTGTCATTATGTTTCTTGTTTTATCATTGTCAAAAGGGATTCTCTTCTACATGTGCCTTCATCAAAAAAGAAAAACTGGATTCCAAATATGTGACCAAGCACATACTAGCTCCAGTGCTATAGATATTCCCATGATTCCTTTATTTCTGTTCTGCTTATATGGCGGAAAGCCCGCCTTTCCAGATGGAGAAAGTGATAGTTGACAGATGACATTAACCTTTTTTTGTTCTGCTTATATGGTGAAAGTCCGCCTTTCCAGATGGAGAAAGTGATAGTTGACAGATGACATTAACTTTGTGTGCTTGTTTTGATTATTCATTTGCTTATGCACATCGATTTGTTAATGCAGGACCTTGCAGATGCTGTATCAGCAGAAGAAGTTGCCCGGTATCTCGATCTCAAGAAACTCGATGAGCGAGCTTATACCTTTCTAGCTGTTTCATCCTATGATGGGTGAGTAATACATCGTTATCAGTATCAGATGTTAGAACTGTATTACTCAATGTTAGTCATATAGAAGACTACTGCATAAAACCATTTTCCCAGAAGGTTTGACTCAATATGGTTTTAAAAACTCTCATCTAAGAGTCCCGGAAACGCACTTGAATAATACAAGTTTTCGCTTACTTGATTGCAGGTTAGGAATCAAGGAAAGTGTGAATTGGCTTGTAGATGTAATGGAGAGGAGTAAGAGAACAGAAATGTTGCAACTCCGAGCAGGGGCAAACCTTATCTCTAATTAGAAGGAATCATCCATAGTGCAATAATTTTTACCATACCATTCCTGTAACTTTTGTAAGTATATCAGGTTCACATTTTAGTCCCTTGTTACCTGATTTTGGAATTTCGTCAATGATACATGCAAAATGTGATGTTAACCTCCACAACTGCAACCAGCAGTGAAGTAACTTCAAATTATTGTACGTCCTACTTATAATGTCTTTGATTTGTATCTCTTTTTTTTTAAATTTCATTCTGATTGGAAAACCAGTGTGTGCACTGCATTCATATGATATCGATGGATGATATTAGAGCATTTGGCAAGGTAATTCTTTTATTTGACATTGTCAAGTACAATCTGAGAATCAGATTCTGATAAGTTCAGTAGAATTTACACATATTTCTTGAACTTGCGGATCCCTAAATCGTACCATGTTCTGGGAAGGAGCGAAAGTGAGTAGGAACAGGGCTAGAATGACACATGTGGGTCTCGAGTGATTCGACTCGTCTACGACGAAGGATGTGCAGTCAATAATTTGTAATGAAGGTTATTATGGATTCAAATTTCTGAAACAGTTAGGTCATTTCTTTCTAGTTTTTCAAGTTTTGGTTGGCATAGTGTGTGTATCAGTACGATGTTTGATCGATGAAGGTCTTCCAGTGTGAAATAATTAAGATGTGATTTGAATTATTTTTCTTTTACAAGTTAAAAATAAGGGAAGAAGGGAAAAATGACATTTTCTTGTAGTTTAGTGACCAAAACCATGTTTACATTTCTCAGCTTCAAGCCATGTATGATCAACACAGTAATAATCACAATAATTAATAATTTAAAATATTTGAAAAGATTATGTTTTTTTGGGTCGTCCAAATAGTAAATAAGACAAAAAAAATTGAAATAGAGAGACTCTATTTCTACTTAGATTTATTATCTCAAATCATCTTGCATTTATGTCGTTATAAAAGATTTTGGTAACGAATATTTTTCTGGAGATGCTTTTGAAAATACTGAAGGATTTGTAGGTTATTATTGTCTATTGGAAATACAGTAGTAACTAATAAGGATTATTATCCATAAAAACAACATTAACTAATGAGAAAAAGTGTAAAAAACAAGAGTCCGGAGCCTAAAGAGTATAAAATATTAATAAAAATTTTAAAACGATATATAAAAATTTATATTAATCAAAACGGCAAAATCACTGGAACAATAGCGATTTATTCCACCGGAAAATGTGGAATGGGCGGTGTTGGTAAAAAAAAAATGACTGAGAAAATAAGACAAAAGGCGAAACCAAGAAAGGTTGTTTAATGACGTCGTCATGGTAACTGTTAGTCAACAACCGGACTTCAAGAGAATTCACGATGAAATTGCAAGAGAAGTTGGGCTGACATTAGAAGGGAATAATTTGTGGAGTCGTGAAGATCGGCTGTGTTCAAGGTTAATGGATCGAAACAGCAGCATTCTTATAATGTTGGATGATGTTTGGAAGGCTCTTGAACTAGAAAAACTTGGAATTCCCAGTGGTAGCAACAAAAAACATCAGTGTAAAGTGATATTCACAACGCATTTCCGATCTGTTTGTGAAGCAATGGGAGTTCAGAAGATCATGGAAGTTGGATCCTTTTCAGTCAGAAAGTTGGTAATTCAATTGACGATCTTTCTCTACTTGACATAGCAAAAGATGTCGCCAAAGAATGCAATGGTCCGCCGCTTGCAATTATTACAGTTGCAGGAGCACTAAAAAAGCATAAAACCAAGCGTTCGTGGGACTGTGCCCTTGAACAATTACATGGTGCAGTAACAATAAATATCCCTGAAGTTCTCACAGAGGTGTATAAACCTCTGAGGCTAAGCTATGATTACTTGGGAAGTAATGAAGCTAAGTACCTCTTTTTGCTTTGTTCCTTGTTCGAGGAAGATAGTGATATCCGTTCTGAAGAATTACTTTGATACGGAATGCAGCTTGGCATCCTATCGGAAATCAGTAATTTAGAACATGCAAGAAATATGGTGTGTTATCTGTTAGAAATATTGAAAGATTGTTTCTTTTTATCCCAAGGTTCAAACAAAAGTTATGTCAAAATGCATGATGTGATTCGTGATGTGGCTGTAAGTATTGCGTCTGAGGGAGAGCATAACTTTATGGTAAGTCACCATGTGAACTCGGAAGAGTTCCCAAGAACTCCATATGAGCATTTCAGTCACATGTCAATTGTTGCAAATAAATTTGATGAGCTTCCTAGCCCAATCGTTTGTCCAAAACTGAAGCTTCTAATGTTAAAACTCTGTTCTGTAAGGCCATTCAAATTACAGGACAATTTTTTCGATGGCATGAGTAAGCTCAACGTCTTAAGCCTGAGTGGATATGCGGACTCCATTTGGTCTTTTCCAGCATCCATTCAAAGGTTGTCATGTCTGAGAACGCTGTGTCTGAGTAGTGTACGGTTGGATGACATATCCATCATTGGAGAACTTGTCCCTTTAGAAATTCTCAGCATACGAGATTCTCAGTTAGAGGAGCTGCCAGTGGAGATAGGAAAATTGACGAATCTAATTATGTTAGAGTTTTGGAACAAGAATAAATCACTCGAAAAGGATTTCAGCAGGGGTCTTATCAAGACTAACTCGATTGGAGGAACTACAAATGATGAAAGTTAAACATTGTAGTTACTCCACCTTGACTGAAGTAGAATCCTTATCGAAATTGACTGCGCTGACACTAAGTGAATGTTCCGAAGATTTGATCTACACAGTACACTCTTACAGTGGGTGAAGCTTACAGAGCGACCTCAAACATGGATGATTACGACAATAATATTGCTTTAAATGTCACCTGAGACTGCCCCGTTGGGTGACTGGATCTTCCACATGTTGAAGAAGAGCGAAGTTGTACATTCAACCGGAAAGGGCTCTAATAATGTATTGACTGAGTTGCAGATGAATAAACTTCAGAACAAGAAACGTCTCAGCTTCTATGATTGTGATTTAGTCACACATTTATTGACATCTCTCGGAGTACACATGAAGTAATCAAGTTCCCGAATATATATGAGTTGGAACTTCGATCTCTGGAATTCTTCACACACTTTCGCAATGACAATGTTGAGGGCATTGAGTTACCTCAGTTGCGGAAAATGAAGCTCAACAGATTACATCAGTTCCACAATTTCTGGCCTACAGCCAACAACTCCATCACTCTTTCAAATCCTCTTTTCCATGAAAAGGTTTGCTTCTACTTTTCTACATGATCATTATAAAAAAATTACTCCCTTTTTTTCGTCGTGAATAATTACTTGAGCACTAAAGATCCTTTATCTAAAGCACTGTTCTAACAATGATATATCAGCTCTAAATCGCAAAATATTACTAGTATATTTCATATATTTGCAGGTTTGTTGTCCGAACTTGGAAGTTCTATTGATTGATAAAGCTAACAGCACAAGTGTTCTATGCTCTCATCAACTTCCAGTGGCCTACTTCAGCAAACTAGTACAATTGAAAGTATATAGTTGTGGAAAAAATTGAGAAACTTCTTGATGTCTCTGTCAATGGCCAGAGGCATTTTGAATCTCCGATTACTACAAATAGTAGCCTGCATATCAATGGAAGAAGTGATCACGGAAAAGGAACAACAAGGAGAAGAAATCATGACTAATGAGCCTTTATTTTCCCCTGTTGGAAGAGTTGTCCCTTTACGATCTGCCAAAGCTGAGGCATTTCTTTATGAATATGACTTCCCATTTCTCAGAGTAGTGTGGATTCTTAACTGCCCTGAAATGAAGACGTTTGTCCAATAGGGATCTGATTTGTGAGTACACCGAGTCTTGAAAGTGTGAACAATGACGATGAGATGAAAGTTGTTGATCTTAATAAAGCGATGTTCAATTCTATGGATTGTCTTGCGCTGCTAGCAAGTTTCTAAAACTGAACTACTACTGTGTTGTAATTCATTTTTCTTCTCTTTTTGTTTCATTTGAATACCTTTTTTAGTTGTCTTTTGTTTTATGAAATATGGATAGTCAAAATTTCGACTCGATATACCATCAACCTTTGAGAAAAAAACTCATCTACGTAATGAATGGAACCTTTTCTCAAGGGGAACACCTAGCTGAAGATTTTATATTTACTTGATCAGTTCCATTGAAGTATTTCAAGCATACAATTTGATATCTAACTGCACTTGATGACATTAAGGAAGTTTTTATTAATTCCTTTAATTGCTGGTAGCAATATATGTATGTATGCACCAGAATATGCATTTGAATTTGCTCGTTTCCACTTTGGGGGTAAAATACTTCCTACCAAAGGCATCTTCCTTGAACTCGAAACATTTAATTAAATAATTAAAAAAAAAACGCACCAAGTCAAGAATTGGTGACAAGCCTATTCCGTGAGCTTTTCTTTTTTCTGAGTAATAGTACAATTATTAGTTGGATGAACCAAGTCATTTATTGTAGAGTATTGCCCTATGAGTTAACACTTCAACTAATTCTACGAGGTATCTTTTATCTTCCACAAGCACGGCCAGGAACAATCGAGGGCAGAAGAAAAAAAAAAGAATATAAATCCAGTTCAACCCTTCTTTTTTGACTCAACTCACCTATAAGGCAAACGAGTAGGCTACAGCTACAAGTTTCATAAGTACCTGATCTTAACAAAGCATAATCAACACACTTTTAACCTGGTAAATTTTGCATGTTAGTTACAATTGTTAACAATGAGATTCATCTGAAATTACCTTTATAGATAACCTGATAGATCATTAGTGCATATAACTTTAAACTATAAATAGCAAAGGCACAAACGTTAAGCTGTTTGTCAAAAAAAAGTTATTAAGGTAAACAATATTGTATTATGTTTAACACTAAATATATTTTAGCAGCAATGGCAGTTCTCCAGTAGCTATAGTGCAAAGGTTAAAAACAATGAGATGCCTGATCAATGCTAAGAAAGAATGTATTTCAAAAAAGACCCAATTCTACAAGGAAGAATTCACTGAACGTGTCAATGGCAATATCACACATCACAGCGGATCCAAGATGGTCATCACAGGTGAGGCAAGGGTCCAAGTACTCGTCACCTGATTTCAGTAGAACTATATTTAACCCAAGGTATGCATGTATACAAGATTCATAGGAGGCAAAGTTGATATCCAGCTCTTCAGAGATAGTTTCGGGCAATCTCCTGATATGCTAACAGCTCCCAACAAAAAATAGCCGATGAAGGTGTATGCCTAACCCATTAAAAGTTGTCCATGCCTTACTATCAATCCATCACTGACAAGTATTATGCATCACTCTTGCATTGCCTCGAGGTTAAACAAATTTCCTTCATTAACCAAACAATAGAGATATACACACCAAATTATACTCAGTACCCCTACCTCAGATACGGTTCTACACAAGATCACAAACAGGAAAACTTGTGCAAACTTTGTCACCCATACCTTCATGAAACTTCAGCAGCAAATGCAGGTATTAGCCCATAATATACTAGTTAATATTGCAATCACTTAAAAACTGATTTTCCTGGTTTAGGAACGTCCGCCAGGAAACTGTATAATCACGGATGCCCAACTCAAGCCAAGGTTTCATGTTACCATTATAATGCAGTACTCTCGCATTCTTAACAGTTTCAATATCAACTCCATAGTTATAACCCAGTCCTGATAATACCCACTTATCATCAAGAGCGTAAACTTCACCCTGAAAAGTAAGCAAGCTTGCACGCAATGTAACAGCCTCTTCTGAATTCATCTGCAAGTTAAATAAAAAGGTGACAGTGTAAGTCAATATGGCACGATGATAAATGGAGACAAGAAAAAATGTATTAGTCCATTAAAACAATCTAACATGAAATGCCACGTGAGTCATTTGTATTTACATAGATAAGATTACCTAGCATAGTCTCACTACCCAAAACCCCCAAAGCCCTGCCCATTAACCATAAAACTTGAGTGTGTAAAACAAATGCTCAAAGGGTTACGTTAAATTGCTGTAGACTTTGATGCCCATAGCTTGTGGGGCTCGAAAGGGTTACGTTAAATTGCTGTAGACTTTGATGCCCATAGCTTGTAGACTCCAAAAAATCCACACCCAAAAAAAAAAAAAGAGGCCCAAAACATGGGACGTCTTTATCTAGGTTGGTGGCAGCTCACATGCCCACAAAAACATCATAACATTAACATAGAGAGAACAATAATGAATGTGTTAAGTATTTTTCCACCTTCTTACGCTTCTCATATTTTGTGGCACTGGAAAGGATTAATCCCTGACTATAAAAATCTACTCCTATAAAAATGAACGGGGGCTCAAAGGACAACAATTACATTATTTAGGCAGGTAGAAGACCACATACAAGGAGCAACATGAAATAATCTTGAATATTTGTATTGAGAGAGCAATAATGAACACAATAGTAGTTTTCCATCATTTCTGTTTAGGTCTCCTAGCGCCCGCAAATGACTTTTTTCTTTGTCCCCTTTTGTATTGGGTATACTATTATTCACCATTCATATTGAAGGGAAAAAAACATATATAACATTCATATTAAAAGTCAACATATTACCCAGAATGGGTATAAAAATAATTATTGTGTTACTTTGGTCACCAATCACAGTGTGGCTTGTGAAAACAACTTTACCCAAATATATATCTGATTTCAAGTTTCATTCAAATTCAAAGCAAGTCTTCTAAATTTGTTTAATTTTAGCTCATTTCCTTTTCCTTGTAATTGAAAAATAAGTTGTTTCCAGGTTTAAAACTCATGATTAATGGGGTTGCCACTCTACTCTTCTCCAATTAAATATTAGGTGTAGTCCACAAGCAGGACTCAAAATCATGGTGCACGCCCTTCCACACATCCTATGCTGTACTACATTTGCCACTGGTTGTATCAAATGGCTAGGCTAGCCTGCTGGCATGGCACTGAGTGTATTGCCAACTCGTGTTGCGACTCATTTGAGATAAATACAATGTTGAGAATGTTGTCCCGTAAGCTAAGTGAGCACTTACTATAGTCTTGTCTCTCCAATAAAACTGATACCCAATGTACCTCCACTGTGTGCAAGGTTGAGTGAGGGAAGCTGATTGTTGCTCAGGCAAATGGGGCGGGGGCGGGGGGTTATGGGATTGAAGTATGTTGTGAGGGAGAAAATCCATCTCAAGAAATGAGATATGTATGACTAAGATGATCTCATATGTATGTCATCCATATGATGCCCTCAATTGTCACTGCAAGCCAGTTCGGACACCAGAGTTATCAAATATATATATGTTGATCTTGATCATCTCATATTGATTAATAGTTATGTAGTTGAGCTCTTTAGATGTTAATCATCTCATTTTCTAAGTAGTTATATGGTTGGATTTCTTGAAATTGTTGAGTTATCTCATTGTGTAGTCATATTGATTAATAGTTATGTAGTTGAACTCTTTAGATGTTCATCATCTCATGTTTCTAAGTAGTTATATGGTTGGATTTCTTAAAATTGTTGAGTTATCTCATTGTGTAGTTGAATTTTTTATGTTGAACATGTCATATTGTTAATATGTACATGGTTGCATATTTAATATGTTATTTTTATGACAAAAGACACCACAACTAGTACACTTAAGGTGCACAGATAAATCCCCCGCTCCTATGTAATAGCTCGTAAACCACACGGGAGAGGAAATCTGCAATAGGCAAGCCCGGTACGACGAGCTTGACCCAGAAGGTAAACCCCGTGCTTTTGCTGGCAAGAGGTTTCGAATTTGAGACCTCCAACATGGAAGTCCCAAGCCCAAACTATTGGGCCACCCTGAAGGGTTTCATATGTTAATCATCTCTTGTTTTGCTAAATATGGATTTTTACTGTGTTTATCATCTTAATGTGTGTAGTTGGGTTGTCCATATTAAAAAGATTTTTCTTATTGCAACTCTCTTGTGATCAATTTACTAGGTTTAATTTCAGTCATTTGATATAGTTGCTATCCTATAATGACTGGTCTCGGCAATGCATGTAGCAATAAGTTGAAACTTTTCTTCCCAGTCACTTGAGATCAAGATCTTGTCTATCCACAAAATGGACCTCTTATTTCTTCAATGAAATTTGCCACCGTAAGTGTAACATCAATGATATCACATATTACTAAAAGATCCAACAAAGTTATTGCCATGACCTCCCAGAAATTGTTGCGGGACTACCTTCTTTCATAAACCTTGTAACGCTTAGGGGTCGTTTGGTAGGGAGTATAAGGAGAAATAGTCCATATATTGTGTATGATATTATTCAGTACTATGTTTAGTAAGAATTTGAGCATATGTATAGCTAATCCATGATTCAGTACTATGTTTAGTAAGAATTTGAGCATATGTATAGCTAATCCATGGATTAGCTATACGCCCTAAATGGTATTAGAGAATGTATTACAAATACCTTCCATTTGGAGGTATTAGTAATACATAGGATTTAATAATTAATACCATGGGTAAGTCTATGTAAAGACAATATCCCTCAAATCATTTCAATCACTTTATTTAATGTTCTTAATTTTATGTTTTATATTTGTACTAAAAAAATTAGCTTACAAATTATTTAGAGAGAGTTATTTGTTACCAAACACCCCCTTAAGTGATAAGTCCCTTACTATCTCTCCATCTTTGACACACATCCACGAGTTCTTAACAAAGTGATTGTATGTTGGGCAATCCATATCAGTAGCCAGACAAAGTCCTATCTCCATATATATAAAGTGATACTTAGACTTTGAGCCAACTTGATTTCTTTTATTGAAGACAACCCAACTTAATGGTTACCCGACATAGTTTGACCATTTGCTCCCTAACAACCGTACATTTGATGTATTTTTTTGTAATTAATGTAGCTTCCTTTTTTTAAAAAAGTTTGTTTTGGAGTCATGAAGAAGGATATTGTTTTGACTAGGATAGATTATGGGAAAAAATCTTTAAAGAACTAACAGACTTTTGTATTTGATGTAGTCTTTGTTCTTTAGTTTTTTAGGGGTCATGAAGCAAGTATATTGTTTTGGCTTGGGTAAATTATGGGAAATTTTTTTTAAAAATGTTTTGTTCTTTAACTTTAAAGTACTGTAATTATGTCATGTTTCCTTCCAAAGATCATATAATTGTGTCATAAGAAGCTCTATGGAATTTTTTCTAATGGCTATTGGTTTGGCATTCCCTAAAGTTTCAAGCTTTCCCTTTTTTTGGTTCCTGTGAAGCTACAATGCTATTTGTTCTTTTTATTGAGCTATCAAAGTTGACTTTCTTTTTTTGAATTTGATTTGGGTTGTTATAGTGAAGTTGCATATGTAGAGCAATTATCCTATTTGGTGGTTTAAGAAGTCATTTTTGTGAATTAAACCCGATTTTTTTTTAATTTTACATAGAACTTGTTAATTAAAGTCCAATTTTTATTTTTCTGGTTTCAAAGAATGTCTTCTGTAATTGTTGGATTTTCCAGCTAAGTCCGAGGATAACTTGACTTTGCCAATAGAAAGATGAAAAGTTAACTCAACTGTGTGCATATATTAGGAAATAGGTTTATTGCATTAGTTGGGTCGGGTAGAAGAAACATACTAGGAGAAAATTTTAATTGGGATAAAAATATAACCACTTAGGTGCCACATAGCGCCAAGTAAGATCATAAGGTGGGGGCATGAGAGTTAACAATTCAAAGGTAAATATGTGTCCAAAGTTAGAAAGCAAGGGCAAATATGTCAAAAAGTATGAGGGTAAATATAATCTTTTTCTGAGAGTCAAGGGCAAATATGACCCTTTTCGGTATCCTTAATCACCTAGTGTAAGCTACAGGCACACCCTAGAAGTGGATATATTAGAAATTATGATTGTCAATGGGACTGTGGACATGAATTTACTAAGAGTCCCGACTACATTGTGTGAGGAATCAACAAAACTTAAAAATATGGAGAAGCACTCTAGAAAGTAACAATTTGTTGATCATTTTGGGGGCAAGTAAAATAGAAATCACTTTTACTTGCAAAAAATTGATTTGTCATGTTGTGGTATTATTTCAAAGTAGACATAGAGCAATAGAACAATGACAAGCTAAGTTTCTAACCGTATTAACCTCAACAGATGAAGATAAAGAAGGAAATATTTTACTAGCCTTTGCCTTACACCTTGCAGGCAAAAGTTGTTGAAAACAATAAATGTATATCAAAAGATAGTGTCACTGACCTCTGTTACCAACTTCAGATATGTTCCAGAAATATCTTGTTCCCTCCACCTCACTAGATCAATAACATTTAATCCAGACATCCAAGCACAAGATGTTTCATCCAATCTCTTGTCAGCAAAAAGTTTCTGCAGTTGAATCAGTCTAACTGAGCAGCACTGAACCGCACCATTCACTTTCCCGTCCATATTGATGCCCCATAAGACTGACAAGTCTCTTTGCACAATAATGTCATCATCCAAGACAACGACTTTCTTCAAACTAGGGAATATCTCAGGAAGAAGATAATGGGAATGCGAAAAAACAGACAGGTATTCTGTTGTTGGCGGCCCATCAACCTTGTGGAAGGAGACACGATATTCTTCAGGCAAGGAAAGATGAATAGACGTTGATGCCTTATTATTTTCCAGCTTATGATCTTCAATATTCAACACCTCAACTGTCGCCTCCATATACTTATTCCTCGAGAACCATAACTTCATGGCAAAGTAATTCTGTTTATCTGTTACCACATGAAATACTTGATTCTCACTTTCCTGCATATAGAAGAAAACACGATCAGAAAAACTGATTAAGTGTTGACAGCAGAAAAAAATTGCAATTGAAGAGAGAATATACAAACCATACTTTTGCATGTGTTACGGTGGAGTTAATTACAGCAGACGATGCTAGCACATTGCTGGAGAATATAACGAAGTGGCGAAGATCTGGATTCAAAAGTCTCTCTACCAATGACTGATCAATATCAGGAGGAGGGTCTCTAAAATACTCTACAGTTAATCGCATTGACAGGCAATGATGACTCTTGGGCATGGTTTGAACAGCTAGTTGGTAGAGGAAGGCACTCTGTCTCATATGGAAAGTAGCTTCATCTTCAGTAAGATCTACTAGTTGTCTGAATTTCTTGTCTACATTACTGCAATCTACGCGGCATGCCTTTGCTTGAGCAATTACAGATTCCATCTTAGGTAGCTTCTGATCAATCCTGGTGAACAAGCAAAAGCATGAATTTTTCAGTGAAAAGTTTACGGAATATAATGAAAAGATGAATTTACAGATTTCTTCTAGCTACAGGCAAAGGAAATAAGTGAGAGACAAGAAACAAGTCGTTGAGATACTTCTATGCCTGATTAAAGCTAACAAACAAATGCAACAAAAGTAATTAGACTAGAAGGCAGATTAAAAGTGAAGCTCAACTACTGGAGTTCGAGCTAGGCCAGGCTAAAAGTAATTTGATTCAAAGAGGTGAATGTTAGGGATCTTCGTATGTGACCACTATACTTCTATTAGCATCACTAAAGGAAGAGAATAACAGAGAGGGAAAGAGATGGGAGAAGAAGGAAAGGAGACAATCAAGCCTGATAAGTGGATACTGAGGAATGTTGAACTCTGAATCTAGTATCAAACAATTCACTCCTGGTCTATTTGAGTTGAGCTGAGGTTAAGTCTAAATTGCATGAAGGCATAACATCTAGACAGCAATAACCAACAACAGAGGTCAAAGACTCTTCCCACAACATATAAAGCAATCTACTACACACATTTCACAATCTTAATCACAAAAAGATAAGATTAAACATTTTGACACTACATGATCATTTAAAAAATAAGACTGAGTCCAAACATTTATTTTGTTGAATTGTTGCAAGGAATCTATTTGTACATACAGAGGAGGAAGATCTTTGTCCACCGTAGTTACACTAAGCACCCGCTCAAAGTCTTGAATGTTTTGCTTCATTTCATGTGACAGCTTGTCAAGAGCCGGAAGCTTCGCGATGCTAGGGTAATATGCCCGAGCCACATACAACAAGTCTTTCATCTTTCTAACAGTGAAATCATTCACTTTCTCCTTATGATTGCGACGCCATAAACAGTAGCTCCCAAATTTTAGCTCACATAATTTCTCACCCTCATCAATGTCTCTGATATTCTCAGTGGCACCAGGCGTAGAACCAACATTGGTGCTCTGCTTTTTTTTCCCCAAGTCACCAGCACCTATGCTCTGCTTTGCTGTTGCCAAGTCACCAACACCTGTGGTCTGCTTTGCTTTTGCCAAGTCACCAACACCTGTGCTCTGCTTTGTTTTTCCCAAGTCACCAACATCTCTGCTCTGCTCTTTTTTTCCCAAGTCACCAACAGCAGTGCTCTGCTTTGCTTTTGCCAAGTCACCAGCACCTGTGCTCTGCTTTGTATTTGCCAAGTCACCGACACCTGTGCTGTGTCTTTTTTTGGTTAAGTCGCCAACACCTGTGCTCTGTTACACATATCAAAGGTTCATCTTATTTTGTATCAGATGGAGACAAAAAGAATTAAACAACATGTAAAAATTCATTTTTGTGATGAGAATTGCAAAAAAATAAGGTTGCAGATCTACATACATTTACTCCTAAGCGTTCTTTGGGCAATCCATCCAACAAAGGAAATCCTGGAAAAACAATATTGCAGAGAGGAATAGCTTAAAAATCTAAATAGATCTAAAGATTAGTTAATCATGGTTGATGCAAACTAATCAACTATTTCCTCTGTTCCAAAATTATGTGTTTGTATTTAGTCTGAACAAATCTCTTAAATTATTAGCTTCATCCACTAAAAAGGAAAGAGACAGGATCATATAAAAAGAGAAGGCTTAACACCAAAGGGTGTGTTAGTATGAAAGAAAATGTTCTCCATGGAAGATAAATGAATTTCTTATTTATTTTTGGTGTTTGCCGAGTAAGAAGAATGTATTGTCCCAAACATATTATATATAATCGGCAAGCACTATGGGGGTCGAGACGGGGTGTGTTGGAGTGTGGAGAGGAGACATTTAATGTGGAATGCCACTTATGGAACTTGTTAACTCTATCTACACTAGGAAAGTCATTTTCCTCATTTTTTAAGGATATTGTTTTCCAAAAAATTTAACAACCAAACATGGGAAAATTGGAAAGTATTTTTGGTCATACCAAACACACCGTGATTGCTACGTGAATGTGCATATTTATAGAATTTGTCTACATCTATTTACAATTTTTTTTGAATATATAGCATGCATAGACATAGTTACACATTATAAAGCGAGAGACATGTTCCTCTTCAGAGAATTAAGTTGGAATATCCTACCAGCAGTCTTGTTCTCCGCTTTCCCGACAACAATATTTTCCCCAAAATCCTGAGAAAATGGTGAAGAAAAATCAGTCAAATAACTTATACGTGAAGTAAAGACCGAAACTTTGGAGGATGTATCCTATACCCATTTTAACTGTAAGATGTGATTTCTTCCAAGATCAAAAACACTAATGATAAACGAAAGCTGAAATTAGGGGTGTCAAAAATGAAACTTAACACAGGTAATCCGCTCAACCCACCCAGAATTTCAAGGGTTGGGCTCAAGATAATTTGAATTGGGTTCAATCTCAACTCATTCAAGCCTAACCAATTTGAAGAGAATTCTCAATTGAGTCCAATTCAATCTCCAATTTCAACCCGTTTTAAAACTTTTTATTAACATATGTTCCTATATTGAAGGTATAAATTATTATTTGTTTAACATCTTTTAGGATTTATCTATCTATTTGTTACTTTTTTGAAAAAAATTCTTGAGCGGGAATTCAAATTGTGATTATAAAAATTAAATATCAATATGTTAAATTATTGAGATTAATCGGGTCAAGACCCAACCCGTTTTTCAGCCCATTTGAGCCTAACCCATTTGAGCCCAAGTAAACTTGGGCGGGTCAAGACCCAACCCAAATTCTATTTCAGCCCATTTTAATATTTTCAATTTCAACCCAATTGCCCATTTGACAACCATAGCTGAAATTATTGACAAGCTTGAGATGTGTGGACTACTTTAATTGTTCAATGTTCAAACTACCTTTCCGTGTCTCAATAATGTCAGCTTTCTTTCAAAAAGAAGCTGAAATTATTGAGAACTACCTTTGCGTGTCTAAATTATGTCAGTTTTCTTTCAAAAAGAAGCTGAAATTATTGAGACAAGCAACAGAAGTTTGAACATTGAACAACTAATGTAGTCCACATGTCTCAAGCTTCTCAATAATAGATATTTTTAACATCAAGCTTCATTCTCTCTCTTCTTTTTTAATAAAGCATAAAACTCATCTTCTTTTTCTCCTCCCTCATCTGATAGTATGGTCTGATCAGTATTTTTATTTTTTTCATAACCGTGGTGTCTAGGCTAGCTTGTGCGTACCTCGACTAATTCCACGGGATATCAGCCACCTCTAACCAACAAGTACTAGAGTTAGGTACCAGATATAACTCAGTCCACCAAGGCCAAGACACCAAGACAGATGGGAAAAATCACATACTGTTTTTGTCTCTGCTAGATTTCGAGCTTGAGATCTCATGGTTCTTAACCCACTTCATTGACCACTATGCCACACCCTTGGGTGTGGTATTTTAGAACTTTTAAGTGAAGAATTGGTATCATGAAGTAAAATAAGAAAGCAAAATGGGTGATAAGCAAGATCAAACATGTACAGCAAACTAATTAGAGTAAGAAGACCCAAATGAGCTACTGTTGAATACTGATTGACGAAAATGATATTGTTACAAATGTCTATTCATGTGAAACTACAAGCTTCTTAGTTAGATCAGTACCTATGCATGAGTCAACAATTGTGTTAAATCACATGCAAGTTCAACAAGAGGATACTAAAACTTCTAATATCTATCCACACAAAGCATCAATAAATCTAGAGCATTCACTTGCATGGTTGCCTGAATTGGTTGTAACATTATTCTTTAAGTTTTCCGTTATTTGCTACTATAATAAGCACATTGGCAACTTCTCATCCGTGATTCCTCCATAATTGCTTATCTTATGTCTTCTTGTCTTAAATTGCTTGTGAAGTAGTTTCAACTCTATATAGTAAATTACAGCCTTGTATTTCAAAGTTCAAAATGTAAACGAATTATCACAAGAGTCGAGCCAAAAAGAAACTTCTATAGTATCTTTTATCCCGATTGAAAATTATATAGAGAAATGTTTACCTTCGAAATCATTCCAGAGAAGAGAAGTGTTAAAACAGATAGTCAAGTAGTTAAAGACAGGCACCTGGAAATAGTTTTACTATAATATAGACTATTGTTGCAATACACTTGGCACAAAATCCGCACAACAAGCACAATGAAACTAAGTAGAACCAAATAAAAGATCCTAGTTTGATTTCAAAAAAAAAATAAAATCCTAGTGGTGTTACTTTTCATATGTTCATAAAATGACAAGAATACTCCCTGTGACTTAAAATTTGAAGGTATCAGGATTGATGTCAATGGTGAAAAAAGGGAATGTAAATGTAGGGAAAGCTTGCATGTCTGAAATTCTCAGGTACTGCTTGAAAATTTCAACTTTTGTTAAAGAGAAAAAACAAACTAAAGGCAAACATCCTCTACATTGTTCAAAATCACATCATTATAAAACTTTTTTTTAATAACCGAGAAATCTGCGGGGAACAAATGGGCCCTTCCCTCTACCCTTCTCCACTTAAATACCAGGTTTCGCTTTGCATGGTGTGGGGCTTGAACCTGCGACCTATGCCACAAATCCTCCACCTTTTGCCACTCGAGCTAGGCCTTGGGGGCCATCATTGTGAAACATTGAATTTGTGCATCTATCGTCTTTACATGTATGCTCATGATCTATCATTTAAACTGCCATCATCTAGTACCCCAAGATTTCAGACACTAAACATATCTGGCAGTAATTAGCTGGGTTCTCGAAGGTGCTTAAGCCCTGAAGCGAGACTCAAAACGTGTTGACGTTTCACCTCACTTGATGTGCGCTTCACTGTCATCATCAAGGACATGCTTTCCCTTGCCAATGAGCCTCTTCTGAAGAGGCAACATGAAGCAATTGATATTACATTTTATTGTAAAAAAATTCAATTTCCGTTTCATGTATGTCATATATGCTTATAATTTGACTAATAATATATATTTGTATTTTTTTCTCCCTTTGCACTTTTTTTACATTAAAGCCCACACTTTGTTTTCGCTTAAGGAACCAACAGACCTTAAGAGCTTTTTTGTGCTTTTTGCTTTTGATAAAACTGGCAATTGGAAGATTAAAATATCTTCGGCTCATACAAGGGGTCAAGTAGTACTAAAAGAGTGATATTGAGAAGCTTTGCTTTAAAATTAGCTCCAAGTGAATTAAAAGGTTGGACACTTCCTATATGTGCCCCGCATCAAAGGGAATAAGAGGGCATCTTCAAATCTCTTCAGAGAAAAAAAAAGGGGGGGATTTTTCAAATCAAATAAGCTTCAATCAATAAAATGATATTCCAATAGAAGTTTCATGAAAAAGACATCAATATATGCTATATGGAGACTCATAACATGAAAAGTTATAGCTTTAACTCTCTCGGATCATCAGCAGGTCGAATGGTTAGGTGAATGGAGGAAAAACTTGTTCTCCAAATGAGACATATATTATTTTCAGTCCTTTCAAAATCCTTTTTCTCCAACCACGATGTGACATGACATCTTTCTTTCCCCTCAACTTATCCTTGTCTTCTCTTTGTTCCATTCATATTCCAACAAATACATCCAATTACACCTAAAACTGGAAGACACTAGTAGCGAGTAATTTTAGGTTTCCTACGAAGTACCATGGAGATTTTCAGCAAATTTGTGCATTTCAAGCAGGAGTGCGGTGCGTCCTCCCAAACATGAACTTTATACTCAATGCATTTTTCAGATACAAAACTATATTTACTAGTCTTTAGCTTGTGCTGGAACGACTATAAACTAGACAACCCACACAAGTTTTAATCATCAGTTCTTACCATGGAATGACAAATGGAATGTGGTTGCTACTTGATTCAATATTAGCTCTAGATCTAGTACTAAATGCAAACAGCAAACTATATGGAATGGAAAAGGAAAAAAATAGTGACAGGACCACTTTCTTAAATCATGGAAGTTGCATTTGCATTAGTATGATAGTTACAGTTGCCATGTTAAGTACAACTAATTGACAACATATGAAGTTTTGTTATTAGTTATTATTGAAGGTCTGAGAATTAAGTTAATTATCAGTGTTATAATATTGAGAAAATGGGAGAAATAAGAAAAAAGAATGGCATGCATCTGTTGAAAGGTTTAATAGCATATCTCAAGTAGTTTAACAAACAAGGATTAGCACAAATCAAGCAGTCTGCAGTCCTATATGTATAGATCTTAAACCTTCTTGATCATCACCTTATTCAACTATCAGTAGTCAGTCACATACTCATAGAACCATCCTTCTTCTTCACTAAGTTAATGATTACAGCATTTTGTTTATATGACCATTAAAATTACTTTATCAGTTGAGGTAACAACGGATATTAGGAAATCATGATTTAAGATTTGATTATTGCTTCTTATGCTTCAATACATCTAGTATCCTATCTTTCTCAGTTTGATCATCAGTTATACATCACAGAGAGTTTCCAAGTTTAAATACTTTTTATTTGCAACAACAAATTTTGTATAGAAAAAATAGCAGCCAATAAGACCAACAAATATGAGGATGAATTTAATTTGAAAAGGAGAGCATGGGGCACACCATTAACAATAAGAAGGTTGTAATAACACTCATCACAAGTTATGCTAACCTATTCACAGTTAAAATCAATTTTAAGGAGAACTTTCCAGAATAGCCTGACTAGTAAGTTTATGTGTATGGGCATTCTCAAGGTAAAACATCCATCATAGCAATTCACCCTGTCAGTAACAGTCTATTCAAATTGCAAAAGTAAAACTCTTAACAAACATAATCAGAAAACAATTGAAAAAAGAACCTTGGGAAAAGTTGGTTCCAATCTTTGCATTAGGTCATCCACATGTGTTGACTCATCATCCTGCAACAAGATACCGGATAACTGTTAGATGCGACATGACCACCTTTTTCTCTTTGTGTACACACAAAATGCAACAATGAACAAAAATATGTTGCCTAGCATATCCACTTTCTTCTACTAGCTAAAAAATTCAAAATGACCAATGATGAAGGCAGCTCATGAGGTTGCTTATAGAGAAGAAATTACCTCCGACTGATTCTCAATCTTAGGAGTATAATGTCGACCGTAGATTCTAAGTCCCACCTGATTCCAATCAGGAGTTCCCCAGTTTAGAAAATCAACAAGTAGTTACTAAATAGCAGTATCATGATAATGCTGCAGGTTACTTACTGAAGCTGAACTTTGTTGTGGTGTTGTATATCCTGCAAAAAGTAAATGCCAGATCAAGTTAGAGCAAAACCTTCTAAAAAATGGCTAGAACTATAAAGCTTCATGAAGATATGTCTTCTTCCTAATCTATAATGACATTTTTTCTATCTCTCTTCTTCTTTTCTCTTTATACATATTGATATTCTCTTTTCGGCAGGGGCGATGGGGATCAGGAACCATTCTTTGATCTGGGAAGCCAATTAAAGTTACTAAAAATGCTATTGTCTACGTTGCTAAACTTGAATGCTCTTCCTACCCCACATAATAGAAAAAAGGATTTAAACTTGAAATTTGCCCAAAAAAGGATAGAGATTGCCTAATTGCACTACAGATTTGCATTAGAAGAGAGCAGGTTCAAAACAACAATCATGGATCCAAATTGCAATGAAAAAAAGTTTTTAGCATTGAACAAGCGAAGAATCAGGGCTCATTACTATTACCCGAAGAGTGAAAACCGTTATGGAGGCCAAGCAGAAACACTAGAGGCACGAGCAATGAAAGTAAAACGAGACCCAACACCGCAATTACCAAACCTTTCCATCGCCTCTTCGCCGGAAGTATACCACCCTTCATCTCTTCCTCCCTTGCCTAATCCTCCTCCTTCTCCTCTCGTTTGCCTTCTCCACCTTCGCAATTCGCTTTGATTTGTTCTCCTTTCCTCAACTGCCAAACAGCGTTTGCTCCGAATCTACACAACACGACAATGTCCGTTTCCGGTAGTCTGTATGTCCGGCGCCGTCGAAAGTAAATCGTCCGGCCGAGGCCCGGTGAGTGGAGCCGAAAAGTAGAGATCGATCTGATTGGAAAAAGTAAAAAACAAATAACAAAGCGTAAAGATCTGAGGGTCACTAACTATTTTGGTACTTTTTTGGATATGCCAATATAGTCCCTCAACTTTATATGATTGGAAAATAAATTACTCCCCAAATTTCATAAAAATAAATAAAAATTATTCTTTTTAAATTTGTCACGTGTAAAAATAAACTTTTGCTTATAAAAGAGCATAAAACTGGAAAATATTAAATAACCTACGCACTTATTAGTAATTCATTATTCGTAGAGTTTCAATATTTGCAAATAATGGTCGGTTATCAACCGTGACGGATTTAGAATTTTTAATTGAATTAAACACACAAACTTGCATATGAAGATTTGACATTTATTATATATGTATAAAAAATAATTTTAACCATATATTATTAGTTGGGATTCGAATGAACCCTAACATAAGACTGGCGCTGCCTCTGGTTATCACTATATGTAAATAATGAGTTTTTATGTTTTGAAACATCATTGTAGATATCAAATTTTTGACGCCTCTATCGGGTGAGTTCTATTTGAGTTAGGTTCTTGAAGATTATTTTACTCTAAGAGTGTGTTTGGTATGAAAGATAACATTTTCTGGAAATGTTTTCCAATTTTTTTATGTTTGGTTGGAACAAAAAATTTGGAAAATGTTTTCCAAATCAACTCATTTTCCTCAAAATTAAGGAAAATGACTTTTCTTCAAAAATTAAGAAAAACATTTTCCAAAACTCTCCTCCAATTTCGAATTACATTTTTTTTGGGAGGGGGGACGTCAATTTTAAAAAATATTTTCAATTTAAAAATTTTATTTATTCATCCGATCTGACCCACCCACCCACCCACCAGCCCCCACCCCCTCTCCAAAAAATAATTTGTTTTTTTAAAAATATTTTCAACTTCAAATTTTATTTTTAAACTCCTACCCCCCGCCCCCCCCCGGTCACCCCCCCAACCCCCCCACCACCACCCCAACCTCAACCCCCCCCCCTCAAAAAAAATAAATTAATTTTGTTATTTGAAAATACTATCAACTTCAAATTTTTTTTTTTCACTCCTCCTCCCTTCCCCCTCCCACTACCCCCACCCATCCCACCCTACCACCACCCCATAAAATAGTAATTTTATTTTTAAAAAATATTTTCAATTTCATAAATTATTTTTTACTCTAGTAAAAATAAAAGATGTCTCTCAAAAACATTTTTCATTCATAAATCAAACACTAAAAATCATTTTCGGAAAATATTTTCTACTCACCAACCAAACACGAGAAAATAAGTTTAAAATCTACTTGTTTTCCAGGAAAACATTTTTTAGAAAAACATTTTCCATGGAATACATTTTCCTTCATACCAAACACACCTTAAATTCTAACGCATGCCTATGTAAAAGGTACTCTCTATCTAACACTAGTTGTCCACTATTAACTTGACACACTCCTTAAAAACTATAAATAAAAGGATAATTTTATTATATCGCCCTTCGAATATAATAAATACAATATTGTCTTGAAAAATGTAATAAGAAAAATGACTATAATTAATTATAAGAGTAGATTAGGACTAAGGAGTCATTTGGTAGAGTGTGTAAGAATAATATTAAATAGAGTGTATTAATAATGTTTGCATAAATTAGTAATGCATGTATTAGCTATGCTTGCATTAATTATATATTGATTATTTTAATGCATTGTTTGGTTTGATGCACTACAAATAGTATGTATTGCGTCAAAAAAATTATATACAAAGATACCCTCCAGTCTTTTATCATTTTAATGCATGCATAAAAATCATTGCATTGTAATACCTAGAAATTCATGATATTAGCAAGAAATTCATGATATTAGCAATGCGCACCTTAATATACAATAGAGTGTAAAACTAATGGTTGAACACCAAACAAGGTACTGGTAATATACAAGATTAATACATGCATTATTTTTCCTAATACGCCCTACCAAACGACTTTTTGATTTCATAAAACGGACAAGTATTGTTAGACATTCCAAAATAATATAATGGACAACTATTGTTGGACAGATAGAATATTATAGAGTATTCTCTTATAAAGACATTTTGAATGTTTCACAAATTCATGGGATGAGATATTTATAAAGAGATTAAAATATGACAAAATTGTACCCACATTAATTTATCAAGAAAATTTTTTATTTCTTCAGATTTTGCTTGTGTTGATTTATTTCCATATATTTAAAGTTCGTCGCAAACAATCACAATATTGGTGAAATCTCTAGTTCACAAAATTTAAGTTTTGAGAAAACTATGTTTTGAAACATAATTTTACAATAACATTGTCACGACCCCAGCCGTCGTGATTGACACCCACACTAATCCTCCAGTGGGACAACCATTACTACAATCCAAACTAATGAATTTAACCAAAAACTAAAGCATTTAAAGATATGAAAATAAATTTAAATGTCTAAGAAAATGAAAATAGGGAGTTTCCCATAAACTCCAACCAAAGTCTAACAACCAAATCCCAAAAAAAGTCTAAAACCTGAAAGTTTCAAAGTACCAAAACTCTAACAAGGATCACAAGTCTAACAAAATGGGTACAACCCAATTAAACACAAGCAAATCTAAAGTACTAGTCTAAGTCCAAAGATGTGGACATAAACAAAAAGAGACTCATGGCAGCCCAAAAGAACTGGCTCACCCTTGAATTCGATCGATCACCGGTCTTCTAAACGAGGTCTGTTAGTAGCCGCCTGAAGATACCTTGTACTCAACAAAGAAAGAGCAAGTGCAGTTTCAGTACACAATCACAGTGTACTGGTAAGGTCACGTCGCTATCTCAATAGGTGAAACACATACAAGTCATTACAACAATAATAAACATGCATACACCGAACATATACAATATCAATTATCACTTACAAACAACTTATAATTTCACAATCTCAAATATACAATTATGCCAAGCCATTTGTCCTCTCATGGAACCTATACCCAAACTGTTAGTGTACTATGGTACCCGATCCAAGCTAGTGTGTCGGACGTGACATCCGATCCCATATATTCGTCGGAACATGGCACCCGAATTCGAGTTTGTTAGTGAAAAAACTTACAAGATAATAAAATTGCAAGATTACAATTGAAAATAAAATGAAGAAAGTAATCTCTTCAGGCTGAGGCGCGGATATCTCGCTCTCTTTAAAGAGATTCAAGCTCACTGCAGCAAATGTTTTCACCGGTCCAGCAGTAGTCCTCTTTGACTTGTCCCCTTCAGGATACAACAGCCTTCACAAAGTATAACTCAACAACTCTGGACAAGAGTTGAGTTCAAAGCTCCACAAAAAAGAATACCTCCTTTCAACTTATAAGAACTTTCTTTTAGACTAACTCTTTCACTCTTTGTTTTCTCTTATGAATTGTGTGTCTCTAAAACCAAATGAAGACTACCACTATTTATACTACAAGAAGTCTTCCTAGCAATGAATAGAAAGATAATGGAGGTAGTAAATAGTGAAGATAATGGTCTTAGGAGTTTCATAGGTTACATGGGAGTTACATAGGTTACATAGGTTACAATGGGAGTTACATAGGTTACAAAGGTTACAATGGGAGTTACATAGGTTACATATGTTACAAAGAGTAATGGAAGAATTAAGAATGAAATACATTGATGGATAACCAATGCTAATGGATGATGTAGAAGTCATCCATTCAAATATTCATTCTTATAACTCCAAAATAAAGCAATTTAATATGTTAAATATTAATATTAAAATGCTAATAACCTAACAATCCCCCACTCATTTTAATATTTAGATAAGAGAGTATATCAGCTGAAGGAAGACTACTATGCATAATGAAGGTGTGCTCTGCATTGAACCTCCACTTAGTGAAACAGTAGCTTTTACTCCAGAGTCGTAGTGGTCTCAGACTTGAACTATGACTGCTTAAGGGAAATAAAATATCACTGCTCACACATAATAATCAAGGTGTTGACATGAGCTTTAACAGCCAACACGTTATAGCCATGTGCTATCCCGGTTTCATGAGTGCATTTGAGAATAAGCCCCATTCTCATAGAAAGCAACCTACTTCCACACATCACATAGGTGAAATCTGTCGAGAGTGCTCCTGTAAGATTAACACTCCACCCATACGGGCTACAGATATTCATTAAGAGTTTTATCAACTCAACCTTCACAAACTACAGGAAATAATGCACTCACATCATAGGGAGGGAAAAAATAGTGCATTTTTCACAACAAGTCATTATATGATTAGTTTTTCCCTTTGAACCTGGTTATAGGATCTCTAGTCCCCAGGTTGGGTTTCCTCATATATGACTCAAGGATTTGTAGGCTTCAATCCCATCCCCCTCGATGTGCTCCAGACCTTTTCTCTTGTTAAGGCCTTCGTAAGAGGATATGCAAGATTATCACAAGATTTGACATAATCAACATTAATGGTACCATTTGTCAAATACGATCTTACATTACTGTGTTTCCTCCTTATAGGTCTGGATTTACCGTTGTAATAACGGTTTTGAACTCTACCAATTGCAGCGGTGCTATCACAATGAATTAAAATAGGAGGAATTGGTTTTTCAAAATAAGGAATTTGAAACAATAAATCTCTTAACCAATTCGCTTCCTCACTAGCTGAAGTTAAAGCAATTAGTTCAGCCTCCATGGTAGAGTTAGCGATTATAGTTTGTTTTTTTGATCTCCAACAAACAGCACCACCACCTAAAGTAAAGACATAACCAGTGGTAGAACAGGAATCACCTGACAAAGTGTTCCAATCCGCATCACAAAAGCCTTCAAGTACAGCAGGATATTTTTTATAGAACAAAACACAATTTTTCGTTCCAATTAAATATCTCATAACTCTTGTTATAGCATGCCAATGTTCATCACCTGGCTTGCTTGTTAACCTGCCAAGTACTCCTACTGCATATGCAATATCAGGCCTTGTGCAATCAGTCACATATCTCAGACTTCCGATTATACTAGCATATTCCTTTTGATTTATTACATCATTTTCACTTTCAACAGGAAATAAGTGAACACTTGAATCAAAAGGAGTAACAACATGCTTGCAATCATGAAAGTTATATTTTTTAAAAATTTTCTCAACATAATGTGACTGGTCAAGGAAAATCCCCTCACATGTTCTTGTTATTTTTATTCCAAGAATAAAATTTGCCTCACCAAGATCTTTCATATCAAAATGGCTTCTAAGAACATTTTTAGCTTCATCAATAACATTCATGTTAGAGCCAAAGATCAACAAATCATCAACATATAGGTAAATGATCACATGTGAATTATTCCAAGACTTATGATATATGCACTTATCACACTCATTTGTCTTAAAACCATTTTCAATCATGCAGGAATCAAACTTTTCATGCCATTGCTTTGGTGCCTGTTTTAAGCCATATAGGGATTTAGTAAGTTTACATACTTTGCTTTCTTGGCCTGCTTCAACAAAACACTCGGGTTGGTCCATATAAATTTCTTCATTTAGGTCTCCATTTAGAAAAGCAGTTTTTACATCCATTTGATGAATTTGCAAATCAAAAATTGCATCCATAGCAACTAAAAGTCTAATGGATGTAATTCCTGTTACCGGAGAAAAAGTATCAAAAAATTCTAGGCCTTCTAGTTGTTTAAAACCTTTTGCAACTAGCCTAGCCTTGTATTTATCAATAGAACCATCCGGTTTCAACTTTTTCCTTAAGACCCATTTGCAACCAATTGTTTTACAACCCGGTGGTAAATCAACTAACTTCCAAGTTTTATTAGAAATTAGAGATTCCATTTCATCATTTACAGCCTCTTTCCAAAAAATAGAATCATGTGAAGATAATGCTTCTTTCAAAGTTAGAGGGTCATTTTCAACATTAAACACATAAAAATCAGGACCAAACTCTTTTTCTACTCTAGCTCTTTTACTTCTTCTTAACTCAAAATCAACAACTTCTTTATTTTTCAAAGTTGAAGTAGAAGAACTAGGTAGTGACAAAATATTTTGTTCAATCCTTTGACCCCCACTATTTTTAGTATCAAAAGGAAATTTATTTTCATGAAAAATAGCATCACCAGATTCTATTACAATATTATCTTCAAGATTAAAAAATCTATAGGTTGTACTATTTGAAGCATAACCAAGAAAAGCACAAGTATTAACTTTCTTACCCAACTTTGTAATCTTGGGATCCATTAGCCTCACAAATGTTAGACAACCCCAAACTCTTAGATATCCCAAACTTGGCTTGTAACCTTTTCACAATTCAAAAGGTGTAAATTTAGACTTTTTATGAGGCACACGATTCAACACATAACAAGCAGTTAAGATAGCTTCACCCCAAAAATTTAAAGGTGCATGTGACTCAATAAGCATGGCGTTAGTCAATTCAACCAAAGTTCTATTTTTCCTTTCTGCTACTCCATTAGACGAAGGAGAGTAAGGAGGAGTAGTTCATGAATTATTCCCAATGATCTAACAAAAGAATTAAACTCATTTGATTCACATTCACTGCCTCTATCACTTCTAATTCTTTTTATTTTTCTTCCAAACTGATTTTCAACCTCATTGAGATAAGTTTTGAAATTTTCAAAAGCATCACTTTTATTTTTCATCAAGTAAATATATGTAAACTAGAAAAATCATCAATGAAAGTGATAAAATATCTATTACCTCCACGAGTTAGAATCCACCAAGTTCACAAATATCAGTATGAACTAATTCTAACAAATCAGTTTTTTTTTTCAACTTGAAAATGAGGTTTTTTAGTGATCTTGGCTTTACTACAAGCCTCACACTTTTCAACATTCAACTTAAACATCCCATCACATGCATACCCCTTCCCCACAAAAATACCTTTCTTCACTATTACATATTGATCAAATTCAATAATCTGTTTAAAGCCTGCTTTATTAAGAAGAAAACTAGACATCAAATTTTTTCTCATAGAAGGAGTATAAAGTACATCTTTCAATGTTAATATCCTTCCAGAAGTAAAACACAATTCAACATCTCCCTTTCCAAGCACTTGAGTAGTGTGAGCATCACCAAGCATGATGGTTTTGGGCTCCTCAAAATGAGTATATTTTTTAAACCAGTCTTTGTCATAACAGACATGACGGTTTGCACCAGAATCAGCCCACCATCCATCAACATTCTCAACCATATTTATGTCGGTAATCACCGTCACAAAAGGTTCTTCGGTAACGTTTGCCTGATGGTTAGGACCACGTTTTCGGAATCTGCAAAATCGAGCAATATGCCCACTGTTGCCACAAACAACGCATGGTCCCTTTTCTTGAACTTGTTGATTTTGTGCTTGGTGATTTTCACCATTATTTTTCTTGGGAGGTCTACCATTATTTTTCTTGAATTTTTTCTTCTTAGGCTTTAAAGAAGTATTTTTGTGAGTTTCAGGAGTAGCATTATTCGAAGTAATTAAATTTACCTTCGATGTGATGTTGTTCTCTTCTGTTTGTAAAAGTGCATCTTGGCCTCTTGCTTCTTCTTCCATGCGGATTTTCATTATCAAGCTTTCAAGAGAGGTTTCCTTTTTTTTGTGGCGCATAGTTTTTTGAAATTCCTTCCAAGAAGGTGGAAGTTTATCCACTATGCCACAAACAATAAGGTTATCTCCAATTTTAACCTCTTCGGACCTAAGCTCTCCGACAATCATGATGAAGTCTTGAGCTTGATCTACCACTGATTTGTTGTCCACCATTTGGAAACGAAAAAATCTACTAGTCTGCATAATTTTTCGTTCCAACCTCTTCGGTATCATACTTACTCTGCAATGCCTTCCAAATTTTCTTTGCACTAGAGTAAGTTCTATCATAATAATCATAAAAATTATCAGATAGACAATTAAGAAGATAATACCGACACTTATAGGAATCACCATCGTACTTTTTCACTTTTTCTAGATGAGAAATAGTTTCATCATCATTCATAGTGGTGATGTCTTCTTTATTTGGATTCTTTTCCGTTAATACATAAGAAACATTGAGAAGACTTAAGTAAAAAAGTACTTTACCCTTCCATCTTTTGAAATGGTTACCATTGAACTGAAATGGCTTGTTAAGATCTCCCATCTTGACATCCGCGGTTTTTTCAATTGTAGCCATCATTGAATCTCCTTAAAATTGTTAGTGAAAAAACTTACAAGATAATAAAATTGCAAGATTACAATTGAAAATAAAATGAAGAAAGTAATCTCTTCAGGCTGAGGCGCGGATATCTCGCTCTCTTTAAAGAGATTCAAACCCACTGCAGCAAATGTTTTCACCGGTCCAGCAGTAGTCCTCTTTGACTTGTCCCCTCCAGGATACAACAGCCTTCACAAAGTATAACTCAATAACTCTGGACAAGAGTTGAGTTCAAAGCTCCACAAAAAAGAACACCTCCTTTCAACTTATAAGAACTCTCTTTTATACTAACTCTTTTACTCTTTGTTTTCTCTTATGAATTGTGTGTCTCTAAAACCAAATGAAGACTACCACTATTTATACTACAATAAGTCTTCCTAGCAATGAATAAGAAGATAATGGAGGTAGTAAATAGTGAAGATAATGGTCTTAGGAGTTTCATAGGTTACAATGGGAGTTACATAGGTTACATAGGTTACAATGGGAGTTACATAGGTTACAAAGGTTACAATGGGAGTTACATAGGTTACATATGTTACAAAGAGTAATGGAGGAATTAAGAATGAAATACATTGATGGATAACCAATGCTAATGGATGATGTAGAAGTCATCCATTCAAATATTCATTCTTATAACTCCAAAATAAAGCAATTTAATATGTTAAATATTAATATTAAAATGCTAATAACCTAACAGAGTTCATGTGTCAAAATGTAACACCCGATCCATTCAACAAGTCACAATCACAATCAGAATATACATTCTCATAATTATACAATCAAGTCATAATTCATGGCATACAATTATTCAATCATCTTCATTAACGATTAATGTGATCAGTAAAGCAACATTCACATACATACATGCATTATAATGAAGTAATTACAAATACATATCACACCAACATGAAATCATAACTATCACCTACCTCGAACAAAGTTTGAATCCCCTAAGAAATTTGATTATTTTCTTTCATGATTCTTTATTTCCGCTTGTTCTTAGTTTACAAATAATCAATATAACACGAGGATCAATAAACAAGACTTAATTACCAAATTACAATCAACATTATCAATCATAGATCAAACCCATGAGCTCAATATCCAAACTAGGGTTTTTCGCAACATAAATCTCATATCAAAACCTTCCCACATCGATAATTACACAAGAAATTAAGTTTTACGAATCAAAAATTGTTTTTGGAGAGTGAAAATCTTACCTTTAACCTCAACAATGGTGGAAAATTGTCAAGAAAAGACATGGGGTCGTTCCTTATCTCCGAAGGTTGAAAAGTGCATAGTAAAATATTTTTGGGATTTGTTTCTTACTTGAGTCGCATCTGTCCTCCCATAGTGGTCCTCATCTTGCTACAGCGACTCCGTCTCGCTGGAAAAATCTCGTCTTAGCAGCTTGCACAGAAATAATGAGCAAATATAAGAATTTCAAACCCCCATTTCACAACACACTTTCATCCCATGACACTGAGAAAATACTCGTTCATGCTATGATCAGTTTCAAAAGTTTTACTCACCCGAATTCAGTTTCATAAAATCGTACGAATTTCTTAACGTCTTAGTTATCTACTAATATGACCAAAATCATAATTAGATCTCCCATTTGTTAGCAGATTTTTCTAGACCTCATTGACTCCGATTTCGTCCAAATCTGAACAAAGTTGAAAAATTTCAAGTTACTACGAAAAAGTTTTTCGATCCAAAATTTTTCCGCTTTAGCTTTTCAATGGCGACGGATATCGATCGTTACAAACATACATAATCAATTTTATAAATAGAGTATGAGAAGAACAAAGTGTATGCAAAGCTCAATCTTACTAGAGAGATAAAGAAATTATTTCCGCTAGATACTTGGCTTAAGAAAAAAATTAGCACAAGTAAAGAAAGTAAGACAAAACAATTTAAAGAGCATTCAAAGCATGTTGGGGAGAAAACGTCATCACGATAAAATAATAGGATAATTGAAGTGCTTTAAGAATGATTACTATTAACATACTAAATACTAATTATCCATTCTAATTCGTATTTTCGACGACCTCTTATCAAAGTTATGTTCTCATTAAGTTGAAATTGTGTCATGTCATGTTTAATCACCTCTTTCCAATAATTCTCGAGCTATCTCTATCTCTCTTGAAACCATTCATAACTATTTTTTCACACATCCAACTCGAACTATCTCAATCTTGTTTTTCGTATATTGCCTTCCGCTGTGGTCACTCCCACCTGATCCATATCTTTGTTCCCAATCTATTTTTCTAGAATGATCGCACATCCGCCAACAGTTTCATAAATTGGAGATTTTTAGACCGACACATTTTATCCTATACAACATAATAGGTCTAACTATCAACCATGTAAAACTTATCTTTAAATTTTAATATCTATTTCATCAATCCAACATTATTATTATACACAACATCATTATAAATCTCCCTATTTCCTAAGATAATAGAACTGCAAGATACGTGAAATCTCTCTTTCAGGATTGTGTGTACATTAAGCTTTCTTCCACACTAATCTTATGTGTTAACAAATATTTTATTTCTTTTTATCAACTTCAGCCAAATATTGTTCAACTCTGTCTTATTAATGTTTGAATTGAAAATGTCAACCAAGTGAAATTCATAGGACCTATAATTGTAATTTTCAATTTTATTCAAATAATTATATTCAGAGGCGTACCCAAAATTTGAAGAGTCTAGGTGCACCAATAATATTTTAAAAAAAGTGTTGTTGATCAGGATCGAACCTGGTCAACAACACGATAAAATAATCGGATAATTGAAGTGCGTTAAGAATGATTAATACTAACATACTACATACTAATTATCCATCCTAATTCGTATTTTCGACAACCTCTTATCAAAGTTATGTTCTCATTAAGTTGAAATTGTGTCATGTCATGTTTAATCACCTCTTTCCAATAATTCTCGAGCTATCTCTATCTCTCTTGAAACCATTCATAACTATTTTTTCACACATCCAACTCGAACTATCTCAATCTTGTCTTTTGTATCTTGCCTTCCGCCCTGGTCACTCCCACCTAGTCCATATCTTTGTTCCTAATCTATTTTTCTAGTATGATCGCTCATCCGTCAACATTTTCATAAATTGGAGATTTTTTGACCGACACATTTCATCCTATACAACATAATAAGTAAGGTTGTGTGTACATTAAGTTTTACTTCCACACTAATCTTATGTGTTAACAAATATTTTATTTCTTTTTATCAACTTCAGCCAAATATTGTTCAACTGTCTTATATATGTTTGAATTGAAAATGTCAACCAAGTGAAATTTATAGGACCTATAATTGTAATTTTCGATTTTATTCAAATAATTATATTGAAGGCGTACCCTGGATTTGAAGAGTCAAGGTGCACTAATAATATTTTTAAAAAAGTGTTGTTGACCAAGATTGAACATGGGTCTACAAGGAGGTATTTCCATACCTCTACCAACAAACCGAAGAGTAATTGAATGTTCATTATGGGTGCACTTTTTATTATATTTCATATATTATCAGTTTTTCAAGATAGATATATGTATACACATGATTTTTTTCGAAGTTAATGGATGCACGTACACCCCCACCATTACATGTGGGTTCCCATGATTATATTAATTATATCAATATGCTAAATGTATAAAATCAAATTTAATTAAATATAAATAACCTTTTTCTCCTTTTTACTTTTGTTTTTATAGGGTTTTCCTTTCCTTTTCTTTTTTTCATTTTTCTTTTCACTTTTCCAATTTCTTCATGATTTAAATAAGGTATAGATAATCACATTATGAAATTGTCTAGATGCTATCATTTCTCAAATTATCAAAAGGTTAATTAGTAATTTAAAGAATAAAATGATGAACTTCCTATTTTTCACATGGCTGTGATCATGTTACTCTAATTTTGTCCCTGCAAAAGTAGGTTTGCGTTTGAGCGCATCTACAGATCCACGTCCAATTCTTTTTTTCTAACAACTTTCACGTATAATAAATATAAAAATTACATTGATATATTATAGTTATAATTTGTATAAATGCACTAAATATTAAATTTTTATTTATTATGAAACTTTTGATTTGTATAATTCACTATAAACATTCAGTTTTATGTAAATTGTTCAATTTTGTATAAATTCATTTATGCATTGTAATTTGTATAATAAGATATGTATTTGTATAATTATAAGTGTATAGGACGAATATATATGTATTTGTATTTGTATATACACTTTTCTCTCGTTTATACCAACAAAAACTCATTTTATACACTTTATACCAAAATGTATAAAATGACTAATTGTATATCGAATCAGATGACCAAAAAAAGGATATGTTTGCTGCGAATTACAATTAAAATAAACTATGACTATAACATTTAATTTGAATTAATATGTTGTTATTTCATATGATTTTTCCTTTTTTTTTATTTGAATTAGTGATAGTTATAATATATTGCTAAATTGTATCACCTAGTTTAAAAACTATTCACACAATATAAATGGTATATACGTTATATTGTATATATACCTATACACAACATATATAACCAAAAGTATATAAGTTGTGTATACTTAGATTATGTTAGTAAACTAGCTAGACATCTAAATGCATGACTTGTGGTTGTAAATATATTAATTTCATTTAATTATAATTAGTTTATATAAAATTAATTTTATTAAATCGCTTAATTAAAATAATTTAATTTGATAATAACAAAAAATACGAATAAATGTTTATCATGTTTATGCGACGTGTCATGACCAATTGGTTAAACAGGCGATTGCTCTACCATTGAGATACGGAGAAACAACAGACTTAATGTGAAAAGTTGAGTCTCGTTCTTCGGACCAATCTATGGCCAAAGAAAAATGAATTTGTCATTATTTTTCATATACACAGGAAAAAAGGTTACACTAGCAAATCCCTCCTTAAGGCGATCAAGAATCTATGCTTCCTTAAGGCGATCAAGAATCTATGTGAAAAAGCTCTTTCTTAAATAAATAATATATATATATATATATATATATATATTCAAAAAGAAAAAATGAATTGTAATTATATCGTAAAGCTCCAAAAGAGAATATACAAATAGAGAGAGAGAGTATAAAGATTTTATTTCGGTGTTCTCCATTGTGTCTTTCATAAGACTATGACATCGTATCTATAGAGTACAAAATATCATCGCAAAGTTTAATAAGCTTATTGTTGATATATAAACATTATCCTTAACTTAGCTTCAACAATAATTATATTCTTCATTTTTTAGTGTGCATAAATGGACACTTGAATTTGTAAAAAATTGAACAAGTAGACACACGTGTTCTACATTGCATAATACACGCAGGATACAAATTTGACATGTATGATGTCATGTAGGATAAATGTGTTTATTTGTTCAATTTTATACAATTTAAGTGTCTACTTGTGCAAACTCATAGTTAAAGGTCATATTTAAGACTCATGTTTATATATTATGTTGTCTTATTCAATTGGTACACAAGTTTGTAAAATAATTAAGAAAAAAACTTCTAACTTTATTGAATTTATAATATTTTCTTTTTAATATTCATAAATAATGTATCTTATTAAAATATTTTTAGAAAAAATATCTAAAAATAAAAGAATATACACATTTTACAATATGTCTAAAATTTATCTGATTAAAAACCTTGCTAAAAAACTATAAATATGACAATCTTAATTAAGAAAAAATAGTACTAACACATTTACTTCTCTCGATGAAATTTTTTTCATGATATCCTCAAAAGCAACACATTCAAATCTATATATCACCTTATCAATTATTAATGTTGTCAATACTTTAGTAAACATTAAAAATTTATTTAAAAAAAAGGTAGTTTTTTTTATTGGATTAAAAAAAGAAAATAGGTGAAACAAATTAAAATGGAGGAGTTCTCCACTTCAACTCCTAGCGACATTCCACTTCAACCAAAAAAAGGTTTCCAGGCGAACAATGTTTTTCAAAAAGTCGCTAAAAATGAAAAGTTATGGTAAAAAATATTCTTTTACATATGTTTCATGTGTTTCCTCTAAATTTTGTATTACTCATATGGAACCATCTTCACCTTACATGTGAGACTGTAGCCATATATGAGAAGTGTCCAAAGTGATTTTAGTGTTTAACAATCATATCAAATTTGATTTTTTTCAATTTCTGGGAAGACTCCTTAGTGTACCTATTTGGAACAAGACCATCATCTTTGAAATAGATTGGAAAATAAAAATGATCATGAATCTGGAGCCTTTTCTATCCCCTCTGGAAGCTTTGAACAGAGTAGCCAACCACTATATCCGACTATTGCACTTAATTTGACAGGATAGTCCTTGACATTTTTGAAACTCTCACGGGCATAACAAATTGCAGAATAAAGAGTGACACTTGTACCCATATTGAAGCCTCATATTCCAAGTTTGATGCGGGAAGGGCTCGCTAACAAGAATACATGCCACATATTCTGTTATCTTTTCCAATTCCTCAACAAGTGTATCTTCAAAAAGGTTTGTAATATTATATCAAGCAAAAGGTGATTTCTACTAGTGAGAGACGGGCAGTTGGATAGATTCATTTAACACCAACACAATTCATATTGGGCAAAGCGCAAGCCTAGCTTGAATTAAAGTATCTAATTTTGCTACAACAAAATGGACAATCTCACCATAATTGGAAACGGAAGCACGAGGAGAACTCATATTACTATTACTAAAATGTTAGCTACTTATCAATTTAGCAAGACACGGAGTCAGAATAGAGCTTGACGTGAATGTAATTCATCATTTCTGAGAGTAATTTGTTAAAATATGTTGAAAATTATTGTTTAAAAAAAACTTGAATTGACACAAATTTATTATAGTATTTTTTTTCTTTTAATATATCTTCCCCTCTAGAAATATAAGTACCATCTTGTTTATACAATATTTTTAAAATATTTATTTTCAAAGAAGTATTATACGTTTTCAAAATGTGCTGAGTCGCTACCCTCAAATATATGAGTACTCAGTTTTATTTTGGACCCGTTTGACCATAGATTTTTCAAGTGATACTTAGGAGAAAATTTGGTAAATAGTGTTTGTTCGTAGAATTTTTTATTATTTGGCAAATATCTATTTAGACCAAATCTTATTATTTGAGATCTTTCAAATTTTGAAATTTTACATTAAACTTTTATCTTTTACCAAAATACTCTCTATAATAGTTGTTTGCGTTGCATACATAATGTGTAGTAATGAAATATAGTGAATGAAAATGATGAATAATCGGCTCAAGATAATAAAGTCATATGTTTTGTCTACTTCATGATGAAATGATAATTGTTGCACTCACTCCAAAAACCACATTGCACCAGTTTTATGGTTAGTTTTGATAGTTTTCAAAACTTATGGGTATAAATTATATTTTTCTAAAAAAAATGAAATATGTTTCCCAAATACTATGGTCAAACACATGGTGAAATTTCGAGTCCGGAGCCTAAAGGGTATAAAATATTAACAAAAATTCCAAACCGGTATATAAATTTTCATTTTAACCAAAACGGCAAAATTGTTGGTAGAGCAGCGATTTTGCTCACCGAAAAAAGCAAAATCGTTGCAATGCTAAATTTAACTATTTAAAAAAATTTATAATTTTTTTAATCTTTTTTTAATAAATCGCTGCCTAGGCAGCGATTAAACTTAAATTTTTGTTTTTATCATTATTTATTTGAAATTTTTTTACATTTTTAAAAAAAAAATTAAATCGCTGCCTATTGATAAAAATATATATATATTTTTTAATAAATCCCTGCTACAACAGCGATTTTACATTTTTTTAAATTTATTTTTTAAAATTAATTAAATCGATGCCATTGCAGCAATTTGTAACATTTTTTTAAAAAAATTAATTAATCGCTTCTCTTGGAGCGATTTCCTAATTTTTTTAAAAAAAATAAATTAAATCGTTGCGCTGGCAGCGATTTTCATAATTTTGTTTTATTTATTTATTTTTTAAAAATTGCTCAAAAAAATAATTCTCCATACTTTTGTGTAGTAAAATTTGTGTAATTTTTTTTCAATTTTCTCCAAATTACTTTAATCTACTTTAATTTTTTTAATGGTAGTAAATCCTGCCTGCTTTATTTTTTTTAATGGTAGTAATTCGATGTCTTTGTAGCGATTTTACTTTTTTTAAATCGTTGTTACTATAGCGATTTTAGTTTTTTTAAAAAATATTTTTAAATATCGCTTTTCATGTAGCGATATCATAAACAACAATGTACCTATATATTCATACATATACTCACGATCATTACTTCGAATTGAAGTGTGCCATTATGAGAGAGTCTAGCCAAAATTGGAATTTTTTTTCATCGGATTCAACTGATAGGTAAATAAAGTAATGTTTTCTTACTTCTTAAAATTATTTTTCTTATATGTAATATATTTATATTATTATTTTTATAGGTATGATCAAATTCAAAATGCAGTGAATTATTGTACACAAATTGTATATAATAATGTTATGGATGATGAACGAGTCGATGAGTTGCACAATGATGAAACTTTCGAGCATGAATTAACATACAGTGATGTATGACGATGATGATGATGATGTGATAATGCACCTAATACACCTAATGTATCCGTTGAATATCAAATTATTAATTATCATTCTACAACGATTTCATACTTAGATCACACTGAAGAAAATGCAGAAGATTTTGTCTATACGAGAGATGGCGGATCCTTCGAACGACACTTTGAAATTCAAACAATCGTAAACATATCCAGTCAGGTTCGATTGTTGGAAACTAAATATTTGTAGTTATTTATTTGTTTATTTTATGTTGATTAATTTATTTTGTATATGCAACTACGTATGTTATTTATGAATAAGATGCAAATGAAATCTGCAGTAAGAGCATATAGTCTTGCTATTAAAAAAGAATTTCTTTGTGATCAATCCAAGAGTAAAAGTTGGAGAGTTATTTGCAAGCGTCATGAGTTAGGGTGTTATTGGATGATTCGGTTTAGAGAGATTTCAAGAGGTATGTGGAAGACGGGAAAATTGGTTGAACCACATACTTGTCTTACAGATAATTATAAGGAGGATCATTTCAATTAGAATGATAACATGATTGCCACTTCATTAATAACATATGTTATGCAAAATCCAGACATAATATTAAGATACTCCGTGAAATTATAAAGGATAGCATCACTATACTCCTAGTTATAGAAAACACACAAAAAGGTCGAAGAAAAGCATTTCGAATGGTTTATGGTGATTTTGAGAGTTCATTTAAGGCATTACCTCAATACATGGCTGCACTACAATTATTCAATCCAGGCACTATTATCGAGTGGGAGCATCATTCTACAACAATGCTAAGTGAGCAAATTCTTAAATTTCTTTTTTGGGATTTTAAACAGAGCATTGATGATTTCAAAAGTTGTAGGCCGGTCATTTCTATCGACGGCCCACATCTTTATTGTTTGTATGATATCAAATTGTTAATTGCGGTTGGACTGATGCAAATGAAAACTTTTTTCCACTTGCATATGCTTTAGTTGCACGTGAGAGTTTTGAGTCTTGGTCATGATTTCTCAAGTTATTATGACACATGTTGTTTGTGAACGATAAGAAATTAGTCTCATTTCTGACCGTCATTAAGGAATCTTGCAACGTGTTCAATCTTATGATTGATTGAGTCCACCCAACACATATCATAGATTTTGTGTACGACAGTTAAAAGCAAATTTTAATAAAAAACTTGTAAATAGTGAAATCGAAAAACTAATATGGTTGGCTGCTACTGAGCATCAGAAGAAAAAGTTTGTACAACGGATGCAACAAATAAAAACATTGTCTCCTGCAGCATATGAATGGTTAAATGGATTTTCCTTGAAAAAATGGACAATGTATAAGGATGGTGGTCGTAGATGGGGTGCCATGACGACAAATGTGTCTGAGTCATATAATGATTTATTGAAAAAAGCTCGGGGGCTTCCTATGACTGCCATAGTTCGAATGACGTTCAAAGCTCTCGTTGATCGTTTTGTCGAAAGAAACAAGCTTGCAATTGCATTACTGTAAAATAATATGACATGACCTCTTGCGATAGATAAAAAATTTAATAATTATTATCAAAGCGCTCAAGGGCACATAGATATGATGACTTACAACACTGGTGATGGAGTTTTTGAAATTCTTACTTTTGCTCATGATGGTAAAGGTGGAAATGTTCCCAAGGTTACTGCAAAAGGTAAGAAATGTTCTTGTGAAAAATGGAGAAATTATCATATGCCTTGCTCGCATACCATCAAATTTTGTGGACTTCGCGAAATCGAGTCAAAATATGTAAGTAAATTCTAAAGTAAAAAATATTACAAACGAACATACTGAGACATTTAACCCAGTGGGTGATGAGATGTATTGGCCACCAACTCCTTTTAATTTAATTGCAAATACTGAATATTTGCGGACAAGCGGTACGCAAGTAAGAAGCCGACTTAATAATGATATGGATATTGCTCCAGCTCGCATGTATAGAAAATGTAGTGTTTATAAAGAGACATGTCACACAAAGGCACGATGTCGTACTCGATTTAAATATATTTGACTATGTTTTTGTTTTTAAGGTTAATGAATTTTTATTTCTTGTTATTAATATTATAATATATCTTTTATATTTATTTGTTGACATGAATTTAATTTGTCTTGCTGCATTTTAAATATTGTAAGTAATATATTTTTATGACATAATTATATAATTAATTTGACCTTACATAAAAAATAATGATTTGATGTATGACATAAAGAAAAAGAAAATCCTGCAAGTAAAAAAAATTCAGCCTCTTAGAATAAAAGTGCACAATAATTATTCTTCTGAATTCGAATTTTCTTCCTCTTTATTTTCATCTTCATTTTCAGAATCTTCTTCATTTTGATAGTGACTGTCTGTTCCACATCTAGTTGATTTGTGTAGCCTAGATGTTCTCCGAGGTAGATTTTGTCTATTAAAAACTAAATTTTGTGAAGCCCCAACATTAAATCTTGAATCATCGGACACAGTTACCTATAATACAATACAATATACTATAATTAAATAAACATGCAAAAAAAATTAATAAAATTACAAAAAATTAAAAAAATTCTATGAAAATTATCATACTTACAGTAGAAAAATTCAATCTTCCACCAAATGGAGAATTATGTATAGGAAATTCACGCATACCATGTTGAATACCATATTGAGTTCACTAAATTGCGCAAAATCAAATATCAAAACATGTGGAGTTACAAAACCAACTGAATGTTGACTAGAAAAATTAACATTAGTGTTAGAGTGCCCTGTAGAAAAATCAAACCTGGGATTATAAGGCTCGGGAGTCGTCACATTAGTGTTAGAGGGCCCTGCAGAAAAATCAATTGTTTCACCAGCGCTCCTTCTACTCGACGTGCACCCTCTCTCGGTGTTGTTTGTCATGATTGGCGAGATACTTGTACTAGTGGTGGTTCATCATGTTGAGTGGGATGATTGTAATCAAGATCAAAGCTCAATCGCTTCCCTGAAAGGTCGCATTCATTGACTCCATTGAAATACGAGCAACTTCCTCTGCATATTTTCTCATTTCATTAGATTGATTTTCATCATTTTCAATCATCACAGCTCGACGATGCTGCATGAATAAAAAAATATTAATAACAAAAAATTTATTAAAGATTGACATAATAATTTAAATTTACATAATATACATACTAATACCTCATGTCTTCCAGCCATGTGTTGTACTTTTTTTGTACAACATGTTGTGGATTTCCAATGAACATGCGGGTATGCCTCATGTACCAACGAAAGTAATTTGTTTGATCACTTACAAATGGAGGTCGAAATATACGATTTTGACGTTGTTCCCATAAATATTGTGTGTAGTTAAAGGCATCTATATCTTCTTGTTTTATTTTGGATCGTTTATCACGCTTAAAATGATATTCGATAAATTGGGTACACGATCCAGGAATATGTTGTAAATAACCAAATTGTCTCACAACACGTTCAACCATGTGCCACTCACGATAAATTCCATAAATAAGTGGTACCTATGCCATCCAGACATGTTGTCCCGACCGACACCACTCAGGCAATCCATTAATAACATCTCCCGAATAAGGTTGTCAAATAAACTATAAAAAATAATTAAGTAAGATAATTATAAAAACAACATTGACAGAAAAATAAAAAAAAAATATGTACGTGAAAATGAACAATCTTACAAAATATTTTTTTGTACCATTATGTCATACAATATCTTGCTTTTAAGGACTTACCAAGAATCTATGTATATGTCATTTTACTCACATAATTTTCTTGGGTAGTGAAACATAAGTGCCTCATATAAAGATCTACAAAACATATTTTTATTTAAAATGGAATAAAAATATGAATAGTTTAAAATACTAATAATATTAAATACCTGTTCATCGGTTAGATTATCTAGTACATCCCTAATCACAACAATTACAGTTCGTGCCTCATTTTGATGATTTCTACGTCGCGTCCATTTACGTGCAAGCGCAGTTAAAGCCTCAAGTTGATTGGTCCTTAAAGGCTTTGACAATGGTTGCAGGGGAATAATTCTTTCCCATGCCCAAATCTACAATAAATAAAATTCACCATTACTTAAAATACACTTAAATTTAAAAGTGCATATTGCTAGTATATAAAAAATATTTAATTAAGAAATATGTATAACTGCACTAAAGAGAGAAATCTACAGACTTCATTTGATTTTTTTTATTGATGCACGATATAAGCAATTATACAAATATGATAATGTGGTTGCTCCTCATGCTTGTGTTGATATTAAATCTAAAGTTCTCATGTCAATCAAGATGTTCAAATTAATCTTATTATTAGAATTATCCGAAAATATTGATCCACCACATAACCATAACAAATATACTCTAAATCTTTATTGCACTTCATGCTCAGTTGATAAAAAAAAATATTATTATTATAAATGATAAATATTTTTTTATTATAGTATTTTTACGTAAATTTCTCAATATTGAATTATTTTTAGTGTCAAGAAAGTACTTATAAATAGATAGTATGTTTGGAACGGATTTTATATGGACCAGACAAATAAGTAATAACCCACAATAACATAATCAATCATTTGTGAATTGCTTTACGGTAAATTAACTTATATCAATGGTACTCGGAGTTAACTATATGATTAACATTTTTCTAATTACTTTTTGTCGGAGAGGAATTTAATTTTTCTAATATACTTAGTGATTGTTTAATACTTAAATATGAAATAAGTTATTACCGTATTTATTTACATATAACAACATAATTGGTAGACAAATAGAAAAGATAAACTTTCACATGTATTCACTCAAAAATAGTCTAATTAATTTTCATATGTATAGTTTGATAACTACAATTCGTAGCTACATGTTATGGAGAGGAGAGGGGCGAGCGAGACTGGAAGAGAGAGGAGAGACAGGCAAAGAGTGGGAGAAAGGTGAATTGTATATGTATGTCGGTTAGATAATTGCATATCATACATATGTATTTGTATATATGGCAAGTGAGATTGGGAGAGGGGGGAGAGATGCGAGAGAGAGAGAGAGGGAAGAGAGTGGGAGAGAGGTGAATTAATTGTATATGTATATCAGTTAGATAATTGTATATTATACTTATGTATTTGTGTATGCCGGCAAATTATACTTATGTATTTGTGTATGCTGGCAAATTATACATATTAAAAAGGGAAAATTATATATAATAGCAAACTAATAACCTAAAATAAATGGAGTAGCTAAGGTTTGATTTAATTGTGCTCCATAGCAAACGTTTGCAAAAAATTGCCAGGCGCCTCTCTCCCAAATATCTCGCTCGCCACTCTCCTCCAATCTCTCGCTCGCTTCCTCACTTTTTATACAAACACAAGTGTATAAAAATTGTTTCTAATTGTATAAAGCAGAGAAAATTGCATAAATACATATATTTTTGTTCCCCTCTCTCCCCTCTTCCAGATCTCGCTCGTCACTCTCCCAAATCTTGCTCGTCACCCTTGCCTTTCTCACATATACAAACAGAAGCGAAATATATAAATTGCGTTTCTGTTTGTATAAAGCGTGAGAAAATTGTATATACACATGCAAGTACATATATTTTCGTCCTATACACCTATAATTATACAATAAAAATACTCCCCTTCCCAGTTTCTTTTGCCTTTCTCTCTTTCTCGTTTTATTCAATTTTCAAATTGTATCTAATTTCTCTCTTTCTCGTTTTATACAATTCAATTAATTGTATATTTCTTGTCAAGTCTCTTTTGTCTTTCTCTCTTTCTCATTTTATACAAATTCAAATTGTATATAATCGTTCTATACACTTATAATAATACAATTTGTTTTATACACTTCGTTTTATACAGTTCTCTACCCAAGTGT
This sequence comes from Solanum neorickii, assembly GCA_027704865.1. Lineage (NCBI taxonomy): Eukaryota > Viridiplantae > Streptophyta > Magnoliopsida > Solanales > Solanaceae > Solanum > Solanum neorickii. Next base: position 52,074,823 of record JAKWJC010000372.1, read on the forward strand.
CTTTCTCTTTCTTGTTTTATACACTTCGTTTTATACAATTTGCTTCAACTGTATATGTATAGCGAATTATACAGTTTCTATGTTTGCTATGGAGCGCAATTATGCAAACTTTGCTATAACATACAAGTATAAATTTTTTATTTGCTATATGTGAAAGTTGCCCTATTACAAACGTGACTAATTATACAAACTCGAAGTTAGCTCACCTAATTAATGTATAATGTTAGTCGCGAGTGGTAATTATAGCAAACTATAACTATGATGCATAATTAAATAATAAGTTTGCTTAACTGCGTAATTTTTCCAATAGAAAATAAGTTAATAAGTTATTTGTGTATAAAATTAATATAACATTTGATTGATAACGTAAGAGCCTGCATAACTAATACATAATGAAGAAATCTATACGTATAATATGTAAGATTTATGTATACACAAGATAGAATATGAAATAACTAGTAAATGAATAATTAATTTACCCATAAGTAATATACACATAAGATAATATATACATCGATTCACTCGCAATTCATTGTTAAAGTATATTATTACTACATATATAACTCTAACCAACCCCCGATACATATCAAGCATTCTTATAACCATTAGGTGCTCAACATACATAGTTCATTCACGTAAAATCATTTTAGAATCTTTTCAATGTATATAAATATTTTATTTATGAAATGCTCAATTTATAATCTAAGATAATGTTTTATATTCTCAAAATCCTTTATTGTCAATTTATTTTTAAAAATATATATTGCCTTTGGAAGTTCTTACCGTTAGTATGACGAATTTAGCTGGGGGCTTCCTTGTAAAAGTGCGATAAATCGGATCATTTTTGTACCAATCCTTAAGCAAATTTTCTTTAAAAAGATGGTATCGCATTCATCCTGATTGTTTCAATTTTCATAAAGATTTATTGAACACAAGTATATGCTTCAGAAATATTGAATTTTTCAAGAATTTTCATTAATTTTTTTTTTTTTATGTTTCAATGAGCCGTATAAATAAAATGTAACAACATTATCAAAATGCATAGATGAATAAATTTGAGAAAAAGAAAGAAACAAAAATTAATGACTACTTGAAAAAAAAGGGGAGTCAACAAACCACCTTTGTGATGTATACATACATGACAAGAACAGATGATCCTGTAAACTACGTTACCAAATGAAGAGTAGAAAGATATCAGACACATTTTCTAACCGCGCAATCCATTTTTGTTTTATAATAATTCAATATTTGAAATTTACTGACTTGACTGCGTAAAGACCTTTTTAATCCATATTAGGACGAGGGAAGTGACGAGAACCTGGTGCAGCATGCAATGAGTTAGGTCTCCATGCAGAAGCAGTAAACAAGCAAAGATCTTTCCATCCAAGCTTAAGTGTTCCATTATCCTCCACCAAAGTGTATCCATGAGACGGGAACATTCCGAGTAAAAGAGTAGCTTGTGCAGCAGCATTACCTGCAAGAGACAAGGATCTAAATCCAGATTGTTGAAGCTTCTCTCTCCAGTTGTTGAATTTAGCGTCCCCGCTCCTTGATGGACCTCCTACGGCTAGTACATTACGTATCTCCTTTGATAATAGTTGTTGCTCCACCACGTGTCGTTCTTCACTCTCCTCCCCATAACATGCGCCCAGTGAGTCAAATAGAGCTGAGTAGTAATGTATTGCCTCTACAAACCTCCCCAGGAATGAACCCGCGTGGCTCAGATCCTGCTCCACCACCGTCACCACCTTTGGAGCCAACCTAAAGTAAAGCAAATTAATCAAACTTAAATACAGATACGCACAAGTGGCGTGGTAAAATTACAACAAATACTTCATATTTGAATTTTGAACACTCTTTAAAAAACAATGATTGTATTGATATTTTATTATAATACCATACTAAAAATATATATATCCCAATTTATTTGTCCACTTACTAAATCAAATAAATTAATTAAAATTTTCTCATTATATCTCTATAGGTAATATGGAAGCCTAAAAGAATTTAAAAGTTGCAAAATATTATTTTTCCTAGAGTTCCTAAGTTACTTTCTATCTATTTCAATGATATCTATTCATACATGTCCTATGCTATTTAACATATTTTTCATATTCTATCTTGAGAGAGTTCATCAATATAGCTAAAAGATATATTCGTAAAATTAATCATCTTATTGATAGATTTAAGCACGATATAAAATGGAAAGTGATCGACTAATATAAGAGGAAAAAAGTATTAGATTTTGAAAAAAAATATTTGGGAGAATAAGTAATTAATGCTAATAATAAAACATAAAGAAATTTTTGTTATCTCTTCTTAATATATTTAAAAAAATAATAAGTAAAACATAAAAATCTCTTTTTAAAACAATATTTATGATATTAAGTATGAGACTAAAGTTCATTTTCACTCCCCAACGTTTCTATACTTTTTGGGGCGTGCTCCCATAAATTTGACATATTTAAACTTCTTTTGTTAAAAAGAAGAGAATTCACGGAAAATTAATCAGGCAGGAAGGACTCAGTAATTCATAGAGAAGACAGCTTTTGCTTCAAAAAGTGATTGGCCTTTTTCTCTTCCTTTTTTCAGGTTTACTGAAAAAGAGAATCACCGCTGGTCAAAGAGAAGCGCCGTGTAATAAAGGGAAAAAAAATAAGTACCTATACTAGCACAGATCATTTCTTAAAATTAATTAATTATAATATATATATATATATATATATTTTTTTTTTTTTTTACAATATTGTTACATCTACAACACAATTTTCATATATGAATATGAAGATTCTTTTTTTGCTTACGTTAAAGCTGCTGCATGTTAGTTCTTTAATTTCAAGTTATGGAAGGTATACGTATTTGACTAGACGACATGGAACTTTCAAATAAGAAAATAGCAGTAACAGTATTTTTGAATTTGGTGATATCAATTATGTTAAAAGCATTTTTTTTTTGTAGCTAGAAAAGTAAATTTTGTAAAGTATTTTTTTTTAAGAAAAATTGAATTCAAACATAGAAATTGTGTACCTTTGTAAGAGGGTGAGTGTATTAGAGTCGCTGCCAGTAACATCGTAAAGGGAATGTTGCAACCAATGAACTGCTACAGCTTCTCTTTTGCTCACATTCAATTTTTCAGGGTCTAAGTTTCCAACTTTATCAGCAACTGGTAAAAACTCGAAAGGAAGGCCTAATCGTTCGGCAAAATCGGATAGTCGTTTGCCGGTTGCTTCAAGAGCATCCATCGAGGTTCCAAGCCCGGTGAGCCGAACATAAGGAGGTCCACCGGGCCTGGAAGCCAAGATGTGGAAAAGACCGGGCCATTGAAGACCTTGCATTATATCAAGGTCGATTATGTGTACCCGGTCTTCTCTCTCGAAAGCTTCTTGTATAGCTTGATTGGCTGTGAAATGTGAGAATTTGATGAAAGGGCTGATTCCGTTAAACACCTGGAAAGCAGATGCCATTTTCTGTGTGTAAAGCATGGGGACGCTGGTCATTGGTAGGGCTGCGTATATTCCTAAGCATGAATTCAACAGCCTTGCTGACATGGCTTCTGAGAAATATGCTGCAACACGCTGTGCAGATGTGCCGAACGGTGTGGAGAGTTCGGATACTTCTAATAGCATTTTATTTGCCTCTTCTAAATTATCAGCGGATACGGCTTCTGCACATTGCAATAGCAAGGTCAGAAGGTGTAATCCTTCTTCGTCCCTCTTCTGTTGTCGCTCTTCTTCCTTTTTTTCTCGGTATGTGTTGATCGGAACTGGTGGAGCTGGGGTTGAAGTTTTTGTTTTGGCGCTATTGTCGGCTACCGATGTTGGAGATAGAGAACTAGAAGATTGCTGCTGCTTCTGTTGTTGCTCTAAGTCTACTGCGGCCTGTTGCTGAGAATGAGAATGGGGAGATTCTTGTTGTTGCTGTTGCTGCACTTGAGGAGAAAGTGTAACAAATGAAAGATCTGTTGCAGTAGGATTATTGCCGCCTAGCTGCTGGTGCTGGTTATGAGAAGGCGCTACCGGAGCGTTATGGCTGTTTGGCAAAGCTATATCCCAGTTTAAGTATTGATTATTTGAGGAATCAGGAAGGGATAAAATATTGTGCTGCAATAAATTGGCATTATTTTGGGCCTGTTGTAAACCAGCGAGCTGTGCCGGAAGCGATTCTTTTCTTCTCCAGCACTCCATGGGGTCATTTTGATCAGCACCGCCATTATTATTACTAGTGAGAGAGCGAAGCCTGTACTCGAGAAGAGATGCGAGATACGGATTGCAAGGGTGAATAATCTCCCTTACATTCTGTATGAGTTGGGGCACCGATACTTGTGCGGAGCTGTTGATTAAATCCTTTATAATACTGTCAATCCATGCCGTTGCCGACGTGCTATCCTCCATGGAATCGATTCTTCCAGTTGTAAGAGGTGAAGATACAACAGCTGCTGCAGCAGCAGGAGGTTGTTGCAGTAGTAAACCGCTGTTTTGGCGGTTTCTATCTGGAGGAAAAAGGGGCAAACCGGAGAAAACACAAACAGATGGGGATTGATTGTTGTTGTTCTGCGTTTGAGTACCTTGTGGCTGATGATGCGATGTTATGGCGTCTGTGTAAGTTAGGTTTGGGGTTGAATTAGAAAATCCGGTATCAATTCCAGGCCCTCCTCTTGACGTCACACCGCACAAGTTCGTGGAAGAAGGTAACATTTGCATAGTGGAGTAGTTAGAAACCTGAGTCGTCATCGTCATCGTCGTTGTCAAATTACTGTTCATACCATGACCGAAATTACTATTACCACAAACCCTTGAATCACCAACCTGAGAATGAGACCCCCCTATCATAGCAGGCCGGCGTAAATATCTATGCTCTTCACCGGCGCCGGTCTGGATCTCCATGTCAGACGCCGCTCTCTTCCTAACCATTTTTCCGTTCTCACAGTGGAAAAGTTCCTTGCTTGTCTTCTCACCACTACTATCACCGACGACGTTCACACCGGTGCAGTTCTCACCACTCACAGGTAAAGCCTTGGCCATGTTTACTATGAAATAGATTCTCAAACTCTATGAAATGTTTCATCTCCATCATATACTGGGATCGGGTTAGTAAAATCAGCTACCTGAATCCAAACATATAGCGATGAAAAGATTTAGACAGCAAGCATTGGGATTCTGTGGTTTAATTTTCTCAATCAAATAACTACAATGCAACACAAACAACACGTTCTTCACCTAGGGCAACTCTACTATACTTGTTTATAAACACTCGACTGGTTGCATTTTGGATTTATATGCAATTTCAGTATTGACAATAAGAAAGAGGCTAAGAAAAATGGAATTTATTGACGACATAAAGTACCGAAGTTGTTGAAAACTTATTAATCATATCATATAAAAAAACATTTTGTAATCCATGAGCTATCTTTTCCTCTTTTTCCCAACAATTATTATTGCGGCTATTAGTGCTACGAGTCTAGATTTTTCTATGTATATTGCAAAAATGTTGATATTGTGAACATATTATAAAAAAATGTTTTATAGTTATGGAATGAAGAGAGTTTGGGTTTTTTTTTTTTTCATGAGCAGTGGAGATAGGTACCTTTCTCTGGCAAGTTAAGTGTAGGTGTTGGCTGAAATGATGGAAACTTTTGTTTTCTTCTTCTTTGCTTTCTTTCTCATCTCGATTAGTGAGGCGTCTTCGTCCGTTTGACTTTAGCTACTTATTATTTCTTCATCAACTTATATGTCCGGTCCACATGAATTTTTAACTTTAGATAATATATAGAATAACAAATTTTACAAAACATAACTTAGTTCATACGGAATAACTTCTTCTTAATCAAACGATTACTTAGATTTGATTTTAAATAAGTAGACATTTCGATTTAAAAATGTAAATTTTGAAGAAAATAATTAAAATTATTTTTTTACAATATTGAAGTTGTGTTTAAATATAAATATAACTTTAAAAAAATGTGGAAAAAGGAATTGTTTTTGTTTGAATTTAAGTTATGATTAATTAGTTATGATGAGATAAATCATGACGAAAGAAGATATAGTGAAATTATATTTTTATTGAATGTTTGGTCTGTTATATTTAAAATAATATGCATTATATAAATTATAAGAATAATATCTTCAATGAATATGAAAGTAATATATAGAAAATGTTTAAAGGGACATTTTTATCATTTACTTATTTTATTTCGAGATTATTATATCACCCAAGAGGAAGGATAATTTCATCCGATATTAATTATTAATCCAGAGATAAGTTATCTCAAACTTACAGACTAAACAACAAATTAAGCTAGCGTTTGATCCTAAATTCTCGAATATTCTTGGTAAATTAGATTTGGATGAAGTTTCACCATGTGTTTGACCCCAAATTTTCCCTAAAATATTTGATTATTTCAACACATATGATTTATATCCTTCAATTCTAAAAATGATTAGGAGTACCCATAAATTTATATATAATGAATTTATTTCGTTAAAAAAATAACATTACAATATAATTAATAACAATTAACAATATAAATAAGACGATACCTTAATCGCATATATTTAAATAATATAAATTATTATTCAACTAGAATAATTTAAGATAATTTATAGGTTATTAACAAATGGACACGGACACAAATATGGTGATTTCTATGATAGCTCACAGCTCGAGATAAGATAGCCAAAAAGGTCGTTGGGGATCGGATACTCACAGCATTGCTTTCTATGAAATTGTCGACAGGACCATAAAATGGAATAAGGTACTATATAATTGCAAAAATTTAAATTTTATAATATTATATACTAAATATATATACTGAAATGTAATTTAATTTTGTTGTATTAAATTTATCAGAAAAAAAAAAAACAAAATGAAGGAGGTACACTCACTGTTTATTACATGTGATGTGACAGTTTCAATTTAAAAAGGAAAAAAAAAACTGTCTTAATATTCATTTAATAACAAAATAATAAATAATATTCCCCCAAAAATAAAAATTAGTTTACATCCAATTAGGAAAAAAATATCGCAACTTGTGAAAAAATAAAAACAGATCTTGAAAAAAGAAGCAAAAACTATTTTTTAACCTCAGATTGAGTGACTTTTTGAGGAAAGAGTAGATAGTTGAGTGACTTTTGAATTAAAATTCAAAGTTGAGTGACTTTCTGAGAAAAAAGTGCATATTTGAGTGACTTTTGAGTGAAAATTGAAAATTGAGTGAAGAGAAGAGTGCATAGTTAAGTGACCATCTGAGGTATTAACTCATTAAAATAACATTTCTCAAAAAAGAAAGAAAAAAGACTAATGCTAAAAATGAAACTAAAAGAATTTACAGCTTCTCAAAAAATAAATTTAAAAATCTGGAAATATTTTGAGGAAAAAACTACATAAAAAATTAGGAGTTCAGAGTCGGTAGGATAATAAAAGCAAAATTTTCAAAAGAATAATTAATATTCCTTCTTTATTATCTTTTTTGATCGCTTTGTTGTTATGTTTTGTGTTTAATATTTATTCTATTTTCACTGTTTAAATATAACTTATGTATAATAATTTATTGTTATATAAATATATTATTACATAATAATTAGATTAAAATAATTAAAAAAAAGTACTATTTTTTAAAAAAAGCCAGCACTGTTTTTTTTAAAAGGGAAAGACTCGTGTTAGAATGAGTCTCGTACATAAACCTTTACCCATAGATTTTAACTCTATTAACAGTCCATCTAAATTGTTTTTATTTAATTTCATATTTAATTTTTGTTGTCATTTTGACTCTGAACTCGATAAGTGGTAAGTTAGTATGTACTTGTTAAACATATTCTTCTATTTTAATAGTTGTTACATTATTTTTATAATTTCTTATCCTTTTATTTGTATTATTATCCTTGTTTCATGTTTTTGAATTATCATGTTTGTTTGTGATAGTTCCATTTTAATATTTTTTTCTATACACTTTTGTTAAAGCTTTTCACTTATGTGATATGTTTTTTTAATTTATTTAAAAATTTCAAATTTATCAAAAATAACTTTTCTATTTTTCAAAGAAAATAAAAATAAGAATACTCGTCTAAAGGAAAATGTGGACTTGAAGGGAAAATTTTAAAAAATAAAATAAGTACCGTGAAAGAATATAAATTGTGGTGCATTGAATTAGGCTATACGAAAAAAATTTGATAAAAAACTTCTTTAAGTGAGTACTACATAACATGATTCAAATGACCAACAAGGATTGTGGTGAAGTTATAAGTACTCGTTCATTTTTAATGAAGAGGTCTGGGGTTTGAGTCCACTTAGGTACAAGATTATTTTTGTTAGGAAATCTTTTACCCCCAACATTGGACTTTCTGGCACGAATTCAGATTTAGCCGAGTTTCAATGTAAATACAGAACACTGGATGAAAACTAAAAAAAAATATGAATATAAACATAATCAAGGAAAAAATGACAAATATATCCCGAATAATCGTAATGGTATGCAGATACACTCCGTTATATTTTTAGAAGTTCAGTGTCCCTACAGCTCTAACAACTAGAGCATATATATACTAACGGATATACATGTATTATCATCTTGTTTATCAACCTGACATTTCTTAAATATCAGATCGAATGATAAGATTATGTTTCATGCCTCTATTTAGTCTTTCGTTAGAGTAAAAGATATGTTTATTCAAGTTTTTCAAGGACATAAATTCTAATAATTTAAAGATATGTAATAAAAATATAGAATATCGAATAAAAAAGATTAATAATTATGAAGTTGTGTGAATAGAAGGATGAGATAGGTTCAAAGAGAGCAGGTAATTGAGAGGACATGTCAAAAGGAATTGCTAAGGTCGAGGCAGGAGGGAGGGAGGGGGTGTCAGTCCCCAAAAGGCAAGCTAGTGTTTGACATTTTGCTTTCAACGGCATCATCATCTCTATGCTTTTTCACCTCTTTGGATCTTCCTTTGCTTTTTTTCTTGTTTGACTCATTGCCCCCAACCTATTTCAAAACTCATTTAATAAAATACATACTAGTACTACAAATATTAAGATCTACTCTACTACTCCTACTACTATATCTTTGAACACAATAATAGTAGTAGAAAACAATTCATAAATATTTGTAAGAATCGTAATAGAATGATAAGTACTTTTGTATTAGGAGTGTGCTTGATAAGAAGGAAAATGTTTTCTTGAAAAACAAGTAGACATTTGACTTATTTTTTAATATTTGATTGTTGAATAGAAAATATTTTAGCGTTTGATTTTTGAATGAAAAATGTTTTTGAGAAATATCTTTTGTTTTTTACTAGAGTAGGAAATAATTTTTGAAGTTGAAATTTTTTTAAAAAACAAGCTTAAAATTTTTTACGTGGTGGGGGGTATGGGTTGGGGTTGGAAAAATGAAATTTTGAAGTTTAAATATTTTAAGAACAAATTTAAATCAATATTTTTTTGGGGGGAGGGGGAGGGTGCGGGGTGGGGGCTGGTAATGGGGTATCGATGGTAGGGGTGAAAAAAAATAAAATTTTGAAGTTGAAAATATTCTTTTAAATATAAATATAAATTTTTTTAAGAGTAGGGTGTGGGTTGGGTAGAGAGAGATTGGAAGAGAATTTTAGTAAATGTTTTTTCCTTACCTATTAAATTAAAAATACTCTCAGTCAACCTTTTTTGTTCACTATTATCCTTTAATCTAACAGCCTTGTATTTTTATTATTTATCATTAATTATTACGTGACATCTTTTTATTGGATAAAATTAAATTTCAACCCACCAAACTTTCACTATCCACCAGACCCATATTGACATCTTTTGATCCAAGCCCAATTAAAAAATCCATCAAAAATTAAAAAAAATTGAATCATCTCTTCTCCCCTAAATCCAATATCCTATGCTTGTCTTCACCTTCATGCACTTCATAACCAAAGTCTCCATTAAAATGAATTTCACACCCTTGTGCTATATCTTTGCAATCAGTCAGCAAATCCTTGACATATGAACTGATTTCATCTCTCCAATTCCCTTTTTTTTTTCAATTAAGATACTTCATATGTATTGTTGAAACCAAACCAAAACAAGAAACATTATGTTTTGCAAGTCTAATGCCTCAGAAACAGAAAACAAATTTCTATTGAAATTTAACTTCATCCAATAGAATATACGCCACGTAATAATTAATAATAATAATAAAAAAAAAATAAGATTGTTAGTTTAAAGGCTAAGAATGAACCAAATTGAGGGATATTTTCAAACCTTTTCGAATAGTACAGAGGTATTTTTAACCTTTTTCCGTTTATTAAATTTGAGTAAAATGATTTGATTTCAAAAATATTTAATTCAACCAAACATGAGAAAATTGAAAAAATGTTTTCTTTCTTACTAAACACACCCGGAATCTTTTATCTTTTTGATACTTTTTATTGATGATATATATGTGCCAAAATAAAGTCCATTAAAAAATAACATTTCATTTTTCAATTTGATATATTGGTAAGAGAAGCTAATTGCACAAATATAATGTTTAAAGAAAGAAAAGAGCAAGAAAATAAGTTCATAAATTTATTACATTTAGATTTACCATACAAGCAAATAGACTTATATATATTTAATAATACAATTCATTGTGCTTCATGCATTTACATGAATTATATAAATATTTTCTCTCTTTTATTCGTTGCTTTCATTCTTTTATAAATAAATGTAATTGATAAAATTAATCACAATTTTATTTTTGTTTTGTGTATAGTTCTTTTGTTCCGTACGTCAACTCAATTGGTGTACAGTGTACACCAACATGCAAATGCAAGAGCCAACCCTGTGAAGTTTTGATTTTAGAAACAACTTTTATTTAGTTCTAACAAAATTTTTATATGCATTTAATGAATTTTTCGATACAAATATAGAGTATATATTAAAATCGAAGAAAGTGACTGAATTATAAGTAGAGTTATAACACCAAACAAATGTGCATAACATATTTCAATGGGAGATTGCGTTGTAAAAATGAGAAACTAATATATATATATATATATATATGTATACACACACATTTTTTTCTATTATATAAAAGAGTGAAGTGGGATGATGACCAAGGGCAAAAATATAATTTCATGCTAACGAAAACCTATTAATAAAGATAATTTATAATTCTAGAAACATCTTCTAAATATTAAGTGAATAATGATCAAGGGCAAAAATGTAATTCACGCTAACAAAAATCTATCAACAATGATAATAAAAAAATTAAATAGTTCTAGAAACATCTTAAGTTATTAGCATTAACTTATTTTGTTATTACTTCACTTTCTTTCTTTTGTGAGTTAGTGTGATACCTATTTTATTATTACTCTATTTTACAATTACTTTATTTTAATTCTTAATATTTTTTTCTATTCATTATTCTTATAAAAATGCCTACTTTTTATATAAAAGTTTATCATGAATTAATTATTTCCATCTTTATTTTGGCTCTAATTAATATACTTTGAAAATAAATAAGTATGATAAAATTAATAAAATATATTAGATTGAAACTAAAGAAGATGTTAAAAAGTAACTTTACAAATAAAAATGAATAAGATGATATATTTGTATTAAAGACGACAAAATATAAAAATGTAATTTCATTCTAACAAAAATCTATCAAAAAGGAATAATTCTAGAAACATCTTTCTATATATGTAGTGAATGATGATCAAAGGTAAAAATGTAATTTTATGCAAGCAAAAATCTACCACGAATGATAACAAGAAAATTAAAGTGTAAATTAGGTATATAGCATTTTATATAGTAATATTCTCAAGTTATAGCATTAGACTCTGAATTTCAATGTATAACATTTAATATCTCAATTTATAGCATTTTATTAATAAATATAATGTTAATTATAATTTATTAAAAAGAGTTGTTATTAACACTTAATAAAAGAAAAGGGATAAACTAACAATGGATAATTAATATACCTAATTAACACACGGACAAACTAATAATGGAAAATGGGATACTTTAACACACGGACAAACTAATAATGGAAAATGGGATACTTTATTAATTACATTAACACGTTTTGAAATTGTACACTAGCACGTTTTAAGAGATTTTAATTAAAAATTAATATTAAATTAACACGTTTTTAGGGATATAAAAATTTTTCATAGTAGCATCATTGCCCTAAATATCTCTAGCTGGTTTAAATGATATTTTTTTTTATTTAATTCCTTTAAAAAATCTACCAAATTTTAACGATTATTTTCAGATTTGCATATTATTTTCAGATTGGCATTTTGAAACCTATTTGCATCATTGTTACAATTCATCTTTTTTTTTTAAAAAAAAATTTACGATTATTTTCAGATTGGCATCAACGTAGAAGTCATTTTTTCCAAAAAATTTCACGATTATTTTCATTTTTGCATATTTCAGTTCACTTTTTTTAGTAACCTGATAAATTTTGGCGTTTGAAACAATTTGATTTGATCTGATAGAGAACATTATGTCAATATTAATTAAACATGGTGAAAATTGGAATTTATCAGGTTGGTTTTTAATTATGATTTGTTTCTTTTAATTATGAACTGTTGATTTTAATTAATTTGATGTTTTTTACATGTAGAACAGTGTTCAATTTTTTTGATAACTGTATTATCTGAAAATTGTTTGTATATTATTTTTTTGAATGAAATAGTTATGTTACGTATAGCGTATTTGAAGTCTGAAGTTTGTATTATTAGCGTATGAAAAGTATACGAAAACGTGTATCAATTGTTTATGGAAGTCCCTTTTTTTTTTTTAAAAAAAAAAGAATATTCTAGTTTCTATTGAAATTAGAATATATGTTTTTGTATTAATTTTGTATTGTAATTTTGTTGTGCTTGTTTAATTAGAGTAGTTTGTAGGACAGTGAATGATGTATTAAATGTGTAAGAACTGTGTATGAATTATATGAACTGATTATAAACGATCATCTTCTTTTCAAAAGTTTTCCAATTTAAACTTGTGGTAAAAATTTGACTTCGAAACTTTGTCAAAGTCTCCGAAATTTTCTGCAATTAATCTATTTGGAATAGATGGATCAGAAAAAAATCAAAAATTGATTCATATTTTAGAGCGGTTACAACGACCAACTCTTTTAAGTCAAAATGTAACTCTGTACCATTTACATTGATAATGAATATGTCATCCCTGCCAGTTTCAGATTCAAGAAGGAAAGTATGACGCAACAATTGGCATCAGATTTTTATGTTATGTAAATCATAAAAAAATTCAAATGAGATTTCTTGTAAAAATTGCTGAAACTTATCTTGACCGAGGAAGGTCAACAAATCAGCGAACACAATCATTTTGATACAGAAAGATAAATGTGTTTGAACATAAAATTTGTAAAACTAATATTATTACTTTTTATATACTATAAAATTCCATAGGAAAAAACATATATACAATGCTATATTAAATTGACATTCAATTAATTCATACACAAATCATACAAATTATATACAAAATTCATACAATATTAATACATATTCGATGGACACTTAATTCAATTCATATAGAAATCATACAAACTATATGCCTCAGTTCATATACAATTCATACAATATTAATACATATTCGATTTAAAAAAAACTAATATGTGACTTTTAAACTACAAACTAATCTCATTTAGTATGAATACGTCAATTCATACATCAGAATCAAAAAAATAAAATATACAGTTGCAATACTTATTATAATAGTCAAAATTATAGGATACACAACATTAATCATTCATACACATATATTTTACTGGACAAGAATATCATTTCATACATATATGATACAAAGGTAATAAATAATGCATACACTCCTGTATTGATAATGACCAATTATTTCATACACAAAATTATACAAAATTAATACATTTATTATGTATCAAATCATATACTGATATATTCAAATTATATCATATACAAAACATACAACACTAAATCATTCAATATTCAAATATAATTATAATATAAAATACTAAAAACTCAACTCATACATAAATCATACAAATTTCATGTAGTACACTATTGACAAATAAAAGCAAAAATTAAATACACTAACACAACGCATTGTAATCCAAATTTGAAATAATCTTTTTACTGACTTTATCAACTTTTTGGGGTTTACAAGCTTGTATCTCTGATGCTTTTTTTAAAAAAAAAACTTTCTTGTTGATCGATCAATTTCAATGCCTTTTATTTTTTTTGATTTTGTATTTCTTAATCCACAGCAAAGTCAGAATTGGATTATGATGATGTTCTAATTTCTTTTCCTTTCCTCTTCTTGCCTCTTTGATTTTGTTTTTTTCCATCTTCGAATTAACTGAACTACACTTCTCTTTTCCCTTTGATTTCTGCGTTTGAGTTTGTGACAATATATCAAATTAAGGAACATGAAAGTCATCAGACTCATCGACCAATCTTTTAGTTTAACTTGGGGTTTCACTACCTTTCATAGACATTCTATATGAACTAAACGGGGAACTGATCTGAGAGGGATGTTTGGGTTTTGGGATGAACTGATCTGAGAGGGGCAATGGGGAAGATGAGTGAGGCGAAATTTGGGTAAGAACAAAAAATCTTTGCGTGTTGGAAAGATATGATGAGTGAGGCAGGATTTGGGAAAGATCAAAATATTTTCGCGTGTTGGGGAGAGATGGAATGTATTGGGTGAAGATGTCTGTGCATGTATTGGTTGAGATGGGGGTGGATAGTTATTGGGCAACCGTATAATAGGGAATTAATTAAAATCAAATCCCTATTATTTAGATTTTATTTTTTTAAAAGGTGACTATATATTGTAAAATTTAATTAATAATAATTTATTATTTATATTAAAAGCTTTAAAAGGTGATAAAGAGAAAAAAAATCATATTCAATTTGATTTAAACTAATTTGAGCATTTTAAAGAAACTGAATAATTTAAATCCTTTTTGAATTTCTTAATATGTGCTAATTTGTTAATTACCTATTATTAATTAAAATTAATTCAAATCCCACAATTAGTGCTACTTACCAATTTATACATAAACGTTTTTTTCTTTTTATTAAAAAAATTAAAAAAAAAGTTAATTGTAAAAAATGAAAATAAATATTTAAACATATTAATTAGTATTTAAATAATTAATTATAGTTTATTTTTAATTAAATATATTTTTAATTGATATGCTATAACTCGATAATAATCTGCTATAAGTAATTTATTTTTAAAAAGTATGTTTATAACTCGATATATATAACCTTAAATTTGTATAGGGTGTTATTTTTATAAAATTAAATAGTTCTAGAAACATCTTTAGGTATTATTATTGGTATTACCTCATTTTTTGTTATTTCTTCATTTTTTATAAGTTATTGTGATATCTATCTATTTATTATATGAAAGTAAATAAATAATGATTAACCTTAGCTCTTATTAATTATATATCAAGTATAATTTACTCCCTCCGTCCAGAAATAATTGTCAGGTTTACTAAAAAGGGCAACTTTCACATATAGCAAACAAAAAATTCATATTTGTGTGCTATAGCAAACTTTGCATAATTGCGCTCCATAGCAAACATAAAACTGTATAATTTGCTATACATATACAATTGTATAATTCGCTGGCCTAAATTGTATAATTCGCTGGCCTATTTCGCTGCAATTGTATAATTTGTTTTGCATACAGTTGAATCGAATTAAAATGTATGTATATTGCATAATTATAAGTGTATAGCAAGAAGATATATGTTTTTCTCGCTTTATACAAAAACAGAAACACAATATATACACTTCTGTTGTATAAAGCTAGAGAAAATTGTATTTCACTGCAATTGTATGATTCACAATTGTATAATTCGTTGACCTTTTACTCTGCAATATTTGAAGTAAAATGTTTGTAAATTGTATAATTAAGTGTATAACACGAAGATATACATTTTTGCATGTGTATATACAAGTTTCTCTCGCTTTATACAAAACAGAAACAAAATTATGCACTTCTGTGTATAAAGCGAGAGAGGCGAGCGAGATTTTTGGGAGAGAGACGCTGGCAAATTTTAGATAATGTTTGCTATGGAGCACAATTAAATCAAACCCTAGCTATTCCATTTAATTTAGGTTATTAGTTTGCTATTATATACAATTTTCCCTACTAAAAATAGATGTCCAAGATTAATTGTTAATTTAAACAATCAACAATAATTAGCGCATTTTTTCCAATTATACCCTTAATAATTATTCATTTTAATAATTATTGATTTAAAGTTACAAGAAAATTTTATTTTAATAGGTTGCTTTTGCAGTTTTCAATAAAATATCAACCATTCTAACTACAGTTTTTTAAGAGTCATTAGAGTAGTAGCACATAAATATCCATTCTTTGTATACCAAAAGTCCATTCTCTGTATAAACTTCATTTGCCTTTAAATGTAAGAGTCGTCAGAGTTACTATTATAAACCTTACAATTATTTTTAGGGTTATATTAGTCAAATTACAAATTATATTAAATTTTTCTTGAGGGGTGTGTATCATCTAAACCTGATAATTATTTCTGGACAGAGGGAGTAGGTGGAATAAATCAAAATTAAACTAAAATTTATATTTACTTAAATTTTGTGTATTGAAATATTTTTTAATTTTGTGATTTTAAATATGCTATATAAA
Organism: Solanum neorickii; assembly: GCA_027704865.1. Taxonomy (NCBI): domain Eukaryota; kingdom Viridiplantae; phylum Streptophyta; class Magnoliopsida; order Solanales; family Solanaceae; genus Solanum; species Solanum neorickii. The sequence goes on from JAKWJC010000372.1 coordinate 52,091,476, forward strand.
AAAAATTAAAATTCAGAAGTTATTTTCTTTTTGAAATAAAAAAAATAAGTTCATATAAATCGAGAAGGAGAGATTCATATATTAAAAATGAAATATATATGTGTTATTATTAAAATAAGATTTCATATATATATATATATATAAAATCGTTTGGCTTCCTTCTATTAATTTGTGCATATATGTGAAATTTAAAGATTTGAATATTTTAATGTAGAAATATAATGATCTGAAAACTTTAATTCTTTGTTTTAATTTCAAATTTGTTACATATTTGAAAATTACATCAAAAAAAGCTTAAAAACGCAATGTAACAATTTAAGATATTTTTAGTTAAAAACATAATGAAATTTGGTTGACTCCTTTATTTTATCAAAACAAAAAAAGTTGCATATATTGTTTGAAAATAAAGTAAGAATTACAAAGTACTATAAATCACAGTAAAATGACAACTAGAACAATGTGAGATTCATATAAGAAATTTCATTGACATTTCTAAAATCACTTGTATCAATAAAATAAAACAAATGTAGTAACATATATTATTAAAAAAATTACACAAAAGGTACATAAATTAATAATTTAAAATACTTTTAAGAAAACATATATAAAAAAGTTAGTTCACTTTTTAAAAATTCATTAGTGTCACATAAATTGGAAGAAAAAAAATCATGATACGTTGAGTCTGCGCTATATATTTTGATATTTGTTACATCATACCAATAACATGCATGACTATATACCTCTATTCACAAGGCTAAAGGATGGGGTAATAGATCTCGTTATTTTCAATGCACTTTATTTGGTACTAGGTCACACCCTTAAGTATTTTATTAATATAGATTTTGATAATTGCAGTGTCCAAGTCAGATTTATGTGTATCTCAACTAATTTCATGAAATATATGCTCCCTCATATAATAGTAAGTACTAGATAACTCTATTCACAAGACTAGAAGATGGGAAAAAATCATAGATAACATGATTTTCAACAATTTTATTGATGACTAGGTCACACTCTTAAATATTCTATATAAAATATTATAACTAAATAAAAATAAAATAGCTTATATGCTTTAAGTGCGAGAAAGTTACTAATAATAATTGAAATATCCTATAACCACAGAAAGTATAAATGTATAATATTTCATAATATAAATGGTGTAAGTGTTTATATTTTAAAATAAAAGAGATGTATTAAGAAATTAGATTATATTAGAGGAATATTTAATTTAATAAATTTTTTAATCTCATGTGATACCCATAATCATAGATAAGTTGAGACTTTGATTTGATTGCTATAAATAATTGTTGAGAATGAGAAGAATGAACAAAAATCAAATGTGTAACATGGTTTTTGTATGTGTTTCCTAAGTGACTGCTATAGTGTAACTAACTTTCTTTTCATTAATTAGTAGTTAGTTATTAGTAACTATAGGTCTGTTAAAATAACTAAATGTGATCAAGATATTACAACTACTATAAAGAGAAGCTCTAGAATGTAATTAGACTAAGATTTGGAATAACAACAATATTCTTCTTCTTCTTCTTCTTCTTATACTTCTTCTTCTTCACAGCTCATAAATCTTCATGGTATCATAGCATAATCAACTAGTATTCCTAGTTGAATAAATCAATCAAGAATTCCGCTAAGATTGATCGATCATAGTTGTGCAAATAATGCAATGATGAACGACTCAAATGCTACAACGATTTTTGGCTCTAATACAGAGTCGAGTTCAAGAACTGGAAGTGGACATTTAACTACAGCCATTGATTACAATCATTCCTTGTTTCTGCATTTATCTGATATAAGTGGAAATCATATTATTTCATTTCAATTATCTGGTTCTAAAAAATTTTCTTTGTGGTATAGATCGATGTAAGCAACCCTGTTAGGAAGAAACAAAATGGAGTTGGTAGATGGTTCATGTCCAAAAAATAAGTTCCAGGATTAGAATGTATCTGGAAAGGGTGAATGTTGTGGTATTGTCATGGCTTATGAATTATGTAAAGAAAGGTCTTCTTGGAAGTATCATGTATGCAACATGTGCTAAAAATGCTTGGAAGTATCATGTATGAACGATTTAACAAAATAGATGGGTCAAGAACATTTAATCTTCATCAAGAGATTGCCACTATAACTGAAAGGAACAAGTTCAGTCTCAGTGTGTTTTTAAAAATTGAAAGGATTGTGGGAGGAATTTGAGGTTCTGGTGCCTACTCCCTCATGTTAATGCAATAAATCAAAAGATATGTAGTACATATGCAGAAACTCAAATTGTTTCAGTTTTTTATGGGCTTAAATTAATTTTACCTACAAGCAAGGTCTCAGATCTTATTAATGAGACCTCTCCCGCGTAAATCAAACATATCCAATGGTTATGTTTGATATGATTCAAAAATTGGTAGTAGCTACAAAAAAAAAATTAGGGTCTAATCCAAATTCTATCCAATAAACATATGAGTTTAGCTATGTACTCTACAAATGATGGTACTCAAAAATTCAAGAAAAATGAAAATTTGTATTGTGATTAATGCAAACTTAAGAATCACACTAGAGATAAGTGCTACAAGTTAATAGGGTATCCTCAAGATTTCAAATTCAAGAAAAAAGAGTCTAACACTGCATATAATGCAATGACGGAAGGAACATGGTCTCAGGAACAGGTTCATCACAAACATCTAACTACATGTCATTCTGCTAAACTTACTGCAAATGACTATGGGCAACCTTCAAATGAAGGGAACAATCAATTAGAACCCTGTCATCTATCAAAGAATCAATATAAACAATTGCTCCAATTTCTAAACAAGGATCCGAAACAATTTCATTAAGCTAATGTAGTAGGTAATGAAGCAGGTACAAACACTTGTTTTAACTCTACTGTTAATAATGATTCTACTCCTTATTGGATTAATGATAGAGGTGCCACTAATCACATGGTGGCTAATCTGAGTTCTTTAAACAAGTCCACTGTTTGCAAGGTTGATAAACCAAAGAAAGTACATTTACCCAATGTAAATTTCTCATTAGTTGAATTTATTGGTTCAAGTGTCCTACCTAACAATGACGTGATCACTGGAGTTTTTCAAGTACCACAATTCCAATTTAATCTTCTATCAGTGTCTAAACTCACTAAGGATCTGCATTGTGCTGCTATTTCCCCCCCTAACTTTTGTATATTTCAGGATCTCTCACATGGAAGGGTGAAGATAATTGGTAAAGAAAATGGAGGACTTTACATATTGCGAAGAAATAAAAGTTCAAGAAATGTCGATATTGCAACTAGTTGTTCTATTCCTTTACTAAGAGTAGATTCTAAACTACACTCACTAAATTCCTCTATCGACTAAAGCAAGCCCAAGACAGTGGAATGTAAAACTATCTCAGGCATTACTCAAATTTGAGTTCAAACAAAGTGAACATGATCACTCCTTGTTCATAAAGAAGACAACAACAAGCATGGTTCTGGTTCTTATTTATGTGGATGACATTATGATCAGTGAAAGTAATATGCTCCTAATTGAAGAAACAAAGGATCATTTGAAGCAAGTTTTTAAGTGAAAGACTTGGGAGAGTTCAGGTACTTTCTGAGAATTAAATTTGCAAGATCAAAGCAAGGCATTCTAATGTATCAAAGAAAGTATGCACTAGAGTTAATTTCTGAAACTAGTCTAAGTGCATCTAAACCAGCTGGAACTCCAATTAACACCAACTCAAAATTAACTACCAAATAGTATGATGAAGAGACACAGATGACAAAACCCGATTCACTAACTGATCAAGGAGCTTATCAATGATAGTTGGCAAATTACTATATTTAACTATGACAAGACTTAACATATCCTATGGAGTTCAGACATTAAGTCAGTTTCTATAACAATCTAAGAAGTTACACATGACTACAACACTAACAATGGTGAGATATGTGACAAATCAACTAGGACAAGGTCTACTACTGTCCAGTTACTCAAAGAATGCTACCACTGCTTATTGTGATGCCGATTGGGCATCCTGTCCTCTAACAAGAAGATCAATAACTGGTTACTTTGTGCAGTATGGAGGGTTTCTAGTTTCATGGAAGTCAAAGAAGCAAACAAGTGTTTCTAGGAGTTCAGCTGAAGTTGAATATAGGAGTATTGCTACTATTGTGACAGAGATTATATGGCTGAAAGGTTTAATGGAGGAACTCAGCATTGAAGTGCCACTACCTATCAACATACACAATGATAGCAAAGCTGCTATGCAACTTGCAACCAATCCAGTTTATCATGAGAGAACCAAGCACATAGAGATTGATTGTCATTTTATAAGAGAAAAAATCACACAAGGATTAGTTTCTACCAAGTACATTCCTACACAAGATCAACCAGCTGATCAGCTCACTAAAGGAGTTACAAAAGTACAGCTGCAACATCTGAGCTCCAAGCTAGGAGTTCTGAACATGTTCACACTTCCCATCATGAGGGAGAGTGTTGAGAATGAGAAGAATGAACCAGTACAATGTGTGAACCTGGTTCTTATATGTGTTTCCTAAATCACTGTTATAGTGTAACTAACTTAATTTCCATTAATTAGTTAGTTAGTTATTAATACTATAAGTCTGTTAGAATAACTAAATGTGATCAAGATATCACAACTACTATAAAGAGAAGCTCTAGAATGTAACTAGACTAAGATTTAAAATAACAACAATATTTTTCTTCTAAATTTCTCTCTTCTTTTTTTTATTCTTCTTCACTGCTCATAAATCTTAATAATATTTGATATTTTAACTATTGTTCCTTCCAATTTAACCTAGTAATTCAAAAGCAAGAAAATTATATAAGGAAAAATTTAGAAAAAAAGGGTAACTAGTGTTTGTTAGTTATTTCAAGTTCCCAAGTTCTTGAAAAACATAGAATTTGAGCAAGATTTTAGTACTAGAGAATTATGTTTTTTAAAAAAATAATCCTAAACTTTAATATTTTATAGGAAAAATACATAATATCCCCCCTAAACTTAGCACGAAAACTCACTTTAGTACTTAAACTACACGGGTGTTTATATATGTGAATTATTTTTAACCTTCCGAGCTCCAGCCAAGTTGAAGGCAAGACATTGTTACACATGCGCGTTTTTAGTGGTCCACGCTGCCTAAGGATTTAAAAAATATCTTACCCGTTCCAAAAATACAACCCGACCCACTTTTAAACAAATATCCCTAAATCCCTTAAGCCCGCGATTCTCATTCTTTCTCTTCTCTCAAACCTAGAAGATCGAATCTGAAGATTTATCTTCCATTAGCGTAACAAGAATCTGAAAAAACCCAGATATAATAAAAAGCGACGAAATAAAAATCAAAATAATAGATAAAGAAGAATAGGTTTGAAGCTTATATTTTGAAGAACAATTATTCCTTCAAAGATTCAACTTTTAGGTTTGAAGAGCTAAGATTTGAGGTTTGAAGAGCTAAGATTTGAGGAAAATAAAGAAAAAAAACATGAATTAGGTCACCATTTTAGGATGATTGGGTTGGTGAGGAGAAGAGGAAATTAGGGTTTGTACAAAAGTGAAGATTTACATTCAAATATGTAATGGGTCGGATATTATCCGTTGGAGGGTCAAATTTTATTTTTAAAAAATGCTAAAAGATGAATTACGCGCCCTACAAAGCTGTATCAACACGCGCAGGAGGGTGGAGCTCGCAAGATTGAAAATAATTCACATCAAACATGTTAAGAGGGGTATATAAACACCCGTGTAGTTCAAGTGCCAAAGGGAGTTTCCGTGCCAAGTTTTTCTCTATTTTATAAAATACTCAATATTTATAATTTTAGACTAAATTTCATTCCTAGTTTGTTGTACAAACTTATAGAGTTACATGCATATCTTAAACAATTTTAATCTGAGTTTACTCTCTGAAGTCAATACAAATTACAAGTAGTAATAGTAGTTTTCGTATATAAATCAATGATTTTTTAGTTTTGTTTTCTCTCTTTTTTTCGAATTCATATTATTATATTTGTTGTCATTGCTTTTCACGAAATATTTTCACAAAAAATGACAATACAAACGTATGAGTATTTTAGTAGATTTTTAGAACTTATAGGTATAAATAAATCATATCTTTTACAAAATAAAAATCAAATATATCTCCCAAAATTTTTTTTGGCCAAACACATGGCAACACTTCATCCAATAATAACTTGCCAAAGTAAATTTGTAGCCAAACACATGGTAAAATTACACCCATAAATAACTTGCCAAATTTTTTTAGAAGCTTGTGATCAAACACATGGCAAAATTTTACCCTCAAAATATTTAATCAAGCGCTAACCTAGCATTAGATAAGTTAATCAATAATATTTTACCGATTTAAATTTAAACTTCATATCGCATTACGAATATCATATCAATTTCATTATTCCTCTATAACTTTTTTCATGAAAATGATTTGATTTAACTACAATATTAGGTTAGAAAGTTAATGTTTCGTCCTAAAAAATTGAGATGCTTACAAATAGTCGTGATATTTCATATAAATGAAGTTGTTAATATGTCATATTTCAAAACTTGATCATGCTTATACAAAAAGCAAGTGAATGTGATGTTCATGATGGTAATGCTTTTCTCATAAAATGGTATTATTTATAAGTAGTTATTAATAAATTTTTTGAATCTTGATGTTATAGTATGTGGAAGTACTCAATTTATCATCGCTTATTTCAAAATTCTTAAGCATGTTGTTGATCTTGTTCACTTTGTTTCAAGCTAACAAGATCATTACTTTTATTTAGCATTATATTACGTTTTGAAAATCAATAGATAATTTCAAATATTTTGATGAAAATAATATTATTCACCTATCAGCATCACATTCTAATTTACTTGCTTTTTTGTATAAGCCTGAATGATGTTTTGAAAATGTGACATATTGATTATCTTCTATTAACGGGTGTTGGCGTCCTTTTATCTATATCCAGGTATGTATTTACATTTTTGTTAACAACAACATTTCTTGGAATTATAATAATACCCAATTAGTTCGATATGTGAACTTTCACTTTGTTAGTGTGGTATCTAGCTATTCTCTACCTTGTAGTTGTCTCATCTCAAATTTCCTCTTCCTCTATCCCCTATGTAATTAAAAAATTGATTATCATTAGTGGTGGCAAATGAACAGGTTGAGTTAAATGTAGGCAGGTTAAAAATGGATAAATATAAAATGGGTAATCATTCAATCCGCCCATATTTGATATGGATAATAAATGAGTTGAGTAAAATATTAATTTACCCATATTTTACTCATGTTTTCATGAATAAATATTACTTTACTTAAGAATTTGGGGAAGATATTATAGTTTCTTTTAGATGAAAAATGTTGAAGATGCTTCATTTAGTTTTTTATTGTATCATAAAAATAAAATAAAAATTTTATAGCTTTTCAATATAAAATAAATTTATGTAATAACAAGATGAAAATATTTTTAATTTCAAAGTAAATTAATATTTGCATTTTAGGACTAAAATAACATAAAAAGGAAGAAAAATTATACTATTTTTAGTAATACATGAAATTTGAGTGAAAAAAAGTTAGAAGTTTAATACATTTGGCTAATTCATATTTTGTCCGTATTTTACCATAGTTTATCCATATTTTTATGAGTCAAATATGGGTATTAGTTACCCACATTTTACCCATAATTTATCCATATTTGTTTGTGTGTGTGTGCGTGCGTGCGTGTGTGCGTGCGTGTGTGTATGTGTGTAATCTTGTAAGTTTTCACTAACAATTTTAAGGAGATTCAAATTGACTACAATTGAAAAAACTGTGGATGTCAAGATGGGAGACCTTAACAAGCCATTTCGGTTCAATGGTAACCATTTCAAGAGATGGAAGAGTAAAGTACTTTTGTACTTAAGTCTTCTCAATGTTCTTATGTATTAACCGAGAAGAATCCAAATAAAGAAGACATCACCTCTATGAATGATGATAAAACTATTTCTCATCTACAGAAAGTGGAAAATTATGATGATGATTCCTATAAGTGTCGGTATTATCTTCTTAATTGTCTGTCTGATAATTTTTATGATTATTATTATAGAACTTACTCTAGTGCAAAGAAAGTTTGGAAATTTTTGTAGAGTAAGTATGATCTTGAAGAGGCTGGAGCGAAAAAATATGCAGCTAGTAGATTTTTTCGTTTTCACATGGTGGACAACAAATCAGTGGTAGATCAAGCTCAAGACTTCCTCGTGATTGTTGGAGAGCTTAGGTCCGAAGAGGTTAAAATTGAAGATAACCTTATTATTTATGGCATAGTAGATAAACTTCCACCATCATGAAAGGAATTCCAAAAAAAATTATGCGCCACAAACAAAAGGAAACTCTCTTGAAACCTTGATGATGAAAATCCACATGGAAGAAGAAGCAAGAGGCCAAGATGCACTTTACAAACAGAAGAGAACAACATCACATCGAAGGTAAATTTAATTACTTCAAATAATGGTACTCTTGAAACTCACAAAAATACTTCTTTAAATCCTAAGAAGAAAAAATTCAAGAAAAATATTGGTAGACCTCCAAGAAAATAATGGTGAAAACCACCAAGCACAAAATCAACAAGTTCAAGAAAAGGGACCATGATTTGTTTGTGGCAAGAGCGCGCATATTGCTCAATTTTGCAGATTCGGAGAATGTGTCTTAACCATCAGTCAAACGTTACCGAAGAACTTTTTGTGACGGTTATTACCGACATAAACGTGGTTGAAAATATTGATGCATGGTGGACTAATTCTGGTGCAACCATCGTGTCTATTATGACAAAGACTGTTTTAAAAAAATATACTCATTTTGAGGAGCCCAAAACCATCATGTTTGGTGATGCTCACACTACCAAGTGCTTGGAAAGGGAGATGAATTGTGTTTTACTTTGGAAAGGGTATTAACATTGAAAGATGTACTTTATACTCCTTCTATGAGAAAAAATTGATGTCTAATATTCTTCTTAATAAAGCCGACTTTAAATAGATTATTGAATCTGATCAATATGTAATAGTTAAGAAAGGTATTTTTGTGGGGAAGGGGTGTGCATGTGATGGGATGTTTAAGTTGAATGTTGAAATGAATAAAATTTCTACTTTTGTTTATATGCATTCTTCTAACAATTTTTGGCATGCTCGTTTGTTATATTAGTGATCGTTATGGTGGAATCATAAATATTTTAGGATTAATCCCATTGGTTAAAAAGAATTTTGAAAAATGTGAGGCTTGTGGTAAAACTAAAATCACTAAATGACCTCATTTTCAAGTTGAAAGAAAAGTTGATTTGTTAGAATTAGTTCATACTGATATTTGTGAACTTGGTGGAATTCTAACTCATGGAGGTAATAGTTATTTTATCACTTTTATTGATGATATTTCTAAGTTTACATATGTTTACTTGATGAAAAATAAAAATGATGCTTTTGAAAATTTCAAAACTTATCTAGATGAGGTTGAAAATCAGTTTGGAAGAAAAATAAAAATAATTAGAAGTGATAAAGGTCGTGAATATGAATAAAATAAGTTTACTTCTTTTGTTGGATCATTGAGAATAATTCATGAAACTACTCCTCCTAACTCTTCTTCATCTAATGGAGTAGCGGAAAGAAAAAATAAAACTTTGGTTGAATTGACTAATGTATGCTTATTGAGTCACATGCACCTTTAAATTTTTTAGGTGAAACTATTTTAACTGCTTGTTATGTGTTGAATCGTGTGCCTCATAAAAAGTCTAAATTAACACCTTTTAAATTGTGGAAAGGTTACAAAATTGGGTGAGAAAGTTACTATTTGTGCTTTTCTTGGTTATGCTTAAAAATATTACAGCCTACAAATTTTTTAATCTTAAATATAATATTGTAATAGATATTGGTGATGTTAGTTTTCATTAAAATAAATTTCCTTTTGATTCTAAAAATAGTGGGGGTCAAAGGAATGAACAAAATATTTTGTCACTACCTAGTTCTTCTACTTCTATTTTGAAAAATAAAGAAATTGATGATTTTGAGTTAAGAAGAAGCAAAAGAGTTAGAGTAGAAAAAGATTTTGGTCCTGATTTTTATGTGTTTAATGTTTGAAGATGACCCTCTCACTTTGAAAGAAGCATTATCTTCACATGATTCTATTTTTTTTTTTGGAAAGAGACTGTAAATGTTGAAATGGAATCACTAATTTCTAATAAAACTTGAAAACTAGTTGATTTACCACTGGATTGTAAAACAATTGGTGCAAATGGGTCTTAAGAAAAAAGTAGAAACCGGATGGTTTTATTGATAAATACAAGATTAGGCTAGTTGCAAAAGTTTTTAAACAACTCGAACGCCTAGAATTTTTTCATATTTTTTCTCCGGTAACAAGAATTACATCCATAAGACTTTTAATTGTTATGGCAGCAATTTTTGATTTGCAAATTCATCAAATGAATGTGAAAACTACTTTTCTAAATGGAGACCTAATGAGGAAATTTATATGGTACAATCTGAGTGTTTTGTTGAAGCAGACCAAGAAAGCAAAGTGTGTAAACTTACAAAATCTCTATAAGGCTTGAAACATGCACCAAAGCAATGACATGAAAAGTCTGATTCACATGTGATTATTTGTTTATATGTTGATGATTTGTTGATCTTTGGCTCTAACATGAATGTTATTGATGAAGCTAAAAATGTTCTTAGAAGTCATTTTGATATGAAAGATCTTGGTGAAGCAAATTTTATTCGTGAAATAAAAATAACAAAAACATGTGAGAGAATTTTCCTTGACCAATCACATTATGTTGAGAAAATTTTGAAAAAATATAACTTTCATGATTGCAAGCAGGTAGCTACTCTTTTTGATTCAAGTGTTCACTTATTTTCTGTTGAAAGTAAAAATGATGTAATAAATCAAGAAATATGCTAGTATAATTGGAAGTTTGAGATATGTGACTGATTGCAGTAGGCCTGATATTGCATATGCAGTAATAGTACTTGACTTGTTTACAAGCAAGCCAGGTAATGAACATTGACATGCTGTAACAAGAGTTATGAGATATTTAGTTGGAACGAAGAATTGTGGTTTGTTCTATAAAAAATATCATATTGTACTTGAAGGCTTTTATTATGCAGATTAGAACACTTTATCAGGTGATTCCTGATCTACCACTGGTTATGTATTTACTTTAGGTGGTGGTGTTGTTTGTTAGAGATTAAAAAACCAATTATAATTGCTAACTCTACCATGGAGGTTGAACTAATTGATTTAGCTTCAGCTAGTGAGGAAACGAATTGATTAAAAGATATGTGGTTTCAAATTCCTTATTTTGAAAAATCAATTCCTCCTTTTTTAATTCATTGTGATAGCACCGCCGCGACTGGTAGAGTTCAAAATCGTTATTACAATGGTAAATTCAGACCTATAAGGAGGAAACACAGTAATGTAAGATCATATTTGACAAATGGTACCATTAATGTTGATTATGTCAAATCTTGTGATAGTCTTGCAGATCATCTTACTAAGGCCTTAACAAGAGAAAAGGACTGGAGCACATCGAGGGGGATGGGATTGAAGCCTACAAATCCTTGAGTCATATATGAGGAAACCCTACCCGGGACTAGAGATCCTAAAACCAGGTTTAAAGGGGAAAACTAATCATATGATGACTTGTGAAAAATGCACTATCTTTTTGTTTCCTCCCTATGATGCGAGTGCATTTTTTCTGTAGTTTGTGAAGGTTGAGTTGATAAACCTCTTAATGAATATCTGTAGCCCGTATGGGTGGAGTGTTAAGCTTACAGGAGCACTCTCGACAGATTTCACGTATGTGATGTGTGGAAGTAGTCGCTTCCTATGAGAATTGGCTTATTCTCATCATGAAATTGGGATAGCACATGACCATAACGTGCTGGATTTAAAACTCATGTCAACACCTCGATTATTATGTGTGATCAGTGATATTTTATTTTCCTTAAGCAGTTATAGTTTAAGTCTGAGACCACTACGATTATGGAGTAAAAGTTACTGTTCACTAAGTGGAGGTTCAGTGCAGAGCACATCTTCATTATGCATGGTAATCTTCCTTCATCTGATAGACTCTTGATTAATATTAAAATGAGTGAGGACTTGTTGGGTTAGCATTTGAATATTATTACAATATATTAATTTGCTTTACTTTGAGTTGAAATAGTGTTAGTAGGCATATTACATTGCAATTGTTAGTGACTCACCAATCAATGCTCGTAGTCATTATTGCCCACCAATCAATGCTCGTAGTCATTATTGCCCATTATCTTGTTGGTTACAGAAACGTTCATGTGAACGTTGGAAAACTTGGGTAGCATGTTCATCAACCATTGATGGCATTAGTTACCCCTCTCATTATCTTATTCTTTACTCCTCTATTATTCTTTGTAACTTTTCGGTCATTTATCTTCACTATTTAGTACATCATTATTTTCCTATTCATTGCTAGAAAGACATCCCAAACTATAAATAGTGGTGGTCTTCATTTAGTTTGGAACACAACACATAAGAGAAAAACATAGAGTGAAAAAGTAAGTAAAAAAGAGAGTTCTTATTAGCTGAAGGTAGTTATTCTTTTTTGTGTAGCTTTTGACTCAACATCTTGTCAAAAGTTGTTGAGTTATAGTTTGTGAAGGTTGTTGTATCCTGGAGGGGACAAGTCAAAGTGGGCTACTGCTGGACCAGTGAAAATATTTGTTGCAGTGGGTTTGAATTTCCTTAAAGAAAGCGAGATATCCGCGCCTCAGTCTGAAGAGATTTCATTTCATTTTTTTCAGTTGTAATCTTGTATTTTTGTTATCTTGTAAGTTTTCACTAACACTTTTCTTAACCAAACTATCTTAGAAATTGGGACTTAATGAAAAAAGAAGAAGCTATTAATAGAATAATCATGTATGATGCTAGAATTACAATGATTATACTTTAATCTGACCAATACGATTAGATAAAGTAAGTCTTAGCGACACAACATGAATTAGGCCATGCTTACCATTAAATCATAAAGTTCACAAACAAGATGCATCACCATCACTGGTAGAGTTGCTAAGAACAGGGCATATGTTTGGAAATAATTCCAACTCCTTTTAACTGCCCAAATATTCATATTTCTCCCAAAAATAATATTACATCAGTATTGTGCTTTATATACTTTGATAGACAATAAATTTCTTTCAGGTTCAACTGCTCCAAGGGATCTAAAATTTATTAACGAACACATACACCAACCAAAACGAAAATAACAAATAAAACAGAGTAAGAATAGTAGTAGAGTACTTCTATATTGAGGGTGTGTTTGATACGAAGGAAAATCGTGGAAAACAAGTAGATATTTGACTTACTTTTTCATTTTTGATTGGTGAGTAGAAAATATTTTTTCGAAAAATATTTTAATGTTTGATTTTTGAATGAAAAATGTTTTGAGAAGTATCTTTTTTTTACTAGAGTATAAAAATAATTTTTGAAGTTGAGTTTTTTTAAAAAAAATAAACTTAAAATTTTCTTCGGGGTGGGGTGGGGGTGGGGTGGGGTCAAAAAATAAAAGTTTAAAGTTTAAAATATTCTTTAAGATCAAACTTAAATTAATATTATTTTTTTTGAGGGGGGGAGGGGTGCGGGTGGGGGGCTAGTAGTGGGGGGGGGGGTCAATGATAGCAGCGAAAAAATAAAATTTTGAAGTTGAAAATATTTAAAAAAAAAATTAAACTTGAACTTTTTTAGGGGTTGGGGGCTGGTAGGGTGGGTGGGGGATGGTAGGAGGTGGGGTGAGTAAGTAGAGGTTGGAAGAGAATTTTGATAAATATTTTCCTTAAGTTTTGAAAAGAAGTCATTTTTGTAAAAATTTGAAAAAAATGAATTGATTTGAAAAAACATTTGACCCAACCAAACAGGAGAAAATTAAAAAATATTTTCTTTTATACCAAACACACTATGAATCTTATCTTTTTGTTACTTTTTATTGATGACATATATGTGCCAAAATAAAGTTCATTAGCAAATAACATTTCATTTTTCAATTTGATACATTGGTAAGAGAAGCATTGCACAAATATAATGTTTAAAAAAATGCAAGAAAAATAAGGTCACAAATTTATGACAGTTAGATTTACCATACAAGCAAATCAACTTATATATATTTAATAATACAATTCCTTGTGTTTGATGCATTTACATGAATTATATAAATAATTTATCTCTTTTGTTCATCCCTTTCATTCTTTTATAAATAAATGTAATTGATAAAATCAATCACAATTTTATTTTATTTTGTGTATAATTTTTTTGTTTCGTACGTCGACTCAATCGGTGTACAGTGTACACCAACAGGCAAATGCGAAAGTCAGCCCTGTGAAGTTTTGATTTTAGAAAAAAAAATTTATTTAGTTCTAATAAATTGTTTATAGGCATTAAATGAATTTTTCAATACGAATATAGAGTATAAATTAAAATCAAAGAAAGTGACTGAATTATAAGTAGAGTTATAATACCAAAGAAATGTGCTTAACAGATTTCAACAGGAGATAGAAATTAATATATAATAAAATATATGTATTTTGATATCTGTTACATCATACCAATAACATGACTATATAATTCTACTCACAAGGCTAAAAGATGGAAAATATAACAAGTCTCGTTATTTTCAAGGTACTTTATTTGATAGTAGATCACACCTTTGAATATTTTATTAATATATATTTTGATAATTGCGATGTCCAAGTCGGTTTTTTGCATGTCTTGATTAATTTCATGGAATATATACTCTCTTATACAATAATAAGCATTAGATAACTCTATTCACAAGGCTAGAAAATGATAAAAAAAATTAAAGATAACGTGATTTTCAGCAACTTTTTTTATGAATAAGTCACATTCTAAAATATTTTATATATAAAATTTTATAACTAAATAAAAATAAAATAACTTATATGCCTTAAGTGCTAGAAAGTTACTAATATTAACTGAAATATCCTATTAAGTAATAATAGAGAGTATAATGCATGATATTTCATAATATAAATGGTGTAAGTGTTTATATTTTAATATATAAGAGATATATTTAGAAATTAGTTTATATTAGAGGAATATAAATCTTTAATCTCGTAGGATACCTATAATCAAAGATAAAGTTGAGACTTTGATTTGATTGCTATAAATAATATTTTGATATTTGAACTATTGTTCCTTCCAATACATTTTAATTTGCTAACCTAGTAATCCAAAATTAAGAAAATTGTATTAGGAAAATTTTTAGAAAATAATTGGTAACCAGTGTTTGTCATATAACTGGTTATTTCAAGTTCCCAAGTTCTCGAAAAACATAAAATTTGAGTAAGATTTTAGTATTAGAGAATCTTTTTTAAAAAAAATAATCCTAATTTTTTATATTTTATAGGCATTACATAATATCCTCCCTGAACTTGGTACGAAAAATCAATTTAGTACTTAAATTACACGGGTATTTATATACCCCACTTAACATGTTTGATGTGAATTATTTTAACCTTCCAAGCTCCAACCCAGTTGAAGGATGGACATTGCTACACACACGCGTTTTTAGTTGTCCACGTCGTCTAAGGATTTATAAAATATCTTACCCGTTCCAAAAATACAACTCGACCCACTTATAAACAAATATCCTTAAATCTTTATGATCTGTTCGCAAATACAACCCGATCCACTTATAAACTTACATCCCTAAATCCCCTAAGCCTGCGATTCTCATTTTTTCTCTTCTCTCAAACCTAGAAGATCGAATCTGAAGATTTATCTTCCTTTAGCGTAACAAGAATTTTTTTTTTAAAAAAAAACAGATAATAAGAAAAAGGGACGAAATAAAAATCAAAATAATAGATAAAGAAGAATAGGTTTGAAACTTATATTTTGAAGAACAATTATTCCTTCAAAGATTCAACTTTTAGGTTTGAAGAGCTAAGATTTGAGGAAAATAAAGAAAAACAGTATGGATTAGGTCACCATTTTAGGATGATTGGGTTGGTGAGGAGAAGAGGAAATTAGGGTTTGTACAAAAGAGAAGATTTACATTCAAATATGTAATGGGTTGGATATCATCCGTTGAGGGTCAAATTTTATTTTTAAAAAATGCTAAAAGATGAATTACGCGCCCTACAAAGTTGTATCAACACGCGCAGGAGGGTGGAGCTCGGAAGGTTGAAAATAATTCACGTCAAACATGTTAAGAGGGATATATAAACACCCGTGTAGTTCAAGTGCTAAAGCGAGTTTCCGTGCCAAGTTCAGGTGGGATTTGATGTATTTTCTCTATTTTATAAAATACTCAATATTTATAATTTTAGAATAAATTTCATTCCTAGTTTGTTGTACAAACTTATAACATCACATGCATATTTTAAAAACTTTAATCTGAATTTACTCTCTGAAGTCACTTCTAATTACAAGTAGTAATAGTAGTTTTTGTATATAAATCAATGATTTTTTCATTTTGTTTTCTCTTTTTTTTTTCGAATTCATATTATTATATTTGTTGTCATTGCTTTTCACGAAATATTTTCACAGAAAATGACAATACAAACGTATGAGTATTTCAATAGATTTTTAGAACTCATAGGTTTAAATAAATCATATTTTTATAAATTTGTAGTCTAGCACATGGCAAAATTACATCCATAAATAACTTGCCAAATTTTTTTAGAAGCTTGTGATCAAACACATGGCAAAATTTTACCCTCAAAATATTTAATCAAACGCTAACCTAGCATTAGGTAAGTTAATCAATAATATTTTACCTATTTAAATTTAAACTTCATATCTCATTACGAATATCAATCAATTTCATTTACTTCTATAACTTTTTTCATGAAAATGATTTGATTTAACTATAATATTAGGTTAGAAAGTTAATGTTTCGTCCTAAAAAATTGAGATGCTTACAAATAGTCGTGATATTCCATATAAATGAAGTTGTTAATATGTCATATTTCAAAACTTGTTCATGCTTATACAAAAAGCAAGTGAATTTGATGTTCATGATGGTAATGCTTTTTTCATCAAATGGTATTAGTTATAAGTAGTTATTGATAATTTTTTGAAATCTTGATATAATAGTATGTGAAAGTACTCAATTTATCATCGCTTATTTCAAAATTCTTAAGTATGTTGTTGATCTTGTTCACTTTGTTTCAAGCTAACAAGATCATTACTTTTATTTAGCATTATATTACATTTTGAAAATCAATCGATAATGTCAAATATTTTGACGAAAATAATATTATTACCTATCAACATTACATTCTAATTTTTACTTGCTTTTTTTGTATAAGCCTGAATGATGTTTTGAAAATGTGACATATTGATTATCTTCTATTAACGGGTGTTAGCGTACTTTTATCTATATCCAGGTATGTATTTACTTTTTTGTTAACAAAAACATTTCTTGGAATTATAATAATACCCAATTAGTTTGATATGTGAACTTTCGCTTTATTAGTGTGGTATCTAGCCATTCTCTACCTTGTAGTTGTCTAATCTCAAATTTCCTCTTCCTCTATCCCCTATGTAATTAAAAAATTGATTATCATAAGTGGTGGCAAATAGGCGGGTTGGGTTAAATGTAGGCAGGTTAAAAATGGATAAATATAAAATGGGTAATCATTCAACCCGCCCATATTTGATATGGGTAATAAATGAGTTGAGTAAGATATTAGTTTACCCATATTTTACTCATATTTTCATGAATTCTTAGTACTTTACTTAAGAATTTGGAGAAGATATTTTAGTTTCTTTTAGATGAAAAATGTTGAACATGCTTCATTTAGTTTTATTGTATCATAAAAATAAAATAAATATTCTATAGCTTTTCAATGTAAATAAATTTATGTAATAACAAGATGAAAATATTTTCAATTTCAAAGTAAATTAATATTTGCATTTTAGGACTAAAATGACATAAAAAGGAAGAAAAATTATACTATTTTTAGTAATACATGAATTTTGAGTGAATAAAAGTTAGAAGTTTAATCCATTTGACTAATTCATATTTTCCCCGTATTTTATCATAGTTTATCCATATTTTTATGAGTCAAATATGGGTATCAGTTACCCACATATTATCCATAGTTTATCCATATTTGTTTGTGTGTGTGTGTGTGTGCGCGCGCGCGTGCATGTGTGTGTGTGCGCGCGCGTGCATGCGTGCGTGTGTGCGTGTGCACGTGCGTGTGTGTGTATGTGTATGTGTGTAATCTTATGTTTTGTTATCTTGTAAGTTTTCACTAACAATTTTAAGGAGATTCAAAATGACTACAATTGAAAAAACCGTGAATGTCAAGATGGGAGACCTTAACAAGTCATTTCAATGGTAACCATTTCAAGAGATGGAAGGGTAAAGTACTTTTGTAGTTAAGTCTTCTCAATGTTTCTTATATATTAACTGAGAAGAATCCAAATAAAGAAGACATCACCCCTATGAATGATGATGAAACTATTTCTCATCTTCAAAAAGTGGAAAAGTACGATGTTGATTCCTATAAGTGTCGGTATTATCCTCTTAATTGTCTGTCTGATCAATTTTATGATTATTATGATAGAACTTACTCTAGTGCAAAGAAAATTTGAAAAGTTTTGTAGAGTAAGTATGATATCGAAGAGGCTGGAGCGAAAAAAATATGCAGCTAGTAGATTTTTTCGTTTCCAAATGGTGGACAACAAATCAGTGGTAGATCAAGCTCAAGACTTCATCATGATTGTTGGAGAGCTTAGGTCCGAAGAAGTTAAAATTGGAGATAATCTTATTATTTGTGGCATAGTAGATAAACTTCCACCATCATGAAAGGGATTTCAAAAAAAAATTATGCGCCACAAACACAAGGAAACTCTCTTGAAACCTTACTGATGAAAATCCGCATGGAAGAAGAAACAACAGGCCAAGATGCACTTTACATACAGAAGAGAACAACATCACATCGAAGGTATATTTTATTACTTCGAATAATGATACTCTTGAAACTCACAAAAATACTTCTTTAAATCCTAAGGATAAAAAACTCAAGAAAAATAATGGTAGACCTCCCAAGAAAAATAATGGTGAAAACCACCAAGCACAAAATCAACAAGTTCAAGAAAAGGGACCATGCTATGTTTGTGGCAAGAGCGCGCATATTGCTCGATTTTGCAGATTCGGAGAACGTGGTCTTAACCCTCAGTCAAACTTTACCGAAGAACTTTTTGTGGCGGTGATTACCGACATAAACGTGGTTGAGAATGTTGATGCATGGTGGACTGATTCTGGTGCAACCATCGTGTCTATTATGACAAAGACTGTTTTAAAAAATATACTCATTCTGAGAAGCCCAAAATCATCATGTTTGATGATGCTCACACTACTCAAGTGCTTGGAAAGCGAGATGAATTGTGTTTTACTTTGGAAAGGGTATTAACATTGAAAGATGTACTTTATACTCCTTCTATGAGAAAAAAAATTGATGTCTAGTATTCTTCTTAATAAAGCAGACTTTAAATAGATTATTGAATCTGATCAATATGTAATAGTTAAGAAAGGTATTTTTGTGGGGAAGGGGTGTGCATGTGATGGGATGTTTAAGTTGAATGTTAAAATGAATAAAATTTCTACTTCTGTAGTATATATGCGTTCTTCTAACAATTTTGGGCATGCTCGTTTGTCATATTAATGATTGTTATGGTGGAATCATGAATATTTTAGGATTAATCCCAATGGTTAAAAAGAATTTTGAAAAATGTGAGGCTTGTAGTAAAGCTAAAATCACTAAATGGCCTCATTTTCAAGTTGAAAGAAAAGTTGATTTGTTAGAATTAGTTCATACTGATATTTGTGAACTTGGTGGAATTCTAACTCGTGGAGGTAATAGTTATTTTATCACTTTTAATTGATGATTTTTCTAAGTTTACATATGTTTACTTGATGAAAAATAAAAATGATGCTTTTGAAAATTTCAAAATTTATCTCCATGAGGTTGAAAATCAGTTTGGAAGAAAAATAAAAATAATTAGGAGTGATAAAGGTCGTGATATGAATAAAATGAGTTTACTTCTTTTGTTGGATCATTGAGAATAATTCATGAAACTACTCCTCCTTACTCTCCTTCATCTAATGGAGTAGCGGAAAGAAAAAATAAAACTTTGGTTGAATTGACTAATGTATGCTTATTGAGTCACATGCACCTTTAAATTTTTGAGGTGAAACTATTTTAACTGCTTGTTATGTGTTGAATCGTGTGCCTCATAAAAAATCTAAATTATCACCTTTTGAATTGTGGAAAGGTTACAAGTCAAGCTTGGAATCTTTAAGAGTTCGGAGTTGTCTAGCCTTTGTGAGACTAATAGATCCCAATATTACAAAGTTGGATGAGAAAGTTACTATTTGTGCTTTTCTTGGTTATGCTTAAAAATATTACAGCCTACAGATTTTTTAATCTTAAATATAATATTGTAATAGATACTGGTGATGTTATTTTTCATTAAAATAAATTTCCTTTTGATTCTATAAATAGTGGGGGTCAAAGGATTGAACAAAATATTTTGTTACTACCTAGTTCTTCTACTTCTACTTTAAAATATAAAGAAATTGAGATTTTGAGTTAAGAAGAAGTAAAAGAGTTAGTAGAAAAAAATTTTGATCCTGATTTTTATGTGTTTAATATTTGAAGATGGCCCTTTTATCGATTAAAAACAGGTAATATCTTGTCCGTAATTTTGGTTAGTTGTGGTTGTAACTTGTTGAATCAAAATTGGCAACTTCATCTTTATGCGTTAAAATGTATAGATTTTTAGTTACTCCACTCATTTACTCATTTTATTCAAAAAGAATAATCTAATTTGCAACTGAAATTCATTATCTTACGTGTAAAAATAATAAGTCATACACCTTTTATTGATTATACTTTTTCGGTTTAAAATTACAAAGCAAATAGCAGGTTTCTATGTAAATAAATAAACACAACTGGATAGAACTAATCACAATTCTATTTTTATTTTGTGTATAATACTTTTGTTTCTTACATGAACTCAATTGGTGTAATACAAAAATAAAGCCAGAGCAACATTTTGAACTTTTTATTTTAGAAAAAAAAAACAGTTTATTTAAATCTAATATATTATTTATGTATATTAAATGAATTTTTAACACCAATATAGTATTTCAATTAAAATAAAAAACGTTGTTAAATCCGTAATTAGAGTTATAACACCAAACAAATGTGCTTAACCGATTTTAACGGGAGACTTGCATTGTGTGAATGTGTTTACTTTGAGTGCTAAAAACAAGAAATTATTAGACAATGAAATATGTCTTTTGATAATAGTGGTATTTAAGTCGGTTAATGTGTACCTCAACTAATTTACTGAGTATATGTAACTTCATACCAACAAGTAATAGATGACTCTATTCACAAGGCTAAAAAATGGGTACAAATAAGCATGATTTTAATCCACTTTATTTGATCAATAAGTCATATTCTTGAATATATATATATATATATATATATATATGGTGACCAAGTCAATTTTTTGTGTATCTTAACTAATATCACGTGATACATAGTAATTTTTAATCACTTTGTTTATGACTAGGTCACATTCTTAAATGTCATATAATAAAATTTTATAACTAAATAAAAAGAATAACTTATATGCTTTAAGTGTGAGAAAGTTACTAATAATAATTGAAATATCTTATTAAGTAATTTGTGTCATTAATAATTTTACTCTTTCTTTTACAAATATATTTAGTTATACCTAAAACTCATAGAGAGCATAAATGTGATATTTTTAATATATAAATGGTGCAAGTGTTTATATTTTAAAATACAAGAAATGTATTCAGAAATTCGATTATATTACACGAATAGTTAATTTTTATAAATATTTAATCTCATGGAATACCTTTAGTCATAGATAAGTTGAGACTTTGATTTGGTTTCTATAAATATTGTTAGAAGATTTTGATATTTTAACTAATATTCCTTCCAATTACATTTCATTTACTAGTCATGACCTAGTAATCCAAAAGTAAGAAAATTATATTTGCGAAAAATTTAGAAAAAAATTGGTAATTAGTGTTTGATCATATTCTTGGTAATATAAAGTTTTCAAGTTCTAGAAAAAAAAAGAATTTGAGCCAGATTTTAGAATTCGAGAATTTTTTTAAAAAAATAAAAATCATCCTAAATTCTTATATTCTATAAAACACCCAACATTTATAATATTAGACTAAATTTCATTCCTAATTGTTGTACAAAATTTATAACGTTATATACATAGTTTATACAATTTTAGCCGAGCTTACACTCCAAAGTCACTTCTAATTACAAGTAGTAATTATAGTTTTTCGTAAACAAATCAATGGAATTTTTGTTTTGTTTTCTTTCTTCTTCTTTTTCAAATTCATATTAATTATGTTCATTGTCATTACTTTTCACGGGATATTTTTGTTCAAAATGACAATATAAACTTATGAAATTTTTAAATAAATTTTAGAATTTATAGTGATAGATTATTTTTTTTAAAAAAAATAAAGTCAAATAGATCTCCCAAAAAAATCTATGATGAAACACATGACAAAACTTCACCTAATAATAATTTGGCAAAAATATTTATAAGTTTGTAGTCAAACACATGGCAAAACTTTACCCATATATGATCAAACACATGGCAAAATTTTACTCCCAAACTATTTGAAAATATATGATCTAACGCTAGTCTAGCATTACGTAAGTTGATCAATAATATTTTACCTATTTAAAGTTAAAATTCATATCTCATTACAAATATCATATCTATTCATTTTGTTTCTATAATTTCTTTTCATGAAAAAGATTTGATTTAATTACAATATTAGGTCAGGAAATTAATGCTTCCTTGTAAAAAAAAAACTTGTGTTGCGTACAAATAATCTTGATATTCATTTCTTATAAACATCCTTTCTTCGAGAATATTGATCAATACTTTATATAAATGAATGTGTTAATATGTCACATTTAAAAAATTGTTCATGTTTATACAAAAGGCTAGTGAATTTGATGTTTATGATGGAATAATGTTATTTTTATCAAATGGTATTATTTATAAGTAGTTGTTGATCAATTTTTTTGAATCTCGATACAATAGTACGTGAAAGTACTCATTTTATTATGGCTTATTTCAAAATTCTTAAGGTTGTTGATCTTGCTCACTTTCTTTCAAGTCAACAAGATGAGTACTTTTATTTAACATTATATTACGTTTTAAAAATCAATCAATATTTTCAAATTGTTTGATGAAAATCATTCAGATATCAACACTTCATGCCAATTTACTAGCTTTTTTGTATAAGCCTGAATAATGTATTGAAAATGTGACGTATTGATCATCTTCTATCAACAGGGTTGTTGACGTCCTTTCATCTATATTCAGGTATGGATTTTCCTTTTTTAATAATAAAATTTCTTGAAATTTTGATAATAGCCAATTAGTTGGGTATGTGAACTTTCACCTTGTTGGTGAGGGTTCTAACTATTCTCCACCTTGTAATTATCCCCTTCCTAATTTTCGCTTCCCCTATTTCTTATGTAATAAAAAAAGTTAGATTTTGATTGGGATAAATAAAATCTTTTTTAAAAAGTATATCATTAGTCATATGAATTAATCACCAAATTTGAACACTGAATGTGTGAGTTTAAAAACCTCATATCCATGATTAATTTAATTTGTTCAAGAAATTTAAACCTTAGGTTTTACTGCTAACAACGAAATTAGCTATTACTATTACACAAAAAATATTAACAGATACACATATATATACACCCAAAATTTATGCTTAGATTAAAGAATAAGAGATTGTATCAAATATAATTCAATTTTTAATTTGCAGAATCAATCCTAAAGAGAACTTTTTTGTCATATTTTCTGATGACAAGTCAATATTCAACAAAAACAATTTTTTGATGATTGACAAAGCAGATTAGATTATAAAAATGATAGCAAAGTAAAGTCGTTTGAGGATAAATTAGAATCCACGTAAGGTTTTATGAAAGGAGTAATTGACCTATTGAAGAGCCACATTCAAACTCAACTAAGGTTGTCAGGGCGCGCTAAACAGAATGATTGTAAAAGGAGAAAGTCAAATAATGAAACTTTAGATTTTGCACAATGAATATCGTTGTTTCCAACAAAAGACAAGTAGTGATAGAAAGAGCATATAATGCAGAAGAAAGAAGAACTAGAGTTATCTTTTCATTCTAAATAGTTTTTTGTTAAAGTGACTTGAAATCATTATTGAGTTGTAATAATTCTAAGTATGAAAATGAATCTGTGAGAGTTGTAACAAGAAGTTGTTGTGACTTCTTGAAAGTAAATATAACAGTTATAGTTAATCGTTGGAGTTGAGGTACTTGAATTAGTCCCTTTGATTATAGAGTTGTAACCTGAAGACACTCTTTAAAGATAGTATGAAGTTATTGTTAATTCTACACGATGTAGGTCGTGATTATTCTTCCCTCGAGTATGGAGGCTTTCCCCAATGAAATTTTGTTATTTTGTGTTATGAAATTATGTTAAAGTACTACAAGAATCAGGTTCTTATATCGAATTGATGATACAGATTTCTTCACTTTCATATCTCCAAGAACAATTTAATCAAATTTTTCGAGTTATAATGTTTTTATTTTGCAACTTAGACAAACAAATCATAAATAAAAGGAGTAATAATGTTCTAGGTAAATAAAATGAAGTTCGTTTGATAATAAAAGTTATAGAATAATGATTTGCTCATTTTTCAGAACAAATTCCTAATATGTTAACTGTAATCTTGTTGAGTTATTCGACTGTGAGTCTTAAGTAAGGCATAATACATAAATATGTCATTTAACTTGGTTTCAAATCATATTTATGTCCTTCAACTTTGGGTGTGCGCACAAATAGACATTTAAACTTGTATAAAGTTGAACAAATAGACACACATGTCCTACGTGGCATCCTACATGTCATTTTTTATCCTACGTGTGTTATGTCACGTAGGACTCATTTGTCTACTTGTTCAAGTTTATATAAATTTAAGTGTCTACTTGTGTATATCCAAAGTTGAAGGACATTAATGTGAAATGAGGTCAAGTTAAGAGACACATTTATTTATGGCATAAATACATATATTGGATCCTAAATTTGGCTTCAAATTTTAACTTTGACCTCCAGCTTTCGTAATGCACAAACAAACACTTTAACTATCCAACTTTTAAATAAATAAACACATGAGTCCTACATGGCACAATACATGTTAAACACCACGTACGATAAAAAATAATATGTAGGATGACATGTAAGACATGTTTGTCTATTTGTTCAATTTTATACAAGTTTAAGTGTCTATTTGTGCACATCCAAAGTTGAAATGCATAAATATAATTTAAAGCAAAATTAAAGAACACATTTATGCGTTATTTATTGTGCCTTAAGTTATTAATGAAATTATCTCTCGATCAATTATTTTAATTTTCTACAATTATCCTCTCGAACTAACCAAAATTAGCTACTTAATCTACTCACAACATCCCATCAAAGCATCATCATCATCTCTAGTACAATTTTTAAAATTCAAAGTAATTAATCTCTTAACAACTCATAAGTGATTTTGTTCAAATAAAATCTAATCCTATAATTTTTATCAAACAATACAAGGTATATTGGGAAAAAATTTATCCGCACCGAGTGTTTACACCAAATCAATGCAAAATGTATTATTATATGGTTTAATAAAGTAAAATGAACTATAAATTTAAACACATATCATGCCTGCATTAACTAGTGTAAACACCCGATGCAAGTAAGTTTCACCGAGGTATACTGATAATGTTACTTGAGGACCTTCAGTTAACAATAATAAACATGTAGTTGAACAAATAGAGAAGAAAAAGCAGGTCTGTTATAATTAACCACTATCAAAAACTAGGAAACATATCCGCATTAATCAATTCAGAAAGGATTTTTAAAATACAAATTTTATCAAACAAATTTGATAAAACTCTTCATGTTATGCATAAAAAGCAATTATAAATATTTATGAAATCCTTATCATATAATTTTGTAATAAAAATTAGAGTTAGATGAACACTATTCTATCTATTATTATATCTTCTTTCAAAAGTAAAACATACTAAAAAAAAAGTTTCATTTTTTAAATATGAATTTGTGTATGGCATTTTAATAGTGGTAGGGTTTTTTTTCTTTCATTAGATAGTATCGAATACTCCTATTTGTTTTCAAAAATAAAAATCATAAAAAGAAACTAAACTAAACATATTAGGGAAAAAAGTAATATAAGTAGGAACATTATAATTCAATGGGATTGCTCCTCTTCAACTAGACAATTTAAAAGATATCGACTACATATTCTTTTGATGATTATAAACTTGAAAGGCTATTTTTTCTACAAAAATTAATCACAAAGTATTTATAACCCCTTTTCTTACTTATTATTCTATGGCTAAAATTAAGTTAAGTGACTTATAACTTATTTTAAAATTTATCAAATACTTACATAAGCTAAAAATAACTCGCAAGTTACAAGTGAGTCTGACCAATTTTTAAGTCAATCTAATGAGTAACAGGCTCTTAGTGCACCCCTTTGTGTTAAAGGAGGACAAGGGTCACATTTGTCCTTATTCAACTTCTCATTATGACCTTATTGTGGTCACTAACCTCTCATCTGGCACAACAGTTTGACCAATCATGCTAGCTCATTAGTCTGTCATAGCCCATAGGTCAATCAACATTACAGACTGAATACTTCACTAAGGTGACATCTCTATCATTGTTCCATGTAAAGGACCACAAGAGCTTTTCTCTTCCTTTCTGAATGGTTTATTTGTCTCTCCAAGTCCTAGACGTGGTAATTGGGTCTGTAAAGTTTAGTAAAATGGTTCTTATGCCATTTATGGAGTTCAGCTTTTACGCACATCAAGAACTGCAGTCACAATCCCCTTTAATTGGTAGTTACGACGACGCCCTACGACTCTGAACTTCAACATCTACAGCAACTCTCATCCAAAAAAGATGAGTGATAAGCCACTCATCTTCCTGTGATAGACTATCTACGACACCTATGTAAGGAAGAGATGAAGTATATAGCTTTCCAGTTCAGGTCACTCTTCAATACGCTCGAACGTCGTTGGGAATCTTCAAGATTTTCTTCAAAATACTATATAATTTCATGCAGTCAAGCATCAGCTCTCTAGCTTTCAGGCTTTGATAAAGTTCCTCTGAACTGCAAATCCTTTTTCTAATGAAATGCAACCAAACGGTTAGAAGATTTTACTCGGTTAAACAAGAGTGTAGTAGCCATTCATGGACCTCAATATAAGATCAACATTAGAGGTATAATGAGGGTCTATTATGCTGAAACTTCATCAAAATCCGGGTACTTATCAATACAAACAGACAGGTTACAGCATGGCATCAGGACTAAAAGAGGCATAGGATGGATTTTTACAGTTAAAACAAACAAAAGAACTGTTGTGAATACAAACAAATCAGAGAATGCATCTTCATAGACAATTAGCAGCAGTCACAAATCTGAACATCGTATGTTCATTCATCTACTTAATCAGATGAAAGCACTGGTTCTACAACTGGAGGTATACAGTCCACCTTGAATCGCAAGACCTGTTGCCAATCAAAGGAAAATAATGACCCTAAGATAGTTGTTCCTTTTTCAATTAGACAAAACAGTAAAGCAATCAATTGTTAGATTAACAGGCACCTATTCCGTGGGCAAGGAAGAATACAACAGAATAGTTACATGAACTACTAATTTCACTAGACCAAGTTCTACTGAAACAAGAAAACCTGTATGCAGTGTTAAGCAACATTGTTGGATATACCAACAGGAAAGGGCGTAATACTTCAAATGAGACAATTATAACCTCAATGAATTAGGGTCGACAATGTATTACTCACCTTCTTGAAAAATGTCGAATAAGAATTATCCCATATGAGTTTGTAGTTTCCAGACAGGCACGTACAGAAGTTCCCCTGGAAGAAATGAGCATTAAGGAGGTGAAGTTGCAAATTTGTTTGCTAGAATAGTAAGGGAGCAAAGTAATACTCACTTGGTCAGCTCCATATCGTCGATAAGGTAAGATTTGCTGCGATCAGGCGTTTGATTGACAAGTCAAAAAGATTAAACCAGAGCAATGTGAGTGAATGAGAGAAGAGAAGTTACATCACAAGAGAAATCTCTTAGAGTCTTAGTAAACCAAAAATTGCAGCAGACACTTTATGAGAAAACATGACAAGAAGACGAGATAATACACTTTCATACCGTCTTCTGTCCGGAAGGATCCATATACTCCATGCTAAAGCCTATGTCCTGTTACAACAAAAGAAGCCCAGATGACTTGGTTACAGAAATCTACTAGTGTTATCTGATAGTTTACTGAAATAAAAAATGATTTTTCAATGAAGTGAAATGAAAAATGATTCATTCAGATTTTAGCTCATATCTGATGACCAATCCATTAAAAGATCCAAAAAATGAACAAGAAAAGGAATGAGAAAAAGAGGAATAAAAGAAGACAGGTGCTTCATGTAGTCTCTTGGGAAATTTGGGAGTTAATTTCAATCATTTTTTTCTGCCACCGGATAATTGCTTCACAGGTCATACGGATAGGAGCAAGTACAAACTAGATAATATGAAATATGTTGACCGAAGATGACAAAATATATGTTAATATGCAAGGATTTATCAGCACATTCTCCAAATGTAAATGACAGAGTAATTAGCATTATTATCTCAACTGGTCCAGCCCTTTCCAGGACCCGCACATAGTAGGATCTTAGTACACCGGGATGTCCTTTTTTTCCTCTCAACTGGTGCCGCTTTTATGCAGCTAAAGTTGCTAGGAACATAGTGAAGTGGAAAAGAAAATAGTTTTTTCATGCTCCACAAGAGAGAAATTTAACTATGCATTTTGCTTTGGGAAAATCTGCAAGTCAATCGAGAAACAGTCTACTTCATACTTGAAAGAAGTTTGATGCTTCTTTTAATGCAATGGAAGTCAAAGATTTTAGGCCTATAAGTTTGGTAGGCACTGTTCATTACCAAACAGCTGCCAGGGAGGTTGAAAACTGTTATGCAAATTGATACCTGAATCCTAGAATACTTTGATAAAGAAGAAACAAATTACAAATGCAGTAGTCGCTGCCAAATAAATATCTAGTATGAGATGGTAGCAAGGTGGAGCAGGTGGTATGTGTAAGCCTATTGTGGAGAAAGAAAACACATTATCATGTTTGCTGGAATTTTCACTCCTCCAACTAGAGAAACCACTGATATGTCTGAGACGCATATTAGTTGGGTAAGAAGACCACCATAGAAAATCCTTTAAAAAAATTTGATACATGAATCCAACCTGAATTATGTGGACTTTATAGAGGGGGCTGGGGAGTGAAACAAACAAATATTATAGAGGGAGAGATCAGAGGTGTCTCAATGGAGTTTGTGAGTGTGCCCACAACTTGAGTTCAGGTGTTTATGGAATCTTGCCTTCTGGTGTAATTTGGAAAAGATAGGGAGTCTAAAGATTTTGATAAAATTTATTTCTGTGTATGACTAAAAAATTGAGATTTTTGTTCTGCTTACACAAGCATCTCTTTGCCTGTTTTGTTAATAATGAAGAACTACATAATCAAAAAAATACGCACTTTTTGTGTGTTTCCTCCAACAACATAAACAGGGAGGAGACCAATTTTTCGTTTTGGAAAAATAGAATATGTTTCTTGGAAAGAAAGAAAGTCAATAGCCCATATACCACGAAGACATAGCCCAAAGAAGACCCTTCGGGGTGGCCCAGTGGTTTGGGCTTGGGACTTTCATATTGGTCTCAAGTTCTAAAATCCTTGCCAGCGAAAGCAAGGGGTTTACCTTCTAGGTCAAGATTATTGCACCGGGCTTGCCTAGTGCGGATTACCTCTCCTATGTGGTTTGCGAGCTACTGCAGCGGGTAAAGCACCCAAAGGGTAGCGCTGCAGGTTTCTCTCGTCATTAAAGAAAAAAAAAGACAGCCAAAAGAAGCTCATAAGTTGGACATCAACTTCTGACAAATAGACACGAATCTAAAGATAACAGTATAAAGCAAAAAAAATAAATCAAAACAAGAAGGGAAGCTGTTTCAAGAGAACATGCAAACCATATACTCAAATAGGCACATCTATAGGAAGATAAAAGGATATTACCATATCTACTCTGCCTTGAACCAAAGAGAAATCCCACGCAATGTATGAATTTATGGCATCGACTGTCAATGATACCTAAATATAACATTGACATAACAGATATATCAATCAACTGTACACAGTTTTAACTAACACAAATGAAGCTCTAAAGAACAAACTTTCAGGAACAAGGTCTTTCAGAGACGAATAGACAATGTATTTTTCTATGCTATTCCCCCATCCCCATCTATAACCAAAATCTACACAGAACAGGCATTGCAACATAAAATCTAAATGTTGTTGAATTTAAACACCAACACCTATATATAGATCTTGTACTTGATTTATGAGAAGAAACAATCACTAAGATTTGGATACCAAGAGCTCCAAACACCCTTGAATTGTCATAGGTAGCTAGCTAATTTGCCAAAAAGAAAACCAGAAGGAGTTCCAATTGAAGTTTAGGAGTAAGAACATTTAAAATATGATTCCAGAGTGAACAACTCCAACCCAAAATTTAGGAGGGAAGGAGTGTTGAAATAGTAGAGAACAAATCAACAACACTGTGAAGCAATCATATTGATGAATGTGTGGACACAAAATGCAAATAAAGCATTACTTTCCATTTAGAAAATCACAAAACCAAGCTTAACAAATTCAGCAGTTCCATGACAAAAGAATCCAAATTCATGGAAGAATAAGAATACTAACTAGTGTTTACGAGATTTAGTCATTGATAATAATCTGAACTTCGGAAATGGGATAACAAATTTTTTGTCCCTCAATTATTGCTAATTCTTATTTTCGGTTTTTGATACATTATTAAGCACATCTAACCTTCAATTAGTTAAAATGTGTGTTTTTGTCCCTTTACAGTATTTTTCTCAAACCTAGAGCTAGAATCCATCATCACATAGGATTTAGAATTCGGGTACATCTTGCATTTTTGGAGGTTACGACATCGGTGCAGCAGCATTTTTGGAGGATCCAAACTACATAGCCTTAATTGATTAAGTATGTTATATTTAGACTATTTTAAAAGGGGAAAATACATAAGTTACGCCTCAATCTTGACCAAAAGTCATTTGCACACCAAAACTTTGCGGGTGGCATCTTATTCCCTATATTAAGTAACAATTTAACTTTAACATGCCCACCTTAATGAAATGATTCACACTCATACAAACATTCATCTCTTATTTTAGATGACAAGTTTCAAAAGTCTTTCTTTCTTTCTTTAACTCTATATCGAGTCAAACTAACTCATATAAAATGGGACGGAGTGAGTACCATTTTTATACCACATGAAACAGAAGTAACTAATTACAAAAATTATCTCACAACTAATTTAGTCCTGTTACAACTAAAAGTTATTTAACTATGTATTCAGTTAAATTTTTGTCAGATTTCGTACAAAAATATCAACATAGCGTACATGTGGAACACATGTACTAAGCGACTATATAAATATATACATACACACACACATACAGATACACATGACTTGCTTACAAGTTACAAAACTAGCAATACCAATATAAGACATATGAAATAAGAGAAAGCATTCCTCCCAAAGTAAAAACAAACCTCATGACTTTTTCCTGCTGGAACACTCACTTCCTTGTACTCATCACTTTTTCTGCATTTGGAAACCAAAAGAAAGCTCTAGATCAAGTTGTGAAAATCATATCAATTATGGCCTTACATTTAGTCCAACAATGACAAAATGTACGTGAAGCCACCATCGAGAGGAATTCTGGATACCTGGCTTCTAATGTACCAGCTTCTTCTGCAGTAATAAAGAAAGGGGAATTTGCAAATACGTCTCTGCAAGAGTTAAGTAAATCCAGTTAAATAAGTACCAAATTATTGTTACTTACTACACCCTCAAATTCAATAACAAATGGTCCTCTAGTGATGTGAGTAAATATCTACACATATTGGCATACAAGTTTTACCCTTGTTGTCTTTCCACACATTTTAAAAAGGAAAAAACCTTCCGAGTCTGTCAAGCTTCTTTGTCACACCGGAATGGATAGGGGAACAAGGATATCACATAGGTAGGCAGTGAGTCTAAGACAGTTGATTAGAGTAACCATTCCCCCTAATGATAGATATTGTGTTTCCACTGGGATAACCTCTTCATTGTCTTCTCTATGATACTGTTCCAGATCTCCACATCTTTGTGCCTGTTCCGGTGTTTCCTAGGGCATACCTAAGTAGACAGTAGGTAATTTGTCCACCCTACCCTAAAATGCCAGCCAAGGTCTGAATACTACTCACTTCTTTGATGGGAGATATGTTACTCTTTCTCCAATTTACTTTCAAGCCAGAAACGGCTTCAAAGATTTCCCTCTTATATTTTCCTTCCACCACTTTAAAACAAAACAAAGAAAGAGGAGAACATTGTAAAAGATTCCCTTCATTGTTCTTCTGACATAGCTTTAACATATGGTCTAAGTTGCCTACAATGACATGAATGCCATCCATGAAGCGACTTGAATGTTTCATCTCATTGACCGTAAGATAAATTATCACATTATGAAATACATAATAGAGCAATACCTAAACACAGAGGAGATTAAGCTAATCTATATTGAATAACATGAGTAGGGACAAGAGAAAGATTAGAAATAACAGTTCCAGAAGCATAAAGTACCGAATGAATGTGATGAATCTTTGGAACTCGGATGTGTAGATATCTACTGCTTCTTCCAAGACCGTAATTTGACTCCTTGACCTGCCCAAATTGAAACAACTAGAACATTCAGGTGAAACAAATGCTATTACTGTGGAGCGAGGATGCAGACATTAAAAGAAATAACAATATGCTTCTCAACTCAGTCATTTGAAAGTACAATATGTCTAAAGTCTTACAGTTTTCCAGCTTCAAAGCGTCGCCAAAGCAGAGAAAGAAAAAGTCGAATGTTGAGCACCATTTTTGTGAGGCTGTACAAAGGTGGACCATAACGTTGTCGCTGCTCTTCCATTGGCCTAGAGGTAGACATTTATCAAAAAGACGCAGACAGGATTACTATTGGGTAGCCCAACCCTTGAAAAATCAGCAAAACAAGAATGCAATCAATAGAAAAAGAATAAATAAGATCAATGCAGCAAAAATAATACCCATCATCGTCGTTTATTTTCTGAACAAAATCCAACAGAACCTGCAAGAAAAATTGCACGTAAATAGTTTTACTGAAGACCAGAAAATCAATGTACTGCCCCTGGCATGAATTTAGATTGAATTGAACTATTTAATTGAAGAATAGGGCTTCAAAATGGGCAATTTGGCATCCATGAGATGATTGCTCTAAACAAAAGGTTAATGCAAAGAAACAACAAGCCTTGTTTATAAACATTAACATATACTTGCTAGGCAAAGTTATAAACCCATTATTTTCTACTATATGTATTGTGACGTACCTGTGGCACTCCAACTAAATACTTCACCAGTGTCTTATAGACACCTGTAGCAGAACCCAGTTGAGCCAGTTGCCGTCTCCTGTGTGAAAGTATCTCGGCATGGGTCAGAATCAAACTATATACTGAATGTACCATCATTAAGAGAATGATAAAACAATACTTACCGTTCCATTTGTTGATTCCATAGCAGAGCATATCGATCACGAATACTTCCACCAGAATTGATTAGAGCATCAACTTCGGCCTGCTTATTTCTCTCAGAACGCTCCCTCTGTTGCCTTATTAGTGTACCACGAAAATCTTGTGGCATGTAGGTCATCACTACAAAAGAAAAAAAGAATCTAGATTATTATCTATGCCCTTAAAACATGTAAAGCAATAGTGATTTGCTGTTATATACTGCACATCTCTTCAACTTGTCATTTAGCTGAGTGTATGCCTTTGTTGGAGATTCTAGTAACATTCTCTAGTAGTTGATGATACATGCAATGGCACCTAATTTTGGGCAGTATACTTTTCCTGATAACAACTACTACGCCTCAGTCCCAAACAGGTCGGGGTCGGCTATATGAATCTTCATTTCTTCGTTTAAGCTCAAACCATATCAACATAATAAGTTTGGAGAGCATGTATGGGGTATCAGTTTGGAGATCGATCAGAAATTTATGGGATAGTCTAAAGAAGAATTTGGTGGTCAAGGTGGGAGAGGGTCACAAAGTATTTTCTTGGAAGGACAAGTGGATTGGACAAGAGTGTCTAAACTCGGTTTTCGCCGATCTCTTTTCGTTTTGCACCAACCCTGAGGCTAAAATTGCTGAGATTTGGTCCCCTCAGGGATGGAACCTCCTCACCTTCAGGAGAAATCTAAATGATCGGAAAGTGGATAGAATTGCTGAACTACTACTCAAATTGGGCGACTTTCGGGCCTTGCTACAGAAGCAGATGGTATAAGATGAAAACATGACTCTGATGGCAAGTTCTCTGTGCAGACTGTATAGGAGAGAGGTCATGACTCACACTGGGGGAATTCATGGTCCATGGAAACAAATATGGGAGAGCAACATCCCAACCAAGGTGAAATGCTTCACCTGGTTGGTCACCAGAAGGGCATGTCTCACTCAGGAGAAACTCGGGAAAAGAGGCTTCCAGATTGTCTCCAGATGTTTCTTTTGTCATGAGAAGGAAGAATTCCTACACTGTAGGGTTACTGTTCAGGTGTGGCGCATGGTCTACAGAATTTCTCAAGAGCCCTGGGTGATGCCAGAACATACTGTTGATCTTTTAAGCTGCTGGATGTGTGTGTGGGGGGGGGGGTGTGGGGGGGGGGGAGCAAGACACAAAAAATATGGTGGTCTATAGTACCTGCTTGTGTCTGGTAGGCTATTTGGAGAGAAAGAAATCTTAGGTGTCATGAGAATATTACTAACACTATGCAGAAAGTAAAAGAAAATTGCATTAACATGTTTTTTTGGTGTCAAGAAGAGGGTATAGAAGTAGCAGAACAGTTGGTAGATTTCCTAGGATCAATGTAATTATGGTTTTAGCTTGTAATTTTTGGAGGTGGCTCTGCTGAAAAATACAACTTCAACGTTATCAAAAAAAAACATATCAATATAATAAGTACACTTTTTTTTCCTGATAACATAAATATTTTGTGAACATGGGGGGAAATCGTTTGCTCACGTCATAAATACAAAGTAGAAAGAAATCTCATACCAAAACAGGTTCTTGTACTTAGAGTAACCCCTTTCAATAAGAAATAAGTAAGAACAATCAGTCACAATAGATGACCGCAATAATACATTTGCTTCAAAAATGTACAAAAAAAGCTCCAATAACTTGGGCAAAAGTACTTTCAGTTCCAAAATTTCCTCGATTTCTTCCCTTGCATGTTGGGTAGTGTATATGATGATATTTGAAGCCTGAAAACAAGGAACTTAGATATAGCTTTCAAAGGTATAAGCTTGACGGGTGGACAACTCGATCAAGTGTATAGTAGTTCATTTCAAACAAAGGAATACATCTCTAATGGTGGATTGGATGAGAAACTGAAGATAATGGACTACTAAAAAGTTGGAACAGCAGAATTTGGGAGGTGAAAAGGGTGACTGAGATATTAGGGATGCTAGGCAGAGTGACCATCAACGCATGCCACAGACAGGATGTTGTGGAAGCACAACAAAGATGGCCTTTTCCCAGTCAACAGTGCTTATAGAAGAGGTCTCCAGGTGATGGCAGGGAGACCAAAACACCTTTGGCACTATCTTTGGAAGGGGGATATTCCTACAAAAGTGAAATGCTTCACTTGGCTAGTGATAAAGAGAGATTGTTTAACACAAGAAGTACTTCAGAAGAGGGGTAAACAGATGGTCCCTAGATGTTTTTTATGCAATTTGACAAGTGAAACCAACAGCCACCTCTTCTTGAACTGTAATTACACTGCTTAAATCTGGAATCTGTTCTTTAGCATCTCAAATCTGAATTGGACAATGCCAGAACGTACATCAAACGTGTTGAAAGCTGAGTAAGGAGAGGAGGTATCAAGAGCCAAAAAAGATGGTCGAGGTTAACACCATCATGTATATGGTGGTCAGTTTGGAAGGAAAAAAACAGTAGATTTTCGACAATAGATCCAATTCCATACACAAGGTCAAATGAATTGTATAGTATATCTACTTTTTTGGTGTAAACAGTTGTGTATAGTAGATACAGATCCGATTGTAGATTTAATAGGAAGTTTGGAATTGACACTTTCTGGTGGTGGCTAGCATGCCCTTAATGTTGAATAATACAACCTTACCAGTTTCAAAACAAAAAAAAAGTTGGAACTGCAGAAGATAATTGCAATAATGAGGTTTAAAGAATTTAAATGTTATACCAGTTAGGGGTCGTTTGGTAAAAAGATCAATAATGCAAGGATTAGTAATGCAGGGATCGGTAATGCATGGATTAGTAATGCAAGAATTATTTGTATCATGTGTTTGGTTCATTGTTTCTTACCAAATTTTGTGTGTGGTTTAAAAGATTACAAAAAAAATTCTTTCCAATTATACCCTAGAGTTATTATGAGATTTTATATTTCATGTTATTGAGTCAAGGTAGATAATTAACGGAGAATATTATTTTTTATAACATTTATAACTAGCTAGGAGAATAAAAATTTTATTGTCATGTTCACTATTTTCTCACTTAAAATATTTGAGCGTAAATAATTGTCATCTTAATAAATTGGAGTTAATATCTCAAAAGGTCACACAACTATAATGATTTTATAGAGAAAATTTATTGAACTTTGTTTTGTATCAATAAATTTTAAAAACTCTTTATGATAAGATAAAATAAAAATAAAAAATAAATATAGCAAAATAAATTAAACTATTTTTATACTCGAGATGTGTGTGTGTGTGTGTGTGTGTGTGTGTGTGTGTGTATATATATATATATATATATATATATCTTTTTTTGACGACAAGGAAAACCCGCAACTGCTACCCTTTTGGGTGCGCACAGGATTGAACCGAACCCCACTCCTAGGCAATAGCTCGCAAACCACATAGGAGAGGTAACCCGCATCAGGGCTCGACCCAGAAGGCAAACCCTTTGCTTTCGCTGGCATGGGGTTTCGAACTTGAGACAATATATATATATATATATAATGCTTAATGGACTTTCGTTAAGAGACAATATTTTACTTATGAATTATATATGCTCTTGTTTTAGACTACTTGTGTAATGTTTAATGGACTTTCGTTAAGAGACAATATTTTACTTATGAATTGTTCTTAAATTCATACATCAACATTATATTAGTCGGATTATAATATTTTATATTAATAATAAATAGATTAAATAACTCATATTTTAGAAAAAAAGTTATATCTAAATAATAAAACTTGTAAGCTAATTTATTTTAAAAAATTTATTAGTATAAATATAAAATATAAAATCAAAAAAATAAACAAAATGATTGAAAGGTCTTGAGGGGTATTTTTGTCTTTACCTAAATTAATCCCATGGTATTAGAGCTAATACCACCAAATGGAAGGTATTAGTTATACACCCTCTAATACCATGTAGGGTGCATAACTAATCCATGGATTGATAATACATAGACCCAAAGTTCATACCAAACATTAGTATTCAATAATACCACACATAATACTTGAACTATTTCTCCTAATACTCCCTACCAAACGACCCCTTAGAGTGAAAATAGCTGAAGAGGAAACAATTTGGTTGAAGAGAGTGCCAGTAGGACTGGCAGTACACAACAGTTATTACTTTCAAGACATCTTAGGCCTATTTTCTCTTTCCGTCCTTCCAGTTTATAGCCTGTAGGCCCCCTAGAGGCAGGGATCTATGGACTTCGTGCATCTTTTCAATCTATTAGAAGTATAAATAGTTGAATTTTGGTGTGTGGCAGCGAGCAGACTGGAAAATGGCAAATATGAGTTGAGGGGCTATTTCTGAAGAGAAACAATGACAGTAATTGCGTCATGTTCACTAGATAAGCCATCAGGGCGATAACAATTTGTAACAAAATCACCATCTCCAGTAAAAGAAATTGATAACTAATCACCATCTCCAATAATCAAATGACAAAATCTTGCTACAACACATGACATAAACTTCAATGTTGATGAATGTTGATGTGTTAGCTAAACTCATTCATATTCAAAATCAACCACATAAAACACCTATCTACTTTTTTTTTATGACATATGAAACACCATCTGCTTGAAAAGATTCAGACACCATAGGTGTTCGGATGCCGACTTAGTTCACTATGAAAATCCAACTTTATATTTAAACTTGTATATTCACAGTTTCACACAGACAGCCTACCAAATCCAGAAAAAAAGGGAATCCTTAACCCATCAACCACCCTGCTTAAAACTCGATCGGCCCAAATTTTATTGACTCTGAATAAATTCAAAACATCACCTACTCTAGAACATTGAACCGAGCTATCATACATCATGCTCGGACAACCCATTTAACGTCCTCTGCACGAACTAATCATCCTAACAAATGTATCTTCAGGAACACCATCTACAATTTGTTCCCCCTCTTGACACCCAGCGTAATACTTCATCTCCTACTAAACTCTAGAAAACATTCATCTTTCTAATTTCGACCAAGCATATCCAACTTTATACAACAAACATTATTCCATTCCCCACTAGTCTAATTCATATCCGCTCTACTTTTCTCTCAGTAATAAGACTTACATTAGTGGGTACAATCGAATTAAACTAGTTTGAAAGAGACACTTTGAATTACATTTTTATTGGATAAGTAGTGTGAACTTTGAAATGATATACTGTATATCCAAATTCTCTAGAGGAGGGACTAAGGAGAGATTCTCTCCTTGCATGATCTATGCCTCTATGGTACCACGTCAATTATCTTATTTTTGCTCTCCCACTCTTCATCGCAATCTTCTTCTAACTTCACAGAGTTATCATTTTTCAAAATTTGACGATATGCTCTGTAATAGCAACCTTTGAACAACAAATGTAGTGTTAATAGTTGTGACAATATCCTCTTAAGCTTCTCTCACAAACTATTATTCATATTGACTTGGCTTAGTTTGTGTCTCCTGGGCTCCTGGCTTTAGGTTTTTGGACTCTTGAGTATTGTTTTTTCAGTTATACCTTTGGGAGTGGTTGCCAATTATCATTAGATGGCATAGGACTCTTGGTTTCTTTGATTTGATTTAAATTGTATGGGGTTGGATGTGTCTTCTGGCTTAGATTAAATCTTTGATTGTAGATAGAGTGCACTCTTTTTATGTAGCGGTGTCCAGGCCAACTTGCATGCACCTCGCCTATTTTACGAGGTATATGCTACCTCCCACCAGTGTAGATAGCAAATAACTCTGGGCACCAGACTTATACAAACAGAACAAAATCATCTAATGTTTTCTATAAATCCCTTTTACACTTAAAGCACTCCTAAGGTATAAATCCACCAATGTAAGACATACCAAATATTTCTTACCCTTTTCATCAGCATACCTATTTTACTGAACCCTAGAAGTTGTGACCACTCATCCTACATTTGACTTTTCTTAATATAATGGACTAACGGAGTTTGACTTTACAGCAAAAAAGATGTGTAGCTCAGTCCGGTTCTACAAAGAGCACTCAGGTGATGATACTCTTTTACTTAGTTATCATGAACATGAGTGATGATGGGGATATAAAGTTATAAACTAACAAATTCAGAATAAAAGCAATTAAACAAAAAGATCTGAATGTATATCATAAACTGGCAACAGCTTAACAATTAAGAAGCATAGAAGGACCAACCAGTGTTGAAGACGAACTCAGAATTCTTTGACTGGAAAGTTTGCAAACTCTTCAATGTACTTCGGAATTTTTCTCCTAGCCGTTCAAGGACAGAAACAAGTTCAACATCTTCAGTGGTTGACTGCAATTGAAGCTGAAATATAACAGAGAAGAAAAACAACTCTTTATAAATTTAAGACAATTCAGAAATTTTGTGATATTTGCTCAACCCTGTGTGAGGAATACTAGTGGGTACACCAAAAGCATTTCTGTTGGAATCAAGCAAGCCTGGAGACATAGAGGTTAGAACTAATCCGAAACCAAATGACATTACTGGAAGTCAACTGAGGTCTCAAAGAAAAGCTAAAACTTGAACTCCGAAAATTGAGCTTCTCACCGCTGGTGGCCAATTGGAGCTTTCCAATAGGAAAAGTATTTCTTCAAGTTGTTCTCGGTTCTTCCACAAATTCTCGTCAACTTTGTGAGGAGGGTGACTCTCCGCTTCAAGGACTAATGAACTTTCTCCTATCAAATCAAAACAAATCAAATGTGAGTTGCCTCACAAGTGGAGCTCACCAACTGAAAACAAATACAAGTCTGCTTGCATTAACGTAATCTCGTAATAACTTCAGTATCTGCTAGATCAGAAAGCAATCAACACTAATCAGGGGGGAAAATTCAAATGGATCCTCCATAACTAATTATTCGGAACACCCATGGAATTGTCGAGGTGCATGCATGCTGGCCCAAACTCCACGGTTATCAAACAAAGGTCACCCGGAACATACTAAGAAAATTAGAGAGAATTAGTAAAAGAGTACTGAAACTTAAACAAATAAATATAGTATGTCATGTTCCAGGGGCCACTTTAAAATTGCAGCATCCAGTTGGGTTCTTAATTGACCATCCGATCCTTCCACCAACATGGTCAGAACCACATATTCTTAGAACTAGGACAGCTGACCCACATGAATGAAGCTTGTCATGCATCACTTTATGATTAGTAAATGCAACAAGCACGGTTCTATTTATCTTTTAGGGGATAACATTTTTCAGAGTTAAACTGCCTTGTAGAAATATTATCCAATCTTTTTTGAAAATTAGGACTGTAGAAATATTATCCAATCCTAACTGAATAGCTCTGTGTTCTCTTAGGATTTCTTCTCTAAATCTTCCATTTATCTCCTTTATTTCATATTATAACATGTTCCAGCCACCTCCAACCGAGTAACAAATGAATTCCATGACACAGTCTTGTCATAAAAGTACACTACATCCTTGGGCATTAAACTCTATCTATGCAATTCAATTAAGGGGACCAGAAACTGTCCCACCTGAGATGTATCCAAAACCTCCTTTACCTATTGCATCAACAATTTTAGGCAAATTTTCTTATGAAGTTGATATTCATAGTTGTAAAATGGTCTGCATAAACTCAAAATACATAGAACAACAACTTCAGGACTTTATAGTAACTCACCAGTTCTGGCTCAGATCATTTCTATAGTTAGCCAAAGATTTTTTGGTAAACTCAAAACAAGAAAACTATAAGAACCTAATACAAACCCACCTAAACAAAACCAAATAATCAAGAATAATGAAAATGAGAAACCATAATCAGTAAAGAAAATTTCCGAAAAGACATAAGCATAGTGTAAATTTGACGAACAAGTTCAATTACCTTCTGTTAAAGGAGCATCTTTCTGCAGATTCTTAGCCATGGAATGAATTTCATCAGTAAGACGCGATACATCTTGAGAAAGAGGGGGAAATGGGTATTTATCATAATAAGAAGACAAGAAAGCTCTGGTTATTGGCATCAGCCCCTCCGTTGACGCCATTTTCTGAAGGTTCAGTCAGTCAAAGACTCAAAGAATAGCAGCTGAAAAACGGATCGCAACTCTACAGTGAAGTGTATGAGGAGAAGTATGGGTAGTCGGCGAAAAGGTATAATTCTTTGGAATATTTCGAAGTTCTACCGTGAAAGGAACACCGACGGGGGTGTTGCCGGTAAAGAGATGAATTTACAGAGGAGGACTCTACAATATAATAATTTGATATCTTTTGCCTCTTTTGCTAATGAGTTTATAGTAAATGCCTTTTTAGGTTGAAAAAAGACAAAATAATCCCTTGAATTTGGATATTGACTCTAAATAATTTTGGATTTGCGTATCGGTTGGTTCGATTTGATTTTAGAGTTTATAGGTTGTTGATTTATAAATTATTATAGAACTATTAAGATATTGATTTGTTGTCGATTCGTTCATCAATTTACCCGTCAAGATTTTGTATACATAAATCATTGAAAATACTTGAAAACTAGGAGACAAATCAAATAAGTTTGCATTTAATTGACATATTGCATCTTGTTTAAAAATAAACACAGACATTTTATAGAATATTCGAGAATTTGAGACAATCATAAATAAAATTATGAAACTAAAAATGTTAGAAGAATCTATATATCAAATGGTATAACTATAATTTATTAATGTACCCTTGATTTATCAAGTAATCCAGTAAGAAAAAAAACATCAAATTATTAAGAACTGTAATCTCAATAAAAAAAATAAAAATAAAATTGTTATCCAAAAAGTTAAATCAATAATTCATTACTGATAAATCAATAAAAAAATTCGATTTGAGTTATTGATTTCCAAGTAACTTGTGTGAAGAGATCACTATATTTTTTTGGATTTTTGGTGGTGACGAAATGAGGAAAAGGGAAAATGCATTATGAAAAATGACAAAAACTTTGTGAGGAGAAATCTAAAGAAGTCCTAGCTTTTGAGATTTACACTCTTTAACTAAAGAAGATTCCTTTACTTCATAAGATGCTAAAAAAGAGCATTTTAAAAAAACTTCT
The DNA here is from genome assembly GCA_027704865.1 of Solanum neorickii. NCBI lineage: Eukaryota > Viridiplantae > Streptophyta > Magnoliopsida > Solanales > Solanaceae > Solanum > Solanum neorickii. The sequence goes on from JAKWJC010000372.1 coordinate 52,134,281, forward strand.
TTCCTTAAAATTGAGTTCTTGAATTTGGAAGAGCATTGTTTGAAAAGAGATTTATTTAATACAAATAATTAGATGCCAAGTTGGAAATTGGAAAATTTGTTAAGATTTTGATTGATTCATGAATTCCTAATTCAAATGGATTTAAACATTATATTGGACAATCACAAGAAAATTTACAGGTCAATGTTTCTTATAGATCAACAAAAGCATATATGAAGTATGCAAGATATTTATAAATATTTTGAATTTAGTGAATATCATTCGATTTTATTCATCTCAATTTCTATTTTTAAAATTTCAAATAAAAGTATTTGGCATTATGCTAAATCTAGCAATTGCTAATTGTATTGACGCAACTGTATCATAGGCCTAAAGTCAATTGAATGTTCAAAAAATAATTGTAAATTTTGTGGTCAATGGAACTAAAAATAAATATAAATATTTCCTCAAACAATACATTTGTAATGTCTTACCTATTAATGTGAATATTTCTAAGAGATCGAGTCATATGTGTGATGTTTGCAAGGTCCGTAGTTTAGTAACAGAATTGATCAAGCATACCTTTTCCAACTATCTAAAAGATTAGTTAGTGAGGAGGTTGTGTTGACTCCTAGCAAATGACTGAACTTATATAAAATATTGATTTTGCAATATGGTGGAGTGATTTATTTCGCAATACATGTCAATATATAAATTATTAAACTAATGAGGTTAAGTGTTTTTTATATGGCGAATGAATAAAGCTAAAATTTTGTTACATGTTGATAAATTTTTGCGGTGATATGTATGAACCTAATACCATTGTTAGTAAAGTTTTATTTGACTTACATGAATATGACGAGTGATTTATTTCGCAATACATGTCAATATCTATATTATTAAACTAATGAGGTTAAGTGTTTTTTATATGGCGAATGAGCAAAGCTAAAAAAAAATTTACATGTTAATAAATTTTTACAGTGATATGTATGAACCTAATACCATAGTTAGTAAAGTTTTATTTGATTTACATGAATATGACGATACTTTACCGACTACATCAATCTTGACTTATATATCTAACACTATATGAAAATATTATTATGGGATGATTATGGACATTTGCTTCATGCGCTTGACACTCTTATTCAATTTGTAAGGAATGACACAGTCGTTGCAGCGTTAGCATTTCGTAAATCTTTAAAAAATAATAATTTATCAAGATTTCATATTTTATCATAAGCAGAGAATATGGTGTAAATATTACAAAAAGAAGATAACTATATTATCAAAAATAGTTATCACTTACGAGAATTTATAAAACTGATAAGTTCTTATGAATATAATCAATATTTTATATATTCCTCGAACATGAAATATGCTAACCCATTATCGATTCCTCTTACGTAGAATATTTTTTAAAAAAATCTTTTACAAATTAAATTGTCAATGATGTAATGCCATCATATGAACTTGAAAACAAATTATGAAATAATATAATGAAGTTGTTTATTGAAAATAAAGAATAACTTAAAGCTATGCAAAATTAATAACTTGTTTGCACTATATAATCTTTTAACAATATTGAACTCCCTGACACCATTGTCTTTTGTCTGACTTTTACTATTTTATGAAATAAATTACCAAGTATTAATTATTTTATTTAAGATAAATTATTTAAGGCTCTTGTTGAAAACGTGGTCATTAAATATCAAGGAACCTATTAGACCAAGTGCTTTGACATTTTCATCATCAGTGAAGTGATTTACTATTTACAAGAAAAAATATTATTTGTATCTCTTGATTTTGAAAATTCAAGCTTAATATATGCTTCTTCTTTTCCATTTAATATCAATAAAGGTTATGGTGCAATAGTTAAAATAATTAATAGTCTAAGTATTATATTTAAAATCAAATGACATTGCTCTGTATTTCGAAAAATGCACTCCTCATGTAATGGTGTTAATAATAACAACAATAATATACCTACAAAAATGTGATAACCCACCACATTTCACGCCACATAGGAGTCATGTGGCATAAAGTTGCCTATGAGGATGCTTACATAAGAAATAAAATTATACTTAGTAGAATATTCTAGAGAAATGTGAAATTTTCCATGTTAATTCCTAGAATATCATAAATTTACATAGAAAGTACTTGGAATATTTGGGTGTTGTAGAGTTTTCTAGAGAAGAGACGTATTTGTAAATATGTAGGAACTTGTTTAATAATTATTATTTACATATCAACCCCTAGTAAGTAGTATAATCCATTTGTAAAAATTGTCATGCCTCGAGCCTATACCCTGGGCGTGGCCGCCACTCGAAGACCATTACTGGCCTCAGGCGGACCCTTGATCTGGCTTACTTACTTAGGGGAAGACTTAAATACAAGAGAATATAACTCAAGGAATAACTAAAAGAAAATCATTTAGCCAAAATGACAACTCAAGTCTTAATCGTTTACAAGTGAAATGAAAATACTAAAGAACTACTACTATCTGTCTATGAAGCTTCCAAACAAATAGGAATGTTGGGACATGACACCCAATCATCCTAACAACTGAAAACTAAAAACAATAAATGAACGATAAAGATGTCCTCTGGAATGAAGGGAGGTTCACCAACTGACTCTGAGCTGCTCACTGTATCAACGGTACGCCGTATGCTGATCCCAGTTACTTGCGTCTGCATCATGATATGATGCAGGGCAACTGGCATCAGTACATTGAATGTACGAGTATGCGAGTTGGAATGCTAAAACAATAACTTAAGCTTGAAAAGAGTAAGAAAGAACAATTACACAATTACCTTGGCTCTGTTTAACTCATGAATACTCAACTCAATATAAAGCAGCAAAACACATGCGATATATATATATATATATATATATATATAAAGCTTAAAAAGCAATAAACAATCTTAGTTCATTAAATATAAAGCAATAACAAACTTAAATTTACTCATTTAAAGTAATATAGCTTCTGAGGTAGATTCTCTAACCGACAACCATCACTATGAACCTAAGTGATGGTATAACGTTTTACCTCACTATGTCGAGGACCATCCTATATCTTGCCATCAGTATAAGACCTTACTTAACTTAGTGAATCCACTAGCTTAACTTAAGTGATCATCTAAAAAGTATAATCCTTTAATTCCCATGTTGACTACATGATTTATAGAGACTTGAGTTATTACGAACTCACATCCTCATATCGATGCTCAATACTACTCCCAAAAATATACTTAGCTCATGTGTTTTTAAAACAACTTCTTTCTCTGGGTTGAGATAATTTTTCAACACTTAGCTTTAAAAGCTCTCTTGGTATCAATATTCTTTTTTCTTGCTCAAAACTTTTTTGGAAAATCTTAGTTTCCTCTTATCTTAAATGTGAAAACATTTATAAACTCTTAGGGAATACTTAGTTCCCTTATAAACTTTTTAGAATGAACTCAACATCTTTGCTCTTTACTTAGCCTGAAACTTGAGTCTTAAAACAACTCTTAGTGAATACTTGGTTCCCTTATAACTTTTGAGAAATGAACTTAACTCTTTACTCTTTACTTAACTTGAAACTTGAGTCTTAAAAACAAAGTTAAAACGTTGCTAAAGACTCTTGAAAACCTTTAAGGACTTTGTTTTGACTTGCTTCTTAACTTCTAGACTTGACTCTTAACTTCTTTCACTTTAATCTTAACTTTCCTTGAATTGGATTATGAATTCAAGGTTCATGATTGCATGTTTATGGATGATTTTATGTTGTTTAGATGTACCTTAGAGTATTAGAATCAACTAGGAAACATAGGTACATCGCTTAGGAACTAGTACGAAAAGATGGGAGAAGAATGAAGATAACTGGTGTCCCTGGTGCTCTGAAAAGCGTGGGACGCCAACCCTCATCGCACAGAGAGAAGGCTGGGGCGTTCTGGCTGGCGCGGCGCTCAGGACCCTACGCACAAAGATTGTTCTTTGGGGCTCCGAAAGGCGCGATGCCCAACCCCTATCCTTAGGTGTTCTCGACTTTTCTCCTTCTTTTTTCATCTCTAAACCCTCTAAACTTCCACGGTTATTTCCACAAACACTTAGGATCAGTAGTTTCCTCAATATCCAATAGATTCAACCCAAAATCATACACAGAAACATGAATCAAAACATTAACAACACAACTATCAAAAATTCAATGAAAACTTCAACAATGTTCTTCAAAAACTAAATTTCTTAACATTCAAATAACTTAGATTTGCTGAATTTAAACAAGATTGATGCGTGGGTGAACTAACCCAATACTATGTGATCTCACATATCTTGATAGAGATCACCCCGACGAATTTCACGCCAAAGTTTGAGCATTCTTGGCGATACTTGATTTCTCTTCTTTTCTCTCTTCTCCAAGCCCTAGCGTGAATTCTAAATCTTTCTAAACTAAATGAAGTCTTATTTTACCCCAATTAATCCCTAAAAATGAATTAATTATATTAGTTAAGGAAAAGAAAATTTTATCCTTCCCAAATCCGAATTGGACTTTCTTAAACCAATAATCCAATATTTGAAAGGCATAAGTCATTTTATACGATATCGAAATCGCGCAAACTCAGCGGCTTTGGAAAGATTATTCTAAAGGATTTCCAACCATATCTGGAACTACTTCTAACTCATCCTGAGCTAGGAGTAATGGTCGTCTAAAGTTGACCAAAAACTCACTTTTTAACTTACTTAAAACTTTCAGATTTTCTTTCCAAAAATAAGTATTTTCATATTTTTGAATTATTTTCTAGTTATTTATAGTTGAGAGATGTTACAAAAATCATCAAGAAAATATCAATACAAATATTCATAACAATCCTCTTGTGCTCGTTCTTCCATTCTCTTAGCGGTTCTTAGAGTTTTAATGTGACTTGACATAGCAAAATTGTGTGCAAGTGGTTTAAGATCGTGAGCAAATTGTCAAGTGTCACACGTGCAGTTAGTAAAAGACTAAGAACGATCCAAAAGTCTCACAAATGGAGTTTGTAGAGAGTAAAAGGTTCACAGACCTTGTCGTTACCTCACGAAGATAGAAAAACTATTTTTGAATATTTGAATTTGAGTGTTTTGTAGAAAATAAGTGACTTCTTCATATTAATTGCTTGGATGCTCAAAATACATATACTCATATTGTTTATGTATGGTTGATAGATATAAATTTGTCTTGAATTAATCACATTTATTTACCAAATGAATAATTATGTTCTAATAAAAGACACAGAGCTCATATTCATTAGTGGAGACAAAATATTATCAAAGACATCATTACGAATTTGAAGGAATAATTATTTCGTACGTTTCTTCTATTACACACACACTAGTTTCACAATATGCATGTTGCATGTGTATATCAATTTTTATGATATATCTAAGATTAATCAACAATCGCGTCAATGTGTTTATTCACGGTAAAAAGAATAATTGAAAAATAATTTGTAAAAATCTCTCACAAAGATCTTCTAAAAAAATTAATGCACAATCAAATTTAATCATGGACAAAATAAGGGTATCTCAAATTCTGTTGAACTTTGAACCACTTAATGGTTTCAAATCGCACTTCTTTTTTTAAAAAAAAGAAGAAAAAAGTAGAACACTTAGAATAGTCGTAGTTTACGATTTACAGAAAATCCTATATTTATAGATAACAAAGGATAGTATGAATACATGATTATTATGTCTTATTCGAAAAGTCATAAATTCTTAGAAAAGTCACGACTCATTGAAAACGTCACAGCTCATTAAAAAAGTCACGATTCATTGAAAAAGTCACAACTCATTCAAAAAGTCACGACTCATTGAGAAAGTCACTAGCCTCTGAGAAATATACAACCATTCAATATGAAAAAATATATGCTTTTAATATAATATTAATATTAATAAATAAACAAATATAAATATAAAATATAAAAGTATACTGGAATAATGATTTAGTTAGACATGTTATATTAATTTAACATTTAAATTAGAGAGTTTATGCTTTGAGATAGTATAAATAGAGAAAAGTCAACAAGGTTGTCATGTTAATAACACAAAAGTAATAAGACCACACCATTGACAAAGGAGGTTTGCCTATTTATATATCAAAGCATGCAAGCATAAGTGCAACACTTCCAGGCTCGGAGTGTTAATACAAAATATTGTATAAGGTGAATTATAAGTGATCAAGTATCATAAGTTACCGAATGACATAAATTTATGGTTTTATTTTCATGTCTTGTTTTAAAATGATATTTCGTTGTATGACATAATTTGTGGATTGAGTCTAATATAATGAACACACATGGTGATGAATCATGCTGAAATGTTAGAAATATGTGCTTAATTTAACCAATTATGTTTAAATGTGAAATTATGTAACTAGAGCCGTCAAAATGGACTTAGCCCGTGGGGTTAGCCCAACCCTACCTGTTATTGGGATAAGGTTGTGATGAGACTTTTCAAATCAACTTATAAGCTCGATCCATATAAGCTCTTAGCGCTTGAGGCTTGATTGGGCCGGATCGCAGTAGGCTCATGAACTAGAACTATTTATTTAAGGATAACTTACGACAATCTCATTAGTATATGATTTAATTACTTAAATGGTGTGTTCTAGATTTTGAAATGTTCATATGCGTGTATTTCGAAATACATGGACTTAAAATGAAGTGAATTTGTTTCAGATACACTCTATCCATGTGGATTCACATATGTCTATGATACTTTGATAAATCTCGAACGCTCGCCTTCCTCCCATCTCGTTCTTTATTCTCATATCTTACTCGCATATCTGAGATGCATCACACTAGTGTTTTTGCAAGTGTTATTGAAATAACACTATTATTTGTCATATTTAATTTAAAAATTTTCTCATTTTTTATTATGTTATAAAATATTAAGTTTGAAAAAAAAAAAAAAGCTAGCACATCTGAACCCTCGACTCTTCTAAAGTTGAGTTGGATTGACTATTTTTCAGACTCATTGAATTGAAGGACCGACCCGCCCTAGCCATCAAATTCCTTGGCCTGCAAAGCTTCGTGTGCAAGTAAAGATATCAATATATGCATTAAGCTGAAGTTGATGTACCTCTTCTTAATTTCAGTGACTCGTAAGGTTGGCCTTGCAATAACCAACGATTGATACTGTACCTGTTACGCTACGTTTGTGTCACTGTTGTACAAGTGTTCGGTCAAGTCTCGTAAACCATTAGAAAGGAGATGAAAACGGCGTTATATATGAAAAAAGTGAGGAAGTTTTGAGCTTTTGCGCTTTCGTCTAGAATGGAACTCATAGATTCTGGAGAAAACTGTCTGATTCATTAGCGTTATTAGAGGATGTTGGCAGGCTTCTTGTTATATTAGGGACTAATAATTTAGGAATTTTTGGAATAATGGGTTCAGAGGGAGGAGGACGACCGGAGAATGTGCAACAGAGTTCGCGGTTCGTTGCGACATGGATTGTTGGAGGAGCGGTGTTAGGGTTATCTGTGCTTGGGTTGAGATTTGTTTTGCCGAAGAAGAAGAAGAGACCTATAAGGGTGTATATGGATGGTTGTTTTGATATGATGCATTATGGTCATTGTAATGCTCTTCGACAAGCTAGGGCTCTTGGTGACCAATTGGTTGTTGGAGTTGTAAGCGATGCGGAAATTATAGCGAATAAAGGCCCTCCTGTCACCCCTCTTCATGAGAGGTTTTTTGCGCTCTCTTTGTTCTGACATTTCCGATTTGTACTTTTTTTTAAAAAATCAAATCGGTTTGGCTTTGTATCCACTTGAAAGATCTAATCTTTATGTGAAACTCAGTAGTGTGCTTTAGTTTTGTTGCTTCGGTTAAGTGTTACTCTCTGTTTTATCTTGTTTGGTGGATTTGTTCTAGTAGGGGAGGAATATGTCTTCCAAAACCTTGCATATACTTTTCCTGGGAAATTTCTCTGTATCTGCTCACTGTATAGACACTGTCCTACAGTTGGGAACTGGCGAAGATTGTTTTTTTTTTGGTTTCAGAAACAAGGGTCTATAGAGTGTAATTTGGGCGAGGATGGTTATTTTGGGGTTATTGAAAGAAGGTTTTATGGAGTATTTAATTACATAAAGAGGAAACCTCAGATCAGGGTGAAGTTTGGCTTGTAAGGTTATCACGATTTGATTATCATGGCTAGGCTTTGGTTAAGAGAACGAAATTCCTCGGCTCAGAACACCACCATTTCCACCCGAACTTTCCTAATCAACTGATGGCTTCATTCCATCGTTTTGCTTGTTGTCTGATACCATTGCCCTTGAAAGAATCAACGGAATTTAGCAAATAAAATCATGGCAACTACCATTAGAGCTCTTTTGCTGTACTTGACTGTGATGATTGTTATTGTTTTGTCTGTTGCTTGGGATAGATTTTCGATCTCTTTTGACTCAGTATCTTGCTTGTTGATTTGTCCTAGGATGATTATGGTTGGTGCTGTGAAGTGGGTGGATGAAGTCATCTCCGATGCCCCCTATGCCATTACTGAAGAATTTATGAGGAAACTATTTGATGAGTATAACATAGACTATATTATTCATGGGGATGACCCTTGTCTTCTTCCTGATGGAACTGATGCTTATGCCCTTGCTAAGAAGGTTGGTCGCTATAAGCAGATCAAGCGCACAGAAGGAGTTTCAAGCACTGATATTGTTGGTATGTATTATTCTCTTGATTCTTTAGCAATGTAAACCTCCTGTTTCAAAACGAAGTTGGGCATTGGTGTGTGTTGGAATGGGTAGTTCTTTCTTCTCTTGGAGCTGCTGGCCAGCATCTTATCAGTGCCTTGCCTTGCTATTTAGTGAAGATGTTTTGGCATTTGTTAATATTTAAAAGCTAAAATTTTCAATAATTAAATTGCTAGAGCTTATAGGTGCTAATATTGTTTGTGTAAATAGTATTTGTTTTATAAATTTGCCATGTAGGTCGAATGCTTCTTTGTGTGAGAGAGAGGACCACTGTTGACTCCCCCAGTCATGCCTCCTTGCAGAGACAATTTAGCCATGGTCACAGCCAAAAATCTGACGACGGTGGTGCTGGGAGCGATACACGCGTATCTCATTTTCTTCCTACGTCTCGTAGAATTGTACAATTTTCAAATTCGAAGGTCAGCCTCTTTCATATAATCTTACACTGGTAAATTCATTCCTCACAAAGCATGAAGCAAAACTTTTAAGGTTTTCTTGTTGCCTGATAAATTCGTCATAAAGTGATTGTTTCATTAGTGTGTCACCTCTTTTGAGTTTCCTTACAAAAAAGAAAAGAAAAGACAAGGAGTTTTGAGTTAATAACTATTTAGGAAAAGCAGGAGATCCTCAGATTCTGAACTCTAAACTGGCCCAAAATTTTGAACTCATCTTGCCTCGTGGTGATTTGGGACAGGGAGCAGATCACTAGAAAATTAAGCAGTGAGAGAACAATCATATTTTCTGATTTTCTTATGTTAAATTTCTAAAAGATGTGCAAAACTGGGAGGCTTTGAAGTATTTTACATGTGGCTGCTGAATAGGTTAAGGGAAGAAAAACAGAAGGGAGAATCCATGGGGTTCTGACGTGATAAGCATCTGAGAGCAGTAAAACTTAAGGTTTTCGTGCACCCCCCCCCCCCCCAAAAAAAAAAAAAAAGGAAGAAAAAGAATCAAGAAAACTGGATAATAAAGTTGGAATTGATCTCTGGGAAATCAGGGTTCAATTTTTCCAGAGATATAGGATCCTTGCGAGGAGACTGAATCACTAGTTGATGTGATAAGATTCTCATGAAGCAGTAGCATAAGCTTGGTTGGGTTTTTGATAGTCCTTTTGCACTGTTATGGTGCAACTTTAATATTCGTTACCAGGTTCAGAAAAAACCTCCTCAGAGACAAAAAAGGAATGGAAGGTGATCTCTTTACATCTGTCTAGATATTGGTAGTGGGAGAAACTTAAGTGTAGTTCTCAGAGAATGAAAATCCGTATAGTAGGTACCTAACACCGAAAGAAAAACACTAGATAAAAAAACAGTAAATAACTAAGTTAAAGATATACTGATTCATTGAGTTTAAATACGGGATGCTAAGCTTCAAATATCGTGGATTTTTTTTCTTTTGATTTGTGACCTGTAATTTTTATATGAAACTATCAAATGGGAAATGATGGCAATCTGTTTAAACCGAAACGTGGTAACATTACAAGTTCTGTAATGTGCTAAGTAAATCAACGGCAGCATCAGTATCATTTACATTTACAGCAGGAGATGTTGCACCAAAACCTAAGCAGAAAAGAAAGAAGCACCTGTTCTTAAGATTGATTACTTTGTCATTCTTGCTCTCAAAATTCCTAGTTTTTTCTATCTCAAAAAAAATTCCTAGTTTTTTCTCATTCCAACTAACCACACATACTGCAGAAGGAAGAGTAAACCCGAGGTCAGATGTCCACTAATCAAGCCCCTACTTCCTAGATGCATATATTTGCACATTTCAATTATAAGTAACTCCATCTCTCTTTCAAGTTCATTTAGGATCTGTAAGTAGAGTTCAATTGGTGATCATCCAATCAAACAATTAAGCACAAGATTGAATAAATAATCCATGAAGCAAAAGCAGTTCATTGAAATAAATAAGATTCAAACCACTATATTCATGTCAATTTCCCCGTGACCTAGAACAAGGACTTGAATGACTCATAGCATAAAAACGACACAAGTTTATCAAAAGAAAAGTTGCAAAATCAAGAAAAAAGGAAAAGGAGAAAACCCCTGAAAACCTCTAGCTGTCCATTGAATATCCTCCAAAATTCTTGAACGTTTGATATAAACCTACCAATGAGCCCACTGTTTATAATTTTGCATCAAAAGAAAAATAAATTACTGAATTACCCTAAAAAAAAAATCTTGCAGACAGCCCAGGGTGTTTCACGCCCCATCCAGTGTGCTGCACTGTAGTATTAGTTTTGCGTGTTTGTTTATCTTGCTTCATTTTGGCATCTAAGCTTATTTCTTTGCTCCTTTTCCATATCTAACTTTATCTTTAGGCTTCATTTTGCACAATTTGCTGTCGGAGCTTGCATATTCATCACACTCTACAAATATTAGCTTCCAACACCATTGATTCACAAAATCAAGCCTTTAAATATTACAATCGACACATAATTAAGTCGAATGTGAGCAAATGATAACTTTTTTTGTTTACCAATTCTCAAAAAAAATATATGATAACTTTTTTGAATATATTCAAATTATCATTTAAGCATCAATGCCTGATCTGTCTTACATTAAGCTTATGCTCTTTTTAGGGAAATCAGTTGATATTTTAAAACATCGCCTCGGTTGTTTCTTCTTTTATTTCCATGTTGCTGCTAGGAAGTACATTTGTTGCTTATGAGCTATAATGTTTCGAGTGTGTTTGTGTAGGGAGCTGGACCTGATGCTCGCATAGTCTATATTGATGGCGCCTTTGATCTTTTCCATGCTGGACATGTAGAGGTAAGCAATCTAGCTTTAGGACCTACAAAGATAAGGATGCTTGTATATCAAAGAATCATATAAAAAGGTAAACAAGCATAGTCTCCTTTAGTAACTTTAGTTTATGGCTGAAGTGATCCACAACATTCAACATGGTACCATTGTTAATAGTCGTTTGTTAATGTTTTTAGCGAAAAATGAAATTGGGTGGGTGAGAAGAAATTCTCTTGAAGACCCAATCAAAGGAATAAATGTGCTCTTACATAATAGCTTTATCTTTTAGATATCCATTTTGAGTCATCTAATATGTACAAGACTATTGCTACAATAACATGTGGGAAATTCCAACCTTTTGCCTATTATTTTAAACTCACTTTCTTCAAGCTGTTTGAACAACTTTTGGATCTTTTTTTGAAACAACTTTTGGGGGGAAAAAGTTATGCAAAAGAAATGTGCTTGGATAGTTTATGCAAAAAAAAAATGTGTTTGAACTATTGTAGTTTTTTTGAAGATTCACAAGTGTTTTGTGGGTAAAAGTGGAATAATTTTTCTTCGACAAATTGCTGATACCCATTCTTTGGACCACCTCTTTGGAGAAGTCTTAGGAGATTTTTGCAAAACTTCAACATCTTTGAATAGGTTTTTTTGTGATCCCCAAAAGACTTTCTACAGAAAAATGTTATCTCTTTTCCCCGCTGTATTTCTTCTCAATGCTTATTAGTTTCTTTTTCTGTTATATCTAATGCATGCTCAGAGTGCAGCTTCATTTTCTCACGTCTCTGTTAATATTTAGATATTAAGGCTTGCTCGAGGACTTGGAGACTTTCTACTAGTAGGCATTCATACTGATCAAACTGTAAGGTAATATGGTGTGCTTCTGCGCTCTCAATCTGCTTATCCACAACCCTCACGTACTGAAATGTATTGTATATGGAGGTTCCGTTGTCCTGATAAAACCCTAACGTAATAGTTGTAAAAACTCATCCTTTGTCTGAAATTAACATACTAATTTATTAACGTGTGATTTTTTTAAAGATTCTAGTATATGCCTAATAATTTTCTCTAACATGATAAACAGATACCGTAGCAATCTTGTTGGGAACTAAGAATGTCAAGTAGAGTATTATTATGATAATTGTTTATCATGTTAGAGAAAATTATGGATGACGATGAGACTTAAACAGCCTGCTATGATACATTGTCCAATTGTCACACATGTTCCTTGAGAAGTGTTAGTAGGTAGTAAAGGAACACTTCACGTTCTCTTTTTGACAACTTAATAATTTTATGAAAAAATATTTTGGCACAAAATCACCAGTACTGAAGTACTCCAAAAACTAGAAAACTTCATGAGTGCACCTAAAAGAAATAAGGGGGGAAAAAGGTCTGAAATATATCCTAACTTTGACCAAAATTGTTGTTACGATACCGAAATTTGGAAAGGACCTTTTACCCCTCTGCACTATAAAGGTATATATGTGCCCACGTGGACATCATAAATATTGAATCATTATAAATAGTCCACGTGGACACATATATATCTTTAAAATATACTATTAAATAGTTCAGGGGTCAAAGGTTCTCATAAAGTTTGATATCGTAACAACAATTTCGGCCAAAGTTAGAGTAGTTTTGAGACCCTTTTCCCAAATAATAGATAAGAGGTTATTCTTCAATTCTGCGAACTTATCTCTACATTTTCAAAAGCTCTCCAATCTTTGTCTCGTCAAATGACTCACATAAGGGCTAGTTGAGCTACACTCCATGCTCTGCATCTTCCCCTCCACCTACCACAATTCCAGCTGAACAATTAGCTCTTTCACTGTGCTTGGCATCACTCGAGTTACTCCAAAATAAGACATAATTTTGAGGCTACTCGGGCAACAAAGAGGAAATGGTGAATGTCTTCACCCGAACATTTACACCTGAACCACCAACTAATGTATGTAACCTTCTCTTCCTAGGTTTTTCGGCCGTCAATATCACCTCTCTTGTTGCTAGCCAGAAGCACTCTTTTCTTGGTACCTTAGGGTGCTGAATTGTTTTATGTGGAAATGCAACCTTCTCCATAGTCAGGAGCTTCTCGTAATATGACTTGACTGAAAAAACTCCATTGTTCCCTGCCCCCCACCTCGTACATCATGGTTGTCCTGTGATGTTACTTGTTTGTGAAGCAAATCGATTAACTGGCGTGGGTTAGTTGCATGTCGACTGTTGAGTTAAAAAAAGAGTTCTTTGGAAATATGCTACAGTGCCATATTAGTTATATGGGAATTGGAGGAATATAACTGCATATAGCTAATAGAAGAGGAAAGAAGACAAAAGTTTGGGGATGTGGGGGATGGGTGTGGTGGAGAGAGAGACCCAACAGTAAAGCTTAGTTGATTTTTTTTTTTTTTTGGTAATAGGCAACTGTGTATTATATCACAAAACAGTACAACCCTTGTACTGAAACCATACATACAGATGTCTCCTTTTTCACTTTTTCAGTCTATATTGAGTCTAAAGCATCAATTACTGATACAGTGTCATTGGTGTATAATTGATTTTATTTTTTTATTTTTTTATTTTTATGAAAACTCCTAAGATTGTGCTTTCAATTAGGGACTCTGGATACTTTGATAGATAAAAAATGTTTAATTAATTGGGCTTATCTACAGTCAGTAGTTGAGGTTTTTGTGGAGAAAATAACTTGTTACCTGTCTGTTTCTTCTCCTCTTAGCATGTTTACTGTCTGGGAGCTCAATTTATCTTTGTCACAACGAAGTATGGTTAGTTAGTTGCAAATTTATTCAAAGATCTCATCTTCCATTCTGTATTGTCTTTTCCAGTGCCAATAGAGGTGGACACCGTCCCATTATGAATCTTCATGAAAGGAGCCTAAGTGTTTTGGCTTGTCGCTATGCTGATGAAGTGATTATTGGTGCTCCAGGGGAGGTGTCAAAAGATATGGTAATCTCTACTCATATGAACACTGTTTTGAAAATCATTTGTGACATTCTTATTGCTATTATTACTCATCCACTCCAATGATTTCCTACGATCTCTTTATTGACGGTGGTCCATGCTCAAGGATGCTAAAAGCAGAGAGAAAAATTCACAACGTTTTTATAATTACGTCTCTAATCTTTGGAGTTAAACATTAATGACATTAATGAAATTATCATTAACACTTGCATGAACCTTCTGCATGTTATGTATGAATCCAAGATCACTTGACTTCTCTTCGTTTTCATGGATATCAGATTGATGATATCTGCTACATTAGTTATTCTTTTCCAGATTATGGCTTAATGACTGATGGTGATATGACACGTTCTCTACAACTCTACGTAGTGGCGGTGTTTCTCTTGTAGTGTCTTACCTAGTGTTTCTTGACAGATATCAGATTAAACTCAGGTCGTTTCTTTATTTCTGCATATAACAGCACCATGAACCCAAAACCTCGGCCTTAAATATCCTCACGTGGACTGAATCAGGCCCACACTCAAGCACACGCATGTTGAAGACATGATTGAATTTCAAAAAACGTGTCCTTTCTAACAACTTAAGCTTTTAAATTATATGGTCACACAATTGAATGTTGGCATTAGAGATGAACCTATCCTTGTTGTGTTTCCTAATGTTGGGACCCTATGTTATTATCCACTCTCCAAATGTCCAGTCCTGAGCGTGAGGTGGAGAGTGTTATGAGCAGTGGCGGACCCAGAAATTTTACCAAGTGGGTTCAAAGTATTAAAAAAAATAAAATAGTATTAAATGTTGCGGGTGGGAATTGAACCCGCAATGCATCAGTCAAATTGTACCCACTTTGCCGTCGGACTACATGTTAATATTGGTTTTAAGTGGGGTCAAATTAGTTATATACAATGTTTTGTTTCAAAAAAACAGGTTGAATATATACGTATATACAATGTTTTTTTTCGACGAAGTGGGTCCGCCCCTGGTTATGAGTGTCCCACATTTGTTGAGAAAATCAGTTGTTGTCACCTTGATAGTCTTTGGCATAAATATGAAGTAAAAAAAAAAACTAATGATATCCAAAAAGGAAAAGCTCCCAGGCACGATTCCCAAGTAATGACCTAGACCCATCCTAATCTCTCCCTTGTGGTGGTCCTTCGGATCACTGGGAATCACCATCCTCACCCCTTTCCTTCTCTTAAACCTTTCTCCACGCCAATGGAGGACTATTTACTTTGCGATAGGAGTAAATCTTTCGATCTCGAGAAAATCAAAGGAGCGGCTGCTGAATGGTATGGATGGACTGACAGAAGCAAAAACACCATCACAAGAACTTCTTTCAACAAGAAATCTATGATCTGGATCACTCAGGTCATGCGAGAAGCTTCAAAGATGAAAGGAAATGTGCTTAGAGGTGGAAGAAAAGAGAGCCTCTCTCAGAAATCTACTGTGCAAGAAACTTCAACAAATACAATAGATACATTAGTTTGACAAACATAAGGGGTAGAAGTAGTGTTGTGGACGGCGAGAGGCGACAAGGGCCTGCCTCGCCACGCGGCGAGGCGAGCGGCGAGGCGCTTGCCTTTTTGAATAAAGGCGCCAATTAATACCAAAAATTAAAAATATTTAACTGCATATTTTGTCCAAAATCTTAATAGCAATAACACATAT
The DNA here is from genome assembly GCA_027704865.1 of Solanum neorickii. Classification (NCBI taxonomy): domain Eukaryota; kingdom Viridiplantae; phylum Streptophyta; class Magnoliopsida; order Solanales; family Solanaceae; genus Solanum; species Solanum neorickii. Next base: position 52,150,355 of record JAKWJC010000372.1, read on the forward strand.
TAGCAAATATTCAATTCAAAAACTAATAGTAGATACTAAAATGTCTAAAACTTTAAAGACCAAACAATTCAAAATACAATAAACCAAAACTTTGAAAGTCTATTCTTCTTCAAAATTATCCAACCCTTGAGTGCCATAATTCCATCCAATGTCCCTCTTTTGCTAGCAACCGCCATTGATTATTAAATTCAATTAATTCGCTATTTAGGAATATTGGAATAAATAATTAGGAAAATGGAAAGATTTTTTTTTAATTAACTGCCTATAATTAAAAAAAAAAAATTACACAAAGCAGTAAGCAACTAAGCACTGCTTACAGCCTTGCACCAAAAAAACACAACTGAAAAAAAAAACTGAAGAAGAAGAACAGAAAAAAATTGTTGAAGAAGAAGAGAGAAAACGACATACCTGGAGAACAGAGAGTCGTGAGGGAACAGAATCGTGAGCCGGCGGCCGGCGAGGGAGAAGGAGAACAGAATCCGACAGCGAGGGAGAACTGGAGAGAGGCTCGCGATGGAGAAGCCGACAGCGATGGAGAAGCCGACAGCGATGGAGAGCGAGGGAGAAGAGACAGCGATGGAGAAGAGAGTCAATCGAGATAGAGAGAGTCGCGATGGAGTTTCAGAAATTTCAAAAGTAAAAAAAAAAAAACCCTAATTTTGACTAATATTATTAAGTCAAATATTTTTAATTAAAAAGGCAGCGCCTTTTCTGTCGCCATTGTAGCGCCACACCTCGCCACTCCTCGCCTTTTTGCTATCGCCTCGCCTCGGCAGAGAATGGCGAGGACCCATCGCCTCGCCTCTCGCCAAAGGCGATGAGGCGCTCGCCTTTTGTAACACTGGGTAGGAGAGGCCCGTTATCATCATTTCGGAGATGACTTTTAACTCAGATGGGACAATATAGCGGACGGAATGGGGAGATTCTTTTCTAGTCATAGAATGGAGGAAAACAGAATAAAGCAGAGGCTAGTGGATAGTAATAACCCTTTTGTAGAGGCTGTGAGGAGCTTTAAATTGTCAAACAGGAAATTGGTTGGAGATAATGACCAACATTAATGAAGGAGGAGGAAATCATTAGCATTAATGATACTTTGACATCCAAAATGGAGTCCTACGAAGAAGCTTAGTCGGAAATTTCGAAGAAATGAATAAGTTGACGCCAACCCCGTCAGAGGTGAGGAGATGGGCAAGTAAGATTTGCAGGCAAAATCATAGTCCGAATATTTATGAGATGGGGTCTGGAAAGTTCTTGTTCAAGTTTGCGATAAGAATCACAGCGGAACAGGTGATTGGAGGCAAATGGGTCTGGAACAACTCAAAAATCTGGCTGCATTGGTGGACTCCCACGATAGTGGCCACAAATTGGAAGACTAGACGAGCTCGACCTGGACTTGGGCCATTGGTCTTCCACTGCATCTCTGTTCGCAAACGACTTTCAAAGACATCGGAGACTTCTGTGTTAGTTGGATCATAACAGAGGAAGAGACAACTAAGAAACCACCTTAAATGGGCGAGAAGCAGAGTTGAAGGAGGCAGGTTTTTCCTCTTATTTGCCACGTTTAACCTATGGAAAATAATTTTTTGTTAGTATTTTCCTCCAATCAGAGAGCCCTCGATTTTTGTCTCACATTATTTCCTGGCTAATGTCATCATTGTTATTCCCCTTTTCCCTCCTTTTTCATTTTTACCTGTTTCAACTCCTTCTCCCATCTACACCTTTTAAGGCCCTTATTTTTTTTTATTTTTTTTTGAAACTGGTAAGGTTGTATTCTTCAGCATTAAGGGCATGCTGGCCACCACTAAAAAGTGTCAATTACAAACTTCCTATCAAATCTACAATCTGATCTGTATCTTCTATGCACAACTGTTTACACCAAAAAAGTAGATATACTATACAATTGCAGTAGTAGAATTAGTTTTGTCCTTGACAGAGACTGGTCCTCTGTAGCAAAAAGTCGAGACTCTTAATATTCTTTGCCTATTTGGCTGGCTTAAATGGTATGGGAGGCCCTCAGATCCCTCAGTTTTCAGTTCTCCCCTTGGTTGGGTAATTTAGTATTTTGTCTTTCTCCTCTTGTAAGTAACTTCATTTGTTATTTGCTTTGCTCAAAAGAGTTCAGATTCTAGTTGTTGTAAGTATCCTAATAATGGGCTAACTTGTTCTACCTTGTTGGAACACATATAAAAGTTAGGTTCATCTTACTTCATCTCTTCTCCCAAAAGGAAAATTATTACATTGTTGTCTGTTGACTGTCATACATATTTTTTTTCTTCCATAATTCATATTTGATAAGAGGAAATTTCACTACTTAGTGGTTTTGACTGGAAATCTTCATTTTCCATTGTTTCCATAGGATCTCTGTTGATCAGAAAATTTCCTTTTGGAGATTAAGAAATTTAATGTTTTTACTTTTTTGCCTAAACTGTAATTTCAAAGCAAATGATTTCCTCTCATTCTTGAGTTGATCTCATAGAGTATATCATGTTACTCCTCATTATCGTGTACTGACTTTTTCTACAATTGGACACTGATGCAGATAACAACATTTAATATCTCTTTAGTTGTTCATGGAACAGTAGCTGAGGACAACGATTTTCAGAAGGTATTCTATGGTTACATGTGGTCTTTTACGAGAATATTAGGCTACAAGGTCCTTTTTTTCTTTGTTGACCATGATACTTCATATTGCAGGAGACGGGTAACCCCTATGCTGTACCGATTAGCATGGGCATTTTTCAAGTATTGGATAGTCCTTTAGATATTACAACAAGCACAATAATAAGGAGAATTGTGTCAAATCATGAGGCTTACCAGGTTACTTCACCTCCACTATGTACTTGTTTAGTTTCTTTTATATTCATTTGAACAAGGATTTCTGAACATCATCTTTGGAAATGTTTGTAACAAGTACCAAATAGTGACACAAAGCAAAGGTGCAGCCTATGCGAAAAAGCTGATAATGTAGAGCTAGACTGTAAGTTAACTGCAAAATAATAAAAATCACTCAGAATCCAATACAAGTATAATATTAAGCAAATCTTCAATTCTAGATTAAAATTACAGCACCAGAACAACAATGAAGCTTAAGAACAGAGAAAAAGTTGCAGCAGCAGAATGGGGAAAAAGACATAGCAGAACATACGAAATAATTGCAGTGCATCTAAGAACTGAAGAAAATAGAGAAGTAGAAGAGAAAAAAGAGTAACCCAGCCCCGGTAGTACAATAGAGTACGTAGCAGTAAGGTAAAAGAGAAGAAGAAGCAAAGAACTTACCTTCAAGAGTTGAAGCATATGAAGAAGTCACAAGAACAACAATGAAATCATAATTCACGGTCACATATTTTTACAATATTTTTAATAAACCATAATATGGCTTAAGTGCACGTGTCTCACTTTTATTGCTCAAGTCGCTTCTCGCTTTTCAACTGAAAGTGTGCGTCTTTCTCCATGATCAGATGAAAAGCAAAAAGCCTGTGTTGTGTCTCGCTTCTAGTTGAAAAGAGATGAAGTGCACGCCTTTGACTCAGCCCCCATACAATATAGCTTGTCTAACAACCTATGTTGCTCAAACTCGGGTGCATGTGTCTGATATGGGTGTGGATCTAGAGGCCGATCCTTCATGATTTAAATTGTAACATTTCGGGGGTATGAATCTAGATACGGGTGCGGGGATTGACTAAAAATTAATTTAAATATCTAAAATAGAGTTATTATGTCTAAATTAGGAGACATTATACAAGGTATTTCAAGGAGAAAATACCGATCAAGAAGGAAACTCAAGAAGAAAAAAGGAAAAGGACTAATAGAGAAATTTCTACACACAAGCTATTCCATTTTCTTCCATTTCACCTTAGTTTTTTTTTTTAAATTACAGAAATCATTGTATCTGTCCATCATTTCTGTCGAAGTACCCAAAATCAATTGATCAAATCTGGTACGAATCCCACACCCAGACCCGTGTCACGTCGACATGGGTGCGACACCGAAATGAAGAGTCCGAGCAACTTAGTTGACAATCACTTTATAAAACTTGCCTTTTAAGTCTTGGTGGCACATTCTTATCACACAAGGCAATGGATGCGAGCCTCCATTTCATCAACCCTGCTCCAAGGCGATGAGTAACATCATCGTCAATCTCTCCATGTACTTGGATTATAGACCTAAGAATCTTAAAACCCTCTTGGGGATGACTTGTGCATCAATCTTCACCCATCGTAGACCCAAGAAACACCAAAAATATTCTCATTGCTGTCATGAAGCCTTCCAATGTAGGAAAAGATAATCAATAGTTTCATTCTGCATGCCACAAAGCATCTGATACGTAATTGGTAACCTCTCTTTTGTAGAACATCTCGTGTGAGACAAGCCCTTTAGAGACAATCCAGGTGAAGCATGCTACCTTGTAGGATGCAAGAGTTTTCCAAATTTGAGTCCGAGGCCATTGAGTAGTCTGGTTTTCATTGCTGAACAGTGCATAGTAGAAGGATCTAACAGAGAGAAGTCCTCTAGTTTGCATTTTCCAATTAAGGCAGTCTTTATAGGACTAGCCTTGAAAGGAATTAAGTATCTTGGGGAAATCAACGATTTTTTTCAACTCCCGGTCATTGAAGTTTTCTTAATGTCAAGTTCCCTGTGTTGTTTTATCTGACATCAAATGATGGTGTCATCCTTCTGTAACTAGCTGTTTAGATGCTTGATGAGATTTAAAATCCTGCGAAATTCAAGTTTGGTGCTGAATTGTTGGATCATATCCTCCCTCAGCCATTATGCGATTCTGTCCATTTGTTTGAATGCTTATTGAGGCGCGGGTCCTGTTTGCTTGGTTGAATCGAAACATGTATGTGATGGATCTAACTATGTCTTATATCTGCAGAAGCGAAATGAGAAGAAAGCAGCTAGTGAGAAGAGGTACTACGAGGGAAAAAGTTATGTCTCTGGTGATTAGTTGACATTACAGAATCAAGGTAGCAGTCTGTTTATGACGTTGTCAATTCTTCTTAACGGCAGAAGATCCTTAGGTTGTGTTTTTGGAGTTGATTTGGAGATAAAATAAAGAATTGATAATATCTGATCTTATTATCTACAATATTTGCATGTCTTTACTCATGTCACTACGGTTTGTTTTGGCATTGTAATGAATTTCATTAAGGGGTTCCCTCCCTCCCCTCTTTTCCATCACTCTTGGCCAAAAACACTATTCTGTTCAATCTTGAAATTACTTAATTCCTCAAATCTTGTGTTTTTCCATCAATACTGTGAAAATGAATTGTCATTATGTTGTGTATTTGCAGATGATAAATTGGCGTGGGGCAAGAAGCTGCTTCAGAAGATGCAACTTGTACACCACCCACCCTCTTTATTTTTATTTTTATGCCTTTTGTTCTTCAACCTTTTTAGGAGACCCCCGCGTCAAATTGCACGTTAGTGCACATGACGTTCTCTAGTTAAGCAGAAGTAATTCTTTGACCAAAAACATAAGTAGATAGTGAGAAATAATGTATCATCATGACACATTTGAGGCTCCCGTACAGCTAGTGGACTACTTCCTCCAGTATTATTATTACTAGTAGTACCTTTCTTTCGTCGTTTTTGTATGAACCATATGTATGTCATGCTAATGAAATGCGGAATTTGTATTTGTGAAGTTGTATATGTGTTCGTCCACAATACATCTGGTATTTTGGTTGTGCAAAGGGAGGGCCCTTCAGGGTTGTACTATGGAAAATTTATGTTATGTCCTTGTATCGATGAAAGCTCGTTATTTTTGTGAAGTTTGTTAGAACTGTTAGCAGATGCCCCCTACCCAGTTTGAAAACTGTGTGATGAAAAACCAACTAAGAGAAGTTGGGTTGGTAGCTTCTTTTACTAATATATTGGCTGCCATGTGAGCAATGAATTCTTTATGATATTTGAAAGGTAAGTTTAAGAGAGAATTAATATAAATACAGTCCATATACATATATGTATATATATTGGAACCAAGTGGTTTATATATAACTTTGTATAGTTGTAAAAATAATAGGTTAAGATTCAACATCCAACTCCAAATAAGCTCTTCAACTTGGTATTGTGTTTCTTTGTAAAAATAATTCAAGCTTCTAATCTTAATCAGCAGTAATTGTAATTCAAACATTAGTTCAATTAACTAAATATAATTGGATGGTGGAAAATAGATTTTTAAGGCAATCCATCATTGTTAAACAAATTTAAGTAAGTGTGATTAAATTTTAATTATGATTATGTGAGAAATTTGGAGTGAGTGTTATTTAGACTTGTTGGAATAGTACAAGGAGATTGCATACAAAATTTGAAGTTATTTGATGGAGATTTGAATTGGCGCTTTTGATATATTTATCCTCGCTATTCAATTTTTGGGCGCGTATTTGTTCATGAATTGTTAAGTACCATATTTCAACTTTATTATTCCACTTGATATGTTGGGTTAAAAGGGAAGTGAGTTAGGTTCAATGTTAGGTCGAGTTAAATTTTATTGCTATGGGTTAAAATAACGTGGGATAAATTAGATGATGTGGACCATCGAATAGATGACACATCTCTAAACCTGATCTTTAAACATCACCTATTTTGAGCCGTTAATGAAGAGTGGCACCAACGGGCACTTTGATTCACGATGATAACCATAAAGGGTTAATTACTTGGGTGAGTCCCTTTTAATTAATAATAACTATTTTTAGACATATTCTTTAAATATTACCATCTATAGCAATATATAACAATATTATGTATACTTATTTTATTAGATTTAACTTCTTTTCTGCGTGGTTTCTTCCTTTCTTTCTATGTCTCGCTTCTTCTTTTCCACCCTGCATCTTCTCTCTCTTTATGTTCTTTTTCTCTTTCTCTTTCTTTTCTCTTTGCATCGTCTCTTTATATGCTCTTTCTATCTTTTTCTTTTCTCCCTGCAATTTCTCTCTCTATGCTCTTCCTTGATCATTCAATATTATATATATAAAAAACTTTTATCAAAGAAATGATTTATAAAAAAGTTAGGGATTCATAAATCGAAGAATTGGGGCTGCTTAGTTTGTAGAAGAAGTCAATTAATTATTTATTTATTGCTTTGGCGTGTCGACAATTTCCACTATAATGAAGATTATATAAATAATTGCATTCGTACTTGATGAGAATTTGTAGATTTGAGTATATATGAAGCTATGAAGGTTTAAATAAATGGAGATTTGAAGATATGATGTCATCTTTATGGTCTATACTTTCTCAAATCTGAAGGTGTATTCATAAGAGACAAGTAATATTTGAAGATACGATTCATCTTTGTAACAAATGAAGATATATAATAAACAACAAAATGAATTAAACTTGAATAAAAAATGTATTACACAATGTATTAATCAATAACATGCAAAATGAATGAAACTTTTACTAAAAGTGTATTAAACAAATATTAAAGTTGAATTAGAAGAGATAATTAAGCATGACTAAAAAAACATCACTAATTAACCAGTCAATGATCTATATAGTGAATTAAACATATATGAATAATGAATTAAACAAGTAATCTAATAGTAACAAATCAACAAATAAATTGCAAAATGAATTAAACTTGTATTACACAAATATTAAAGTTGAATTAGAAGAAAGAATCAAGCATAAATAAAGGACGTAATTAATAAAAGATCACATTGGTCTATAGAAGTGAATTAAACTTGTATTAACAATGAACTAAACAAGTAATCCAATAGTAACAAATCAACCAATAAACTTCAAAATGAATTAAATTTGCATCAAAAGTGTATTATATAATTAGAGTTGAATAAGAAGAGAAAATTAAGAAGGATTGAAAAAACTGAATTAAACTTGTATTATTCATGAATAAAACATGAATTATATATGTCTTATAAATTATTTTGATTTGTATCACTACGAACATGAGTAGTGCTTGCAATATATATTAAAAATGTATTGTTCATGAATAAAATTTATATTATATGTCTTGTAATTATTTTAAATTATAGAACTAAAAAAATGAGTGACGACTACAATATGTATTAAAAATGTATTGTTCATGAATAAAATTTATATTATATGTCTTGTAATTATTTTAAATTATAGAACTAAAAAAATAAGTGACGACTACAATATGTATTAAAAATGTCTTCTGTGTGTCTTATAAATGTATTATTAGTGTGTTACCTAAATTATTTCTGTTGGTATCACTAAGAAAGAACTGAAGTGTGCAATATGTTTATAAATGTACTATTCATAATAAAACGTATACTATATATATCTTATAAATTATATTGATTTGTATCTTAAAGAAAAAGAGCGATGTTTGCAATTTTTATTACAAATGTATTGTGCCTATGTTATAAATGTGTTACTCAAATTATTTTAATACAAGTTTAATACAATTATGAAATATAACTAATACAACTTTAATGCAATTGCCATACAGTTTTGTAAACTTCACCTTTTTCGAGTTTTAATATAATATTTCTTCTAAAATCAATTATATAAACTTAACCAAGCCTTGTTAAAATTGAGATTCAATTATTTGCAGGAATAACTTATCGAAATAATAAATTCGTAAAATTCAAATAATGAATTCAAAATTTGAATCTTTACAATGATCATGAATGGTGAACTCTTGCTGATGTGATTTTAGAAATTTAAAATTTATGCTTGAAAATATAATTTTATACAAATATTTGGTCTTTCTGTTCCTCTACTGTCCTGATTTTTAAAAAAATAGTGAAATGTGTATAAAAATTAATTTGAGGAGAGTTGTTTAAAAAAAAATTCAATAAAAAGAAGAATGAAAAGAGGAAGAGGAGGAGAAAGATAAAGAATGACGGAAAGAGAAGAAGAAGAATTTAAATAAAAAGAAGCCGAGGAAGAAAAGAAACAAGGGCACAGAAGCGAAGCGACAATACATTTTTTTATTAAAAAAATGTTATAATCAGTAAGAAAAATTATACTGTCATATATGATAAATATTTTCTTGACATAGCATATTTATGTGATTTACCCTAACATAAATGTGTCCAACTATTAATTGATGACATAAATAAATTCTTTTTAATAGCTTAATGATATATTTAAGCTTTTCCCCCTTCTTCTTTATTATACTTTGTTTAAACTTTAAAGATGGAAAAGAATCCCTTAATTTAAGGTAATCAAATAATTTGTTATAAGATTCAATTAAGAATTATAATTATCTCTTCAAGTTCTTAAATGTTGTTATAGAAAAAAAAAGAACTACTTTGTAATATAGAATAAATACAATATTATGTATGTAGTTACGTTTTAAGAACGATCACATAACAGATATGAATATGAAATTTCAAATTTCATAGTTAGAAGTCTACATATTTAACATGTGAAGTTCAAATCTCGTAAAAATGGTTATTTTTTTTTAAAAATTAAATAAAAAAGTTATCAATAAACATTAATTTCAAACTTTAAATTTTGTATTCAATAAAAAGGGTCAACAAAGTGAAAATACTTAAGCATATGGTACAAATTTAAAGAGGAAATTAATTTAAAGAGAGGACAAATAGGAGAGGACAAGAGAAATAAATTTTCATGTTGTTAATTGTCTGGCAAGGAGGGCCACACTACGGTTAGTCGTTAAATTATGAAACCACCAACGGTTTTGGTGAGAGAAAATGACAAAAATACCCCTCTTACAAACGAGGATAGATTTAAAATAATCTCTTAAATATGCACGTTATAGTTTTGACTTTTTGAATTTTGTTAAAAGTTAACACTGTCGGTTAGATTGGAGGGAAAAAGTAACGAGTAAATAAAAAGATATAAAAAAATATATATAACAGAAGTTACACTTTATGGAGTTCTTTTACTAAACGCTAGAACTAAATATATAAATAAATAAATAATAGCAAAAATTATAAAATTAGACTTTTAAATGTAAGTTTCACTATTTTTCTTTGTTTCTTTTATTGTTCACATCAAATCTAATTGATAAAGTTTGATAAATAATTAATGAAAATTAAAAAATATTATATTTTGATGAGAGTAAAAAATCAAGATTATTCATTACACACTTAAGAGACTATTTTGAATGTATCATCCAACATAAGAGCCACTTGATTATTAATGCAATAATATTTATATTTATGTAATTATGTTGTAATGTTTTTTTCTAAAATAATATAAATAAATGAAGGACCTTTCATAGAATGACATTATTATAGATAATTCTTACTGACTGATTATCTCTGAGATTCTTTTTTTTTTTTTTTAACTTTTTCAAGATTTTTCACAGATTTAGTTGTTTCCAAAAATAACTTTAATTTAATTTATGCCAAGCACAACTATTCCCAAATATCATTTCACCTTAATATTAAATTTTATTTTTAATCATAATAAAATGTGATCAACCGCTTATTATATTTTCACATGCGAATGTTAAAGCCCCACAAAATAATTATTCATCAAAAATAAAATTGAAAAGTAAAAGATAAACATTATTTCTATTTTAAATTTTGTATTCAATTAAAAGGGCAAATAAGAGTAAAAAACGAGAATGCTTAAGCATAAGGTACAAGCTTGAATAGGAAATTTTTCTTTAAAGAGATTACAAATTTTCTTGTTGTTAGTTGTCTGGCAAACTCAAAGGACGCGGTATAAAGTGACGTTTGATTGTGAAAATAGATTATTTTCACTTTATTTGAAATTGTTGATGTTATACTTAAAGTTGAAGTGGCGTATAAATATATAATTAATTTGTTTTTAATGAATAATGTTATAAGATTATCTTCAATATTTGAGATATTTTAAGCTGATAGAGTACCTCAATTTCGCATAAAATAAAATTTGTGGTAACAAATCACTTATAGAAAATGTTATTAACGATAATTTTTCTTGTTGGACTTTATTAATGAAATAATGTCTAATGAGTTACTGCGAATTACATTTATTTTAGTTTTAGAAAATTTCAAAAAACATATTATTAAGTGAATTGGTTCAAATGATATTCTCTCTAGTTCATAATAATTGTACTTTTTTTCTTTTAGCCTTTTTTCAATATTAAAAACTAAAGTAAATTGTTGTTGTTCCATACTCAAGAAAGTTGTTGAATCCCCTCCCCCACCCCCCCACCCCCCGCCATCCATTTTTACTCTTTACTTACATTTTTTGGATAATAAGTTCAAGAAAGTTAATTACTCATATTTTTATCGTACTTTAAATTATTTGTATAATCAAATATTAGAACGAATCTTATTGGATTTTTCAAGGGGGCGCAAATCCATGTAAATCACATACTACTTTGTCTTGAACTAGAACTCAAAAATCACAACACGTAGCGTTCAAAACAAGCCCCCTAATGTCATACAAAAGAGACGTAGGAATTGCTTAGCCTCACGAAAATTTTATGACCATGTCAAAAGACTCTAGCTTTAACCGTAGCTAATTGTAACTAAGAAACCACTCATTTCGCTTGACGAGAGAATAACTAAAAAACCAACATAAATATAATGTCTAAATTTCTATCCTAATTCTTTTTTATTATTTAACAATCCACTAAATATGAAACGAAAAAAATATATTACTTCGATCAAAAATTTAAAAACGTCACACTTCACGATCTCGCGTGTTAGAACCATGGCTGTGTGTTTAAGTAAATATTTTAGAGTGAGCATGGTTCGGTTCAGCACGCGCATACAGCTTTATTGAATTTTTTAGTATATTGGAGAGACTGGCCCCTGACTGAGCGAGTATGTGTACCACTGTTTCTTTGGCCTTTATCTCCCTTTTACAGCAGCACAAATACCCATCAAAGTTGGTATCACACTATCTACTTCTCCTGCTAATTGCAAATACAGAGAGAGAGAGAGAAAGAAAAACTACCCAAACGTGCGCTGTAAAGAGCTCTTTTTGACTCTCTGTTTTAGTGTAGAAAGGGGGAAAGTGTTGAATTTGGGAGGGAGGGAGAGGGGGTGCTAATGTGAAGAATGAGACTAGACCTAAGAACAGATAAAGAAGCAGATGGGCAATTGTGGTACTAGAGAAGAATCTGCTGTTGTCTCCAATGCTCATCATCAAGGTTTCTTTCTCTTCTTTTCTCAGATCTGTTTCATTTTTACTAGTTATTTGACTAATTGGAGAAATACCCATATGCTACTTTTTGTGTTATGATCCTCTTTAGTGATTTTGTACTGAAAAGGTTCAATCTTGAACAACAATGTTTGAACTAAAATGGGGTTTTGATACTTTTTGTGTTATGATCCTCTATAATGATTTTGTGCTGAAAAGGTTCAATCTTGAACTGTAATTTGAACAACGGTGTATGAACTCAAATGGGGTTTTGATTACTTTTTGATTTTTGTGTTTTTTTGATGGGCAGTCCAGCAGCAGCAGGGGTTATCGTTGGGAAGCAGGATAGGTATTGATTCAAAGAAACATAGTCATAGTCGTTCTACATCAGATCTGAGTGATCCTTCCACTCCGAGAAACTTAGAGGATTTTAGAAAGAATGCTGTACTGTATACTCATATAATTGCATTTACTCTTTTTGAGCTGGAGACAATTACTAAAAGCTTCCGATCTGATTATATACTTGGTGAGGGTGGTTTTGGAACTGTTTACAAGGGCTACATTGATGAGAATGTTCGTGTTGGACTTAAGTCTTTGCCGGTTGCTGTCAAAGTACTTAACAAAGAGGGGCTTCAAGGTCACCGTGAGTGGCTTACTGAGGTCAACTTTCTTGGACAGCTTAGGCATTCTAATCTTGTCAAGTTGATCGGGTATTGCTGTGAGGATGACCATCGTTTGCTCGTTTATGAGTTCATGTTTAGAGGAAGCCTTGAGAATCATCTCTTCCGAAGTATGTGTCCTCTTGTTGTCCCTCTTGTTTTGTTGCATCATCTTGTGGTTAACTTGATGTTTTTTGATTTCTGCTATTCTTATCGAATAAGATGCACATTTTTTTAAATATTACTACGATAGCTTTAGGTGTGTGAGAGAGTGAGAATCTCAAGTACATGTTATATTTGCTTAGCCTGCTGCATATTGGCTTCTGCTGACTCACTGCAATGCTGACATAGTTGTTGTCTCATATGTACCTTCGCCTCTAAGGTCATTACTTTTGTCACCTTAGAATTAATTGCCTATAAACAGTTATATCGTGTCATAAACAACTCCACGGATTATCAGATCAAAACAGGGATGAAATTTACAACTCACGGAACAACTTTTAGCGAATTACCCCCCTCCCTCAAAATAAAAAATAAAAATAATAATGGGTCTGCTCATCTTCATCAGTCCGTGTGTAAAACCGTCAGGTTTGAGCTTCATGATGCAGCAGGCCTAATTCACTAAAATTCATGCTGGAATGACAAAGTTGGAAACTTGTGTCCTTGTAGAGGTACATTTTTGAGTCGGCTTGATCTTTTAGTGTTGTACCAACAGTTTCACCTGTTGTAGTCGAGCTTTTTACCACTCAGAAAATGATGCAGCTCCTAAGAGATATTAGTAGTAGATGAACTTTGTAAACTTTGAGATGTTAATCTAAATTTTCCTGGCTTAGTTGTATATTATTGGAATCACATTACTAGGTTTACTAGCCTTCTATTTAATGTTACAGAAATGCTAGATTCAGCCATGCACCTAGTTGAAGAATCTTGTGTTGAGAATGATATTTAGCTCTATGAATAATGCTGTAAAATAGGAGAAGTGGTGCTAATGATTGTATATGCTCCTTTGTTTGGTGAACATGTTTGTCTTTTGTGATTGGTGCTTCAAATCACTGATACTTCAGCCTTAGTAACTAATCTTCTTTGCTTCAAGCTGATGAATCATGATATTAAATTCTTACTGCGTAAAAAGAAATAAGTGTTGGGTTTGCTAAGTTGTGGTATTTCTTGAGGCTTTCAGGGGCTACTGTGTCATTATCTTGGGCTACAAGAATGATGATTGCTCTTGGAGCAGCTAAAGGGCTTGCATTCCTTCACAATGCAGAAAGACCAGTTATCTATCGTGATTTCAAGACCTCAAATATATTATTGGATTCTGTAAGTCATGTTTCCAGGACTTGTATTATGTAACTCACTTGATTTCCTCTGGTTTTACCTTTTCTTGTTTGACTTTGTCTTGATTGGAATAACATGAGATTGGTGGGAATTGCAGGATTATACGGCCAAACTATCTGATTTCGGGCTTGCAAAAGCAGGGCCACAAGGTGATGAGACCCATGTATCCACTCGTGTGATGGGTACCTATGGTTATGCAGCTCCAGAATATGTTATGACTGGTATGTACCTGCTCCCCCTCTCCCAAAAATAGGTCTTGACTGATCTGTTATCATGCATTTGTTTGATTCTTCAATTCCGACTTAAAACTACAGTACTCTAAACAATTCAAAGTCCGGAAAAAGAAAAAAGTAAGAGTTGATAGCAATACTCAATCTGTCTTCTGTATATTTTTAAGCCAAATTTGGAGGCAAAATTGAGAATCACGGTAGAAGTATCTATTTGATGTTTGGCGTACCTGAGACAAGTTGAAATATGTTTTGGACACAGGACACCTTACTGCAAGAAGCGACGTGTACAGTTTTGGTGTAGTACTCCTAGAACTATTGACGGGAAGGAAGTCTGTTGACAAGACCAGACCAAGCAAGGAACAGAATCTAGTTGACTGGGCTCGGCCAAAACTTAACGATAAGAGAAAAATGCTGCAGATTATAGACCCTAGATTAGATAACCAATATTCAGTGAGGGCAGCTCAAAAAGCTTGCAGTTTGGCATACTATTGCCTGAGCCAAAACCCCAAAGCAAGACCCTTGATGAGTGACGTAGTTGAAACTTTAGAGCCACTACAATCCAGCGGTGGCAGTACAAATGAAGCCTCATCAACTGGAACAGCTGTTCGATTTGCCATAGGAAAGGTCCCAGATTACAGAACACACCACCGTTATGGTAGCTCTCTTGGTACTGCAGCTGGTTGTCGGTCTCCCAACCCAAACTGTTCCCCAGGTGGCCCTGCAGCATGCCGTGTTAGATAAGGAACACGACATAACTGAATGTAGCTTTGGGTGTACTGCTGTTCTATACTTTTGGATGTAAATTGCAGGAGAAAGTATAGTCTTTTAAGCTTGTTGTGGTTCTTAAATGGGCAAATCTGTACCAGGTGAAGAGCAATTTGCTGACACAGCTTTTGCTTCTTCCCTTTTTTTCCCTCCATTGTTGCCTCATCGAAGAATTGAATGTGTGTTTGAGTAAGTAATAGTACTAGTTTGATTTTGCATTTATATATATATCATTCCGCGATGAAAGTAGAGGTGGATGTGTAAATCCCACATTTGTGAAAACTGACTATGCAGGTGTGGTATAAACACTTCTGTAAGTTTCTCAGTTCCATGTTTTGGCTCGAAATATCAATGACCGGTCCAACAACTTGAAGTTAGAGTACCATATCACTTTTCCATTTTTTGATACCCTAGAAATTCCCTGGTAGACATACGAGTCCTACGTGAGAAAGTAATGAGAAAATTCATCAAACACCCTTGTAATATGACTCAAATATACTCTATGTATTTTGAAATCAAACACTTTCTTTCTACCCAGTGTTATCAGTGGAAAAAAATGAAAAAGGTGAAATATATTATTATTTTACTATAGTTGGAATTGCTTTATTTTGAAAAAAATACTGTTCTTAAACTTTAGTTGGATACTTCTTAAAATTAAGCTAATCTAGTCATTTTGGGGTTGTTTGGTTTAAAGCAAAGTTAAAGAAGATATTTTTAGTGCAAGAATTGCATAATATATAGATATTATAAAGAAAGCTCAGAATATAATAATAATAATAAGAAGACAAGAAGTATAAGATAGAGGAGAAAAATTTTCTTATTCAAGTATGTCTTCCAAATGGTGAGTGATTCTCTATTTATAGTGTTGAGATATCACTCTAAAAGTCATCTAATTAACATAGACATAGTTATCTTGGAAGTTCTTATCACCTTGGAAGCACCTATACATGGATCCATTTAATAGTGGATAAATCTAATAAATAATCCACATATACTATACAATGGATTTACAACACTCCCTTTTGGATATCCATAGATTATGTGTCTCGTTAAAACCTTACCAGGAAAACCCAACTTGGGACAAAATCATAGTTAAGAAAAAGAGTACAATGCGTATTTCACTCCCCCTAATGAAAACTTTACTTAATATCTCGGAGACGGCGCATTCCAATCTTGTATCTCAACTTCTCAAACGTTTGACGTTGGCAATGCCTTAGTGAATAAATAAAATCAGCAAGATTATCACTTGAACGAATTTGTTGAACTTCTATCTCACCATTTTATTGAAGATCATGCGTGGAAAGAACTTTGGTGAAATATGCTTTGTCCGGTCTCTTTTGATGTATCCTCATTTCAATTGAGCTGTACATGCAGCATTATCTTCATACATTGTGGTTGGTATATTCTTTTTCAAAAAATCACACATTTCATGAATATATTGGATCATTGATCTCAACCAGACACACTCTCGACTAACTACATGGATGACTATTATTTCTGCATGAATTTGAAGAAGTGCCTACCAACGTTTGCTTCATTGATCGCCAAGATATTGCCGTGTCTCCAAATGTAAACAAATAGCCTGTTTGTGATCGAGCTTTATGCGGATAAGATAAATACCCCGCATCTGCATAACCAATTAGTTCTGACTTGGATTCATTGGAATAGAATAAACACATGTCCATGGTCCCCCGAAGATATCAAAGTATGTGTTTAACACCTTTTCAATGTCTTTTTGTTGGGGAGGAACTGAATCTTGCCAGTAGACTTACTGCAAAACAGATATCTGGTCGAGTATTGTTAGCAATGTACATTAGTGCACCGACTGCACTAAGGTAAGGAGTTTCATTACCAAGAAGTTCTTCATCCTTCTCTTGAGGTCGAAATGGATTTGTATTGATGTCAAACGATCTTACCACCATTGGAATACTCAATGCATGTGAATTATCCATGTAAAAACGCTTTAATATCTTTTCAGTGTACGTTGATGGATGAACAAGTATTCCATTTGACAAATTCTCAATCTGTAGACCAAGACAAAATTTTGTCTTGCCGAGATCTTTCATTTCAAATTCTCTTTTCAGACACTCAACAGCTTCTAAAAGCTCTTTACGAGTGTCAATGATGTTCAAATTATCAACATACACAACTATTTTAACAAATTCAGATTTCGAGCGTTTAATAAAAATGCAGGGACAAATCAGATCATTTTGGTACCCTTTCGTTAATAAATATTTACTTAAACGATTGCACCACATCCTCCCTGACTGTTTCAATCCATACAACGATTTCTAAAACTTTATTGAACAAGTTTCTCTTGAATCTTTGTATGCTTTAGGTATTTTGAATGCTATGGGAATTTTCATAAAAATATCGTGGTCTAAGGAGACATATAAATAGGTTATGACAACATCCATTAGACGCATTTTAAGCTTTTCATGAACTGCCAGATTTATGAGATATCTGACGGTGATTGCATCTACCACAGGAGAATATGTCTCCATATAATCAATGACATGTCTTTAAGAAAAAACTTGACCAACGAGTCAGCCTTTATATCTCACGACTTCATCTTTCTCATTTCTTTTTCGTACAAAAATTCATTTGTACCCCACTGGCTTGATACCTTCAGGTCTTCGGACTATTGGTTCAAAAACTTCACGTTTTTCTAATGAAACCAATTCTGCTTGAATTGCATCCTTTCATTTTGGCCAATCATTTCTCTGTCTACATTCGTGAACAGATTTTGGCTCAAAATCTTCATCTTATTGCATTATGTCAATAGCAACATTATAGGCAAATATGTTGTCAATCACAACATTATTTCGGTTCCACAACTTTCTCGTCGAGACATAATTCATTGAAATTTCATTGTTTTAAGAAGTTTGAACCTTCTCAGATATTTCATTATGTATTATGACTTAGGTCTCATCTTGATAAATTTCTTTCAACCAATGATCATCTTTATCGTTTATTCCTTTTCTCCTTTGAGAATTTTTATCCTTGGAACCAATTGATCTACCACGCTTCAAATGTGTTCTAAACTCATTTGCCTTAACCAATTTGTTCCGTCGAGATATCAACTCGAATTGGAGCATTAGTAGCTGGAATATGCGATTTAGTAATCCTTGGAAGATTAGTAAATGCATCTGGCAGCTGATTTATAATGTTCTGCAAATAAATTATTCTTTGAACTTCTTGCTCACAATGGTTTGTTCGAGGATCTAGATGAGATAGAGATGATGATATTTCAATATATCTCTTTTCCGAACGACTTATGTTCTCCCCCTAATGTTGGATATACTGATTCATCAAAATGACAATCAACAAATCTTGCCTTAAATAAATCTCTAGTCATAGGCTCCAAATATTTTATGTTTGAAGGAGATTCATACCCAACATATATTCCCAACCTTCTTTGGGGCCCCACCTTTGTGCGTTGTGATGGAGCAATTGGGACATACATCGCACATCCAAAAATTCTAAGATGGGAAATGTTTGGCTCTTGACCAAAACTCAATTGTAATTGGGAGAATTCATGATAATTGGTCGGCCTTATGTGCACAAGTGTTACTGCATGCAAAATAACATGCCCCCACATAGACAGAGATAACTTTGTTCTCATTAGTAATAATCTAGCTATCAATTGCAGACGTTTAATCAATGATTCTGCTAGACCGATCTGAGTGTGAATGTCGCGCCCCATTTTCGCAGAAAACGGGTTTTGTGCACGACCTAACAACTCTTTTGGGATTTCGAGTTTGGAGTCGCCACCTAACGAATTAAGGCGCGTTAGGGCACCTATCTAACCTAACTAAGTCTAACAAAGGTCAACGAGTCAGAGATTAGGGTAAGGGTTCAAATTACCTCGAGGGGAAGGTGTTAGGCACCCCTCGAGGTCCACAAGTGTGGGTCCCGACCGTATCTCATGCAATCTATGTGGGGGTTACAATTAGCAATCAAGGTCACTTTATTTATTAATTTATTTAATCTTGCTAAGTGATAACAAATATAAAAAAACAATTAATACTATTTTATTATTTTTCCATTAATTCGAGCATGCAAGACTAGGTGATAGCAATAAACAATCAAGTTTTATTTTTATTTAAGCATATGAGACTATGTTATAAACAAAATTTACAAATATTAAGAAATTAATATGTGCTAAAGTAAAGTTTGAAAATTAGTAGGAATTTTTATTTTTTTAAAAAATGTTTGTTTCTTTATATGGATGATGCCACAATATTGTTGATCGCGCTCCTCCACCATAGAAACAATTTTGATTTGAGGTCGGTCTTGAAAAAAAAGTTTATGATTTAAAAGATTTAGTTTGCATATAGGCACATAAACATTTACATATAAATACACATAATTTCTTTTGAAATTCATGGGTAGGTGGTACTTCCCGGGACGCGTCGGTTTAATTTTAAAAATTGGAACTAGACCTTATAGTTCCTTTGACTTTTCCACTAACGATAGGTTAGGAGATATTGCTTATAATTTATTTCAAAAAATAAACAATGTCATAATCAATCAAAATTTTTAAAGGATGATTGAATAATGACTCTTAAGAAAATTATGTTGCAAAACTTTGTAAGTAAGGAAAAAAAAAAACTAGTAGAACATTAAGGTGGTAAATTTATTAAATGCAAAGGTTTTGATATGAAATATTCAAAAGCCAAGTAGTTTGTTAAATGCATGAAATGATTTTAATTTTGTATCATTATTATTTTTTAATAACATAACATATTGCATCATGAATGCGGGAATCTTCAAGAAGACAAATAAGATTACTAATTAAATAATATTAACTAATTTTAGGGGAGGGCACAAATATGCACAAACAAATTTTATTTTTTATGGATATGTTAAAAGTTATTTACAAGCCTATAGACATGAATTTCTAGGTGTTCAAAAAAAAGTAACACATATATGCATAATTTTGTGAATCTAAATGATATGAGCAAATTAATCCTTTGGCATGGTTTCTACGTGACAAGACAATGCTAAAAGTTATAACATTTTTAAAACACCTAATCAGCCTACTAAATTATTAGGATTTGATTTTAACATTCAAAAATTAATGGAATCTAGTTATTTTTTTTAAGACTTATTAACAAAAGTGTCAAGCAAATTGAAAATTGGTTAGATTATAAAACCTACAAACAATAATTCTAGGTGGTTATAGACAAACCTATAGGCATGATTTCTAACTTTTTTAAAAAAAAAATTTACAATGAACAAGTAGGCATGTAAATCCCCCTCCCTTAGACGATCCCCCAAATAAATTTATATATATGATCTTTAGAGTTACAAATGTTACAACATTCGAATAAATAAAATAAGAAAGAAAAAATATAGATTCAAATAAGCAAATAAATCTTTCTTCATGGTTAATCTTCAACTTGAACTTCAGGTTTGAAACCTGTTAAAGCAATCAAATAACTACGCAAGTAATCACACTTATTAGTCAAGGTGAGACATTATGCAATTGTTTAACAATTTATACATAACAAAGGAATAGAACAATGAGCTTACACAAATGTATGAATACAAAAATAATTTGAATGTTAATTCTGAATACTAACCGGTTAAGTAGATTAGGAATGGTAGCAATGAAAAACAAGTTGATCCAACCTTTACTCAAACAAAAGCAAATATCGAAGAGCACTTGAATGTTTACCGAAATCTTAATGTATTCAGAGTAGCAAGAGAGCAATGAGAGAATGAAGAGTGATGAGAGTACTTGTGATTGAGAGTGATGATTATATGAGTTCATGAAATAATGAAAGGAAGGGGTCTTATTTATATAGCAAAGAGGGGGAAACAAATAAGGAAAATAAATATTTAAAGGAATCAATTAAATATATTATTTTCCTTATTATAAAGAGTATAGCTAAATCAACAAATTAATTATTTTTTACCAAATTTAAGCAAGTAAAATAAAAATATGAAGAGTAATATATGTTTTCCTTAAATAAAGAAGAACCAAATTATAGAAACATTTATTTTATTTATTTATTACCTAAATCAATCAAATCCAATTACAAAAAGAAAAAAGAAAAAAGAATTTTTTTTTAACAACTTACCTGTTAATTCAAAGACTTGCCATAAATATAACATCAAATCATGTCAATTTAAGCACAAGTAAAGCAAGAATAACAGTAAGACTAATTCACAGCTAAGATATTCAAATCAACAATTAAAGGGTTATTAAGGATTGATATATTTATCCTTTTTTTTAAGGAGCGATTAAGATGAAGTCCGTATATAGAATTATGTAAATACTTCAATAATTAAAAAAATGAAACTCACACGCATGGATTTGAACATACCATAACATGAATTTTGACTAAAAAATCTTAATGCAAAGACCACCATGGAAACAAGTGAGTTCTAATTTAGATAGAGAAATCACAACCTAGACTTTCTTTCAAAAGAAAGTATCAGTACGATGACATTACGATACTGAAATAAATCGCAAACTTTAAAACCAAGAACAAAGTGTTGAAATAAACAGAATAATATTTACCTGGACGGATCTGTTGAAAGATCTGTCTTTCATATGCATAAAACTTTGAAATGGTTGATAGAATGCGTTGTTCCTCCTCGACGGTTGCTGCTACTGCTGGTAGCTCGTGACTGCTGGACGAAATCAACGGTTGGAGCTGACCGCTAACTGTCGGCCTCGTGTTGCTGATGGTCCTGCAAAATAAAAGGGAGAAAGGAAAGAAAATAAATAAAAATGAAACGAGAGGCTGAGGGAGATGAAGAGGAGGCGGCGGCTGGTTCTAACTCGCTTCGCGGGGACTGCTGCTTCATCACTGCTGTGGGTGGTGTTGTGCTGCTGCGTGCGTCGGAGCGGCTGCTCGCCATTTGCGAGAGCGACGAGAGGGAGGCAATGAGGAGAAGAGAGCGATGGGAGAGGAGGGAGGTTGGCGGCTTGGAAAAGGGAGAGAGAAGAGGGAAACAGATGGAACAATAAGAGGGAAAGAGAGGGGGAGCGGCTGAAAAAAGAGAAGGGAGGAGAAGGGGAGGAAGAGAACGAGTTGGAGAGAGGGAGAAGGGGAGAAAACAGAGGAGAGAGAGATGGTCGTTTGCCTCCTCTTTGCAGCTGCTGGCCGGGCGCAGGGGTTCTCGCCGGCGACTGTTGCTGACTCCTCGCCGGTCACGGCTGCTGATGCTGCTCGCCATGGCTACTAGTTGTTGCTTGTCGCCTGGCAGCTCGCCGGTGGAGCTTCTCGCTGCCAGAGAAAAGAGAGAAGGGAGGAGAAGAGGGAGGAGAAGGAGGAGGAGGAGCGACGGGAGAGGGGAGGAAGAGAGAGGAGGGTTGGCGGCTGCCAAGGAGAGGGAGGGAGAAGGGAGAGGGGAGGCGGCTGGAGAGGAAGAGGAGGGAGAAGAATGGGTTAGAATTTTAGGTTTTGGGGTCTTTTGGTGTTGAGAAAATAAAAGATTTAATCACAACCGTTGATCTAATTTGAAATGAGGGGCTAGGATTCGATTAATAAAATAGATGGATGAGATTAAAAGATAAGATGTATTGAAATCAGATTGGATTGAATATGGAATGGCTACAATTGCAATTAAAATGGCTAGAATTGAAATGAAAGAGAGGCTATGATTGTAATAAAAATTTAATTGGAGTAGCTAGAATTGAAAGAAATTATGATAGAATAGGCTAAAATTTAAAATTTAAGGAAAGTGTAAGAATTACTATTTAATTAAAATACTACATATATTAAAATATTTTTATATAATTGAAAATCATTTAAATTTTAAAATATTTGGAGTTCATTAATAATTTTAAAATATTTTAATAATATTTACGATAAAGTAAAACATACTAAAATATATAATTTTCAAGCAAAGTCGGCAAAAAATTCTAAAATTTAAAATACGTATTTAATTGAATAGTATTCCTAAACATGATCAAAAGTCGGTCAAAATTGGGTGTCAACAGCTGCCCCTTGGTTGATTGAGAATGAAGAATGAATTGTCAGGCAACCAACGTTGACTTAGTAGCCGATTTTATCCGACCGACGACAGATGTCAGTGGATCAATTGAAACGATATAGAGTTGAAAAAGGGTACGACCGAGACTTTTGTTTTAAGTCGCCTACATATCTCTGGTTATACGAGAATCAGGTCGTGTGTAGTTCTAGATTCAAGAGCAAATGAAACTCTTAAAAGTTGAAAGAGCGCTAAGGTATTTGAAAGGCACGATATCGGCTAGAATGGATAAGATTAGAGTAGCGAGAAAAGAGAGATAGAGTGGCTAAAAGAGCATGACAGAGAAGCGAGAAGAGCATGATAGAATGAGGTAATCAGCCTTTGAGCACGGTTCAGAGTATGAGTAGCAAAGAATTGATAGAGTCATTGTTGTGATAGAGGATAACATGATAATTGTAATCAAGGGCGATCGATCATATCTGCAAATTCTAGATAAAATGTTAGCTTATAAATAGATAAAGTATGACCAATAATAATAAAATATGAGTTCTAAATAAATGATAAGAGGTGATAAGAAGCATATCTGCTTTGAGACGTAGTGCAAGCCTTGATGGTCTTTAACTTCTTTAAGGATTGAAACCCATCTCTGAAGAATAACTCAAACTCCAATAGATTTGGTAGTATAGCGATATAATAATATAAGAAAAATCTCTGGTTGTTAGGAGAGTCTAAACGTCATTTTAAGGCGAACGAGCCTAAGCACCATATTTTAAGGCGTAAAAGCCTAAACATCCTATTGTAAGGCTGAAGAGCCTAAATGTCGTATTGTAAGGCAGACGAGCCTAAACATCGTATTGTAAGGCAGAAGAGCCTAAATATCGTATTGTAAGGCGGAAGAGCCTAAATGTCGTATTGTAAAGCAGACGAGCTTAAATGTCGTATTGTAAGGCAGACGAGCCTAAATATCGTATTGTAAGGCAGACGATCCTAAATATCCTATTGTAAGGCGGAAGAGCCTAAACATCCAATTATAAGGCGGAAGAGCCTAAACATCCTATTGTAAGGTGGAAGAACCTGAATGTCGTATTGTAAGGCAGACGAGCCTAAATATATATTCAGTTAGTCGTAGAAGAAAGTTGATAATTGCCTCTTCAAAAAAATATCTGAGGATAGTATGACTTACATATTAGCTCCTAGATATGACAGTACGCTCATATATAATTTATTCCTGCATCTAGAGAAAAATCGTAAATTCAAAAGGCGAGAGATGGTCATACCTGTGCTTGTTTTGCCTTTAGAGTTGCATTCCGTTGTGATGAAATTTTTGAGGATTTCTCAAAAATTTCTGCCCCAGTTTAGAGTATAAGATATATACTCACTTTTTAAAATATCTCTATGAAAATTTTTGAGGTTTCCTCAAAAATTCTGCCCCAGTTTATTAGTAGGGAATTTTTTATCCAGCTTCACTCAAAGAAAAATTGTAAGTTCCAAAGAAAGTGATTGTCTTTTATTTGGATATTAAGGCTCGACTTCGAATTCAAGTGTCAAATATGTTCATGGATTGTCAATTAGCCTAGATTTGAATTTGTAAAGAAGTGTTTTGAATGACCATGGGAAAGAAAAAAATTTTATTTGATAGAGACCGGACCCATCAAGGGTTGCCTACGTATCCAAAAGGAAATCAGGTCAAACGTAGTTCAGAATTACAAGGAAAAATGAAAGGAATGAGGAAGGCTTTGGGCATAAGGTCTGAGAACAATAAAGCCAACTTTGTTCATAAGAGTCTTGTCCTTATCATTTTCTCTGATGTGATTTGCGCTTCCTTATCAAGTGCCTAACGTACATCTTTGTAGGATCTCCTTGAACGATGAATGTATTCGCCATAGAAGGATTGCTATTGTTGTTTTGGGGTCCTTGTTGCACTATAATTTTTCCCTTTTCAATCATATTCTGAATCTTATTTCTCAATGCTGCACATTCTTCGGTGTCATGACCTTGAATGTTTGAATGTTAGGCACAATTTTTGGATAGATCAAAGTTTGAAGTAGAGTGCTTGGGAATCCATCCATTTATTGGTCTTAGAATTCCTTTAGCCCATAATCTCTGGAAAATGTCGGTCAAAGTTTCCTTTAAGGGAGTGAAGACACGAGGTTTCACAAAGTATAACTCAACAACTCTGGACAAAAGTTTGAGTTCAAAGCTCTACAAAAAAGAACATATCCCTTTAACTAATAAAAACTTTCTTTTTTACTAACTTTTTCACTCTATGTTTTCTCTTGTGTCTCAAACCAAATGAATACCATCACTATTTGTACTATAAGAATTCTTTATAACAATGAATAGGAAGATAATGGATAGTAAATAAATAAAAAATAACCTAGAAATTACATATGTTACGTAAATTATAAAAAATAATGAAGAAATAATAATTGAAATGTTATGAAGAAATAATGGTCATAGTTGACCATTAGATATCCTGCCACAAAACACTAACAAGTAATACTATCACAACGTTGAACAACAGAATGACAATTAAGTCAAATTCACTGCCAAAAAGAAGTTATACAATTTGCTAGTACTTATGCCATTATGTTTCACTTTCTGACAAGTATGTATGCAACAAGGAATTGGATAACACTTCAATATAAATTTAATAAAAAATACTAAAATGCTCTTCCTAAGCCAACATTAGTTAAAATTTTACTCTCTGCGTTTTAAAAAAATGACCTAGTTTAACTTGAAATGGAGTTTAAAAAAAAAAAAGATTTTTTTAATTTTGTGGTTCTAAATTAAAGTTATGTTAAATATACAAAAATGTCCTTTAATCTTGTGGTCTTAAACATGTTACGTGGAAAGTTAAAGTTAAAGTGTTGCCAAAAAGGAAAGTGGTCATTCTTTTTGAAACAGACTAAAAAAAATATGATCATTCTTTTTAAAACGAAGGGAGTAGTAGTTTATTTCTAAAAATAGAAAATATGACGATTAATAGCGGACTGAGATAGTAATATTAGATAGTAAACTCTCTATGTTAATAGCGAAGTATTATTCTCTTAATAGGTGTGTTAATTTAAAAGTAGACAAATAATTAAAGACGAAATATCAATTATTTTCTTGAATTTATAAAGCAATAACTAATTTATAAAAAGACGTGTATTTTATAACATAGGAAATATAACATAAGTTGAGAAAACACAAAAGCCGAAGATCTTTAACAGAATTCTGTACATCTACATAAATAGGGGGTGCTAGTTTTTTTTTTCCTTCTAAAATATTGATTGTGTTTGAATTAAATTTTCCACCTTACTTGTATCACAACATAGCACAAATAGAATGCTAGTCAAATTTTTGTTTTTGCTTTAAAAATTAAAATCAGAAAATATGTGTTATTGGAAAAAAGTTGAAATGTTGTTACGAGTGTTTGTATTTAGCAAAATAAGTACAAATTAAGGCTCGACTTCAAATTCAAGTGTCAAATATGTTCATGGATTGTCAATTAGCTTAGATTTGAATTTGTAAAGAAGTGTTTTGAATGACCATGGGAAAGAAAAAAATTTTATTTGATAGAGACCGGACCCATCAAGGGTTGCCTACGTATCCAAAAGGAAATCAGGTCAAACGTAGTTCAGAATTACAAGGAAAAATGAAAGGAATGAGGAAGGCTTTGGGCATAAGGTCTGAGAACAATAAAACCAACTTTGTTCATAAGAGTCTTGTCCTTATCATTTTCTCTGATGTGATTTGCGCTTCCTTATCAAGTGCCTAACGTACATCTTTGTAGGATCTCCTTGAACGATGAATGTATTCGCCATTGAAGGATTGCAATTGTTGTTTTAGGGTCCTTGTTGCACTATAATTTTTCCTTTTTCAATCATATTCTGAATCTTATTTCTCAATGCTGCACATTCTTCGGTGTCATGACCTTGAATGTTTGAAAGATAGGCACAATTTTTGGATAGATCAAAGTTTGAAGTAGAGTGCTTGGGAATCCATCCATTTATTGGTCTTAGAAGTCCTTTAGCCTATTATCTCTGGAAAATGTCGGTCAAAGTTTCCTTTAAGGGAGTGAAGACACGACGTTTCCTCACCTTATGTTGAGAAACCTGAGGGTTGGAAGGCCTAAGAATAGCATTGATTTGCTCAGTATTCTGATTTCTTTGTTTCGAAGGTATATAGGTTGATGCATCTTCGTTCCTTTCATCTAATGAGTCTTTCAGGACTTGAAAAGGAATTTGTGTATCAGCAATTCTTCCAGACTGAATGCCATATTCTAACTCTTTTCCAATTCGAATTAGACTGTCGAAACTTTGAACACCAGCGAAGAACAGGGTTTTGTAGTTTATACCGTCAAGTGATCTGATGAGAGTTTGGACCAACTCCTCTTCATGCGGTAAGTGACGTATCTTGGAGGCTTCCATTCTCCATCGTATGACATATTCCTCAAAAAAATCATGACTTAATTTCTTCAATTTGATCAAATTTAACATTGTAGGGTCAACCTTCTTATCAAACTTGTATTGTTCCAGAAAGTCTCGAGCCATGTCTTCGCATTCGAGCCAGTTGTCAAAGTCTTGTTTGACGTACCAAGTGAAGGCTATTCCTGATAAGCTTTGAATAAATAACCTCATTAGGAGAGGTTCATTGTTTTCTAAGCCAACTAACCTGCTGCAAAAATCTTTGAGATATGCTATTGGATCCCCACGTCCGTCGAACATGAAATCCTGACGGCAATTCGACTGCTGGGTGTAGACATAAATTTTTATACCTTAGGTCATGAGTAGGTATTGAGTTTAATCCTCCATTCACCTTTTTCTCCAAGTCATGCATTTTTCGCTGCAGTCCATCTAGCTTAGACTTCTCTATTTTGTCATTTATTCCCTCATATTGTGAAGCATCAAAGTTGAGGCGTGTTGGAGACCTTTGTTGAGAGAAGGTGTGAGTAGAGAAAGGATGAGGAGAGATGGTCCAAAAGGTACTTTGTGTTGGACGAGAAGATGGGTGATTTTTTCGAAGGTTGAACATATTTGTCATATTGCAGGTTCTTAGTCGAGCCAATTATCCAAATACTAGACAACCTTTAGTCAAAGAAGTAAATCAAACACAAAATCGAGTTATTATATAGTGAGCCAAAATTATAATTTCAAATGAATGACACAATAACTCAAAGTGGTACAATTATAATATTTAATAGATTAAGGTCACGTAATTGATTCAAGTTATACTTTGCCAATTTGAAGTTTAGAGTCAAAGAAAGTCTTTAATTACATTTTGATATAATAAGATGATCAAATTGACACATAAGTATGCAATTTGTCTAAAGGGTGTTGGGGCCCTTTAAACAATAGGGTGACTACTAATTATGTAGATTGACGCCAAGGGTCGAACCACCTAGGGTTTATGCAGCATGTATGACCTAACAAGGACTTCTAAGAGTTGTCTTGACGCAGACTTGAAAGGGATTCTATGTGAGAGACTCGTGGCTTCGCGGTAGTAAAACTATCCGTTACGTCCACGCATATGCCGACTCTCTATAATGGATATTTGAATAGAATTGGAGTAGTTGTGAGAGGTGCAAAGACACAATATCACGAGAACAAAATAAAAAAAAGGAAGAGGGTCCCAATTGGGGGAAGTATGAACGAAATGTCAGTTATCAAAGCAATAAACACTTAACATTTAAATTGGAAAGCGGTAACATATAGGCAGTTTATAAACAATAAATAAATAAATAAGCATGAATAAATAAAGGAATTTAAACATATAAAGATATTTTAAAAATATACACAAATAAGGAAAAAGGATATGAATTAAACATGTAATTAAACTAATAAGGGAAAAGAGAAGAGGTGAAACATGGTAATAAACAATTAAGGAAAAAGAAAAGAGATGGAACATGGAGAGAAGACAGTAAATAAGACAACAAAATAAACTAAACATGGTAAGCAAATAATGAAATGACAAAAATAAAGTAAAACCCTAAAAAAATAAGCAATTAACACGTAATGGTAAGAACCTAATATCCCCAGCGGAGTCGCCATTCTGTTGCGCCCCATTTTCGCAGAAAACGGGTTTTGTGCACGACCTAACAACTCTTTTGGGATTTCGAGTTTCGAGTCGCCACCTAACGAATTAAGGCGCGTTAGGGCACCTATCTAACCTAACTAAGTCTAACTAAGGTCAACGAGCCAGAGATTAGGGTAAGGGTTCAAATTACCTCGAGGGGAAGGTATTAGGCACCGCTTGAGGTCCACAAGTGTGGGTCCCGGCCGTATCTCATGCAATCTATGTGGGGGTTACAATTAGCAATCAAGGTCACTTCATTTATTAATTTATTTAATCTTGCTAAGTGATAGCAAATATAAAAAAATAATTAATACTATTTTATTATTTTTCCGTTAATTCGACCATGCAAGACTAGGTGATAGCAATAAACAATCAAGTTTTATTTTATTTAAGCATATGAGACTATGTTATAAACAAAATTTACAAATATTAAGAAATTAATACGTGCGAAAGTAAAGTTTGAAAATTAGTAGGAATTTTTATTTTTTAAAAAAATGTTTGTTTCTTTATAGGGATGATGCCACGATATTGTTGATCGCGCTCCTCCACCATAGAAACAATTTTGATTTGAGGTCGGTCTTGAAAAAAAAGTTTATGATTTAAAAGATTTAGTTTGCATATAGGCACATAAACATTTACATATAAATACACATAATTTCTTTTGAAATTCATGGGCAGGTGGTACTTCCCGTGACGCGTCGGTTTAATTTTAAAAATTGGAACTAGAACTCATAGTTCCTTTGACTTTTCCACTAACGATAGGTTAGGAGATAGTGCTTATAATTTATTTCAAAAAATAAACAATGTCAAAATCAATCCAAAGTTTTAAAGGATGATTGAATAATGACTCTTAAGAAAATTATGTTGCAAAACTTTGTACGTAAGGAAAAAAAAACTAGTAGAACATTAAGGTGGTAAATTTATTAAATGCAAAGGTTTTGATATGAAATATTCAAAAGCCAAGTAGTTTGTTAAATGCATGAAATGATTTTAATTTAGTATCAGTATTATTTTTTAATAACATAACATATTGCATCATGAATGCGGAAATCTTCAAGAAGACAAATAAGATTATTAATTAAATAATATTAACTAATTTTAGGGGAGGGCACAAATATGCACAAACAAATTTATTTTTTATGGATATGTTAAAAATTATTTACAAGCCTATAGACATGAATTTCTAGGTGTTCAAAAAAAGTAACACATATATGCACAATTTTGTGAATCTAAATAATATGAACAAATTAATCCTTAAGCATGGTTTCTACGTGACAAGACAATGCTAAAAGTTATAACATTTTTAAAACACCTAATCAGCCTACTAAATTATTAGGATTTGATTTTAACATTAAAAAATTAATGGAATCTAGTTATTTTTTTTAAGACTTATTAACAAAAGCGTCAAGCAAATTAAAAATTGGTTAGATTATAAAACCTACAAACAATAATTCTAGGTGGTTATTGACAAACCTATAGGCATGATTTCTAACTTTTTTTAAAAAAAAAATTACAATGAACAAGTAGGCATGTAAATCCCCCTCCCTTAGACGATCCCCCAAATAAATTTATATATATGATCTTTAGAGTTACAAATGTTACAACATTCGAATAAATAAAATAAGAAAGAAAAAGTATAGATTCAAATAAGCAAATAAATCTTTCTTCATGGTTAATCTTCAACTTGAACTTCAAGTTTGAAACCTGTCAAAGCAATCAAATAACTACACAAGTAATCACACTTATTAGTCAAGGTGAGACATTATGCAATTGTTTAACAACTTATACATAACAAAGGAATAGAACAATGAGCTCACACAAATGTATGAATACAAAAATAATTTAAATGTTAATTCCGAATACTAACCGGTTAAGTAGATTAGGAATGGTAGCAATGAAAAACAAGTTGATCCAACCTTTACTCGAACAAAAGCAAATAGCGAAGAGCACTTGAATGTTTACCGAAATCTTAATGTATTCATGTCACGACCCAAAACGCGTCGTGAGTGGCACCCACATTTATCCTCCTATGTGAGCGAACCAACCAATCTAAACCTCAACATTTTAACCATAATAAACAGAATACAATGCGGAAAGACTTAAAACTCATTAATAAAAATAGATTAATAACTTCTAAAACTCAAACACTTAATTATTATACCCAAAATCTGGAAGTCATCATCACAAGAACATCTCTCCTCGAATTACTAATTCTAAGAGTATCTAGAAAGCTAAAATAATATAAAGCTAGTCCATGCCGGAACTTCAAGGCATCAAGACATGAAGAAGAAGATCCAGTCCAAGCTAGAAGCATTAGCTCACCCTGAAATCCGGTGTAATGAAGACTGACTAGACTTGCGGTTGAGTTGAAGACGACGGTACGTTTGCTGTACTCCACAAATAACAAAGAAAGAAACATACAAGTAGGGGTCAGTACAAACATGAGTACTGAGTAGATATCATCGGCCAACTCAAAATAGAAAACAGTATATATCAGTTAATATCATAAAATCAACTACAATACTCAACATGCTGCATTTACAATTACCATAACCCTTGGTCACAACATCTAGCACATCAATGAGGACTCACGCCTCCCCATCATACTCATTTGAGAATTAGGTTCATTAAATTGATTATATTAACATCTTTCAAGATTCATTATCTTTATCCCTCTCGTGTCGGTACGTAAGACTCCGATCCTCATATACTATCCTGGTGTCGGAACGTGACACTCCGATCCTCATATACTATCCTGGTACCGGAACGTGACACCCGATCCATAAACTATCCTGGTGTCGGAACGTGACACTCCGATCCTCATATACTATCCTGGTGTCGGAACGTGACACTCCGATCCTCATATACTATCCTGGTACCAGAACGTGGCACCCGATCCTCATATACTATCCTGGTACCGGAACGTGGCACCCGATCCATAAACTATCCTGGTGTCGGAACGTGACACCCGATCCATAAACTATCCTGGTGTCGGAACGTGACACCCGATCCCCTAATCTCAGTACATGTTCATCAAGCCTTCTTTTCTACCAAGGCATCATCATTAACAAGTAGATTAGGGTTTTCAAGATTTAGGATTCAATAGCTTCATCATGCTTATTTTATCACAATTATATAATCACATTCATGCAAGCATACAATTAAGCATATAGAAGGGTTTACAACACTACCCAATACATATCATTCGCTATTAAGAGTTTACTACGAATAGCATAAAAACCATAACCTACCTCCACCGAAGATTCGTGATCAAGCAAGCAAATTCTCAAAGCTTTGTTCTTCTTCTCGTTTCTCCTCTTTCTCGTTCGATCCTCTCTCTCTCTTTGTTCTTTCTACTTTTCTTATTCAAACCCTCTTTCTTTTACCCTAATTAGCATATAATTAAGTATAAAAGATGAGGACTTAACCCACTAATTAACTCAAGGTTACCTCTTTTAACCCCCAAGTAATTGAGTTATTAATATTAAACCACTAACTTTATAATTATAAGCCGGAATAGTCCAAAACGCCCCTTAAAATAATTACAGAAATCCGACCCAGCCTGGGATTACGCAGCCTGTGACGGGCCGTCGTGCCTGCGACGGTCCGTCCTGCTGCTCCGTCACAGAGTTCAGAGACTCCATTCCATTAAAGGGTCTGTGACGGTCCGTCGTGCCCACGACGGTCCGTCCTGCCATTCCGTTACAAAGTTTAGAGAGTCGATTTCAGTACCCAATTTTCAGAATTCTAAGTATTTTGGAACGAGACACCCTCGACAGTCCGTCGTGCCTACGACGGTCCGTCGTGGGGTCCGTCGACCAAGACAGCTTTTCCAGAATTAAATCTGCTGCTCAAAACGACTAAACAGGTCGTTACAATAGATACCAATTTACCCATCGTTTGTCCTCGAACGATCGTAAGAAGAAAAACAAGGGCGAAAAGGAGTACCTGAATCTGTAAACAGGTGTGGGTATCTTTCTTGCATGTCAGCCTCTTTCTCCCAAGTGGCTTCTTCAACGGGTCGATTCTTCCATTGAACTTTGATGGATGCAATCTCCCTTGACCTCAACTTGCAAACTTCTCTATCTAAAATAGCAACAGGCTCCTCCTCATAAGACAAATTTTCATCAAGCAGCACTGAATCCCAACGAATGATGTAGTTTCCATCCTCATGGTATCTTTTTAACATAGACACATGAAATACCGGATGCAATCCGGACAGCCCTGGAGGCAAGGCTAACTCATAAGCCACCTCCCCTACTCGCTTAAGTACTTCAAAGGGACCAATATACCTTGGGCTTAGTTTACCTCTTTTACCAAACCGCATCACCCCTTTCATGGGCGAAACCTTCAGTAAGACTTGTTCACCCTCCATAAACTCCAAGTCTCTAACCTTTCGATCTGCATATTCCTTTTGCCTACTTTGCGCCGCTAACAACTTTTCTTGAATAGATTTCACTTTCTCTAATGAATCCCTCAAAAGGTCAGTACCCCAAGGTCTAACCTCAAATGCATCAAACCAACCAATGGGAGAACTACATCTCCTCCCATACAATGCTTCAAATGGGGCCATATCAATACTTGAGTGATAGCTATTATTGGATGAAAACTCTGCTAAGGGTAAGAAGCTATCCCAATGACCACCAAATTCTATCACACATGCGCGAAGTATATCCTCCCACACTTAAATCATTCTCTCAGACTGACCATCGGTCTGAGGATGGAACGCAGTACTAAGGTCCAACCTAGTACCTAATTCAGCATGCAATGTTCTCCAAAACTTAGAAGTAAACTGCGTACCTCTATCTGATAATTATAAGCCGGAATAGTCCAAAATGCCCCTTAAAATAATTACAGAAATCCGACCCAGCCTGGGATTACGCAGCCTGTGACGGGCCGTCATGCCTGCGACAGTCCGTCCTGCTGCTCCGTCACAGAGTTCAGAGACTCCATTCCATTAAAGGGTCTGTGACGGTCCGTCGTGCCCACGACAGTCCGTCCTGCCATTCCGTTACGAAGTTCAGAGAGTCGATTTCAGTACCCAATTTTCAGAATTCTAAGTATTTTGGAACGAGACACCCTCAACGGTCCGTCGTGCCTACGACGGTCCGTCGACCAAGACAGCTTTTCCAGAATTAAATCTGCTGCTCAAAACGACTAAACAGGTCGTTACAATTCAGAGTAGCAAGAGAGCAATGAGAGAATGAAGAGTGATGAGAGAACTTGTGATTGAGAGTGAATGATTATATGAGTTCATGAAATAATGAAAGGAGGGGGTCTTATTTATATAGCAAAGAGGGGAAACAAATAAGGAAAATAAATATTTAAAGGAATCAATTAAATATATTATTTTCCTTATTATAAAGAGTATAGCAAAATCAACAAATTAATTATTTTTTACCAAATTTAAGCAAGTAAAATAAAAATATAAAGAGTAATATATGTTTTCCTTAAATAAAGAAGAACCAAATTATAGACACATTTATTTTATTTATTTATTACCTAAATCAATCAAATCCAATTACAAAAATAAAAAAGAAAGAAGAAATTTTTTTTAACAACTTACCTGTTAATTCAAAGACTTGCCATAAATATAACATCAAATCGTGTCAATTTAAGCACAAGTAAAGCAAGAATAACAGTAAGACTAATTCACAGCTAAGATATTCAAATCAACAATTAAAGGGTTATTAAGGATTTGATATATTTATCCTTTTTTTTAAGGAGCAATTAAGATGAAGTCCATATATAGAATCATGTAAATACTTCAATAATCAAAAAAATGAAACTCACAGGCATGGATTTGAACATACCATAACATGAATTTTGACTAAAAAATCTTAATACAAAGACCACCATGGGAACAAGTGAGTTCTAATTTAGATTGAGAAATCACAACCTACACTTTCTTTTCAAAAGAAAGTATCAGTACGATGACATTACGATACTGAAATAAATCGCAAACTTTAAAACCAAGAACAAAGTGTTGAAATAAACAGAATAAAATTTACCTGGACGGATCTGTTGAAAGATCTTTCTTTCATATGCATAAAACTTTGAAATGGTTGATGGAATGCGTTGTTCCTCCTCGACGGTTGCTGCTACTGCTGGTAGCTCGTGACTGCTGGACGAAATCAACGGTTGGAGCTGACCGCTAACTGTCGGCCTCGTGTTGCTGATGGTCCTGCAAAATAGAAGGGAGAAAGGAAAGAAAATAAATAAAAATGAAACGAGAGGCTGAGGGAGATGAAGAGGAGGCGGCGGCTGGTTCTAACTTCGCTGGCGACTGCTGCTTCATCACTGCTGGTGGCTGTTTGCTGCTGCTGCGTGCGTCGGA
The DNA here is from genome assembly GCA_027704865.1 of Solanum neorickii. NCBI lineage: Eukaryota > Viridiplantae > Streptophyta > Magnoliopsida > Solanales > Solanaceae > Solanum > Solanum neorickii. Next base: position 52,185,733 of record JAKWJC010000372.1, read on the forward strand.
GCGGCTGCTCGCCATTTGCGAGAGCGACGAGAGGGAGGCAACGAGGAGAAGAGAGCGATGGAGAGGAGGGAGGTTGGCGGCTTGGAAAAGGGAGAGAGAAGAGGGAAACAGAAGGAACAATAAGAGGGAAAGAGAGGGGGAGCGACTCAAAAAAGAGAAGGGAGGAGAAGGGGAGGAAGAGAACGAGTTGGAGAGAGGGATAAGGGGAGGAAAGAGGGGAGAAAACAGAGGAGAGAGAGATGGTCGTTTGCCTCCTCTTTGCAGCTGCTGGCCGGGCGCAGGGGTTCTCGCCGGCGACTGCTGCTGACTCCTCGCCGGTCACGGCTCCTGATGCTGCACGCCATGGCTACTAGTTGTTGCTTGTCGCCTGGCAGCAAGTAGCTCGACCTGCTCGCTGCCAGAGAAAAAAGAGAAGGTAGGAGAAGAGGGAGGAGAAGGAGGAGGATGAGCGACGAGAGAGGGGAGGAAGAGAGAGGAGGGTTGGCGGCTGCCAAGGAGAGGGAGGGAGAAAGGAGAGGGGAGGCGGCTTGAGAGGAAGAGGAGGGAGAAGAATGGGTTAGAATTTTAGATTTTGGGGTCTTTTGGTGTTGAGAAAATAAAAGATTTAATCACAACCGTTGATCTAATTTGAAATGAGGGGCTAGGATTCGATTAATAAAAATAGATGGTTGCGATTAAAAGATGAGATGTATTGAAATCAGATTGGATTGAATATGGAATGGCTACAATTCCAATTAAAATTGCTAGAATTGAAATGAAAGAGAGGCTATGATTGTAATAAAAATTTAATTGGAGTAGCTAGAATTGAAAGAAATTATGATAAAATAGGCTAAAATTTAAAATTTAAGGAAAGTGTAGGAATTACTATTTAATTAAAATACTTCAAAATATTCATATATTGAAAATCATATAATTGAAAATCATTTAAATTTTAAAATATTTGAGTAGGTCATAAAAATTCTAAAATTAAAATACGTATTTAATTGAATAGTATTCCTAAACATGGTCTAAAGTCGGTCAAAATTGGGTGTCAACAATGAACATGCGCAACTGGATGTTCAACTGTTATACTAGTAGATATATAATAAATATTAAATGCCTGAGATGTAAACTCACCAGCATTATCTAGACGGATTGTCTTTATTGTACAATCTGGAAATTGTGCTTTCAATCTTATTATTTGAGTCAAAAATTTCGCAAAAGCCATGTTGCTAGTTGATAATAAACACACATGTGACCATCTTGTAGTAGCATCTATCAAGACCATATAATATTTAAAGGGTCCACATGCAGGTTGAATTGGTCCACATATATCACCCTGTATACGTTCAAGAAAAGCAGGGGATTCAATTCCAACCTTAACTGTTGATGGTTTAATGATCAACTTTCCTTGAGAACAAGCAGCACAAGAGAATTTCTTTGATTGAAGGATATTTGGGCTCTTTAAGGTGTGCCCATGTGAATTCTCAATGATTTTGCGCATCATATTAAATTCGGGATGGCCCAATCGGTCATGCCAAATGATAAAATCGTTAAAATTAATAAATCTTTTGTTTATTACGGCATGTGATTCAACTGTACTTATAATTGTATAGTACAACCCAGAAGAAAGTGCATGTAATTTTTCATGCACAATTTTCTTCTCTACATTAATTGTAGTAATGTAAAGGTATTCAAGCTTTCCTTCATTAGCCGTATCAACATGATATATCAACATGATAGCCATTTTGGCGAATAACTTTGAAACTCAATAAGTTTCTTTGAGACTTACTACAATATAATGCATTATCAATGGCCAATATTGTCCCTCCAGGTAATAATAAAATCGCTCTTTTAGAGCCCTCAATTAATTTTGTACTACCTGATATTGTGTTGACATGTGCCATTTTCATAACCAAATTAGAAAAGTATTTTTTTTCTTTTAATATTGTATGCGTTGTAGCACTATCAAGAAGACATACATCTCCATTAATCATCTTGAATCTAACTGACAACTGGGAATTTCTTTGCAAATAGCAACTTCAAGCTGATAACGTATTATAAAGAAAGCTCAGAATATTATAATAATAAGAAGAAGACAATAAATATAAGATAGAGGAGAGAAATTTTCTTATTCAAGTATGTCTTCCAAATGGTGAGTGATTCTTTATTTATAGTGTTGAGATATCACTCCAAAAGTCATCTAATTAATAAGTACATAGTTATCTTGGAAGTTCTTATCATCTTGGAAGCACCTATACATGAATCCATTTAATAGTGAATAAATTTAATGGATAATCCACATATACTATATAATGGATTTACAACAATAGAATTATTTTTACTAAATATTTAGTTTGATATATTATGTATTAGAGTTTAATGTATAACGTGAAATGTTTATTTGCATAATTTTAAAAACCTAATAAAAGAATTAGTTATGCCATTTTAACTATTGTAATATATACCACAAAAAGACGTAATTAGAGGATGAAACTGCTCTTTCTATAACAAGAAATTTTACGTTCGAGTAATTTAAATTAGTTAGACTCCAACGTAAATATTGGATCAGATGAAAAACAAAAACAAAAACAAAAACAAAAAACTATTGTAATCTATGGATATTATTAAATTAAATTGTATTCTTATGTCACGACTGGAATCTAGACCCCAGACGAGACCGGCGTCGTTGACCTCTCATAGGTCGCAAACAAGCCTACTTACGTCATTCTTGCTTTACATAGGTTAATTTTTAGCGGAAAATTTGAAATTTTTCTTATTCTTTAATCATACTTGTTAAACATTCTTTATATTTCGTAATCGTTCATCATCAACCATCTAACATTTAAGAGATAAGCAACTGAAAGAAATAATTCATTAAGTATTAATTGTATATCGGCCAAAATAGCACCAATACAAAGTCTGAACCAAAACAGGAAAGAAACGCTAGTGGAACATGCTCCACTAGCTTAACTCTAAAACTACGCTAGAACGTAAAACAGTAGCATCCTCGAAAGCATGAGGACCTACCAAACTCCGGATGAATGCTGACGTCCGGATTGCTGCAACAACGAACCTGTAGCTCTACCGTCCACCTGTACCTGCACCTAAAAGTAGATGTTTGTATGGAATTAGTACACACTTGTACTAAGTATGGGTATATGCAAGCACACACCAGGGACATGCATGAGGAAGAAGAGCTCTTTCCTAACAACATGATGTTTGGAAGTCAAGTCAGTGGACTTGCTAAATTGAGATTGGGGAAGTTATGCCATGAGAGTGACATGCATCATTATAATCATCGTATGGCACGCAACACATAACATCTTCATATAACACATAACATATAACACATAATTTCTTTCATATTATTCATTCATATACCATGAGACCTTATTATCATATACTTAACCTTAAGACTTCCCAAAATGAGGGCTCAACATATGGGACCTCAACTAGGGAGCCTTCTTTAGCAAACACGGAGTCTGTTTCATTCATTCATACGTACCTTGTTTCAGTTCATTCATAGGCCAGTGTGAACACCAGCTATACCTAGGTTGTAGTTTAAGACTTTCATCGGGTTTGCTGTGCAATGATCAGGAATAACCTAATGTCATTACCTGAATCTAGCTCACCTCTTGAATATCCTATCCTAACACCTTCGGTATCATTCATTTTTGTATATGATTCATTTAAGGCTGACCTCATTCATTCATTGGGAACTTTAACTTTAACCGACATAGATCATGTGAGCATCATGAAATCCAGTGTCTCCCTCACACCGAAAAGAGGTGGAATCACCGGCCAAAGCGATTCAATAATATGCTAGCGTTTATGGGAATTTGACCCCACCAGATCCCTATAGTGGCAATATAGGTTCAAAGACTAAGAGATGTATGGAGACCCATAAACGGCAAGCCGGACAGTCTCATCTCATGAGAGTTACGTGAACCTCTACCCTTCCCGAAAGAAGGCATCACCGCTCATAGCTAGCCAATCGGTGCTCAGTATAAAGTTCCATTACATTCAACTCATACATCATGGAAGCTGGCTTCTAGTATGAGGACATCATAGCTCAATAGATGATTTCTCATCTCATCATTTGTTTTAAGTGTTTTAAACTCAATATTTTTCATTAGAGTGTTTATAGAGACTGGTCTCTTCATTATCTTACACTCTCATTGGTGAGTACGTATTGGTAACATTTACTTAGGCTCATTTGAGATTGCTCTCATCATATACATTCGCCTCACGTCATGTTGTCACTACATTCTTCATTATTAGCACCTTTATTTTTCATAGTTACTCACCTCTTATTACGTGAATGTTCATTTCTTCATTTCATTACGTATATCTTAGGTTCACTTATTTTGAACGTATGTTAAACTTATGTGTTTATACATATAAGCCATTGGGCTTCATTTATAGTTCGTTAAGTGATTCTTATTTTCCTAAGATTATGTATTACAAGACTTATGTATCTTGTATATATACCAAGATCTTGATTTTTGATCAAAGTAGATTACATTATTCTTGAATATTTTACTCACGTATGACTTATGTATCAATACGGAGGTTTGGGCACGGGAACCGCACTCTTGAATCATTTGGATATCATTTATATTTTTCATTGACTTTATTTCTAATATTCATAACATTAGAACTCTAAATTAAATCTCAACATTTTCATAAAATAATAAATTTTCTATTTTAATTAGAATTCTAAATTAAATCTCCATATTTACATGAAAGAATTAATTTTCTATTTTAATTAGAATTCTAAATTAAATCTCAATGTTTACATAAAAGAATTAATTTTCTATTTTAATTAGAATTCTAAATTAAATCTTCATATTTACATGAAAGAATTAATTTTCTATTTTAATTAGAATTCTAATTCAAGTCCCTTTTTTTTTTAATTTATTCATTACATTCGCCTCATTGGGGAGGTTGTGGGTTCGAACCCCCACAGCCCCCCTTATTTTTCCTCTCTTTTTCGCTGAAGAGGAGGCTGTGAGGTGGTGGGTTCAAACCCCCACAGCCCCTCTATCTTTTTTTTTTTCCATATTTTTTCGTACACTGCTACAGTCATTGAGGTCGTGGGTTCGATTCCCACGCCTCACGTTTTATTTCTTCGTATTTTCTTCTTTCCCTCGCGTGTACATGGAGGTCTTGTGTTCGAATCCCATGCCTCTCATTTAAATTTCCTGATTTATTCCCTTTCGCCTCTCTCCCAGGTCGCGTGTTCGAGCCCCCCCCAGCCCCCGCTTCTTTTCTTCTTTTTTTTTTCGCGCGTAGCTGGGGGTCGCGAGTTCGATCCCCCCAGCCCCCTCTTCTTTTCCTTTTCTTTTGTTTTTTTTTCGCGGAAGGCAGGGGCGAGGGTTCGATCCCCCCCTGCCCCATTTTTTTTAATCAAAACCTGCTGCAGGGAGGTCCTGGGTTCGATCCCTGCAGCCTCCAAAACCTTTTTTTTAATTTCGTTGACGTCCAAAAATTTTCAGATTCTTTTAAAGCCTATTTCTAAGTTCTGGAAATTTATTCCACGATTTTTCTGCACTTTTTCATCAATTTTCACATTAGTTCTTAGAGAGATTTCATGGTTCATTCAATTCACTATAATTCATCATAATAAGTATCACATTGTACACCCATTACACACATAAAATACACGATAAATGCACAACTTATACACCCCAAAACATTGCCTAAAACACTGCCCTATTCACGCCCATACATCAAATTTTTTGGCCATATTTTAATGATCATTATCGTGATTTCCCGCACATAAACACATTCATATTTAATTTAAAAACATAAATCATGCACAAATCTAGCAACACGACATACCCATCCTACAAATTCGTTAGGGATCTAAGGGCAAGGAAATACGAAGGGGGAACAACCTTAGTTTCAAGAGTATAAGAAACGCCAAAAGAAAGTACTCTTGGAGAAAGAATTCCATGAGAGAAACCCATACCTTAATCGATGTTCAAACTTTGATGTTGCTGCCCAGAAAACTCCTCCAAACCACTCCCAATTCACTTCAACGTACACCTCACTCGACGAACCTCTCTTAGCCTTGACGTTTTGATTACTTTTTTCTTTTACTTAATTTTTTTTTTGAGTTCTTCAAGCGTGAAGAACTGTTGATATTTGGCAGAATAACGTGAGAAAGATGGAGAACGTGAGAGAGAGAGAGTTAAGAAGTGTGAGAGAGAGAGAACTATTAGGATTAGGAGACTAATTCAAGAATTAGTCAAATAGAATTTAAAATAAATAAATACAAATCTGTTTTTATTTATTTATTTATTTATTTAAAACGTGAAAGGACCATTATGCCCTTAAATATCTATTTATTCTTATTTATATACTAATTTTTTTCTGAATCGTTACATCTTATTTGATATTCTTAATCATACAAGTCGAATTCAAAATAATGGATTAACAGAAAAACATAAATTTTATTGTATTGTGTTGTTCAAAATTCATTATTAGGTAGTAATAAAGAAAAGTCTCATTTTGTGTAATGATCGATTTGGTGTGATCATCTCGTTACCTGAATATTTTTCTTCTCATTTTATCTTAGTACTTAATAATCCTATTTTATATTTTACCCTACCTTTTCATAGTAACTCTACTTTCTCTCTCGTAAATTTATCATTCAAATAGTTGATGTCTGACATAATGTAATATAATCTATTCAAAGATTATATTCATTTAAACAATACAATGCAATACAACACAATACACTATAATACAACACATTATAAAATAATACGTAACTAGGGGTGTGCATCAATCGATTCGATTATCAATTTTTAAATATACTAAATCAATAACCAATGAAGAAGATATTTTTTTTATCAGTTTATCGATTTTGGTCCTTAGGGATTCGATTTTAAATTAAACTAATAATAAAATGCTTCTAAAACAAATGGACGACTTCTCCAACAATTTTATGCGACAAAGCAATAATATAATCTTAAAGAACGCTCATAAAATAAAAATAATAATAGCCAACATGTAAAGAACTATTCAAGTGCAATACAAAGAGAAATTAAGAGGAATATGATTCTTACTTTAGGTTTTGACATTTTTTATAATATGGAATTGTGAACTCAAAGTCATTGTATAGTATGAATTTAAGGCTAAATGCAAAGGCAGTAATCAATAAGGTACCGAGAAAAATATTTACAATATTTATGGAAGTAAAGTAGTAAATACTAGGGGAACTCACATATAACCACTCAAAAATAACTTAATTACGCTCCATAGCTATAACTTGTTAATTATAATTCGTAGCTACATGTTATAGGGAGGAGAGTGGCAAGCGAAATTGGGAAAGGAAGGAGAGAGGCGAGCCAGAGAGGGCAGAAAGGTGAATTGTACATGTATATCAGTTAGATAATTGTATATATGTAACTGATATACATATGTATTTGTATATCTAGAGAGCGAGACTGGGAGAGAGAGAGAGAGGAGAAAAGCAAGCAAGATTGGGAGATGGAGGAGAAAGGGGAGCGAGATTGGGAGAGGAAGGAGAGAGGCAAGTGATAGAGGACAATAATTTGTATAATTCGAATCTCGTTTGTATAATTCGCGGGTACGTTTGTATAATTTTCATGTTATTCAATCATTGAGTAATTTAAAGTATGAAATTATACAAATATGATAAAACTCAAAATAACGAATTGATACAAACATATAGATATGAACTTTTAGACAATTATACAAATTATATTATACAAATTACATAATATAAATTATATTATACAAAATTTGAAAACTACACGTTTAAACAGACTTTTAAAAATTATACACAAAAAGATTGAATGTATATGGTGATAAAACTGCAAAACCAAAGGAAATCATCATATCCAAATAAAACCATCGTATACAAATACAAATCAAACGAAGAATTGCTAGTTGCGACTTATACAAATGTGATGGTGAATTATACAAACGTGACTAATTATCAAACTCGAAGTCAGGTCACGTAATTAATGATTAATATTAGTCACGAGTGATAATTATAACAAATTATAGCTATAATAACTAATTAAATAGTATAATCTTGATGATTTATCAATTTATTCAATAACCTAGTAATATTTAAAAACTAAAAACCGAACGAACAACGCAATATTTTTATTTTTTATTTTTGTATAAAACAATAAACTAATAACATTATTTTTGAATCAATTTAAGTGAACTAGTCAACATTATTTATGGTAGGCGGTAGCATTTGTAGCAATTTGAAATTCAAAACGAAGAGGGGGAAAACCTTCTCTGTTTGCTTTACGCTCCCCTTTCTCTTTCTCTTTCTCTTTCCTTAAGATCTGCTAAACCAATCAATCAAGCTTCATCATCAATGGAGAAATACGAGAAATTGGAGAAGGTAGGTGAAGGAACCTATGGAAAAGTGTACAAAGCAAAGGACAAGGCTACCGGACAATTGGTGGCTTTGAAGAAGACTCGTCTTGAAATGGATGAAGAAGGGATACCGCCTACTGCTCTCAGAGAGATCTCACTTCTTCAAATGCTATCTCATTCTCTCTACATCGTCCGTTTGCTTTGTGTTGAACATATTGACAAAAATGGGAAACCAATTCTTTATCTTGTTTTTGAGTATTTGGATACTGATCTTAAGAAATTCATTGATTCTCATCGGAAAGGACCTAATGCTAGGGCTCTTCCTACTGCCCTCATCCAGGTTTATGCAAAACCCATCTTTCTTTTTCTGTGTTTGTGCTCGCTCATTTGTTTGATAATGATGTTTGCGTATTTGGGGCAGAGTTTTTTGTTTCAATTGTGCAAAGGGGTTGCTCACTGCCATAGCCATGGAGTTCTCCACAGGTCTAACTTAGCCATGATTAGTTTAGTGTAAATTCTGGTCAATTTACTCAGTGTTAATCGACCCCTTCTTTATGTTATGCTCAGAGATTTGAAGCCGCAGAATCTTCTAGTGGATAAAGAGAAGGGAATACTTAAGATTGCTGATCTGGGGCTTGGAAGGGCGTTTACTGTTCCTATGAAGAGCTACACCCATGAGGTTAATAGCTTTTTAATTTCTCAATACTGGAATTGCCATTTAAAATCATCAGAATGATATAGAAAGCTAAGATTGTTGCTTGTGGAATAACTCGCTTGCGTTTGTTCAGATTGTTACTCTATGGTACAGAGCTCCTGAAGTTTTGTTGGGATCTACTCATTACTCAACTGCTGTTGATATGTGGTCTGTGGGATGTATTTTTGGTAAGTTTGTTTGAGTTGATCATGTTGTTTACTCTGCTAGGCCAAATTGCTGGTTTGATTCTTTTTGCTTCTTTAAGTTAGAAATGTTTTTTTAACTCTTTACAGTTTTCATGTTGTCTGTTGCTTTGAATTATACCAAAGTTTTAGCCTTTTCTTTCATTGACTAGTTATTGCACACATCGTTTGATATGTTTATGATCTGATAATTTGACAATACTATTCGTAATTGATTTGAAATTCAGTCAAGACATAATTTTGTTCTAATATTAAGTAGAACATATTAGTTTTGTAGGATGGTGGTGCAAAATGTCATATCTCGGTTGGAATTTTTCAGGAGAAGATGGATTTGGGCCGTTTATGTTCTTTAGTATCACATTTGGATAAAATGATGAAGGACTTTGGGTTGCTTTTAACATAGCTTAGGTATTAAAAGAGCTTTTAGATCTCAGCGGTGTTCTCTAGAAAATTGGTACATCTGCTAGGGTGGCTGAAAAGCACCAGGATGGATATACTAGGAAATGTTCGCATTGTTAGTGAAGGTTCATGCGAGGCACGCTTAAGCTCTTAAATCGTGAGAAGCTTAGGCTTGGGATCTTCTTGAGTGCAGTGATCACGGCTATAAGGTGTATAGACATGGGCTCTTTTATTAGTGGATGGCACTGAACAATAAATATAACTGGAAAAAGACAGTTTTTAACTGTTAAAAAGTGTTATGAATACATTTCTTACTGTTATAAACACAACGGAGTTTTGAGATTTAAAACTTTAGATTGGCTTTTGGACTTAATATACATATTTTCACTTCGTATGTTCCACTTGTTGTTTTTATCTAATTACTTTGTTCATGTAGTTATTGATTGATGCTTATAGTCATTCCTAACAAGAGATCACACCCATGCCTTAATTGTGTTTTGCACTTAAAGCTCTGGCAGACCTTACAAGCTGTAATATGCTTGTTCACTGCTTGTTGCCTTTGACAACATAGGTTACATCTCTAGAAGTTCTTATAAAAAACTTGAGTTAAACTACAATCTTATCAATGAAGACTTATACCATCAATATTATTTGTGTCGTACAAGCGAAGTAATATTGCAGAATAAATTCTTGTCGAGCACTTCCATGGAAATTGAAAATGCATTCTAATTGTACCAAGCAGTTCAGGCCAAATGGAAATCACCAATTGTGGATAATTTTCAATTTCTGAGTATGGGTTAACATTGGCAAAGAAATGGTCACAAGAAAGAATATTCTTTTAGCTCCTCTAGGGATTGGCCTAGATGTTGAAGACAAACTATATTGCCTGGTTAAATGCACTCACTTTAAGGTAGGCTGTTTTAATTTGTCTTCTCTATGTGATGTAGCCGAGATGGTTAGAAGGCAAGCCTTATTTCCTGGTGACTCTGAGTTCCAGCAATTGCTTCACATATTCAGGTATGTCTATGATCAGTTGTTAAGTTCTTTGTATTTTTCTGCTTTGTGCAATTGTTCTTTAATTAGTAACAAACACCTCAGGGTTGGCTACTGATGACTATTGTGGCAAAATTTGTTGGATTTTTAATTATGTTTTCCACATATGATTTTTGAGGTATTAGTTAGTGGTTAATATGTTATCTAATGACACCAACTGCCTCCTTGATGCTAGACTATCTTTCTAAAAGTTGTTCAGGCTCAAGGATTGAGTTGTTACGACATTCTTAATTGCTTTTCCCCTGATGAAATGAAAACTAGATTCATGTTAACAGGAGGATTTTTCATTCCTATCCGGAAAAATATGCTGTCCATAAAAGCAGTTTTTTAGAAGGGATATCACAAGTAGAACCACATAGGTTAAAACATTCGACATTTGAGGTTTTACATCTGATATTTTGAAGACAATAATCAAGTTTCTAGTACTAAAACTAATTAAATCTCAAGAAACTGAATTTTTAAGTATTACAACATACTATTTTGTTTTGATGAACTTGCCTAGGCAAGCAAATTGATTATATTATAAATACGTTTGTGCAATTGGTGAAGGTTGTTAGGAACTCCAACTGATAAGCAGTGGCCTGGAGTGAGTTCACTTCGCGACTGGCATGTTTATCCACAATGGGAGCCTCAGAACTTGGCCTCTGCTGTTCCAGCATTGGGACCTGATGGTGTCGACCTCCTAACGGTAAATCCCCATCTCATCTGTAATACTTTCAAGTTATTTTTTTCTAGTTCTACCTCTTCTTTGCTAGAACTAAGGAAATAATGCTGTTATGTGTTTGGTCATTGTAGAAAATGCTCAAATTTGATCCATCAGATAGGATTTCTGCGAAAGCTGCACTTGATCATCCATACTTTGACAGCTTGGACAAGTCTCAATTCTGAGGATGCTCACTTACATCACTTGTTTAAGTACATTCTCAGTCCATGAATGAGGATATCATCGTCTTGGTGATTTGAAATTTGCCATGTTAATCTTGTCACTTTCATATTTCACTGTATTGTTCTAGCTCTTCTAATGTATTTCTAAAAGATAACCTGTAAGAAGGCCTGTTTTGCAGCCAAGTTTAGTGTATTATTACAATGTTTTGAGGAAACAAAAAGGTTTATCTTCTCTTGAGTGATGATTAAAGTACAAAAAGGTTTATATGGTATGAACTAAAATGTTTTCTAGAAAATGATATTTAATCTATTTTTTCCTCAAATTTAAGTAGTGACTTCCTTTAAAAAAAAATAAGAAAACATTTTCTAAATTCACGTTGAACTTCACACCTCAACTTTTCTTCCGAACATAAATTGTTTATTGATTCTCAATACTATTTGAGAACCAACTCTCAACCTCAATTTGAGATCCAACTCTTGAGTTTTAGATTTGAACCGAATCTTAAATTAGATTTAGAGGTTGAATTTTAGATTGAGTGTGGGGGTTGGGTAGGTTAGGGTGTCAGTAGAGGTCGGAGTCAGGGTTAGGGCCGATCTTGTGTTGGGATCAGGTCTCGAGTTTCTCTTAAACATTAGATAGTTACATTTAGGAATTTATTCGACATACACACTCTAAAATTATGATAGTTTTTTTTTCCATGTATCTATAGTACATTATTATTTGAGAGTGAGGGTGATAACTGAGATACAAACGGTTTGTTGGATTGCATATCTGATTTAACTTTGTAAATATATGGTATAATTATTAGAAATTAGTATTAGAGTAACTTTCACATATAGCAAACAAAAAATTCATATTTGTATGCTATAACAAACTTTGCATAATTGCGCTCCATAGGAAACATAAAACTGTATAATTTGATATACATATACAATTGTATAATTCGCTGGCCTAAATTGTATAATTCGCTGGCCTATTGCGCTGTAATTGTATAATTTGTTTTGCATACAGTTGAATCGAATTAAAATGTATGTATATTGCATAATTATAAGTGTATAGCAAGAAGATATATGTTTTTCTCGCTTTATACAAAAACAGAAACACAATATATACACTTCTGTTGTATAAAGCTAGAGAAAAATTGTATTTCACTGCAATTGTATAATTCGCAATTATATAATTCGTTGGCCTTTTTCTCTGCAATATTTGAAGTAAAATGTTTGTAAATTGTATAATTAAGTGTATAACACGAAGATATACATTTTTGCATGTGTATATACAATTTTCTCTCGCTTTATACAAAACAGAAACAGAATTATACACTTTTGTGTATAAAGCGAGAGAGGCGAGCGAGAATGAAGAGTGGCGAGTGAGATTTTTGGGAGAGAGACGCTGGCAAATTTTAGCTAATATTTGCTATGGAGCACAATTAAATCAAACCCTAGCTATTCCATTTAATTTAGGTTATTAGTTTGCTATTATATACAATTTTCCCTTAGTATTATATGTAATATTTCAAAACAAGATGGAAAATGTGTATATATGACACTGAAGTATGTCTAGATAGGTTCTGGAGTGATACATACCCTTTTATTCTTAATTAGAATTATCGTGTTCGATTCCTCCTAGGTACAACATCGTCTTTGTAAAAACGTGTAATTTTTCAATACAAATTTAAATTTAGTCAAACTCCAATACAGATATCAACCAGAAAACCAATCCCAATAAATGTCATTGAGATGTGAGGAAAAAGGAGTTATAGCTTTACCTAATCCCCTAGGCCATAGAGTTACACCTTACTAAAACTAGTTAGCATCACATATACATCTAGTGCACCAACTAGATGGAGTAGAGTATGTAGTAGTAACTTCTCCCCTTCATATATAAAAATCGACTGAAGTAACACCCAGCCACTCTATTAATATCATTTTTAATAAGTTTAATTGATTAGATGTGTGAAGGGTTTGCAGAAATTTCATATCTAACTCATCAATATACTAAAGTTGTTTCCTATAATTAAAATATTTATTTCTCTCTGTTCTTATTTATTTGTCCATATTTTTCTCTTTAATTATCTTTATTTACTTGTTCATTTTGACAAATGAAGAAAGAACAATTTTTTTCTTCTGTTATGCCGTCATTTAAACTTTTTGAAAAATTTCAAGTTTTAATTTGTTCTTTTTGAAATCATAATTAATAAGGGTAAAATTATAACTTCACTATGCTAACTATTGCTATCTTAATATATGTGTTATTTCTAAAATGGACAACTATATAAGAACGGAGGGAGTATTTCTGGGGAGAAAAGAAAAATATTTTCCTTAAGATATCACTTTGATGGATAATCATTTTTTCGAATAACCGAGATTATTAATCATGACCTCAAATTTATGATATCATTTTCAAAAGAAAATTTATTTAAATTCTTTGAGATTTTATCTGTTAGACAATATACATAAAAGTAATAATTATTGAATCGAAAGCATATTTTTTAAATTAATAAATATTAATTTATCGATATTATCAAGAAAGATATTTTAGGAAAAAAAAGAAAAGGAAAGGCAACATGGGACACACTCTTCCTCTCAATGTGTTTGTCTTTGTCATAACTCATAAAGGACCAGCCAGAAATTGCAAATTAAATGTGACACATTCTAGAAAAGTTAAGAGTATGAAATTAAAAAAGCTAAAATCATTAATTGTTACGCGTTGAATAATTAATTAATCAATTTATCTATTCAAAATAAATGAACTTTTATGGTGTGGCGTAAATCTTAACGAAAGTTAGTCAATGACATTATTAAAAGATAATTTGGCAATATTACCCTTTACTTCTTCACAAAGTCTTCTTTAAAGCTACTGATAGTTGAAAATTCCATTAAAGAGAAGGACAATCTTTAAAAATTAAATAAATTAAAACATTTTTAAACTTTTAATAATCTATTTATTTTGCATCATAGAAAAAGTATCAGAATTTCATTAGTTTGGATTTGATGGATTAGTACCCCTTTCTAACTTAGTCTGTATCGATTTGACATATTTTTAAAAAAAAATTAATTAGAAGTGTATTTTTTTAAAATCAACCTTATTAATGATTCTTTGGCGCTCTAAGTTTGACTATTACATTTTTATAAAGTTATTTAGGTACTCTGCTTGTCAAAATTTATATGATTTTTATTTTTATTCAATTCTATTTATATATTAAGTAATAATTTAATTTTAAAATATTTATTTAACTTGTGATAAAATGATTCATAGTGAATCATACTAGCATCTGATTTATTTTAATTTACACCATAACTTTTTTTTAATTTTTTTTTTAAAATTCGTATCAAGTTAAACTATATCGTATAATTAAGATAGAATTGGAGTATTAAAACTCTCTTTATTAAATTCATATCAAGTAAAACTATATCATATAATTAAGATAGAAGGAGTATTAAAACTCTCTTTATTTGCTATATTAACAAGTAAAGGAAAGCATCAACATATTTTCTCTATAAAAGCCAAGTAAAATGAAAACAAAGAATAAGTAGCTAGACTC
Organism: Solanum neorickii; assembly: GCA_027704865.1. Lineage (NCBI taxonomy): Eukaryota > Viridiplantae > Streptophyta > Magnoliopsida > Solanales > Solanaceae > Solanum > Solanum neorickii. Next base: position 52,200,864 of record JAKWJC010000372.1, read on the forward strand.
TAACCTACTTTTCTAGAGCCTCAAGTTATAAATATAACACTAATATATACTACACAATCCGTCATCTTATCTATACAAAAAATGCTAGAACGTACCAATAGTAGTAGGAGAATTATAGAGATGGAAATGGAATCATCATCAAACGTAGGAGAAAATACATCATATAATGTTGAGGATTGTAAGTACAAACGAAGACACAAGAGAAAAAAGAAAATATGTATGTTTATTCTATGTGCCTATATGCTTGTTATTATAACCTATACTATCTTGAATTTCACTGTTTTTAAGCCCAAACGCCCTACAATCACCCTCAATTCCATCACTCTCGAGGACCTGGCCGTGTCTGTCGACGCGGCCAGGTTCAAGGTCAACTTCAACGTCACCATGAATGGAAACGTCTCCATTGAGAACCCTAACAGGTAGAGACAAATTTTATTGAGTTTGATATTTTGAATTTGTTAGTTTTAATTTTTATAGTACTTTGTAGTTCAATTTCATTACACATATAGACAAATACTATAACAAAAATAACTTTTAACGGCATTAAATATTGACACTAATAAAGAATGCTAAAGTCTTTACCGGCATTAATTAAGTGCCATTAGAATCACTATAGCTAAAGGCTTTAGGGACATATACAAAAATAGTCAATTGCCGCTAAAAATACATATTTAACAGCAATTAAGAATTAATTATCGCTAATGATCATTTTTATTTTAGTGGAAGGAAGTATTTCACGTTTTGAATTTTTAAATTTTACCTATTACTTCCTTCATTTATTTTTACTTGTTCAATTTGAAAAAACCAAAAAAGATATTACCATTTTATACTTATTTTACACTTATTGTTAAATATTAATTATTTTCAATTCATTTAGAAATTAGTGAGATGACTTACAGTAATTAGGGACAATATAATAAAATTATAATTATATTTATAGCTTTTTAAGAAATATATCTAAGTTAAACACCAAATAAACATGAGAGGGAGTACTCAATAAATTATTACTTTGGTCTTTGCAAGTAGTTAACCTTGAATTAACTAAAATATGCATTTTAGATTCCTTTACATAAATATATCATATCTAAGTTGTTGTTCAAACTATATTATCTTCTAAATATAGAGTAACAATCCAATTGAGCACAATATACACGATTAATCAATGGTTTAACAACCAATACTTTGTTTGAATTGATGAAGTTAAATTTTTTTCATATTCCAAATTAATTCAGCATTAAATTTGCTTAACGAAATATTACAAGGAAGTAATTAGAACTTATCGATATTTAATTTGTAGAATTGCAATAACTTATACTATACACACACACTATAATTTTTTTAAAAAAAATGAAATTTAATTGATATACTAGAACAATAATTACCATCATTTTTTTCACTAGATTACTACATAATGACCATATGATTTGAAAAATAATAATTTTCAGTCAGAACCAACTTCTAACACACACCCATTTCTGTCATTAGGGTTAGTTTTCAATACGAAGACATCAACCCTTATATTGAATATGGAGGTCAAGAAATCGGAGATGTTCACATCCCGGCGGGGAACATCGGGGCACGGACCACGACAACGATGAATTTCACATTGATGATTATGGCGGATAAGATTTCGTCGAATCCTAATTTATTTTCAGACGTAGTTGAAAAGGGGATGTTGCAATTGACTCTTTACGTGAAATTGAAGGGCAAAGTAAAACTAAATGTGTTGTTTAAAATCAAGTTCAAAGTTTCCTCTAAATGTGATTTGTCCTTGGATATACGCAATGGAACTCTTGCTAACCAATCTTGTCACTCCAAGATTAAGTTATAGGTTGAATGTACGGGAGACATATTTAGAATTTGAAATTTATAAGTTTTGAATTTTAACGTTGTTATGAGTTTTTTATTTTTATTAAATGAATACATGAGTTAGATTAAAAATATATGTCCTCAAAATTCTACAATTAGGGACGAGGTTGGCTTCAAGATAGAGTTCGGCATAATTCAATATAACTTTAGCCTAAATTAGGTATATATATTGAAAATTTTATTAAATACGTATAAGAATTGAATTTAGGATTCAAATGATATATAAATATGCTTGAGGTCCGTATTTTATTTCAAATTTTGAATCTGACAATATCATCCATACAAACCAAAAAGAATGCCTTATTAAACATCACAATTAAAGTAGGAAAACAATCCCTTTCATCATGTTTTAACTATCGTGCTTATTTAATTTAATTTTAATTATTTATTTTTATCTTTATTTCTTTGAATAAATACGCAAAGCGATTAATATAATAATATTAAATTGAATAATAAAAATTAACTCATTAAATTATTATTTTTAAAACGTGTAACATAGAAAAATATCCTAAATTATTACCAACTATTTTGATCAATTTTTTTCCCCCTAAATGAATAATGAAATGTCAAATGATTCTAAGAAAAGCATATGCTTATTATTTTGGCATTGGTGCACGCCATCGAAGAATTCAAAGGTAATTACATTGATAAAGTCAATCGCTGACTTACTCCTTTCGTAGTATTTTTCAAAGGTTGGGACCCAAAAAGAACACTTCGAGGAGACTACGACTATAAGCCACCCCTCACCCACCTCGTTACCTATAATAAGAAAAATAATATCAATTCATTTTTATTTGTTATATTTGAACTCAATACATTATTAAATAATTATTGATTGATATAACTATTTTATCGCACTATGTTTATTAATTAATGTACGTTTAGTATTAGTTATGTCTTATATTTGTCATGTTTGAATTACATTAAAAGAGATTGAATCTTGCCGTCGTATATTAAAAGAAATGTTAAATGTATCAAAATATCCTTTGATTTTACGTTTTTAAACATATCATGTGAAAAGTTGAAGTTAAACAACAATAATATACCCCATGAAATCTCACAAAGTGGAGCCTGAGGAGGATAAAATGTACGCAGACCTTACCACTACCTCGAGGAGTAGAAAAACTATTTCCAAAATTAAAGTGCATCGAATTCAAGTAAAATACAAAGAAAGTAATGAAGAAAGCATAATCATTAATAAAAAAAGTAGGATATAATCTAAAAGAAAGAAAGAAACAAACAATAACAATAAAAAAGATTGAGTGGTAATTGAAAGCACAGTACGCAACATACAACAAGAATCACAAAAGTACGATTAGTATTATGACATGGACCAACAAGCCAAAACCAACCACGACATGACAACCCTTCACCCTTACTAACCATCTTCCATAATACGCAACCTCCACTCCTTCCTATCTAAACTCATGTCTTCAGAAATATGAAGTTGTATCATGTTTTGTTTAATCCCCTCGCCTCAATACTTTTTCAGCCTACCTCTACCCTCTAAGTACCCCTACAACTAGCCTCTCACACCTCTTCTCTAGGGTGTCAACACACCTCCTTTACACATGCTCAAACCATCTCAACCTCAGTTCCGTTATCTTTTCATCACAGATGTCACTCCCACTTCTCTCGGACAACCTCATTCCTAATCTTGTCACTCTGAGTATAGATATTCCGACACATCCAGCTCAACATCCCCATCTTCATCAGTGGCGGAGCCAGAAATTTCTTAAAGGGTGTCCAAAAATAGCAACTTATTATGTTAAAGGTGTTCAAAATAGGTTATTTAGTCATTTCGTATATCATTTTACTTGTATACGTGCTATTTTTTTTTCCGGCGGACACCCTTCACACAATGTGGCTACGCCACTGATCTCCACAACATGCATCTTCTGAACATGTGATTTCTTGACTGCCCAACAGTCCACTCCATACAACAAGGACGGTCTAACCACCACTTTGTAAAACGTACTTTCAAGTTTAGGTGTTACCTTCTTATGACACAAGACTCCAGAGGCATGCCTCAACTTCATCCATATCGCTATAATTCGATGTGTGATATCATCATCAATGTGTTATATGTTCAATTTTCTGTTTTATGATTTTGATCAAATCGATCACACACTAAGTTATATTAAAATTATTATTTTACTCCTAGTTATATAACCATGCCTTTAATATTTTACCAACCTTATTCTCTAAGTTTTAGTATTATTTTCAACCGTAGGCAACATGAACTAGCCTCTCTTCAATATATTACAACAACTTTTCTATTCTATCGACAAACTAGTATTACCTTCTCTCTTCTCAATTTTAGATTTGATTGTGACAAAGAAAAATAACTAATATTATTTTCACAACTTTAGTTTTTCAAAGAGAACTCGATCATTTCTATTTTAAACAAAAATGATCAAATATAAAATTTCGTAGTGCACTTCTACTCTTGTTACTAATTTTATTTTATGATCATCCTGTGTATATGATATTATACGAACATTTTTTCATTGATTAAACTGAAAATAAATTATTAAAGACCAAAACAATAATAAATATCTTATTAATGTGATTATCACTTTAGCATGTTAAACAAACAAAATTGATTAACATAACATGAGGCACTACTTGTGCCATGTTCTCTATTAATACGCGTAACACCACCACATGAGACAAGTCAAATGCGCGGGCATCTTTAATTAATCATGCGTTGTCTACTCTCATTTTTAATTTTAATGCATCATTTCATATGTCAAAATCCAATTTCCGTACTGTTTACTGCTTCTGCAAACTAACTGCTATATTTACACACATTTTTCTTCGTCTCCATTACCTCATCTAAGTTCTAACTATTTTACTCATATTTATTCTCAGTATTTAAAGAGATACAATACTAATTTCAAAATCGTCGAAAAGAAGTGTGATGGGATCAGTTCAAGATGAGAGTAAGGATGAATTTAAACAAAGTCTTACCCGGGGAAAACTCAAGCCTTCTTCCTCATCGTCGTTCCGTCTCCGTAGCCCGAGCTTGAATTCTATTCGTCTTCGTCGGATCTTCGATGTGTTCGATAGAAATCACGATTGTTTGATCAGCGTTGAAGAACTCAGCCAAGCACTTAACCTGCTTGGATTAGACGCCGATCTATCAGAAATTGAATCGATGGTGAAATCATACATCAAACCAGAAAACACTGGTCTTAGATTTGAAGATTTCGAAGCCTTACATCGATCTCTGAATGACGTTTTCTTCGGGTCAAAATGTGAAGATAAGCTCGGGTTGAATTCGGATCCGGCACAGGATGAATTGGATCTGAAAGAAGCGTTTGATGTTTTTGATGAGAACGGCGATGGATTTATATCGGCGAAGGAATTGCAGGTGGTGTTAGAGAAATTGGGATTACCGGAAGGAAGTGAAATTGATAGAGTGGAGATGATGATTTCGTCAGTTGATCAGGATCATGATGGTCGCGTTGATTTCTTCGAGTTCAAAGATATGATGCGTACTGTTATTGTTCCTTCATGATTTTTACTTTCGAGATTCTCGGCGCCGGAATGTGACATCACTTTACGGCGGGTTATTTTTACTTGCTTCTTTTTCTGTATTTGGTTCAGCTGTTTTGTGCTATCTTTGTATCAAACATACTTATCGTATAATGTGAAAAATTATGCATCATCAATATTAACCTAAAGTTAAATCAGCTCCAAAATCACGATTATACTTATTAAATCAAGATAAAATGATCAAATGTCTATTTAATTTATTGGTCGATTTTTTAACTATACATTTATATTTTATTGATTTTACTACTTTTGAATTTTTATTTTTGATATTTTGTGATCCTTACACGCTGACCAGTTAAAGAAGGTGTATTCACTTTATGGTAAGAGTTCAACAAAAAGGCATGTAACGACTAAAATTGGATTAAATAATCCATGTGACAGTCTCTAATTGGAGATTATATAATTAATTCATTTTTAAAAAATTCTTTCCTTTTTCTTATTTCACAAAATTGTTATACCCATTTCATGATTTTTATAAATTTTTCTCAAAGTTCTTCAATGGTGGTCTTCTAAATTTCGTCTCTATGAGCTCTAAATCAGTTGAGCTCTAAATCAGTTTGTAGCTATTGATTTATGCTTAATTGATCATACATCAATCATTTTTAGCTACAACAGTCATCTAACTCATGAGAAACTTTCATATATGAAGCTAAAGAACAGAGAATTTCTCATAATTTCAGCAAAAATATAATTAATATAAAAAAAAGTCAAACCACGATAAACCAACAATAGTGAATTTAAAATTTCACTTTCTAATTTCTTTCTTACCATATTTGTTTTTCACTCCCATATTTGTGAATTTTTGTTTTTGAATTCGATTTCAAATTGAAAATTTATGTAGACTAATTATGGAATCGTTCTTCTTCTTTAATTTGGTATAGAGATCTTTTACTCATTTTGCTCTTATTATACTCTAAAGAATAAAGAAAACTTTACATAATTTTAGGGGATCATTAAACTAGTATTTTGATTAAGTTTATAATTTACAGGAAAAAAAGAATTATAAAAATAAATGTACAGTAATTTATCGTGTGTGTTGCACACTTTAATATAAGATTGATTGTGACCTTTTAGGAAGGTGATTATTTCATATTTAAATAGTTCAGGGGACAATAAAAACCTCGTAATAGAATAGGTGTGTAGTTGAAAATTACTTATAATTTAAGGGGACTTTTAGCTATTTTCTTTTAAATTAAATTCAATCTAGATTTTCAAATTCTAAAATATAACAAGTACCACTCATTAAAATACGCTCTTGAGGAAATTCATAGAAGGTATAATGAAGATGAGTCAAGTTGGCGTTTTATACTTCATTTTGAATTATTTAGCTTTCAATTAGTTAGAAACACAACAAAATTAGTTTTATTAGGTAGTTATACAGGTTAGAAACACAACAAAATATAATTTTATTAGGCAGTTATAAATTAATTAAGAATTTAGATATATAATAATAATAATAATAATAATAGTAATAATAATAAACAACCCCTTAGTTGATCTTAAAATGAGTTAAACTTTGGTTGAAATAAGTACATAATAAGTTGCTTGTTAGTGAAGAAAAGTGAGTCTGAACTCACCATTAATGGTGTTGTATCTAGACAGATTCAAGGATGAGATGAAGAGAAGAAGAAGAAGAAGAAAACTTGTATTCAACTTGTAAATTGTATCTTCTGTCTAGCTATTACAATTGATCTGCATATATATAGTATGCTATATTAACAACTTCAACTAACTAATATCTAACCATTCTAACTAACAAATGGAATGACACTGTACATATTGTAACTAACTAACAAACTCTAACAACTTGCAGCTAACAAACTCGTGCTGCAGCTAACAAAAAAACTCATGCTGTATACCTTGAATTTTAACATTCCCCCTCAAGCTGAAGGGTGCAAAATGTTAAGCACACCAAGCTTGCCTAAAAGATACAAATGTTGAGTTCGATTCAACCCCTTTGTCAGCAAATCTGCTAGTTGATGTTGAGTGTGGACATGAACTGTATTAATAACCTTGGCTTTGATCTTATCTCTAATAAAGTGGCAATCAATTTCAATGTGTTTTGTCCTCTCATAGAAAACTGGATTTGCTGCAAGTTGTATTGCAGACTTACTATCACTAAATACTGGAATTGGCATTTGGATTTTCACACCTAGATCAGTAAATAACCCCAACAACCAAGTAACTTCAGATACAACTGAGGCCATACTTCTATATTCAGCCTCAGCTGAACTCCTGGAAACAGTCTGTTGTTTCTTTGATTTCCAGGATACAAGTGATTCTCCAAACTTAACCACATATCCTGTGATAGATCTCCTAGTATTAGGACATGCAGCCCAATCAGAATCACACCAACATGACAACTCATTAGCAGGTTTAGATTGTAGCCATATGCCTTGGCCCACTGTTCCTTTAAGGTACTTAATGACTCTCATTGCTGCATCCCAATGTGACCTCTTGGGAGCTTGCATAAACTGGCTTAAAACTTGAACTGTATAGCTAACATCTGGCCTGGTAATGGTAACATATAGAAGTTTTCCTATCACCCTTTGATATGCAGTGACATCTTGCAATATAACATCTTCAATATATCCATTTGCTTGATCATATTCTACTGATGTTAATCTGAGATTTGATTCAATGGGAGTGATGGAAGGTTTTGCACCTGTTAAGCCTGCTTCAGAAACAAGTTCTAGCACATACTTCCTTTGATTTAAGATCACTCCCTCTGCTGATCTTAACACTTCAATGCCAAGAAAAAATCTGAGTTCACCAAGATCTTTCATCTTGAATTGTTTGTGTAGATTTCCTTTTGCTTCATTGATCATTTGAATGTTGCTTCCAGTGATCAGTAAGTCATCAACATAAACAAGAATAACTACAATGTCTGCATCTTTCTTTAAGGTGAATAATGAATAATCATATCCACTTTGAGAAAAACCAGCAGCTATTAAGGCATTAGACAACTTCAAGTTCCACTGTCTAGAAGTCTGTTTAAGTCCATATAGAGACTTAAGTAACTTGTATACTTTGTTTTCTCCTGGTTTTCTGAACCCTTCAGGCATTTCCATATAGACTTCTTCCTCAAGATCACCTTGAAGGAAAGCATTGTAAACATCCATTTGATACATAGACCACCCTTTTGAAACAGCTAAGGCAATTACACATCTAACTGTCACCATTTTTGCAACTGGTGAAAAAGTATCATGATAGTCTAGTCCTTTCTGTTGGCTATATCCCTTAGCTACTAATCTAGTTTTGAACCTTTCAACTTGACCATCTACTTTGTATTTTATTTTGTAAATCCACTTGGATCCCACAGTATGTATTCCTTTAGGTAGATCAACTATTGACCATGTATTATTTTCTTCTAGAGCCTTTATCTCATGTTGCATAGCTTGAATCCATCTATCATCCTTAACATCTTGATGAAAATTTTTTGGTTCAATGTCCTCAGAGGATCTAGTTACAAATTCCTTGTAACCAGATGTGATCTGTCATAGCTAAGAGAGTTGGCCATTGGATGCCTAGTGCTGCTTTGTTTTCCCTTTATGTAATCCTTCATCCAAATTGGTTTTGTTATCTTCCTTGAAGTTCTTCTAATACTTGTAGTAGACACTTCGATTACTTCAGTAGCAATAGGATCACTAACTGTAATATCATCATAATGAGCTTCTGAGTCTGCATTATCAATAGCATTTCCAGCATTGTCATCATGAGCTTCAGTGAGCTTGGCAACTTCAACATCACAATCAGCTAAGGAATTATCACTGATATCTAATGGAGAACCACATGTATCTGTTGATCCTTCTGCATATGATTCCTTTGTTGAGAAAAGAAATACATTCTCATGAAACACTACATCTCTGCTCACCATAAACCTTTTTGAATTTATATCCAACAATATATAACCTTTTTGTAGCTCTGAATATCCTAGCAGTATAGTAGGAACATCTCTTTCTGCAAATTTATCACCCTTAGGCATCACTGTGGCATAACATAAACAACCTATCACCTTTGGATGATCCAGTTTTGGAGTTTTGGAATAAAGAAGTTCATAAGGACTTTTGTTTGAAATACTTGAAGATGGTAGTCTGTTCATCAAATATACATCAGCCTTCACACAATATCCCCAATATCTTATAAGCAACTTTGACTGAAATCGGATGGCTCTAGCTATGTTAAGAATCTGTCTATGCTTCCTTTCCACTAAAACCATTTTGTTGAGGTGTGTATGAACAACTACTTTGATGAAGTATTCCTAGTTCTTGGAATAGTTTTATACATTGAGAGTTAAAGAACTCAGTACCATTATCTGATCTCACAACTTTAACATGTGCACCAAATTGAGTCTTGATCATAGAGAGGAACAACTTTATGGCTACAACAGTTTCAGACTTCAATTGCAACAAGTAAATCCAAACATATCTACTGTAATCATCAACTATAGTTAGAAAGTAATGCTTCTTGTCCAAAGTAGGCACATTATATGGTCCCCATAAATCTATATAAATTAAATCAAAAATATTAGAAGCTCTAGAGTTACTACTAGGGAATACTTGTCTTGTTTGTTTAGCTAATGGACAAACAGGACAATTATTAACCATATTATCTTTATTGTTGGAGATCAATTTTAAATGCTTCATGACTATGTGAGAAGGATGTCCAAGCCTCTGATGCTAAAGTTGAGCATCTTGATTTGATGTACCTGCTGCCACCATTACTTGTTGCTTATCTTTATTCAATGTTAAGCCATTCTTGAACATGTATAAACCTCCCTGCTCTTTACCAATCCCTTTCACCCTGCCATTGAAGAGGTCCTCGAAAACACAGAAGTCAGGATAAAATGACACAAAACAAGACAGTTCCCTTGTTATTTTGGACACTGACAACAGATTGAATTTGAAATCTGGTACATGCAGTACATTTTTCACAACCTCATCTCCAAATATAGTGAATTCACCAATATGATTCATATCTACTCAATCCCCTGTGGGTAAATGTACCTGATTCTTCTGTGATTTATTCAACTCATAACTCTTGAGCAATGACTGCTTATGTGTTGTAACATGATGAGTAGCACCAGAATCTACAATTCAATCTTGTGAGAAAGAATTTGACATTAAACAAGCTGTAATACTTGTCATGTTAACTCTCTTTGGCTCCTCTTTGTTCAGCATCTCCAGGATTTGGTTATATTCCTTCTCTGTGAACACTTGTGCTCTTGCTAAACATGTATCATTCCCTGCATTACTTCCTGCACTTTGACTGGTTGAAGCTAACTGAAACTGATCATAAGCAGTGTTGAAGTCACCTGCTACATTATTGGCTATATGTGGACCTCTATAACCAGCATTAGAACCATCACTTATGTTCTTATTTCCAGCCCCTCCATAACCAGCATTGGAACCACCATTTTTACTGCTATATCCTGGCTTCTTCTTAAATTTCCAATCATTTGGATAACCAATTAGTTTGTAGCAATTATCTCTAGTATGTCCAGAAAAATGACAGTAATCACATTTCTTACCCTTAAACACTTCCTTCCCTTGATTAAAGACTTCCTTCCCTTGAGCTCTACTTACATTCATCACCATTGAGTTTGACTTATCACTAGTACTAGCTGTGTATGTTGAATGTTGTATTTCATCTTCTATGATCATTGCATATGCTTGGTTTAGAGAAGGTGTAATCCCTTTAAGCAATATCTGTCTACGAGGTTGATCATAAGATTCATTTAATCCACTTAAAAACTGAATTAGTCTCAATTCATGAAGATGATCTACATACTCCTTAGACTGTGGGCATGAGCAGCTAGGATGTGGTGTCACAGCATCATATTCACTCCACAATGTCTTAAGTTTAGAGAAATAACAAGACACAGAATCTGTACCTTGCATAAGTGTAGTTATCTCCTTGTGCAACTGATAAACTCTCATTCGATTCACCTTATCAAACCTCTCCTTGAGATCTTTCCGAACAGAGAATGCAGTTGTGGCATAAACTATGATAAGACTATGGCATTACATGTCTCCCATTGTTCATGAAGTTCATCTTTGTACAATTCTTTAGTGCAAGCACCAGTCACAAAACCATACTTCCTTTTTCCTAAGAGAGCAATCCTCATGGATCTGCTCCAAATTCCATAGTTCTCAGAACCAGTTAATTTGATAGGAACTAGTACAGCTCCTGATGAATCTGATTGTCCAATGTATAGAGGATCACTTTGATCAATTCTCATCAAAGCCATTATCGAGCTAACAACTTCACACAAGTTTCACAGCAGCTTCACAGCCAATTGATTCGGAAAAAAAAAACTCTCTGAAGGAGGAGATCTAAACTCTTCCAGCAGAATCTTAACTTGCAAGTTTAGGAAATCAGAGGAGACTTAAACTCCACTTGATCCAGCATCTTCCCGCTCTGATACCATGAAGAAAAGTGAGTCTATGAACTCACCATTAATGGTGTTGAATCTAGACAGATTCAAGGATGAGATGAAGAGAAGAAGAAGAAGAAGAAAACTTGTATTCAACTTGTAAATTGTATCTTCTGTCTAGCTATTACAATTGATCTGCATATATATAGTATGCTATATTAACAACTTCAACTAACTAATATCTAACCATTCTAACTAACAAATGGAATGACACTGTACATATTGTAACTAACTAACAAACTCTAACAACTTGCAGCTAACAAACTCGTGCTGCAGCTAACAAAAAACTCATGATGTACACCTTGAATTTTAACAGTTAGGTTGCTTATCTTGAGCTCCATCATGACAAAAAGAAAACGTCGGAGTTCCATTGAAGAAGTTATTTGGTACGAAGAAAAATATTTTTCATGAATTTTTTTTTTAAAAAAACTAAGGTGATTAATAACTTAATTTTTCATTGTTTGATTGATAAGTGAATTTTATTTGTAGTGTTTGATTGGTGAATAAAAACTATTTTTCAAATATCATATTTTGCTAGAGACTGGAAAATAGTCTCTTATCCAAAAATTAACTCCGATAATTGATGCGAGACTCAACTTGAACATCCAAACTAGATCACGACCCTGATTAGTGATCTAGGATCCGACCTCGACTACCTACCAAAAACGTGACCCCAATTCTCGACCTAAAATAAGATATTTGAATTAGGACCTGACCCGCAACACTCAAATAATTGGGATCCAACCCTGATGACCAAATTTGAAATCCGACCCCGAGATGTGATCCAAAAGGTGGTATTAACTTCTACATTGGGACACGACATTTGAATTGGGCCGAACCCGAACATTTGAATTTGGAACGGACAATAGTCGAAATGACCCTGACCTCGACACTAACACCCTACCCTGATGACTTATCCAAAATCTAAATTGCGACCCAACTTTTGAACAGGACTTGACCCAACGTTCGAATCAATACTCGACATCGACACCCGAACTGAGATCTAACACTAACTCCCTACCCCGATGACTTATCCAAAATCTAAATTGGGACCCAACTTTTGAATAGATACTAGACATCGACGAATCCCCGCCCCCAATGACTAATCTAAAATCTAAATTGTGACCCAACTTTCAAACTATGACTTGAACCTAGGCCCAACTTTCGAATAGATACTCGACCGATATTAGAACTGAGATCCGACAATAACTCCCTACCTCGATGACTTATCTAAAATCTAAAGTAGGACTCAACTTTCGAATTAAGACCTAACCCTCGACCCAACTTACCTAAGTTATAATCAACTTCAAAATACCGATTATAGTTACATGAGTTCCGAATTGACATATTTGTTAAATTGCGATTATACTTTGATAAATTAAATTGAATCTAGACTTTCAAATTTTTAATTATGACATTCATTCAAATATGCACTTGCAAAAATTGAGAGAAGGTATAATGAAGATGAGTCAAATTCGCGTTTTAATCATCATTTTGGATTATTTTACTTTCAACTAGTTAGAAACACAACAAAAAATTATTTTATCAGGTTGTTCTACAGATTAATTAAGAATTTAGATATATAATAATAATAATAATAATTAGAATAATAATGATGATGATATATATAATAACAAATTAAACGTTAAATTATGGTTAAAATACATAAGTTGCTTATTTTGAGCTCTATCATGACAAAAAGAAAACATCGGAGTTCCACCGGAGATTTGGCTTGAATTCTCATAGATGTCTGTTCAACTACTATTCAGTCTCTTCACTTTATCCCTTTCTAGTTTTGACTTTCCTTTTCTGTTTCTTCGATTTGTTTAGTCTAGCTTATTTTATTAGATTTGTTTTTTAAATGGACTCACCATTTTGGGCTACCCCAATAATGTAAATGTCAATTTTTTTATTTGATATAATTTGACTTATTTTTTTTTTAAAAGTTATTTGATAGGAAGAAAATATTTTTCACGAAAAATCTGATCCAGAAATCAACTCCAATAATTATTCGAGACTCGACCCGAACACCCAAATTAGAAAACACGACCCGAATTAGTGATCTAGAATCAGACCTCGACATTCGACCAAAAACGTGACCCCCGATCTCGACTTGAAATTTGATTTATGAATTGGGACATGAGTACAAGACCAATAACACTCGAATAATTAGGACCCAAACATCGATGACCAAATTTGAAATCCGACCCCGAGATGTGATCCAAAACCTATGGCATCAACTTTTACATTTGGACTCGACATTTGAACAAGCGCCGAACCTTGACATTTTAATTTGGGCCGGACAATAGTCAAATTGACCTTGACCCTACCCACCGACACCTTATCCCGATGACTTATCCAAAATCTAAATTGAGACCTAACTTTCAAACTAAGGCCTGACCCTAGACACAATTTTCAAATCGATACTCGACACCGACACCCGAACTGAGATCCGACACTAACTCCCTACCCCAATGACATATTTAAAATCTTAATTGAGATCCAACTTTGTAATTAGGACCTGATCTTAGACCCAAATTTCAAATCGATACTCGACACCAACACTCGAATTGAGATCAGACAGTACTTCCCTACCCCTATGACTTATCCAAAATCTAAGTTGGGATCAAACTTCCAAACTAGGACCTAAACCCTAGACCCAACTTTCAAATCGATACTCGACACCGACACCTGAACCGAAATCTGATACTGACTCCCTACCTCTATGACTTATCATAAATTTAAATGGGATCAACTTGTGAACTAGTTATTGACTTGAACCCAACTTTCGAATCGATACTCGACACCGACACTCGAACTGAGACTCGATACTAACTTTGACTCGGGACCTGACTTTAAAATCGGTACTAACGTACATTTCGAACTCGACTTTTGAAACGAGATATGTACCCAACACTTGACCCCAACCCTAAAGACCGATACCTGACTTGACTTCGAATCTCGATCCGAAATCAGACTCCAGCACTTGATTCGAAACTCCACCCTACCACATGACTCGAGACTTGATTGGGATCTGATCTCAAATGTTGACTCGGGACTCAACACTCACAACAAGATCCAGCTCTGACCCAACCTGGAATTCAAGAGTTGGACCTCGAATCGCGGTCGGAAATTGGGTTTCGAATTGAGAATCAAGAGTAAAATCTCTAATTAATATCATAAATCGGTACTCAAGACTTGAGTACAGGTGAAAAATTGAGGTGTGAGATTTAAAAGAGTTATGAATACGTTTCCTTACTTTTTGGAGGTAAGTTATTTTTCTTAAATTTAAAGAAAATAAATTGATTTGAAAACATTTTTAAAAAAATATTTAAGCCAACCATACATTAAAAAATTAATGAACATAATATTCATTCATGCCTCTTGACCTCCTACAAATTCAAGTGTACCTATTTTACTATAAACAAATAAATGACATACGATTTCAACATAATCAAGGCTCCTTTCTCCTTCCAATGTTGTGAGTCATTCAACATAATAGACACGTACACATAAAATGTAGTAATAAAAAAATATAATAAGTTAAAGGTTCTATGTCCATTATATATGGTAGGTAGTAGCTAGAAGGCCATTGTCAAGAGGAAAAAATTGCAATGAATCTGGAGTTGTTGCTTCATTTTGTAGCATTCTCCCATTGATATAGCAAGAAAAAAAGGAAATTTAAATTTGATTATTATAACAAATGAAGGATGGTAATTATTCTAATTATACAATTTTAATTTTGCTTCCTGTTGTCCACAAAATTCCACTGCTTTTCTGCCAATAAATCCACAAAGTTTAACAAATAATTTAAACTAATAACGTCACAAAAATGTTATTGTAGTACTTCCTGTCGGTCTCTAATTACTTGTCTACTTTTCATTTTATAATTGTCTCTAATTACTTGTTCATTTTAACAAATCAAGAAATGATAATCATTTTTATATATTTTATCCTCAATTAAATTAAAAATATAAATTATTTTTTTAACTTTATAATTAACAAAAATAAAATAATAAACACATTATATTATTAATTATCCTTTTAATAGACATGTCAATTTAAAAGTGAACGGAAACAAAGAGAGTTAGTTCTAGATGGTCAAATGTCTGCTCTCGTCTTATTGAGTCCGCATTAAAAGACCCTTTTCAACTTTGCATATATAACAAATAAACCGTTTTTAATAAGTAAGTTTCAAATATAAAGTATTTATAAATATATGGGAAAAAAACAAAGAAAGTTTAATATCTATTATATATTTATAAAAAGATATTTTAAAATATATATAAATAACATGAAACTCGTTTGGTAGCTAGTTTAGAGGTGAGTTCGGTAGATATTTAATTCTGCATAAATAAAGTCATGTTTGATAGTTCATTTGGACTTTAGTTATCCATGTATAAATTTAAAACGATATTTACTTTGCAATTTAGAAACCTACACAATCAATATAGATATAAATTACGCGAAATATTATGTATTATTTTATGCAAATATATATAAGGTGAAATATCTAAACTCTGTGTTAACATAAGTTCCTTCATAAATAATTTTTACATTATCAATACTTGTATAATTCTAACCAATTATCAAAATAACCCCTATAATTTTCTTTCGAACAGAATTCACCCTATGTAACTCCACCCCTCATCATAATATAAACTACTCCATAGTAACTATATATAGATATTTTCTAAATAATAATACAAATATAAACATAAAATACCTTACTAATCCAAATATATCCATGTGAGATAAAGAGAATCACAAAGAAAATACTATATATTTGTTACTATAACAACTTAGCCTACTTTATATTCCATTATACACCTAAATAAATCGATCCGTCGGTGATCATTTTACACGTACCCACATGCTAGCAACTCACTAATATAATTTCATCAAACTATACTATAGTAATATCTTTTTTGGTACCATCCAAATATTCCAATTCGTCCTCATCTCCAACTATATCTCTCCAACCAAAACCATTTATTCCCCTATGTTTCAATTTTTGATTTCGAGTTGGTAAGCTCCTTTCACTTCGGTATGTTAGATCAAAGAAGAAGTTTCTCATTCAGTTCATTTGATTGCAATTCTTCGAATAATAGTGCTAGTCTCTTTTCATCATCTACTGATGATTTTTTCGCGAGTAATTTCATTATGTATGATACGGAGGATGATGATGGTGATAATGATGATGGAGCGTACATTGAAATAAACCTTGATCCACCGCGAAAAATTGTGCTAGAGGATAAGGAATTTAAGAATTCTAATTCTTCAGAGATGGAGTTGAGGATATCTTTTTCATCAACCGGAATTCCTCCAACAACAACAACATGTGGTACCACACAACATGCACAAAGAACAACAACAACAACAACGACGACTAAGCCAAGGAGGGGACGCCTTTTTGTATCGTTGGCTCGCATTGTAAATGAGTTTATAGCTGCATCTTCCGTCAAGACATCAAGTTCAGTTAGAGCAATAGAAGCTAATAATAATGTTGCCCATGAAAATGGACCTGCTCATGTCCTGCCACTCTCTAAATCTGACGGCGCGGAGATCACACGGACCAGGTAAATCTTTTTAGAGTTTATAGTAATATCATCAGAGCGGTTCAATAAAATTGGTGGCCTAAAATCAATAGTTCATATTACATATCTATTATATTATAAATAATAATATCATCATAGCGGCTCAATAAAATTGGTGGCCTAAAATCAATAGTTCATATTACATATCTATTATATTATAAATAAAAATATGAAAAGTAAATAATTATCATCATTCCGTATAACCACAGATCTTAAATCCGAGTCTTAAAATAAAAACAATCTTGCATGTCTCTTTAATAGAAATTCAATATAAATACTGAATGCCGAATAAAATTGAGCTTCGCAAAACCTTTGCTTTAGTGGCTTGACTTTCTAGTAGGGCTACGTTATTGTAAATAGTTTTTACAAGTTCAAAAATTTTTGTAAAAATATTTAATTTTTTTTTTAAATACTTTAATATAAAATATTTTTTATAATGCTTTATAAAATTTTTATGACCCTTTCAAAATTGTGTTTCTTTATTTAAACATTTTTTTTTTAATGGTCAATAGTCTACCTTAATAAATAAGTTTTGACGAGTAGGGGCCGTTGGGAATAAGGGGGGAACGTGGGGGCGGCGGAGGAGAATAAAATGAAAAATAAAACAAAGACCAGAAATTAGGACCACGTAAATTAAATGAATTCATATTACAACTTACATATATAATTTTATAAATATATAATATAATTGTCAACTTTACTTTTTAGTCAACTTTAAAATGGTTTACTTTTATTTTTAAAGATTTTTTTAAATATAGAGCATAAATTTATGTTTAAAATTTTATCAAAATTATAGTAACTAATGGTAAATATGAATTTATAACTTAAAAAATATAGGAATAGATTCAAACCCAAAAACTTATATAATTGATTCGTATAACTTACCTCTAATCGATTTTATGGTTAATTTCTATCGCTGATATATTTTCTTTAATAAACTTTATATTGAGTCAAATATAGTAAAATAAGAAATCATAGTGTAAAGTTACTTAGTTCTTATCACACATGTGAAATACTCATACTTCATTAGTAATAGTTAAACAACGGGTAAAACTTATCTGCATCGGTGTTTACCCTATTTCAATATATGCATGCCATGTGTTTTTATTTGTTGTTTATTTTACTCAACTTTAATTAATTAACGTGTGTTTTTACTTCATTAAATCACGTAATAATGAAAATTGAATTAGTTTGGTGTAAACACCTGGTGCGAATAAGTTTTCTCTGGTAAAGAACGAACTTTGGCAATTTTCCCTACTTTTATTAAACTACATCACCAATGAAATATGATTATAGTAAAACTAGGAGCATATGCATAATTTCTTGCTAGACACTCTTATATCAAGCAATCATATTTATCATATATTAATTAATGTTTACATTTTTGCAGAAATGATTGCACTATAGTTCCTTCAAAGAACAATGGCATTATGAACTTTATAGTAAAATTGAAGTACAAAAATATTCCATCAATGTTAATTTCAATGGTAACACCCAAACCTAAAAATGCACAAATACGCGCCAGACAACCCTTGCTACAACGAGGGCACAGCAGCACCTGCAGAGGCAAGGATCCAATGAACAACAACAATAATTATCTGATGAAACAAAAAACTCGCAATCATTCAGATCTTAATCATCAAGATATCAACCACAACAAATCAACATCGGGGATAATAAACTTTAAGGCAATGAGAGGAGTATTAGACGCTCTTATTGTCAAAACTAGTCGTTATTGCACGAGTGCAACAACAACAGGTGGATTATTATCTGGAAATAAGCAGAATAGCAGTAAAAGTTGTCCGAGTTCTATTAAATCGTCACCATTGCATAGCAATGTCTGTGATGACGACGTTAGAAAATTTTACTCGAGGGATAATTCTGTTCAAGCAGCCATTGCTCATTGTAAGAAATCATTTGGAACACAAGCTGAATTTGATTTTCATATTTGACAGTGTTCTCTTAATTGAGATGATTTTTGTATATATATAATAAAAGGTTGAGAAAAGGTCCATAGTTGGCCAATGGATGTCGAGCTATTATAATTCTGTTTCTGTGGTTAATGAGCTGGGTTCAGAACATTGTAAGTAAACATAATTTGGAACATATGTTCTATATATCATAAATTAAATAACAAGTCCAAATAATGTTATGATAACAACGTCCTAAGGGTATCTTACTTGTTGACCCCCACAACTGAGTAGACAATTGATCGCCAATACCAATGGACATATTCTAGACATTAGGCCGAGTTCTTGACATTGGCAAAATGTCTAGAATCAGCCCATTGGTATTTGCGACCAATTGCTTACTAACATCATAACATAATTGAGGTTTGTATTTCAATTTATCATATATAGCGTATATGTTCCAAATTTAGATTAATTACATTATATTTGGATCCGGTTCCTCTTCATTTCTCCTCTTTTCATTTTTCTCAAGTTCTAGCTTGCATTGGAGACACATGTCATAGTTTGAAATTAATGGTTGAGATTTAATTGATTAAACTAAAGTCCTAATCATAATTATTTATCTCCATATATTTGTTTTTTAAATATTTAAGAAGCAAATATATGGAAGTAAATAACTATGGTTGAAACTTTACTTTAATTAATTAAATTTCAACCATTGGTTTTAAACTATGACACGTGTTTTCGATCCAAGGTAGAACTTGAAAAAAATGAAAAGAAGAGAAATGAAGAGAAGCTGAATCATATATATTTGGATGTTAAATTATATGTGCTATTATAATATATATGGGACTGTCTCCATCCATGTAGTATACAAGTATGATACCTGAATGCAAGCTATCCCAGCTAAAGCCTTTCCCTTTCTTGAACAAATTCAGTTTGTTCATAATCTAAAACACATAAAAATCACAGATTCAATCATTTTTAGGGTTTTTACCAATCGAATAAGTTGATGGAAAGTCTATTAAGACGTCACCAAAGCATAGCAATGTATGTGATGACGACGTTAGAAAATTTTATTGAAGGGATAATTCTATTTAGGCAGCCATTGCTCATTGTAAGAAATCATTTGGAACAGAAGCTGAATTTGATTTTCATATTTGACATGTTCTCTTAATTGAGATGATTTTTTGTATATAGAATATAAGGTTGAGTAAAGGTCCATATTGGCCAATGGATGTCAACTTTTTGCAGTTCTTTTTCTACATCCAGTCGGATATTAGAACATTGAGAGGACCTTTTCCTAGTACTACAAGATTGAAAAGGACAATCCTCTAGTGTAATAATTTTTGTGTTCGATCACATGTATAGAATCAATGGGGTACTGGTTATGAAATAAATGAAATTTCAATTTATATACACAAATAACACAGATGTTTTTCAACACTAACACAAGATTAATTACATATAGTATCGTCTATACTAAGCATGTGTTGATAACCTGAAAAATAAAGTGTTAGTGTGACATTCTAAATAAACTAAATTTGGAACATATGTGCAATATATCATAGTTTAAAGAACAAACGCAATTCATGTTATGATGACACTCCCAAGGGTATCCTACTTGTTGACCCCGCAGCTGGGTAGGAAATCGATCGCAAATATGATCATGCATATTTTAGTCATTAGGCCGAGCTGTTGACTTAAGTCAAAAATTTGACTTCATGCCTATAATCTACCGGTTGGTATTTGCAATCAATTGTCTACTCACTTGCAGGGGGTCAACATGTAGGATACTCTTGGGAATGTTGTCATCATAACATAATTGCGGTTTATTTTTTAATTTATGATATATATATGGTATTTGTTCCAAATTTAGTTCAATTAGAATAAATTTGGATGTTAAAATATACTTGTGCAATCATAATACATGGGACACTCTGATTTTTATATATACAATAAAAGATTGAGTAAAAGTCCACATTGGCCAAAAGATGTCAAGCTATTCCAATTCTTTTTCTACATTTAGTGCAGGTATTATAACATTGAAAATATCTTTTCCTAGTACTAGAGGATAGAGAAGAACACTTGTCTAGAGTACCAATTATCGTGTTCGATAACATTTATAGGATCAACTAGGATATTAATTACGAATAAATGAAATTTCAATTTATATACACAAATAACACATAGATTTTTCAATACTAACACAAGATTAAATAAAAGTGGAGGCGGGATCATATAGAATAGTGACCATATAGTCACACTTGAGAATAATACCTGTAATAAATGTGTGTGACGCTTCTGTGTCCAACCTTCATGGAAAAGAATAAAATTATGCCCTGTCGCTTGTTTGAGCACCACCAATATAGAATGACAAACAAGAAATATTTGTTATATATGAAACAAATTTACCTTAAACAAAATTGAGGGTTACATTTTTTTTGTGTGTATATAAGTTAAACTATTTTCATAACTTATGATTCTATTATGATGAGTCTGGTAGTGGATGCCCATCTTCATTTTGGATGTTTATTCAGATTAACTTAATCATCACCAAAATTTGGAACTTCCATGATAACAATACTTGATTTGGTATCAAATTCTTCATCACAAATAAAATCCATCTCATTTTCTGATATTCTATGGATCGAGGACGATATGTCAAACAAAGAATTATGGAGTGTCATCTTAGTGAGTCTTTAAGTAAATACTTAGAACACAATTAGACTGCTTTAAAATATGTTTAGCTTTTCTTTGTACTCTAATAAAATACTCACAAGAGATTTTCTTTATTTTTTATTTGTTTTCTTATACTCATATTGGGACCCCATTGAAAAGGCTTATTTCTATATGCTCATCCACGATAATTATTCAACCATATGAGGGAAGAAAAGCATGTCAATGAATCTGATTGATTGGTTTTAAAATCAATTTAATAATATGCTTGATTCATAGCATTTTTAAGTTTAATGTATAATCACGATACGACAAAAAACATATAGATAGACATTTTAGAGTAATAAATATAAACATGGAAGAAAAAAAGTAATGAATTAAATCAATATATGATATATGCAAACGTTTATAAGTTCATACCTTTTCTTTGTATAGTTATTTTATACTTGAAATCTATCTAACCTAAGTTATTTAGCCCCCCCAAAAAGGATGAGACAAAATGAAAGGATCTTGGGTCAGTGTAGGATTTTTAAACCTAGAAAAAGTTATTATCAACACTTTTTCAAGGAGGCGGACCAAAGTTATCCATGCACTCCAATCTAGGAACAATCTACAGGAAGACAAAGGCTAGAGAGCAAATAACGAAAATGAGAATGGTGAAGACTTACTAAGTGAAGAAGCATCTCTCCAATAGATAAGATCTGTCAACAAATTAGGAGCACAACCCATGAAACCTGAGAGCGAGCACAGGGATGAAGGTACTTACTCTTGTTAGATGGAACACAAACACGAAATCATAGAAATCAGAGGCTTGGATCAATCCAAGGCAACAACATATCTCATAACAAAAGAAGCAGAGAAAGAGGCGAGAAGACAAACAAGAAGAGAAAGAGGCGAGAAGAAAAAGAAGATAATGAGGGGATCTGTTTTATGAAACCCTACTCTAAGTATCTATATATAGCTCCATTCGGGTAAGAGTTGGACTGGGCTTTAGGATAGGTAGAATAGAGTGTTATTCTTTTATGTGTTTTTGTTGTTTGGGCTTGGTATTGGTTGGGCTACTCTCGAGGTGTTGTATGTTTTTTGATGTTGAGATTATTAATAAAATAACACTATTTGCTTTTAAAAAATTAGGGGATCTTTAGTCCCCTCCATCATTTGAAACATAGAAAGGGGAAAGTGTTTTTTATTAAAAGTTCATTGATTAAAAAAAGCATTCTATTAGAAAAACCATCATCCAAATTTGTATCAAAATTCTTAGCTAATTAAGTATGAAAAGATCTTATCTCATTCATCACAATCCTTAGGAAAGTCCATTTTGTGCTTCTTTGTGCAATAATTTCATAGACCACAATATTTCTTTATCTGCATATTTTATTGTATTATCAGTGTGATTTCGTAAATGTATTAACATGTGTGCTTAATGGTAATTAAAGTGAAAGTTCACTTACTGATACTTTTGACATTTACATTTTGGCTTTTTCCACCTCTAGATTAGTGTTCATTGCATGTTCTCCACTTGGTTTTATCAAATGTTCTTTTTGTGTCTTTATACTTTATCAGTAAACAATTTATTTGTTTCAATTCTCTCCCACTTCTAGATTTTCTTTGTTTCATTTTATCGCTTGGTTATTTTAATGTAAACGATCCGCAAGTACCCCCTAGAAGATAGGGAGAACCCTTGAATCGTCATAAGACGTACTTGACCCTTTGGGGTCTTGTACAAGCATTTAACCGTCGTTCATTATATAAGACATGAAAAGTAGCGCAAAATTAAAACTTTTCACGAATAATTTAATAAAGGAAACATCTTTAATAGAATACTAAGAAAGTCTCATCGTCACAAGTCAAATTTAAAGACACGACATAATTATCTTAGGGACACGACCCTTTACATAATACATAAGAAGTCTTAAATAAAGAAACTAAGAAAACATAGACTATGTCCTCGAATATATGAGGACATACCAAGTCTTGAGAGAGTAGATTCCCAAGCTTCGCCTTATAGACTTCTCCTTGCTTCCAAACATATACTTATTAAGTATAGAAAAGGGGTTAGTACAAAACAATGTACTAAGTATGACATATGTAAAAATATGCAAAAATGGATTTTAGTATAAATACACTTTTATGCCAAATAAGTAAAACCTTTATGAATTTAGGAGCAAAACAACATAAGAATAATCATTTAACACTTAGAGAAGAATTTCCATAATTTTAACAAAAAGGACCATTTTACAGTAAGCTCTCTAACATTACAGTGAGTTTACTTTAGCAATACAGTGAACTATTTTAATCCCAAAACAGTAACTCCCAAAGTCAAGCCAAGAGGAAGTGAACTCATTTCCGTAGGAGTTTCCCTAGCTAAGGTTATCCTAAGACTTACCAAGGTAAGACATGAAGAAAGCGCTCATACACCTCCTTCAATATACACCAAGGTGATCCCCAAGACTACCCATGCTAGGCTTACTAGGCTCGGGATAAAAAGTCCCCACTCAATGGCAAGACATTAGAATAACACTCAAACAACATACCAAGACTTACCTTAAGGAATGCCTTCTTAGTGCAACGAGTAGATGGCGTCCCATTCTACCACCTACACTAAGTAGTACACTCTTTTAGAAGACTTAGCTCATTCAATTTATATAAGACACACCAAGACTTCCCTTTCAGAATGTCTACCTAGTGCAATAGATACATAGTGTCCCATTCTACCACCTACCCTAAGTAGTACACTCTTTTAGAAGACTTAGTTCATTCAATTCATATAAGAAGGTCTAGTTAGTGCAATGGATAGATAGCGTCTCATACCACCACCTACCCTAAGTAGTATGTTATTTTAGAAGACTTAGTTAATTCATTCTTTTGTGGGGGGATAGTTTAACCGACATAAACCATGAGAGCTAGACATGGAATCCCCATATTAACCCTTATCGGATGAGGGATCCTCACTTGCCTAGAGTTAGGTCATTTTCTTAGCTTTTACATGGCTTTCTCAATAGCTACACCTATCCGGGCGCATAGTTAAGGGATAAGGAGATTACTACTAAGTAACTCATTCTCTACTAACGAGGAGTACTCATCTAAAAAGGTACATTGGAATACAACATCTCAACTCACGAAGTGTAACCACCCTTATTCATATCCTCTTGGTGCTAAGCATAACTCCACACAGATCTTCAACATTATATGCTAGATATTAAGGATAACTAGTGAACACCACATCTTAACTCACGAAGGTATTCGTCCTCCGACCTATCTTAAAAAGCTTTTAGGATGTAATGAGGTTGATAGTAAACACTTCATCTCAACTCACGAAGAGTGTTCACCCCAAAACTCCATCTTTGACTTAACTTAGCTTCATTCATTCATTCAAGTGTGTGTGTGTGTACATGTGAACACGCCTTGAATATAAGCATCATTTAATTTACATTAACTTCAATACATGCTTATACCTTCATTCATCATGTCTTACACACTAACATGCTCAACATATACACTTACTTCATTTAGACATAATCTAAGCAACATATACAATTCAAGCTTCATAATACACATTACAAGAACTATCTTCATTATCACTTCATTTCACACATTAGGACTTCAAAGCCACCCTTACAATACAAACTAAGTATATCCAAATTCATCAAGTGAACACCGCCACCAAGAAGGTGAACCGTACCACTCAAGAGCATTTCATAAAGAGAGTTAACAATGAAACCAACTTACCATTCTTTCAAATCTTTCACATTTATTTACAATTTACTCAAAAATTCATCATAAAATAGTCCTTAGGGCAGTAGCTAACCAACAATATCAACACAAGGAAACCAAAGCTCAAAGACTATGAAACCATACTCATTTAAAACATGTTGAAGTTTTAGCATTAAAATCACAACCTAACATTAGAAACATCACATTTGAATCATTTAAAATGTTTTCATGCAAGACCCATGTTTAGAATCAAAGATAGAAGAAGTTAGAGTTTGAAAATTCTTTTTGAAATCTTTAGAAATGACTTCTTGAATGGAAGAGAGTTCAAGGATGACCGTACCTCAAATAGAAGAAACCTTACTGATTTTTTATGAAGAATCGACCACCAACAACCTTTCCAGCTCTTTCTTGACTTCTAGCTTCTATAGAGTTTTAGAGAGAGTCTTTCTTGAGAGAGAGAGAGAGAGAGAGTTTTGGGTTTTAGGAAATGAAGTATAAAATTAGGTCTTAGGGTTTGAAACACCTTAATATACCTAAAAGACCCTAAAAATATCTTCTAAGGTTCCTAAAAGAATTGGGGTGAACTTACCAAACATCCCAAGCCAAAACAGAATTTTGACAGTTTTTACAGGCAGCACCAACGGCTCCCCACAAACTTACCATTTCCCAATCGACACCTCGTTGGTGGGGGTCCGCCGATTGGGACTGAGGCTTTTTCATGTGCATGCTTTGCTAGACTTGCAGGGTCAGTCGACGCCAAAGGTCAATGGACTGTTTGTTAACCAACGGACCGTCCTTTGTGGTCGTCAATGGTCACTGCTTGGCAGCATCCTTCCAAAGGGAGAGGGTCCTCTTCTAGGGCACCTCGTGGGTCCTAGGTGGGGTCGTATGATATACTGTGGTTTCACGGTACTTTCAATGCTTTTTCCTTAAGTTTAGTGTATGTCTAAGGCCTTTTTTGTATTAGTTTTAATGTATTTTTATCTTTGTTTGCAAGAAATCTGTCCAGGATGAAAACGTGGAAGAATTGTGATGAACTACAGAAGTGACGACCTACAGAGCCATGGATGGTACGTCGACCCCTCGACGGTTCATAGGTGGCCATTGTCGTATGAAGGAAATGCTGCTAAAGAAAGATCGAGGAAATTTTAACTAAGTGTGGGGCTACGAAGGCTCTGGATGGACCATCACATCCACGATCGACCGTCCTGCACAACCATCATCGTAAACAAAAAGTAGCTCCAGTACCCGACTTGAAAAGATTCTAAGTATGAATATATGAATACACAAGGAGACACTGACGGACCGTCGTGCTCTCGACAGACCGTCATCCTTGTCTGTCAAAGGTAATAGTGAGTTGGAGAAGAAAGCAACTGAAAAAGAAGCTAAGTGTCGAACGACGGGGGACCTCGACGGTCCGTCAGTTCTTTCGTCCACTCGGACGCGGTTTTTGGATAGATTTTCCTTAAATAGATTTCCCTCTTTTGTTAGGACTCTATTAATATAAATATTTAAAAAACCTCGTTTTTGAGGTTAGACTCTTGGTTATTTTTCAGATTTTGTTGTTCTAGTTGTGAACTTGTGATTTTGGGAAATTATTATATTTTCCGAAAATCATTTATTGCAAGCTTATTGATTAATTCAAGTAATTTTCTGAGTTTTCTTCAATCTAATCAAGATAATTACATCAATTCTTATCAAACTAATATGAATTGTGTGATTATTAACATGGGTAACTAAATCCATAGCTAGGGTTGTGGGAACTATGGGTAATTAACAAGGTAAAAACTAGCTAAAATAATAATCCTAGAATAGTGTCTTGCATGTATTGATAATTCTTTCGTTTAAAAATCTTTTTAAGGAGTGCACACGTTAGAACCCGCTCCACGCCCTCAAGAGTATTATAGGGTATATGATAATATTACTGACTCTAACGGGCCACTTGTCTTGTCTCCCCTACCACACGACCATAGTTTCGTGGTAACTAGTAGTCTGATGCAAATGCTCACCGCTAAAGGTTTATTTTCGAGGCTACCTTCTGAGGATCCACATGCTCACATCGCCAAGGTGAGTTCGGTGTGTAAGATTTGTGTAGGGAGGCCTGAATTGAATATGGACATAATTGGATTGAGAGTGTTTCCTCTCTCACTGATGGGAGAGGCCGCTATATGGTTTACCGAGCTCCCCTATAACTCAATCTATATTTTTAATCAATTGAGGGATGTGTTCTTAGCACGTTACTACCCGATGTCTAAGAAGCTAAACCACAAAAATAGGGTGAAAAACTTTTTGGCACTACCGGGAGAATCAGTCAGTAGTTCTTGGGACAGATTCATTTTGTTCTTGAGAAGTGCCCCCAATCACCGCATCGATGATGAGTCACTGAAAAGGTACTTCTATCGGGGACAAGATGATAATAATAAAGTAGTATTGGATACGATAGCGGGTGGTTCTTATGGAGAGTGTCCTTATGCTAAGATTGCTGAGAAGTTGGAGAAAATCTCCCGAAATAATAAAGCTTGGAGCACTAGGAAGTCAAATACTGAGAGAAAAACTTTTGCAGTGCAATCCGCACACAACCCAGCCACAACTGAGATTCCTTAAGAAATGGCTCAAATGAGAACTGAGCTTGGGTTGGTGATGAAACACGTCACTAAGGGTGCAGAAAAGGTAAATTCGGTGAACTACTTGTCTAAACCACCATCACCGACTGATGAGTATAACTATGAGGAGGACTCTTATGTGGTAAATGAGCAGACGGGGGGTTTTCGACCAAACTCCCAAGGCTCCATTCAGGAGAATTGGCGCCAAGGTCAAGGAAATTAAGTTCGGAACTATGGTAATTACAACCGAGAGGGTCATTATGTCCAAGATGAAAATTACAACCACGACAACAACTTGAACATGGGTAAATATGGTAACATAAATGATAGAAGTGGGCCCTATGTTCCACCTTAAAATCGTGAAGTTAATCCTAGGGATAGTGGAGGTAGTATGGTGTGAGTTGAGGATATGTTGCAGAAAATGATGAGAAGGTTTGACGCTAGTGATGAGCACAGTAAAGAGTTGAGGAGGGACTTAGGGAGTATTGGGCAAAAAGTTGATGCACATGCAATCTCGATCAAGCATCTTGAGTTGCAAATGACCCAATTATCTTCTATTGTGAACCCACGCTAATCGGTCACTCTTCCTAGCAATACTGTCCAAAATCTAAAAAATGATGGATATTGTATGGCATTCACAACTCGAGGTGGTAATCAAACCATTGACCCACCGATGTCGTCTGGTGTAGAAAATGTGATAAAAGGCGATGATGAGGTAGTGGAGGTTAGTGGTGAGTTAGAAGACAAAATGGGGAAAAAAGCTGGAGTACCCCAAAAGGTGACCCCCATGCCTAGAACACCACCTCCATTCCCACAGTGGTTAGTGAAAAAGAACAAGGATGGTAAATACCGGTGTTTTATCACTATTCTCAAACGGTTTTCCATCAATGTCCCTTTGGTATAAGCTCTTGAACAAATGTCCGGTTATGCCAAGTTCATGAAAGATATGGTCACTAAGAAAAGATCAATCACTTTTAAGGATGATGATAGAATGCAGCATTGTAATGCTATTGCTACAAGATTTCTAGTGCAAAAGAAAGAAGATCCGGGTGCGTCATTATTCCATGTATCATCGGGTTATTACACTTCGCGAAAACATTATGTGATCTTGGGGCAAGCATAAATCTCATGTCTCTATCTATTTACAAGAAATTGGGTTTGGGTAACCCAAATCCCACTGCGATGCGGCTACTGATGGTCGATCGAACGGTGAAAAGGACTATTGGGATACTCCATAATGTGTTAGTAAAGGTGGAGTCATTCATATTTTCGGCTGATTTTCTTATTCTGGATTGTGAGGTTGATTTTGAGGTGTCTATTATTCTTGGGAGGTTATTCCTTGCTACGGGTAGAGCCTTGATTGATATGGAGAAGGTCAAATGAAATTTTGGTTGAACAATGAAGAAGTGACTTTCAACATTTGTAGGTCCATGAGGCAGAGTATTGAGATCCAATCGATATCATCCATATCTTACAAGGTTTAAAAGTCATCTGAGGTACAAATAGAAGAGCGTCTAGGTGTAGAAGCAATAGTTGCAATGATCATGAATTTTGATAGTAATTGCATTGAAGAGTATGGGTCATTGGTCGTAGCACTTGATCGAGGTGATGTTCGATTTAAACCAAAGAAGTTGGAGTTAGATATGAAGCATCACGAGTCTCAACCCGCAAAACCATCTATAGAGGAGGCTTCAAAAGTAGAACTTAAGGCATTACCACCTTATCTGAGGTATGTATTCTTGGGAAAAAGTGACACTTTGCCGGTAATTATTGCATCAGATTTGAATGTGCATCAAGTTGAGAGTTTGGTGGAGGTATTAAAGAGGTTCAAAAGAGCAATTTGGTGGACTATTGCGGACATTTTTGGGATTCCTCTCGGGATTTTTTCACATAAAATCCAACTCATGCCCGATCATAAGCCAAGTATTGAGCCCCAGAGACGTTTAAATCCACATATGCAAGAGGTGGTGAAGAAGGAAATCCTTAAGTGGTTAGATGCTGGAGTGATATATCCAATCGCCGATAGTAGTTGGGTATGCCTTGTTCAGTGTGTACCTAAGAAAGGGGGAATGACTGTGGTCCCCAATGAAAAAAATGAGCTTGTTCCGATGAGGCCGGTGATTGGATGGAGGGTATGTATGGATTACCAGAATCAAATGCATGGACCGAGAATGACCATTTTCCTATGCCTTGCATGGATCAAATGTTGGATAGACTTGCAGGAAAGGGGTGGTACTGTTTTCTTGATGGCTATTCGAGTTATAATCAAATTTCTATTGCACGGGAAGATCAAGAGAAAACCACATTTACTTGTTGTTGACACCCAATTTTGGCCTAACATTTTAAAAATTCGTGATTTTGAAGCTTTATTTATTTAATAGCAAATTTTGGTCCGATGATTTTAAAATTCATACATTTTGAGTCAAATACAAAAAAAAATAAAAAAAAAATCTGCCTTTCTCACATTGTCTCTCAAACAATTTTCAATTTTGCAATAGTCCCACATCGGTATTTCATCCTTTTTGAGGATTTTTGGGTTTCTATATAATCCCACTTCATTCACTATTTTTAGGAGAGGATTTGGAGGGGAAAACAAAAGAATACTCCTAAATTTTGAGAATTCTTGGTTCCCATAGTTCAAAAATTTTAAAGTGTTTTTGTGGTTTTTCGTCTCCTTCAAACTCGTAGTTCCGGTTCGCCGTCCAGAACTAGGTTATTTTTTTTTTAGCCTTGTTTTATTTAATTCCCAGCTCTTTTATGTTTTCTGTTTATTATATGTAGCTTGTTTTGTTAGTTGAATGTAGTTCTAAAAGTCAATTAATATTTGTGTTTATTGTAGTTTTACTATTAGCCTTATTTTACGGTTTGATATTTATTTATTTATTATTATTTTAAAATTGTTAGTCAAATATTTGCTATCTTAACTTTTCAGGGTTTTGTTATTATTCTATTTTAATGTTATTTTTAATTTTTATATATTACGTTATTGTCATTTCCATTTTTATTTATGTTATTTTAGTTTGGTTGTTGTTTTCCATATTCTCTTGGGATAAGTTTGTTATGTTTTGTTGATGTTCAGGTTATATTAAATGTATTTGTGAAAGGGTCGATGAAGAAATTACCGTCGATTTCCAAGGCCTCCCATGTCAATAAGACGGATTTTTGTTCTTAAGTTATTATTTGAGTCTTTTATATATATTTATTTAGCACTAACTTCTTTACTAAGTGTCTTTACAGGTACACGGAGGTGCTTCTCCTTGAATTATTCGAATGAAGTTCGAATCATATTTTTATTTCATTATTATGTGAATATTGACGTTAGGCAAACCTTAGGCCGATGATTATTATTTTATTTTGTTTTATTGTGTATATTGCATGTTTGTTATATTTGTACATTATTTTATATTCTTCCTCAATTTGAAAAAAAATGAATTCAGTCGGGAACCACATTTGTGGATTCCAAAGGGTGCCTAACCCCTTCCCTTCGGAATAACTTGAACCCCTTACCTAGAATCAATTTGGTTTCGTAGAATATTTAACGGTTTCCTAATTTTCCTAAAATTAGGTGGCGACTCTTTTTTAAAACTCGATTATTGTTAAATTTTGTTAAAATTGAATCAATTAATTATTTTCGAGTTGCCGCGACGTTTCGCCCTATTTCGACAGAGTAGGGATGTAAACACTTGTCCTTATGGGACCTTCGCGTTCAAGAGAATGTTGTTTGGGTTATGTAATGCACCAACCACATTTCAAAGATGTATGATGTCAATATTCTCTGATATGGTGGAGGACACTATTGAGGTGTTTATGGATGATTTTTCAGTTGTTTGTGACTCCTTTGAGTGGTGTTGAAGTCATTTGTCCGAGGTTTTTAAGAGGTGTGAATATTGTAACCTTGTGCTAAATTGGGAAAATTTCACTTCATGGTGAAAGAAGGTATTGTATTGGGTCATCACATTTCAGAGAAGGGTATAGAGGTAGATCGAGCCAAAGTTGAGGTGATAGAGCGACTTCCTCCACCTATCTCTGTGTGAGATGTGAGAAGTTTTCTTGGGCATGCAGTCCTTTACTAGAGGTTCATCAAGGAATTATCAAAGATTGCACATCCTTTGTGCAAGTTGCTTGAGAAAGAGTGTAAGTTTTATTTTGATGAATTGTGTCTTAAGGCATTTGGTTAGTTGAAGGAAAAGTTAGTGTCTGCACCTATCATCATTTCTCCAAATTGAAGCAAGCCATTTGAGGTGATGTGAGGTGAGTGTGGTTGCTCTTGGTGTGGTATTTAGACAAAGAAGGGACAAAATTCTTCATCCCATTTACTATGCTAGTAAAGCCCTTAATGAAGCCCAAAAGAACTACACCGTGACTGAACAAAAACTCCTTGCAGTAGTTTTTGCTTTCGAGAAATTTCGCTCCTATTTGCTTGGAACGAGGGTTATAGTACATACTGATCATTCTGCTTTGAGATATTTGATGGCAAAGAAGGATGTGAAACCAAGTTTGATTTGTTGGGTATTACTATTGCAATAATTTGACTTTGAGGTGAAAGATAGAAAAGGGAACGAAAATCAAGTTGCTGATCACTTGTCCAGATTAGAGATGAAACAATGAAGGAGTTAGGTGAAAAGGCTGAAATTGATGATACTTTCCCTGATGAGCATTAACTGGCTGCCTCCCAAGACTTGATTCCATGGTTCGCAAATTTTGCAAATTATCAGGCTAGTGATATCGTCCCATCGGACTTGTCCTTTCTTCAAAGGAAAAAGTTCATGCATGATGTGAAAAAGTTCTTTTGGGATGAGTCATACTTATATAGGAGTTGTGCTGATGGGCTTGTTCGGCATTGTGTGTCGAAAGTCGAGATATTGAGTGTTTTAGAGGCATGCCATTCTTCGCTTGTAGGTGGGCATCATAGTGGTATCTGGACTGCTCACAAGATCTTGCAATGTGGCTACTATTGGACAACCATCCACCGAGATGCTCATGAGTTCGCCAAGGCATGTGATAGATGCCAAAGAGATGGTGGCATTTTAAGAAAGCAAGAGCTCCCTTTAAATCTCATTCTTGTGATTAAATTGTTTGAGTGTGGGGCATTGACTTTATGGGCCCTTTTGTGAGTTCTCATGGGATGAAGTACGTTCTTATGGCAGTCAATTATGTATCAAAATGGGTAGAAGCTATCGCACTTGCGAATAATGAAAGGAAGAGTGTCACCGCGTTCTTGAAAAAGAATACATTTTCTAGATTTGGCACCCCAAGGGCTATTATCAGTGATGGGGGACCCCACTTTTGCAACAAGCCGTTTAAGGTATTATAGGAAAAATATGGGGTTCGCCATAATGTGGCCACTCCTTAGCATTCTCAAACTAGTGGGCAAGTTGAGGTGTCAAACAGAGAGACTAAGCAGATTTTGCCAAAAATGGTGAATGCTAGTAGAACAGATTGGGCAAGGAGGCTTGATGATGCTCTTTGGGCCTACCAGGCAGCATACAAGACTTCCATAGGTATGTCCCCATACCAACTTGTATGTGGGAAGACTTGTCACTTACCGATTGAATTAGAGCATAAGGCCATGTGGGCAATGAAGAAGTTGAAAATGGATTGGAATGAGGCTGCGCAATAGAGGTTAAACGGGGTGAATGAGCTTGATAAATTTTGCTTGAAGGCATATGAAAGTTCAGTTATCTATAAAGAAAAGATGAAGAAGTACCATGACCAAAAGATTGAGAAGCGCGATTTTTTTGTTGGGGATTTGGTGCTTTTGTTCAATTCTAGGTTGTGTTTGTTTCCGGGCAAACTCAAGTCCAAATGGACTGGTCCCTATTTGATCACCCAACTATTCCCTCATGGTGCGGTTGAGTTGGAGAACAAGGAGGGTGTGAGGTTTAAGGTGAATGGGCAGCAAATCAAAATTTATCTAGGGCATGCTGAAACGGCGAAGGAAGTGATCGAGGCATACCATCTTGATGAAGTCTGAGTAATCAAGAATCCTCCATCGTGTCGCGACGTTAAATCAAGTGCTGATTGGTAGGCAACCATATATGTATCCTCTAGTCAACTATAGGTTTTTCATGATTTTCTATGCATAGTTACATTATTTTTGCTTTTATTACTTATGTTACGTCTGAATGTTCCTTTATTTTTCTTTAGAAGTGTTGGCTAGAGTGTAGAGTAGGGTCTGTGTCTAAAAAGTGCCCTGAAAACACAAAAAGATTAGCTACCCATATATGCAGGGACCAAATCACTAGAAATCTGCAGAAAATTAGTCTGGTGCACCCATCGATGGACCCATCGACGGACCGTTGTCCCTTCGATGGACCGTCGGTAGGATCCGTCGTGCCCAGGTGTGTTTTTAAAATTTTTCTAAGTTAGGGCACTGTCGACAGACCCTTATGACGGACCGTCGATCGGCTTACAGTCCGTCGATGGGGAATCATCGATCCCTCACCTACCAACCTGACCCGACCCATCCGGCTACATATTAAAAGTTTTTATACTCTTCAGTTACCCACCTCTTCACATAACCCCCATAACCGTTTCCCTCCCTATTTACTCTCATTTTCCCCCACTTCCTGACCTATTCACTCCCATTCCATCATCAGATTCCCACATTTCCCCCACTTCCATAAAATCCATTCTCTCCCAAAATCTCCCATTTTCTTCAGTTCCTTTTGCCGGTCGGTGTTCGTGGTGATATTGTTGCTGTTCAAGTTTCAACTACTAGTGTTCATACTCTTTCTCATCTACTATAGT
Source organism: Solanum neorickii (assembly GCA_027704865.1). Lineage (NCBI taxonomy): Eukaryota > Viridiplantae > Streptophyta > Magnoliopsida > Solanales > Solanaceae > Solanum > Solanum neorickii. Next base: position 52,235,983 of record JAKWJC010000372.1, read on the forward strand.
TGTCAGGTATGTTTCTAAGCTGCAAGAATAACTTTTGTTAATATTCCTGATTACCGTGATGTCTAACTGTGTAGGTACTTAATTTCGGACCATTTTGTATGCTAAAACATACACACAAAAGTCCTAAGTCCCTCAGAACACTGAAATTTAAAAGAATGGGGTTTATTGTTAAAAAATAGTGTGTGTTTGCATGATTGTGCTCCTGACCTAGGGTTTAATAGGCTGTCGAAAATGCATGTTAAAACTAGGAAAATTTATGCCCTACGAATGATGGGATGCTGGGTAAATGTTTAGTAAACTTAGGCTTCTAAGAATACTTCAAATTAGTATGATAGGGTACCAAATTGGCTGCAAAATTGTGTTCCCTAAAATTCAGTACGAAACCCCGTCGACGGACCGTCGATCCCGCGACAGACCGTTGTTGGGTCCATCAACCCCAACTTCCCGAGTTTACTCTAAGTATTTGTCAACAGACCCTTATAACGGACCGTCTTCCCTTCGACAGTCCGTCCTGCATAACCGTCGATGGTGTCAGAACCTTTGCTTCTGATTTTTTATAAAATTAATATAAGTGTCCGTTGACGGACTCTTATGACGGATTGTCGTCCCTTCGATGGTCCGTCCTGCACAACCGTCAATGGTGTCAGAACCTTTGTTTCTGACGTTCTTATAATTTCTTGTAAGTGTCCCGCGACGGACCCTCATGATGGACCGTCGTTCCTTCGACGGTTCGGCCTGCACAACCGTCGACATTGTCAGAACCTATGTTTCTGATGTATAAAAAATTGTTTTTAAGTATCCCTCGACAGACCCCCATGACGGACCGTCGTGCCTTTGACGGACCGTCGATGGGTCCATCTTGCACTCTGTACTTCTGCACTGTCATTCCATTTCTATGTATTTCTTCTTCCACAGGTACTGACTACTTCTCTCAACAGGTACATATGGCATCTAAACATGATCGTGTCTACTCACGAGGGCGTTCCAGGCACCCGCACTCCTACCCATGATGCCCGCCCCAGTAGAGTCACGCTCACGAGGGTGGCGCCCGGCGTAGTCACTGCCTCACAATTTGACGAGGAGCGCATACTAACCGGCACAACTTCTGGTTCGGCTACAAAATCCGAGGGAGCGTCTGGCTCCGTGGAGGCATCCGGTTCTGAGGAAGCTTCCGGCTCTATGAAGGCTTCCTGATCGAAGAAGGCTTCTGCTTCTGCCTCGTCTGATGAGGCTGTTAGTGTTGACTCTACTCCAACACCCTAGATTGACCTCCCCGTTCCGATTGCTGATCAGCCCAACTGGCGGTGTGTCGAAGGGTAGTACCAAATCTACACTGATACCAAGATGCCCAATGACAAGGGGGTCATTACCCGGACCCTGACACTTGAGCGACAAGTTCTCACGGGGAGTCTTTACACTATGTCGGTCATTCTTGAGTTATTCACCCGACATAGGCTGGAGTGGACGGCTTGAGATGTAGGCCACTATAGCGAAGAGATGGTCCGAGAATTTTACGCCTCCTATGCGGCGACTCTCCGATCTCAGTTGGACAGGAGGTCAGCCCCCGCCAAGCATGCATTGTTGCAGTACATTCAAGTCTGCGGCAAGTAGGTGGACATCTCCTTGCAGTCCATCTGCAGATTTCTCTATGGCGCGGATGTTGATGCCACCCGAAATCCTCTCACCGCGGAGTTTAACTATCGCTAGAAATCGATCAAAGATGGCCGGTTCTAGCGTGAGCCATAGGTGAGAGAGACCACCAAGCGGTGGATTGCACAATACCTCTCCATAGATGCTGAGGCTTCCAAATGGATGCGGGAGCCCAAGGGGAGTATCAAGAAGGCCAACCTCACCTTCACAACCAAGTTCCTATGGCTATTGGTCCGACATTGCCTTTCTTCCACTGGTGCTGATAATATTGTCACTTGGGATCGTGCAGTGCTGATAGCTACCATGATTGCGGGGTTTGAGTTGGACTTCGCAAGGCTATTACAGGCGGTGATGCACGAGAGGTCCTTTAAGGCCACTACTACTTACCCATTCCCGTGCATGGTTTTTGCATTGTGCAGGTCTACACGAGTGCCCCTGTGGCACATTGATGTGATCACGGCCCCGCCTGTCCATGTTGATATCGGTCTCATTCGGGATTAGGCCAATGAGTTGTCTCCCAACAGAGGGCCCCGTATAAAGGTGAAGCGGCTAGGTGAGAACCTGGCAGCCACGGTAGAGCAGCCCCAAGGGGCTAATCCGTCTACATCTGAGCCTACCGACACCACTCCGGTCGAGTCTATCCGGGTAGTAGCACCTCTCTGAGCTCCTCCCGCTCTATCCCATCTGCTACACAGGTCCCGCTTGCTAGGGTCCAGCAACTAGAGGCCCAAAAGGCCACACTTCTGCATCATATCCAGCCTAGGATGCAGAGGTCCATTGCTGAGGCAAAAGAGAGTCATAGAGAGGAAGATGGCCCAGCACACTGAGTGGAAGATCATGGAGGTCCACCAGCGTTTGGACGCATTTGAGTTTCGGGTTCTCACTCGGCCAGCCCCTACAGTGGATGTGAAGACTCTCCAGGCTGCTGTGGAGAGTCTGCGAGCCGACTTGGACACTAAACTGGAGGCTCGGGTGCCTGAGTCTGAGGACCCTTCTGCATAGCCTTTTGAGAACACGATCCCTGTTTGCCGCTACTGATATGCCACCACCTCCACCACAAGAGCGTGCCAAGAGGCACCGGGTTAGAGATAAGGATGGGTCCCGAGCTCGAAAGAATGAGTGCCATGAGTTGGAGGCTGCAAGGAGAGCCTCGCTGATTGATGAGGAGGCCCGCTAATTGAGGGTTATCGAGGTGGCTGCTGGGGCGTCTAGTTCCAGATTTGCAAAGGGAGCGGTTCCGGGATACCAGACCCTGTCTTATATACTTTTATGCAGTGGGGACAATTGCATTTTTTTTGTTAGGGTGGGGTAAATGGAAAGTGGGTGTTAGGGTGAAGTCTGAGTAGCCCAACTCACGATCCTCTCTTGGGATTTTCTTGCCTTTTTTCTTTTTCCCCAAGAGACTGATTACTTTATTGTTGAACCGACATGTTGGTATCTTTAGTACATAGTATAAAAATGGACTCTGAAGCATGATGACTAAACAAAATGATATCCTGATTTAAAGAAAATGCTGCATAACTAGGCACAGTAACTGATAAATGTGTAGCTCTAAGCATGACATAGAGATACACCACTGCATGACCCTAAATCTAAAACTCGAACTAGGTTTCAGATGTCAAGTGAGTGCGAGGAAAATTTAAATAATCCACCATTGGTACTGACCTAAAACTTGTCTGGTTAGTCCTGCTAAAAGTAAGTCGTAATAGACAATTAGGAAAGGATCATAGGCCCCTTGTTCAATATAGCCAATCTTTATCCTAAATATCAGAAAACCGAATGAAATTAATTCCTTCTTGATCCAAATGATTTGAGCTTAAAATAGACCTTTCTTTTTGACCCAACTGATCTTTTCTGGGAACAATGTGTTGGCTCTGGTCCCTACTTAGACATGTGCACCTCAGCTTATGCCAAAAGCATAAGTTGAGGGTGGCTAATGCAGAAAACAACCTTGTCGTGGCCCTCACCCAAGTTTGGGTATTGTGTACCTTGACTTATGGCAAAGCCATGAGTTGAGGGTGGCTATTATGAGGAATGCTCTGGAAAGAGGGGTTAAAAGAACAAAGAGAGAGAACAAAAAAAAAGTGGCTCAAGAAAATTTGAAAGAAAAATGAAAAGAAATTAAAAAAATTGTAAATGTGAAAATACAAGCAAGAAAAGAAAATAGGCACTTACACAAAAGAAGAAAGAAGTGAGAATATCAAGGTGAAAGAATACAAGAAAATTAAGAAATAGGGCGGAATAAAACGATGAAAAGGTTTGACGCTTAGACATTATGTCAAGGAGGGCAATAAGTCACTAAAATACATCTAAATGTACCCCATCTGACCCCGAGCCTAAGTTACAAGCTAAAAAAGTCCTATTGTGATCCTAAGAGTCCATTATGGTGAACTTAAAGTAGTGAAAATAAGGGCAAGCTTATGGAAATAAGTAAAAATGAGGTGTGAAGTTGTTCTGAAAGTGAGTGTTAAAAAATAATCCTTATACTCAAACTGAAATCACTGTGTGAAAAATGAGAATCTTGTTTTGAAGTGAGGACACTAGTTGCAATACTGGAAACCGCTACCTTGGTGAGAGATCACAGAGGATAGGTGTCGATCTGTGGTGAGTCTGTTGTCATGGTCTGATCCGCATGAGCAAGCCTAATAGTGATAGCATGCATGAACATAATGAAAATAATCGGGATTGATAGCCAGATGATTGCGAAAACTAAAATAAGGATATTCTTGTACAAAGATTTTGTGGTTAGTCATAGTGTGTCACTTGAGGACAAACAACAAATTTAAGTTGAAGGTGTTGATGTACCGTGGTTTCACGGTACTTTCAATACTTTTTCCTTAAGTTTACTGTGTGTCTAAGGCCTTTTTGTATTAGTTTTAATGTATTTTTCTCTTTATTTGCAGGAGTCTGTCCAGGATGAAAACATGGAAGAATTGTGCTGAAATTGCAGAAGTGACGACCTACGGAGCCATCAACGGTCCGTCGACCCCTCGATGGTCCGTATGTGGCCATCGTGGTATGAAGAAAATGCTGCTGAAGGAAGATCGGGGAATTCTGACTAAGTGTGGGGCTACGTAGGCTCTCGAAGGACTGTCACATACACAACGGATCGTCCTGCACATCCGTCATCGTTAACAGAAAGTAGCTCAAGTATCCGACTTGAAAAGATTCTAAGTGTGGAGAAACGGAAGCCATCGACGGACTGTCATGCTCTCAACGGACTGTCATCCTCGTCCGTTGATGGTAACAGTGAGTTGGAGAAGAAAGAAGCTGAAAAAGAAGCTAAGTGTGGAATGACGGGGGGCCTCGACGGTCCGTCGATCCGATCATCGACTCAGACGCGGGTTTTGGGAAGATTTTCTTAAATAGATTTTCCTCTTTTGTTAGGACTCTATTATTATAAATACTTGTAAAAATCTCTTTTTTGAGGTTAGACTCTTGGGTATTTTTCAGATTTTATTTTTCTTGTTGTGAACTTGTGATTTTGGGAAATTATTCTATTTTCCGGAAATTGTTTATTGCAAGCTTATTGATTAATTCAAGTAATTTTCTGGGTTTTCTTCAATCTCATCGAAGTACATGAATTCTTATCAAACTAATATGAATGGTGTGATTATTAACATGGGTAACTAAATCCATAGCTAGGGTTGTGGGAACCATGGTAATTAACAAGGTAAAAACTAGCTAAAATTATAATCCTAGAATAATGTCTTGCATGTATTGATAATTCCTTCGTTTAGAAGCCTTTTTAACGAATACACATGTTAGACTCTCCTTGTTGCTAATTGTCGGACCAAGAAGGTAGATAATAAGAAAATAATTATCAACATAGATTTAGTATACACTATCTAATAGGCTAGTATCGATTGGTGCGAAGTAACAACTAAGTCAAACATCGATTATGATGCTTAATATGAGGTAAATGTAAGTTTTAGTAAAGCATACACACGTAAACGAACCCAGGTGCCGGACCAAGGAATTAGGGATACATAACTTACCACTTTGCATGCAAGATACTAGGAAATGATTGTAATAGCTAGAATTACCGTGTTATGAACCTGTGGGGAACACTTAAGCCCTAGTTACTCTCATTACTTGATGAAAATAAAATCTTTAAACTTGTCACTTGTTTATTTAGAAATAGCTAATTACATTTATTTCTTAAAAACCCCATTTTGTTGCTTGTTTCGGAAAGGACTTGACTAAATAGAAGTAATAATATGTTAAAGTTAAGTCTAAATCATTTTCCTTGTGGGATCGACCCCAACATCATAGTTGGGTTCTTTAATTGATACGACCGCTTATACTTCTTTTCGAGAAATAAATTTGAGCGTATCATCGTACCCGGATGTTAAACCCCCTAAATTAAGTCATCTAGGTCTTAGGAACATCCCACATCAATTTTGATTAAAACGAACACGTAAAATTCACTAAAACACATCAATACGGACAAGCACTTTCTAAGACACACCTTTCGAACATCATGGACGTTTTTGGACGTTTGACCTTCAAACGTCACCAAACTTCACACACAGCCTAAGAACATCAATGTAACTCATTTTAACACAAAATTAACTCTCGAAACATTCACGAAGCTCTAATTCACCTTAGTTCGTTTTAGGATGTTACATTTAATTTCAACTCTGCTCCTCGCAAACATCCCAATTTTTTCTTCTCTTTTGTGTGTTTGCTATGTTTCTATTCCATTATTGTACCTCTATTTTTTTAGAGTCGTCAATATGGGCTAGGCCCTTTGAGTCATCCTGGCTTATCCCGAGATTAAATAGAGTTGGACTAAGATTTTGAAGCCCAAATTAGAAAAGAGTTTTTTTGTCCGGCCTAAATAAGTCTGTTTGTTAGTGGGACTTGAGAAATATCATTAGGGCCGACACTTGGGCCAATAAAAATTAATTTAAAAATATAAGATAATATTAAAATTTTAAAATTAAAGAGATTCCAAACTCAAAACAATTAGTTTAATATTTTTATCTAGATATTTATATTTTTACTTAAAAAAAAAACTTAATAAATATTTTATAAAGATAATTTTATTTGTGTATTTGATGAACAAGTAGTAACATTAAGTAATATTGTTCTGTCAATATTTATGATAATATTTTTAAATTATAATTTAATTTAATAAAAAAATGTTTTAAAAAAAATAGTGGGCTGACCCAGCAAACCTGTAGCCCACGTTCTTGTGAGTTGGGCCGACCCACTATAAGAAAAAAGTGAATTACATGGAGATTTTTCTAGATATTTTATATTTTTACTTAATAAAAATTTGCAGGAAAATAAGTTACATGCAGATTTTCATACTAACCCCTAGAAAAACCTCTATGTAATTCATACTTTTCTTGTAGTGACCGTTTTCTTGCCCACATCAAAAATAGGCTAGCGCAGCCTATTCCGTAAAATTTTAAAATTTGTATTGGTTAGCCCGGATAAGAGTGGGCTAGCTCATATTGACAACTTTAATTTTTTTCCCTTAATTTATGGATGATGATCTTTTATATGAACTTCAGAAATTATTTTTACAATCTAATTGAAGTTATTTTCTTCAAACTGATAAGTTTCACACTTGCATGTGTTTCTTTTTTGCAGCGGATTTCACACTCTCTAGGTAGAGACAATCGGAAAAATATTTTCCTTAAGAAGTATGACCTCCTTTTGTATTAGAAAGTTCATATTACTTTACTTCTTTCTACAATATCATTATTTTAGAAATTGTATTATATTTACATGTAGAAAAAAACTAGGAATGCACAAAATAAACTAATTCAAAAAAGAAAAGAAATAAGTATGCTGAACAATTAGCAACATAAAAAGGAGAATACTAACAACATTGGGGGACAAGCAGCAACAAAGCTAATCCAAAAGAAAAACAGTGACATTAATAAAATAAAAAAATTAATTCAATATTATTTAGAATTTTGATTTTTTTTAATTAAAAATATTGACACGTGTCCAACTGTAATTCGGTCACGTCATAAATTTTAAAAAAAAATCAAAAAAATTAAATTCATTTTCTCAGAATTGTTATTTTTTTATCACAAAATCTAATGACGTAGCCGAATTACAATTGAGCACCAAAAATAATTTTGTAAAACCACTGTTAAAAAATATTGGCATGAATGAGCCTTTTCTTGAACGATAATGACATAGATGAGCCAAACTTTTAACTGATGACATAAATGAGCCTTTTTCTGAAAAAATTCGATAACATACTTTTCCCATTATTTTATCACTTTGATTGGGAGGTTCCTCGTGGAGTTAATATAAATCATTTGGCGCAGAAGTATTAACGGCCAAAAGAAAGAATGATCTTAATTTAATTGCTACTCCTTTCATTCTCTCTTAATAATTTTATTTAATAAGGCAATAGTGCCTATTGTATAATAGAGTAACTTTTTTTTATGCATGATATATTTGTATTTTCATAATTGTATATGGTAAACAATGATCCATATATATATAAAATAATATAAGATTTAATGATAATAGATTTTTCTTTTAGAGCTAATTGAGGACTTTATATACAATTGTTTGTAATGTATACAAGCTATTAATATAGATAAATAAGTAATTGTATAGGGGTGGGCAAAAACACCGAAAAACTGAAATACTAAATCAAATCAAATTTTTTCAGAATTTCAATTTCGATATTTCAGTTTTTAATTCGGTATTCGGTTTACTTTTTTATATTTTTCGGTATTTCAGACCGGTTTTCAGTACGTATTATTTTATTATTCGATATTCCGGTTTAAACCGAAATATTATACCATAATTTATATTATATTGATTAATAATTATTAATGTTAAATAATCTTTTAAAAAAAGAACAAAGTATGTTAAACCCTATGTAATGTCCCTATTCCTCTTCCTCTTGGAGGCAGTACCTCCTCCTCTTCTTCCTCTTCCTTTTTCATCTTCCTCTTCTTCCTCTTCCTCTTTCAGGCAGCAGTAGCAGCAGCAGACCGCCAGCAGCAGCAGCAGCCACCCGCCAGCAGCAGCAGCCGCGTGCCATACGCCAGCAGCCGCCTGCAGCGACTTCGTCTTAAACCGGCGGCCAATCCAGTTAGGTTTGTTTTTCTAATTTTCTTCTTTGTTCTTGACTTCTTTTATTTTTTCTTTCTGATTTTGTTTTTGTTACTAGTTAGTGTGAATTTATTGTGAATTAAAAAAACAAAAAAAAAACGAACCGAATTAATAAAATCCGAATTGAAATAATAAAAACCGAATCGAACCGAAATATTTCGGTTTGATATTCGATACACAATTTACAAGAACCAAAAATGGAAAAAACGGAAAAAAAAATTAAAACCGAACTGAAATACAGGATGTTCACCCCTATAATTGTATATAAATGCTGAAATTATATATTTGGCTCGTATAAGGTATTTTGGGGAATAATAAATTAGAAATAAAAAGTACAACCAAAAATAAATAAATAAACACATAGAACTACATACCATAAAATAGAAATGGAAGTTTGTGCATATAAAAATAAATATTAGATATGTGTAATATGACAACAAAATTATCAAAACGTATACAAATACAGAAATATAAACAAATTGATATTTATAAATACTTGAGATTCTTCATATACAAATGAAAAATAAAATAAAGAAGTTTGTTGAAACACGTCTAGGCGGTTAATTAGAATTGAGATGTCACGATTAGAAGGGAGAAAGAGAGCATTCAAAATTCAAATCTGATAGGAGAAAAAGGAGGAAAGAAAAATGTGATTTGTATAAAAAGGTATGCAAATCATAAAGAAAGTCCTTTTACTTTTAATACAAATAAATTTAATGGATCTCGAATTTAATAGCAAATTTCATTAAACTATAGCCACGATTCATAATCATATAAGAGGTAAAAATTGTTCTGTTTTGCTTCACATCAACTTTGATTTGGTGGACCAATCTTTCAATGGCCTTTTGGAGTTCATTTTTGAAGAAATAATTTAGGTCCCTGTCAAAGCCACTCCATGACTATCACAACCATCGGTTATTGATTTATTGGAAAATGATCAAATATGTCCCTAAATAATTCGAAAGGTCTAGGTATATCCCGTTTAAATTATCATAATGATGAAATGAGTTGTTATATTAGATGCTAGTTAAACATAAGTTTATCCCTAAATGAAAAAAGAAGGAAAAATAGAAGAATCACGATAAATAATGAATCGACGAATAATTAGGAATACTTCTTGCACATGTCTGCTTCGGTATCCTAAGTAGCCTCTTCAACCGATTGGTTCTTCCATGAAACCTTTATTGATTAAATCTCATTATTTATCAACTTAACAATAAGTTCTTATTGATAAGAAGAGATGTTTTCATGAAGTAACACAAAATTTCTTTGGATGATGTAATTACCATCCCAAACTTCTTAAACATAGGCACATAAAACATTGGTCAACCCTAGAAAAAATCGAGCGCCACGCCAGTCAGTATGCCACCGACCTCACATGACTAAGAATTTCAAAAGCATCAAATAAGTTGATGGCAGATCTATTAAGTCGTCACCAAAGCATATGCAATGTATGTGATGGCGACGTTAGAAAGTGTTATTCAAGGGATAATTCTATTCAGGTTGTCATTTCTCATTGTAAGAAATCATTTGGAACACAAGCTGAATTTTATTTTAATATTTGAAATTGTTCTCTTAATTGGGATGATTTTTGTATATACATACAATAGAAGATTGAGTAAAGGTTCATATTGGCCAATGAATGTCAAGCTATTGCAGTTCTTTTTCTACATCCAGTGAGGGTATTAGAACATTGAGGGGACATTTTCCTAGTACTAGAGGATCGAAAAGGACACTCCTCCAGTGTAAAAATTATCGTGTTCGATCACATGTATAGAATCAACTTGGCACTGGTTATACAATAAAGGAAAATTCAATCTATATACAAAAATAGCATAGAGGTTTTTCAGCACTAACACAAGATTAATTACATGTACTATCGTCTATACTAAGCATGTGTTGATAACCTAAAAATAAAGTGTTAGTGTGACATTCTAAATAAACTAAGTTTGGAACATATGTGCAAATATATCATAAATTAAAGAACAAACGAAAATCATGTTATAATGACACTCCCAAGGATACCCTACTTGTTGACCCCCCTGCAACTGAGTAGGAAATTGATCTCAAATATGAACATGCAGATTCTAGTCATTAGGCCGAGTTGTTGGCCTAAGTCAAGAAATTGAACTAATGCCTACATCAACAGGTTGATATGTGCGATCAATTGCCTACTCACCTGCGAGGATCAACTTTAGGATACCCTTGGAAATGTTGTCATTATAAAATGATTGAGGTTTATTTTTTAATTTATGACATATAGCGTATATGTTTCAAATTTAGTCTAATTAAAATATATTTGGATGTTAAATTATATATGTGCTATCATAATATAAACAGGACAATCTGATATTGTATATACAATAAAAGGTAGAGTAAAGGTCTATATTGGCCAATGGATGTCAAGTTATTGCATTTCTTTTTCTACATCCAGTGCCGAGTATTAGAATATTGAGAGGACCTTTTCCTATTACTATAAGGTCGAGAAGGACACTCCTATAATGTATCAATTATCATTTTCGATCACATGTATAGGATCAACTAGGGTATTGGTTATGAAATGAATGAAATTTTAATTTATATACACAAATAACACAAAGATTTTTCAGCACTAATACGATATTAACTACATGTAGTTTCTTCTATACTAAGCATGTATTGATAACCTAAAAAATATAGTGTCAGTGTGACATTCTAAATAAAATAAATTTGGAACATATGTGCAGTATATCATAAATTAAAGAACAAACGCAAATCATATTATGAGGATGCTCCCAAGGGTATCCTACATGTTGACCCCCCGCAACTGTGTAGGAAATTAATCGCAAATATGAACATGCAGATTCTAGTGATTAGGCCGACAAGAACTTGAACTAATGCCTACAATATAACAGCTGGTATTTCCGATCAATTGCCTACTCATATGCTGGTGGATCAACATGTAGGATACCCTTGGGTGTTGCCACTATAAAATGATTGAGGTTTATTTATTAATGTATGATATATAGCGTATATGTTTTAAATTTAGTTCAATTAGAATAAATTTGGATGTTAAATTATATATGTGTTATCATAATAGATACGGGACAATCTAATTTTGTATATAGAATAAGAGGTTGAGTAACCTGTTATTTGTAGTTTTGATGATTTGACAAACTTAGGGACCTCATAAAGGTACCAAGTTTTCTACTTAAGTATTGCAGGTGTCTTGTTTGAAGTATAGCAGATGAAACAAACCCAGGGACCTAGTAGAGGTACCAGGCTCTCATGATGATGAGCCAGTCGACTGCCAGCTGGAGACGTACAGAAAGTAGGTGCACACTTCCCGATGGCGTCAGAAAAGTGTGACCTTTCCAGCCAATGGCAAAGAAGTTTAGGAAAGTGACTTGCCCATATAAAAGGCATTTTCCTAAACATTTGTTGCCAGTTTTTGCAACTTGATAAAAACTTTTCAAGAACTCTTGCAAAGGCTACACAAAGCAAAGACAGAATTATTCCAAGGACAACAGAAACATCTGAAGCTTTTCGTCTAGTTGTTTAGGAATTTCTTCTCTTGTTCTTAAACTGTAAATCATTCCTAACTCTATAAAGGAATTGGTGTGTTGTGTTAGAAGTCTAGGTTGTCCAGGTGGGATAGCATAGTGGGTAGATTGTTTCTCTACTTAGGCTTGTTGAGCAATAGAGGACTATTGCTTAACGGTAAGATTGATAACTCTTTCTTACGTTTGGTGTAATCGTGTTTCGCTTTTGCTTTTGAAGATTAGTGAAAACGATTGAAAATCCTGTGAGACAGGTCGTGGTTTTACTCCCTTAAGCAAGGAGGTTTCCACGTAAAATCATTGTGTTGATTTTACTGCATTTAACTTTCTGGTATTTTTCTGAAGTAAAGTAACGGACCTGGTCCATTACTTTTTAAGTGAAGGCATACATTCTATCAAGTGATATCAGAGCCGGCACTACCTATTTGGTTAACACCAAGGAAGTGATTTTGTTCTAGAATGGCAGCTCCACTTAACCTCGAAGAAGGTTAGTCATCACACAGACCTCCTCGTTTCAATGGACATTTCTACAGTTGGTGGAAAGTTAGAATACACGATTACCTCATGGCTGAAGATAGCGAGTTATGGGATATTATACTAGATGGACCTTTTGTTCCAATGATGGAAGAAAAGGATGGAGAAAAGACCATTACTGTTCCAAAGCCCAGGCAGAAATATGATGATGCTGACAGGAAAAAGATTGAAAACGGTTTCAAAGCTAAAACTCTTCTGGTCTGTGGGATAGGACCTGATGAGTACAACAGAGTGTCAGCCTGTGACAAAGGAAATGAGATAAAGTTTACTTCTGAGAAATGCACTGTGGTGAGTTTAACTACAAACAAGGTAATTCTCACTGCACACAGAAGTAAAAATATGTATGTGGCAAACTTGGAAATCTCTCATGGAGATGACTTAACATGTCTTAGTGCTCAAAATGAAAATGCTGATCTCTGGCATCGTAGGCTGGGACATGTGAGTTCATCTTTATTGAATAAATTGATTTCAAAGGACCTGGTCCGAGGGTTGCCCAAAATGAAGTTTGCTGAAAATAAAATATGTGAAGCTTGTATTAAAGGAAAGCAAATCAGATCATCATTTAAGCCCAAGAATCAGGTAACATCATCAAGAACCTTAGAGCTGCTTCATATGGACCTTTGTGGACCCTTGAAGGTTCAAAGCAGAAATGGCAAGAAGTACATTTTGGTGATTGTTGATGACTATTCAAGATACACTTGGACGAGATTTTTGAGATCAAAGGCAGATACAGCTGATGAGCTGGTGGTATTCTTCAAAATGATTCAAACCAAATTGAATCAAGTTGTTTGCAGCATTAGATCTGATCATGGGACAGCAACACTGGATAGTTTCTGTATGGAAAATGGTACAAGCCACAACTTCTCTGCTCCAAGAACTCCTCAACAAAATGGAGTAGTGGAGAGAAAGAACAGAACCTTGGTGAACATTGCCAGAACTATGATTATTGAATCAAATCTTCCTCAAAGTTTCTGGGCTGAAGCTGTTAACACAGCATGTCATGTTACCAACAGGTGTCTAATAAGAGCTGTGTTGAATAAGACTCCATACGAACTGCTCAACAACAGGAAGCCAATGCTGAACTATCTTAGAGCTTTTGGATGCAGATGTTTTGTGCTGAATAATGGGAAGGATGATCTGGGAAAATTTGATCCCAGAAGTGATGAAGGAGTATTTGTTGGATATTCTTCATCCAGCAAAGCCTACAGAATATTCAACAAACGAACACAATGCATTGAAGAAAGCATTCATGTTGTTTTTGATGAAAATGGAAGCTTGAAGAATGATGGATCAAATGATGATGATGATGTGCTCAAAATGCTAAAATCCAAGAAGATTGAAGGTGCTGAAACTGATGAAGATCAACAACTGAAAGATGATTGTGATGATCAGAATCACAGTCTACCTGAAGAGGATGCTGAGGTTGAACAGGATGATAGGGTACCTAGTACTACTCAAAACTCCAGCCAGAGTACATCAGACTCCCCAGAGATGATGTCACTCCTGATGAAGAAGATCATGATGATCTGCCAAATCAGTCTGCTGCAGGTCAGGATGGAAGCATACTTCATCACATCCTCTTGATAATCTCATTTCTCCCTTGAATTCTGCAATTCAAACTAGATCAAAAACAAGAAATCTAGTTGTATTCTCAGCATTCATATCATCCATTGAGCCTAAGAATGTTAAAGAAGCATTAGGTGATGAAGACTGGATCAATTCTATGCAAGAAGAACTTCATCAGTTTGAAAGAAGTAAGGTATGGTACCTGGTTCCTCGACCTGAAGGCAGAACAATAATAGGAACCAGGTGGGTATTCAAAAACAAACTTGATGAAAATGGAGTTATTACTAGAAATAAATCCAGGCTGGTGGTGCAAGGATACAATCAAGAAGAAGGAATTGACTATGATGAGACTTTTGCACCTGTTGCCAGAATGGAAGCTATTAGAATCTTAATAGCTTTTGCTGCTTTTATGGGGTTCAAGCTATATCAAATGGATGTGAAGAGTGCATTTCTGAATGGAGATCTCAAAGAGGAGGTGTATGTCAAGCAACCTCCTGGTTTTGAAGATGCAGAGCTACCAAATCATGTGTTCAGATTGAATAAGGCACTATATGGTCTGAAACAAGCTCCAAGAGCATGGTATGAAAGGTTGTCAAAGTTTCTGCTGAAGAATGGTTTCAAAAGAGGCAAGATAGACAATACTTTGTTCTTACTAAAAAGAGAACAAGAATTGCTTATCATTCAAGTCTATGTGGATGACATAATTTTTGGAGCTACTTCAAAACATCTTTGTGAAGAATTCTCATCACTGATGGGAAGGGAGTTTGAAATGAGTATGATGGGTGAGTTGACATTCTTCCTGGGACTGCAAATCAAGCAATCATCAAATGGAATTTCAATATGCCAGGAGAAGTACATCAAAGAGCTGCTGAAGAAATTTAATATGTTTGATTCCAAACCTATTGGCACTCCTATGGGAACAAATTCCAAGATAATAGTAGAAGAATCTGATCCCCTTGTGAATCAGACAATGTACAGAGGAATCATTGGCTCCTTGCTATATCTGACTACTAGCAGGCCTGATATTGTGTATAGCGTTGGAATGTATGCCAGGTTTCAAGCATGTCCTCGTGATTCACACCTGAAGGCTGCAAAACGTATTCTTAGGTACTTGAAGAAAACAGGGGACCTGGTTCTCTTTTATCCTGCAGGTGATACTTTTGATCTGGTTGGTTTTGCAGATGCTTATTTTGCAGGTTATCAAGTTGACAGGAAGAGCACCTCTGGAATGGCTCATTTCCTTGGATCATCACTTATCTCTTGGGGAACCAAGAAACAGAACTCTGTGGCTCTTTCAACTGCTGAAGCTGAATATGTAGCTGTTGCACCCTGTTGTTCTCAATTGCTGTGGATCAGGCAACACTTAGAAGATTTTGGAATCCACATCAAAGCAATTCCTCTCATGTGTGACAACACTAGTGCTGTGAGTATGGGAAAGAATCCAGTTCATCATAAGAGAACAAAGCACATTGATGTCAGACATCATTTTTTGAGAGATCATGTTGAGAAGGGTAATATTGTGCTCACATACTGTCCAACGGAGGAACAGATTGCAGACATCTTCACCAAGGCTCTGAGCAAGGATCAATTTGAGAGAAATCGATTAAAGTTGGGGATGTTGATCTCCAAGTGATGCTTTTAGCCTCCAACAGTAAAACTCTTTTGATGGTTAGAATTGCAGTGCAGGTATCCTTTGTGTGAATTTTAAATATCTGAACAAGATCACTTTTGTATCTCTCGTAGGTATACTCTCAATAGGGACCTGCTTAGCAAAAGAAGAGACTAGAACAATTAAGGAATGAAGTTAAACTCTATCATGGTACCTGGTACCTGTCCAGGTTAGCATTTTTACATTAAATTTAAACTAAAAAATTTGACCGTTGAAAAATGCCACGTGTCAGTCATCGGTTACTCTGACCGATCAGTCCTATCGTTTCTCCCTCAAACGACGCATCTAATCAAGGACCTGGCACCCTTTCACTTCTTTTAAAAAGGCCTTTTTCTTTTTGGAACTCTCATCTGTCTCTTAACTTTATCTCTCTCTTTTTATCAAAAGGCTTATCAAATTCAAAGGCAAAATCTGTCTTCTTCTTCCCTTTCTTTTCAACGAATCACAAACATGTCTTCCTCTTCATCTTCTTCTAAGAAAATGTTGGATGCCCTTAGTGAAATTGAGCCCCTTGCATTCTATTCTCCAACAACTGCTCAAGCCAGACTTCCTCCCCCACCCAGTTCTCCACAAAATACTCCTGATAACCCTTTCTTCTCCATAGATTTAAACACTTCTGCAGTACCCACTGGACCTGGTCCATGTGAAGACATGTTGCCTGACAACATGTTTGAAAGAGATCTACCAAAACATAGGGCTTCTGAGTCTAATATTCTGGCGGCGAGTGAGGAACTCGTGATTGAAAGTCTGGCAATGATGCGAGAAGAGGCCAGAGCAGAAAACACTGATGTCCTGGAAGGAGAAGAGGTCAGGCCTTCTCAACCCATCTTCGATAAAACCCCCGATTTGGGGCGGTACTCTTCTTCCTCTTCATCTGAATCTGCAAGTGAGGAAGTACCATTAAAATGGAAGGTTGAGAGTCGAAAAGGGAAAGAAAAGGTCGTGGAGGAAACTCCTAAGAGACGACCTAATACAAGGTCTGCTGCACAAAAATTGATGGTAGATGCCTTGAAGGCAAGCGCACGCTCTGCTGCTGCAGTCAGAAGTGCACGAACCTTCAAGGTATCAAATTTTAGGATACCTAAAGAAAAATTGGTTGAGTTGTCTGGAGAAGAGGTCGAAAAGAAAAATAACAAGAAGAAGTCAGAAAAGCAAAGGGAAAGGGTTACAAAGAAGGTTGAAAAGTCACAGTCAAAAGGGAAGAGATTTGAGAAAAAGAGAAAGCGGACTCAGGGACCTGGTCCTCAAGCCAGGAAAGTTGAGAATGTCAACTTGCAGGAAGTAGTTGACAGTCTGAGGAAACAAGCAGTTCTCGCTGGAACAGTGTTTGATATGGGGATTATCACTCTTCCGGGCATGGATTCTCTGCATGACATGGTGGAGATCCAATCTTGGCTGTACCTGTTCAACAAGAAATCCCCCATCCTCCATGAAGAAGAGGTTCGTGAATTCTATTACAATGTTCAATTCATGGAAGATGGGAATCTCCTCACACGTGTGAACAATATTGTTATTTCTTTGGATGAGGTGGTGTTGGGCAGAATCCTCAGAGTGCCTACAGAGGGGACCCGGTCCGTGCTGAACAAAACATGCTCTTCAGAATTTGCCTCCATGATTTCTAAGACTCCCACAACTAAGGTTGCTGGGATCTGTAAGAAAATTATGAAGAGTGAGTATCAGCTGGTCTTCGAGTTCGTCAACAAGGTGGTTCTTCCTCGCACAGAAAAGAGAACACTTGCTACTGCTGCTGACTTGTACGTAATGGAGATGTTGTGCAGCTTTGAGGCTCAGAGCCTCCCTAGTCTCATGATTGAACACATTCACAAAACAGTTATTGAGAGGAAAGGAGTACATGGAATGGGGTATGGATACTTTCTCACTGAAGTATTCAAGCACTTTCAGATTCCTCTTGGTGTTGGAAAGGTGGGGACAGTTAAACAAACTATCTCTGAGCATACCTTGTTTGAATGTGAATGTATTGAAGGCAGAGGCTTACCAAAAAGCAAGATGGCTCAACTTCTTGAGGACCTGGATCAGCTTAAGCATGAGATTGAAGAACTCACTGTGCGGTTGAGTAGTAAAGAGGCTGAAATTGCTGTACTCAAAGCAGAGCTGCTTACTGCACAGAGTGAGGGACCTGGTTCTTCAGTTGTACAAGCTCTGGAGAAAGAGAACAATGAGTTGAAGGCGAAGATAACTGCCCTGCAAGAAAAGGCCATCAAGGATAATGATGCTGCCAATGCACGACTCACTCTTGTTATCCAGTCCCTATCTCAAACCCCCCCCCCCTCTTCCTAAATTGTCAATCAAACCTTTCCTGTGTCATTTTTTTTTGTGTGGCTGATCATCGTGTTAATGGATTTTTAGTTTGTCTTTAATGTATTTATGTTATAATGGCATGTTGGTTACTTTATTCCTTTGCTGTTCTTCCTATGTTCTTTTGCGATTACTCTTCCTCTACTGTTTGATTGCTTATTCGCTCTGATCTTGCTCAGTATTTATGTTAACTCAATAGTTTACTGCATATCTTTTTTATGATGCCAAAAGGGGGAAGTAAACTGTTAGTAGCTAAATAGGGGGAAGTAATCTGTTAGTACCTAAATAAGGGGGAATATACAGTAAGGGGGAATACACCATCAGGGGGAACAATTCTGGTGAAGATCTCAGATCATATCATTGTTTGTCATCATCAAAAAGGGGGAAAATTTTATTTGTAGTTTTGATGATTTGACAAACTTAGGGACCTCATAAAGGTACCAGGTTTTCTACTTGAGTATTGCAGGTGTCTTGTTTGAAGTATTGCAGATGAAACAAACCCAGGGACCTAGTAGAGGTACCAGGCTCTCATGATGATGAGCCAGTCGACTGCCAGCTGGAGACGTACAGAAAGTAGGTGCACACTTCCCGATGGCGTCAGAAAAGTGTGACCTTTCCAGCCAATGGCAAAGAAGTTTAGGAAAGTGACTTGCCCATATAAAAGGCATTTTCCTAAACATTTGTTGCCAGTTTTTGCAACTTGATAAAAACTTTTCAAGAACTCTTGCAAAGGCTACACAAAGCAAAGGCAGAATTATTCCAAGGACAACAGCAACATCTGGAGCTTTTCGTCTAGTTGTTTAGGAATTTATTCTCTTGTTCTTAAACTGTAAACCACTCCTAACTCTATAAAGGAATTGGTGTGTTGTGTTAGAAGTCTAGGTTGTCCAGGTGGGATAGGTTAGTGGGTAGATTGTTTCTCTACTTAGGCTTGTTGAGCAATAGAGGACTATTGCTTAACGGTAAGATTGATAACTCTTTCTTACGTTTGGTGTAATCGTGTTTCGCTTTTCCTTTTGAAGATTAGTGAAAACGATTGAAAATCCTGTGAGACAGGTCGTGGTTTTACTCCCTTAAGCAAGGAGGTTTCCACGTAAAATTATTGTGTTGATTTTACTGCATTTAACTTTCTGGTATTTTTCTGAAGTAAAGTATGGACCTGGTCCATTACTTTTTAAGTGAAGGCATACATTCTATCATAACCCATATTGGGCAATGGATGTCAAGCTATTGCAAATTTTTTTTTTTTACATCGAGTGCGGGTATTAGATCATTGAGAGGACCTTTTCCTAGTAGTAGAGGATCGAGAAGGACACTCTTCTAGTGTACTAATTATCGTGTTTGATCACATGTATAGGTACAACTGGTATTGATTATCTAATAAATGAAATTTTAGTTTATATACACTAATAATACAGAGATTTTTCAGCACTAACACGGGACTAGTTACATGTAGTATCGTCTATACTAAGCATGTGTTGATAGCCTCAAAAATAAAGTGTTATTGTGACATTCTCAATAAACTAAATTTGGAACATATGTGCAGTATATCATAAATTAAAGAACAAACGCAAATCATGTTATGAGGACGCTCCAAGGGTATCTTACTTGTTGACCCCCCGCAACTGAGTAGGAAATTGATCGCAAATATGAACATGCAGATTCTAGTCATTAGTCCGAGTTGTTGACTTAAATCAAGAACTTGAACTAATGCCTATAATCTATGGGTTGGTATTTGCAATCAATTGCCTACTTACCTGTTGGGGGGATAAACATGTAAGATGCCCTTGGGAATTTTTTCATCATAACATGATTGATGTTATAGTATATGTATTTCAAATTTAGTTTAATTTGAATAGATTTGGATGTTGAATTATATATGTGCTATCATAATATATACGGGACAATCTTCATCTATGTACCGTTCAAGTATGGTACTGACCCTCCAACATGTTCACATAAACAAGATTATAGTAATTTTTTACTCAATTTTAGCTATCCACGACATAGCTACAATCATTGTTTTTGCCCGATAGTACAAAATTTCATGACAAGAAGATACCCAACTCATCCCTACGATGATATCAAATTCACCATATTAAGGATTACTTAATTTTCCCTAGATAAATAACCTATAAACATCACAGGACAATAATGGTACACTTTATCTACAAAGATAGAATTACCTACTATGGTAGACACATAAATATGGGTATCAAGGAAATCATAGACCCGTGTCTATTTTAACCGGAAATTTAACAGACACATAAGAAAAAGTAGAGGCAGAATGTAATAAAATAGTGGTCATCTAGTCACACTTGAGAATAGTACCTGTAATAAATGTGTGTGATGCTTCTGCCTCTAGCCTTCCTGGAAAAGAATAAAATTATGTCATGTCGCTTGTTTGAGCACCACCCCTACCGTAATGAGTACCTCCTCTACCAACTTAACACCTTCAGGACCTTCTGATTATATTCCATTTCTACCAGAATGATTGTCATTGCAACCACCTTATAGACAACCTCTACCGTTCCATCATTTTACCTACTAGTGTGTGTTGAATCCCCAAAAACCTATAGAATGACAAACAAGAAATATTTGTTATATATGGATCAAATTTGCCTTATACAAAATTGAGGGTTACATATTTTTTGTATATAAAAGTTAAACTATTTCCATAACTTAAGATTCTATATTGATGAGTGTGGTAGTGGACACCCATCTTCATTTTTGGATGTTAATTCGGATTAACTTAGTCATCACCAAAATTGGAACTTCCATGATAAAAATACTTGATTTGGTATCAAATTCTTCATCACAATAAAATCCAACTCATTTCTTGAATTTCTATAGATCAGGACAATATGTCAAACAAAGAATTGTGGATACCACCTTAGTGAGTCTTTAAGTAAATACTTAAAAACATAATTAGACTGCTTTAATATATGTTTAGTTTTTCTTCGTTCTCTAATAAAATACTCACTAGAGATTTTCTTTAGTTTTTTATTTATTTTCTTATACTCATATTGGAACACAATTGGAAAAGTTTATTTCTATATGCTCATCCACGACAATTATTCAACCATATGAGGGAAGAAAAGCATGCCAATGAATCTGATTGATAGGTTTTAAAATCAATTTAATAATTGAAATCTATGTGACCTAAATTATTTAACCCACCAAAAAGGATGAGACAAAATGGGAGGATCTTGGGTCAAGATAGGACATTTACACCTAGAAAAAGTTATCAACACTCTTTCAAGGAGGCATGTCAAAGCTATCCATTCACTCCAATCCAGGACCAACCTACAGGAAGACAAAGGCTAGAGAGCAAAGAACGAAAAATGAGAAGAAGTGTGAAGACTTACCAAAGTGAAGAAGAATCTCTCCAATAGATAAGATTTGTTAGCTAATTAGGAGCACAATCCATATAACCTGAGAGCAGACACAACTGAAGAGGGAAAAATGGTTATTAGCAAGATGATATGTAATAATACAGGGACGAAGGTACTTACTCTTGTTAGCTGGCACACCAACACGAAAGAATAGGAGTTTTGCACTGTTGATCATCCATAGCAATAGAAATCAAAGCTTGGATTAGTCCAAGGAGACAACATATCTCATAAGAAAAGAGGCAGAGAAAGAGGCGAGAAGACAAAGAAGATAGTGAGGGGAGTTTTTTTTTATAAAACCCTACTTTAGATGTCTATATATCGCCCCATCTAGATATGAGTTGGACTGGGCTTTAGGATAGGTAGAATCGAATGTTATTCTTTTATGTGTTTTTGTTATTTGGGCTTGGTATTGATTGGGCTACTCTCGAGGTGGTGTTTATTTTTTTATTTTTGAGATTATTAATAAAATAAAATAAAAATTACTTAAAAAACAGTTCCATCATTTTAAACATAGACAGAGGAAAGTGCTTTTTATTAAAAGTACATTTGATTAAAAAAAACATTTTATTAAAAAAAATTACCATCCAAATATATATCAAAATTCTTGGCTAATTAAGTATGAAAAGATCTTTATCTCATTCATCACAATCCGTAGAGACTATTCACTTTGTGTTTCTTGAGCAATAATTTCATAGACCACAATATATCTTCATTTGCATACATAAAAGGAAACCTATACACATCTTTATTTATCATAATTTCTATTATTACCTACCATTCTAAAATATTACCAAAACTCCTTATTTACTTCATTAATCTCTTCCTAACTTCACTTCCAGAGTCTTATCAATTAATCCCTCTTAATAATTTGAAATTCAAAATCGCTCTCCCTCCATTCAAATTAATTTGAACTTCTTGATGATAATTTTCATCTTCCTTGATTTCTGCCTTTCATTCTTAATTTTTGTTACTAATGTTAATTCAAGTCTAAGTGGATCCATGTTGGTAAAAGTATGAAAAAATTGTGTGCAGAATATGCTTACCATACTTGACATGTTGACACAATATTTTAATATTGTAGTCGATTAGTGAGTTTCATGTGCAATACTTATATACTTGATACATAAGTAATGCTTAAGTATCATTTACAATATATCAATTTTATAATGTATCATCAATATTTTTTAATTTTAAAAAGATATAGAACACTTTACAAGTAATCTTTACTTCTCTATTGTATTTGATTCTTCATTAATCCTTGTTTTATACAATTTATCACATTCGTATTTAAGGTGTTGATACATAATCCTAATGTTGTTGAATCTTCTATTAGTTTTGTCATGTTTAATATAAATGTTCTTGATACATAAACACTACCTAATGTATCATTTGCATATATCAAGTTTTTCAATGAATCTTCAATCTCATTCAAATTTAAAAGGTTATATTGACGAAAACATATTACTTATGTGTTATGTATCTGCGCTCATTAATATTTATTCAGACTTATCCAACTTAGAATGCGATGCATATGTACATATAACCCAATAATGATTTTGATACATAAAACTCAGGCGACATGAAATTATCTGCAAACATTAAAAACTTTAATGATACATTATATGAAATACATTTTTTTCAATTTTCAATGCAACAGATATCTAACAACAAATCAACACATGTCGGCACAATTATATAATCATCTTATCACATGTATTGGGTAAATTAGAACTATATATATATCATCCATATTTGTCTTGATCAAGACAAGTAATTTACATATGTCAATTGTTACACTATTTATATGTATTAAACAATAATAACCTGATATGAATATGTCTAATCCGTTCCAATTATTAATTCATTTATTACATGTATCATATGCAATATATTGTAATGAATACATTTTTATACAAATTATATCCGGATACAAAATAATGACCACATCATACTTTATAGATACAAAACTAGAATGCATGCGGGTCGTTTACCACTAATGTATCATGATGTACATATTTACATCAAAACGACCAAATAATACTAACAATGATATATTAAAAAACTATATACCTATGGTGGAGAGGGTAGAGGGAATGGTGGAGGAGGTGATTGAACGACTATAGATGAATAAGAAGTTAATACAAAAGATAATTTCTTCGTCGGATAAGAAGCCAATGAAATAATGACACAAATACCATATGGAAAATCGTTGTTTCATATAATATATATGTGTCCCTCTACTCTCCATGTTGAACCCCATGAGTGCTTTATTATTATCCAATAGTTATCGTCTCTTTCGGAACGATATCCTACTATAGTACTCCATGACTTAAGTCATTTGGACTACTATAATAACTTCCATCATAGATTCTCTGCATATTTTCATAGTACAAAAGGATAAAGTGCACGTCATTTTTGAATTCTTGAGAGAAGTGAAAGGAATAAAACGTGTAAAAATGGAGTAACAAATAAGTGTACCCCCTCTATACAATTGAAAATCACCAATCATTCCATCGATGCTAAAATTGACAGGTAGTTGAGCAACAATACAAAGAAGGGCATTCCTCCTGTTGAACTTTTATGATTTCAAATTGATGGAGAAGATGAAAATCTGAATTTTGAATTTGCGAAGTTGTTACAGATTGGAATGGATTGATATCAATCAGATCTGCATGATTTATGGAAAAGAAAATCAATTCTATGTTAGTATTCCATATTAAGCGCAACAAACAAGTTTTATAATGTATCACAAATTAATGTATTCGGATAAACTTTTGTATCTAAATAACTGATATTTTAAGAGATTTTGATAAAAATAAAAAAAATAGAGATAAGATATAAAGTAAGTTTTACGCTATAAAATTTATATAAGTTATACCCTGTGAAATTAGACAAAAGAATTATACAGAAAGGCTTCTACTGTATTCTGAAATTTTGACACAAGAAACCTTATTTTATTCTGAAATTTTAACACAAGAAACCTTATTGGAGCATGTGCTCCCTCAATGCATGTTGATAGCTACATCAATTTCACAAAGGAATTAAAAAAGAACTATATACATTAATTTCATCCTAATTGCTCGATAAATTAATTTTAATAAATGTTATTTTTCTCCATAATCAATACATGATAGATTTCTATTGTTTTAGTTACAAAAAATATACCATGTGTACTTATTTTTGTAGGAATATAATATCACTATCTAGGTAAATGCTATATATCTACCTACCATATTTGTCAACTAGCAACTACATATCTCCTATAATCCTCTCTATGTCACATAATTTCTAAGCAAAAGACATGTATTTTCTAGGTAAAGACTATGACGTATTATAATTGAACATCAAATACATGATAAAATATTTTTATTAGACGCTTTTAATTTATATTATGAAAAAGTTTTTAGTAGAAAACGTTTAATAGTAACATACTAACATTTATCACGTGTTCAGATACTTAATTAAAATGTTGTCATAGTTTGTATATCCAATAATACTTACGACAAGTTTAAGGGACTTCATATGTATTTGACCAAACTTTTATTTATAGAAAAGCTAATACTAATACGGTACATTCAATTTTGTAGTTAGTAAAATGAATAAGAACTCCAGCGACAAAAATTGTGATTTGTGAGAATAGGAAATTTGATTGTTTATTTACATGTATAAATAATCAATGATTAAATTGGATTATTTGTAATTTTATAAAATGGAGATTTCAAAGAGTAAATATTTCAAAACATTGCTCAATTTTGAAATTTATCTAGTAAAGTAAAAAAAATAAATTGTATCGGTGAAATAACTCAACTTATGTTTTCGTATCAATAAAATATAAGTCAATTAAGTTTATCATTAATTAAATATATAAAACTATTGTGTACTACCAAAAAAATCATTATTTTCCATAAAATCTGAAGCCAAATAGAATATGAGTGTGAATTTAGTTAATAATGTTTTTATTGATACAAAAACATAAGTTGAGTGGTTTTACTTACACAAAATAAAATTTAATGACTTTAATAAATAAATTTTTAAAATTGAGTGACTTCTTAAGATATTGACTCAGATTTCAAATCGTAATAAACAACTTTCCAAAGAGTAGATCCTTACCAATGTTGCTCTATTTATTTTTGAGAAAAATGAAAAACATATCCCTGCACAGTCGTAAATTGTATGGAAAAATCCTCTGTCATACTTTTGAACATTATTACCCCGTCATCCAAATACTACACAAAACTGAATTACTAGTTTCTTCAACAATAGTTTCGGCATTTTTAGAAAAGATTTAAAATCCACATGTCATGGAGAAAGCACAACTTGAAGTGAGAGAATGATTGAATAGAAAAAACATTTAATTTGATTAAGGCTATACCCTCTGGCTCCTCTAGTTCCAAGGGAATGTAGAGAAGAGAAAAAGATAAATGGATACACAATACCTATGAAAATCAATGGTGACGGAGCCAAAATTTTCACGAAGGGTGTCCAAATGCTAAAGTGAAGTTGTTCATTTTAAAAAATGTAAAAAAGATTGCTACTAGTGAGATTCGAACTCACGTCTTTAATCTTTCAAGGCGCCTAAAATCACAAGGCAACATCATATTTAGAACCGTCAATATGGGCTAGGCCCGTTGGGCTGGCCTGGCCTAATTCGGGATTTAATAGGGCTAGACTAAGATTTTTGGAGCCCATTTAAGAAAAGGATTTTTTAGCCCTGTCTGAATAAGCCTACTCATTTGGGGGCTTGAGAAATATCGGTAGGGCCGGCCCGTGGGCCAATAAAAATTAATTAAAAAATATAATATAATATTAAAATTTAAAAATAAAGAGAGTCCAAGACCGAAACAATTAGGTTAATATTTATATTTAGATATTTATACTTTTAGTTGAAAAAAATTAATAAATATCAAGGAAAATGCACAAGTACCCCCTAGACTATGATCAAAATTAGACACACCTTAAATAAATTTAGGTCCTATTACCCCCTGAACTTTTTTTTTGTAATTTTATACACCTTTTGTCTTATGTGGCACTCTATGTGACTTCACGCAATTGAGGCGCGTCGGAGATATTTGGATGTCACGTAAGCCAAAGAGGTACATAAAATTACAAAACAAAATAAGTTCAGGGGGGTAATACGACCTTAATAAGGTGTGTCTTTGGAATTTCGGTCATAGTCTTGGGGGTACTTGTGCATTTTTCCTAAATATTATAAAGATAATTTTATTTGTGAATTTGATTAACAAGTAGTGACATTAAGGTCTCATTTGTTTCCATTAAGATTAAGACGTCTGAATTTGAATTCACATTTAAATATTAAGATGTGAATTAAGATCTAGATGTGTAAATCTGAATAAACATCTGAATATTAAAATATTGTCTCTGAATCTGAACATTAAATTATTGGGACAATTTATTTTCAATATATGAATGCACATATGAAATTTAACGTTATATCAATAAAATATTATCAAAATCTTGTTGGTAAAATAGTTTTTTTTCATATGAAATAATATTTTGAACATTTTTTACCGTAACAAGGTAATGTGATTTATCTTTTAAGAACTCAACATCAAGTTACATCATTAATATGACATTTTTGCACTCAAAATACTTTGAGAATCTAATATAATGCAATTTAAAATAGTTTATATAGAGTAGTAAATATATAGTTTAGAAAAATATTTTATTTTATTTTATTTTATTATAGAAATTTATTATTGTTATCGATCAAATAACTAATACTTTCTTATTTTTTGAAACCGAATATTATATTATGGGAGTGCTTATCAATTCAAATATATTGATTAAAAAATAAAAGTAAAATATGTATATTAAGTTAATAAGAAGAAAGGAAATTATAATGGCAAGCATGTTATTAAATATTAATTAAATAAGAAAACAACTTTTAGGAGTTGTTGTGATTTAGTTAATTAAGATAGGAGTCTTATTTTTTAGTCTGAATAGTTTTAAGGGTGTGTTACAGATCTGATTCATTTAGATATATCCAGACCAATTAAGAGGCTTATAAGAAAATAAAACAAACGAACTGAATGAACTGAATATGAATAATTAAGATCCAGTTCTTAAAAACAAATACACTTAATTAGGCAAATCTGAATGATTAAGATTCAAAACCCATTAAGTGCAAAAAAATGAGGCCTAACATAATGTAATATTGTTTTGTCGATATTTATGATAATATTTTTAAATTATAATTTATAATTTAATTTAATAATAAAAAAATATATTTTTAAAAAAAAAATGGACTGGTCCGGCAAGCCTGTAGCCATGTACTTGTGGGCTGGGCCGAATATTTTTCTGGCCCACACCAAAAATGGGCTAGCCCAGCCTGACCCGTAAAATGTCAAAGCCTGTATGGATTAGCCCGGATGGGGTGGGCTAGCCCATATTGACAGCTCTAATCATATTGTTGTATCAAGGGTGTTCAAAATATATTATTTAACTATTTTATATATTATTTTACTTATATATACGATATAATATTCCGATCAATTGGACACTCTGACACAAAGATCGCTACGCTACTGATTAAACCAAGGTACTAGTGAATGCATGGTCGATTAGTAGAGACTTCAAATATTAGCATGACTCAAAAAGCTTTATGCCTGAGCCATGTTGAGATTCGATAATAATACAAGTGATTTCAAAGCAAATTATTTTAAATTTATTACATTTAGTTGAGGAAAAAGAATGCGTCCAGAATGTTATTTGATTTAGTTAATATTGCACATCCTTTATCCCAATTACTTTATCACAGAATGATCCGTATATATGTAAAATCATATAGACTTAGTGATAACAGATTTTTCTTTTAGAGTCAATTGAGGACTTTATATACAATATTTGTAATGTATACAAACTATTAATAAAAGATAAATAAGTAAAATTTTATATAAATGCTGAAAATTATATAATTGGTTCGCATAAGGTATTTTGGGTGATAATAAATTGGAAATAAAAAGTACAAACAAAAATAAATAAGAAAACATATAGAACTAAATATGAGAAATGAAAGTTTGCATATATAAAAATACATATAGATATGTACAATATAACAACAAAATTATCAAAACGTATGCAAATACAGAAATATGAACAAATTGATATATACAAATACTTGAGATTCTTTGTATACAAACGAAAATAACATTAAAAAGTTTGTTGAAACACGTCTAGGGATTTAGGTTGTTAACTAGAATTGAAATGTCACGATTAGGAGGGAGAATGATAGCATTCAAAATTCGAATCTGATATGATTGACAAATTTTATGAGAAAACTGAGAAGAAATAAATTATGATTTGTATAAAAACATATAGAAATCATAAAAAGAATCTTTTTTATATATAATACAAATCAATTTAGTAGATCTCAAATTTCATTGCAAATTTTATTAAATTATAGCCTCCATTCATCATAAGGTAATAATGTCAAAAAGTTAATCTTAATTTTTTTTACTTACAATCATGATCTGCCCAACCAATTCTCTGTTGAGTCAAGTCATATACAATAATTTTATTTCTAAGAGCAATATCTGTGCAATAAGATAAAGAAATATAATATATGTCAACCTAAATTATAATGCAAGAAATGCATAAGGGAATCAATAAAGGTATGTATTTATATGGTAAACCACATTAGTGTGTTCAGGTCAAAAGGAAGCTGAAATACAGGTCTAGAAAGGCAAAAATGATAAAAGGCTGATACATATCAAATATACATGTAGTATACATCTAATATACAAGGACAACAATTGGGCAACAGGCCCAACTATTCAGCAGACGCAACCTGAAAAGGCTAGTTATTTGATTCTATTTAATTCTAACTCTAAAATTAGTTAAATTATGAGAAATTGTATGAAATAACAAATTACTAATTCAAGTTAAATGTTATAGTAATAGTTTCTTTTATTTGTAATTCGCAGCAAACATTTTATGTTTTTTGTTATCCCATTTGTATACCGGAATATATAAATGCAGAACCATTTGTATACTGAAATATATACACAGGCCGAAAAATACAAATGTAGGAGTCATTTGTATACCGAATTTTACAAAAGATTGACCCATCGAAATATATAAATAAACCCAAATACATATTTTTTTATGTATATTAAGATATACAAATTAATAGCCATAACAAACATAAAGTTTGTTATGGAGCGCAATTATACAAACTAGAGCTATAACATAAAAATATATGTTCGTTAAACCTAAAATTTACTCCGCTTTAATAGATTTTATTTTATCAAATCTTGTGTCCTTTATTTACATAATCAAATATCTTTAATCAAAATTTTGACTTGTTTTTAATTAATTTAAGATAGTTTCTGGATTCAAGTAAATTCTTACTTAATCTATTTTGTTGAAATTATTTTAAATTATTCGAAGAGGTTAAGTTAAGTTTTATTTTTCTTAAAACTCAAAAAATATTCTTTACTTAATTATTTCCTCATAATCAAATATTTTAATTTAAATCGTCGGTGTTAGCGACTACTGTAAGTGTTAATACCTTCTTAATTTTTAAAGTAGGAATAAGAAACTCTTGCAGCATTTCTTTAATTCTTAAAAATTTGATCTACTAATAATTAAGTTTTCTTAATTATTTTAAAAATTAAATGACGGCTCTTTTTAACTATTTTTCTTAAATTATTTTATACTTAAAAACATTTCAATAATGACTTTTCTAAATAATAGTAAAATCATGACATAACAAACAATTTATCACAACGGACAAGAAGTAATCGTTTTCGTTTAAGTCTACGACTAGAAACTTGGAATATTGAATGAAGTGCAAAAAAATAACTATTATTCGGAAACTAACCTCCTAAAATTGTTAGGCTCTGACTTTTCATCATCAAGAGAACGCACCACTATGCGGTATCCTTTTGTTAAACATATATAATATAGTAACTTATCGTTGTAGGACATGAAAAGGTGACATGATGGCGAAGGCAGAATTTCAATTAAGGTGTATCAAAATATAAAGAAGTTAAACTGTATAGAAGTTGAGAAGTGTCAATATATAACTTATATACATAAAAAAATATTTTTATATGCAATATAATTTTTTTTATGTCGAGCGATCGACACCTCTCAAGTGGCTCCGCTCACTGACATGATTAATATGACTTTTCTATAAAAAATTTAAAATTACAAAATAGATTTGAATATTCACAGAAGAGCCCATATAGCTGAGATAGTCTACTGGTATCAGATCCATTGATACACCACCACCACCAAGTCACAGATAGATCAATTACGTACTTAATAACTTGAATTAAATATTCACTTGTTGAAATTTAAAACATTAACCTTGAAGAAACTAGATAACATGGATTTATTACTAATGTCATTGACTTGGCAGAAAATGAAATCGCAACAGTTATCTGTAAATAAATAAGTTGAGAGAATTAGTCTTTGATTGTGATCATAGTGAAATGTCATGGAAGTTACGTAAGTTTATTTTTTGACTTATTGCAAAAAAGACAGTTATGCATTTAAATGTGACTTAATCGCCTCAACTTTGATGATGTTAAGTAAATACTATAATTACATAATTTTTTTAATTGCTTTGTCCGATGAACTTCTAATATATTTTACTTATAATGACATCAGATAATTTATTTTGATTTTAGAAATCAATTTCTTGTCAAAGTTTTGATTTCACATCTTGTTGTATGAATAGATTGCATAGTCACGAAATAAATATTAATTTTATTTACTTTTATTATATATTGTAATTTTAAAAATAAAATTGTTAATTGACAAAAAATGCACGTATAATGCACATGTGACGCACATGTGATGCACAATACTAGTTTTGTCGAATACGTTTACATTCTTTATTAAAATTTGACTTTATAAATTATCAATTAATTTCATTCAACAAATATGTAATATTTTTTTAAAAATAAAATACTACATAATTAACAAGAAATGCACATATAATGCACAGAAAGCGCACAAGATGCACATGACTCGATTATATGCAGAAAGAGGAAAAATGCATTATACGTATCAATTCTTGATTAGTTCATGTATATATACAATAAAAATGGGTAGTATTTCATGCCTATTATTAATTATTAAAAATATAACTATTCAAGACAAAGATATTTTATCACTAAGTATGTGTGTACGTGTACATTATTTTGAAGGGCATAAAGAAATTATTGTCCACAAATAGTAGATGATCATGTATGTAAATTTATTTGTATTATATTTTAAAGGCATATTATAAATGAAAATTCACATCTTTAATTCAATTATAGAAAACTAAAATATAAAAATCATAAACAACACGGATAATATACTCTAATACAATTGTTGAAGCATGAGAAAAAATGAATTATATACCATAAATAATATAAAAGAATAAATGATTAAAAAATGAAAACTTCTTAAAGGGTAAAGATTAAACATATCATAAAGAAATTCTCCCTTGGAAGCGATTTTCAATTTTTTTAAAAATTTTTTATTAAAATCGCTGAATGTATAGCGATTTAAAAAATAAAACATTTTTTTAGTTCTTAACCAAAATCGTTGCTTTAAAATTAAAACAATTTTTTTAATTCTTAACCAAATAGCAGCGATTTCACTTCAATTTTATTTTATTTTTATTAAAATGTTGCACGACCTTTTTAAATAAAATAAAATAAAATAGTAAAGGTATTCCTTTTACTTCCTTAAAAATAATTATACATATAAACATTA
Organism: Solanum neorickii; assembly: GCA_027704865.1. Lineage (NCBI taxonomy): Eukaryota > Viridiplantae > Streptophyta > Magnoliopsida > Solanales > Solanaceae > Solanum > Solanum neorickii. Next base: position 52,268,484 of record JAKWJC010000372.1, read on the forward strand.
TTATAGAGAAAAAAAATTCAAAAAATCGCTGCTAAGGCAACAAGTATATTTCTATTAACAGAACGACGTTAACATTTATCAGAAAACACGTAAAAAGAGAAAGAAGGATAGCATGGAAAAAATTGCATTTTCTTAGTAATGCATAGCATGGAAATATACTTATAAGAATAAAATATGAGAAAGAATAATTACAGCATAAATAACATAGTCGTAGGCCTCTGCTACAAGATAAATTAGAGTGGTTTCAGAATCGAAAATAGTTCTTCGATCTTTTGAGATTGCAAATATTGTTGGGTCAATATGCAAAAGTTTTCCATTAACGGCTACGCCCTGTAAATCCACATTGTAATGGCCCCTGCAAAAGTACAAAATAAACAAATTAGATTCTATTTTTACATGTAGACTACTTTGAATATTAAATTATACGTACTTTGATGGAACAAGGGGAGTATAAACCATGTTCGGATTTTGCATTTCACCAAGAACTAGAATACCTCCTCGTGCATTGCCGCTCTCTCGTTTCAAGCAATACGAGAATATTTTGCGAGAAATTTCACACGAAGAAAGCTGAGATATTATTGAAAGACTATATCGATCAAATCTAAAAACTCCATCAATTGTGTTGTCTGTGGGACCAGATTACCAAATTGAGATGTTCTGCACCTATTTTTATTTCAAAGAAACATAATAATTAGGATCTCAGTGCTTATAATTATATCTCTCATATTTAAATAGGTTGGTGAATAGTATTAAAATATTACTCATATTTAACATGCTTAAAAGTGAGTAAACCACGAGTAAAATATATATATATATAAAAAAAAAAATTGTGTGAGCCCCAAAGCTAGGTAGGTAAGCTTCATTTTTGCCAATAGTATAATATGTATGTTCAAATAAAATAGAGGAAGTACTTATAAGAAAAAGGGCCTAAAATACCCTCAAAGTATTGGAAATGGTACAAAATTACCCTCTATCCACCTATTTGCTTCAAAATACCCTTCTCACCCACCTAATGGGTCCAAAATACCCTTGTCATCCACCTTTTTAATGAAAATTGACCACTTATTTAAAGGTTTTATATTTATACTATTTAAATATTTTTTAAAATACGTGGAGTTCAACTATTTGTTATAATTTAACTTATTAGTATAATTTATAAATCAATCGATTACCCACTCATAACTAATTATACCCCTCCAAATTAATAAACCCGTCACATTATTAATGCAACAAAAGAAAAGTTACTGCCAATTGAGTGTTTTTAAAAATTTGAGGCGAAAATATCTACAGAAGTAAATTATAATACATTCAAGTATCTAAATAAAAATTACCGATAAACTTAAAAGTCTGACTATGTTAATCTTAATTATTCTTACAACTCAATTATGTGATGTTACTTCATAGGTAACTTTTTTTCAAAATAATATATTAAAGGTTTTAAAACAAATCATAAATATTTATAAAATTATATTTTAAAAAAGTGCATGAATTAATTCGGGATGTATTACTTCTTTGCCTTTAATTATAAATTTCTAATTCAATCTTGAAAGAGGATCCTATTGAAAGTATCCTCCTAAATAAGTGGCTCAACCTAAATTTAATTGGAGCTTCGATTCGGACTCGAATAATTTTGGATGTCATTTTCAGGAATCTATAATTTCATCGTGTTTTAGTTGTGTTTATGACGATTTTGATATTATAATTGGATTATTAATTGGGTGGGGTTTAGTTAGTAATGAGTGGGTAGTGGGTTGGTTTATAAATTATATTAATAAATTAAATTATAACCAATAGTTGAACGCAAAGTATTTTAAAAAATATTTAAATAGTTTAATTTTAAAACAATTAAAGAAGTGGTCAATTTTGAACACAAAGGTGGATGACAAGGGTATTTTGGAGCCAATAGGTGGCTGAAAATGATATTTTGGAGCCAAAAGATGGATGAAGGGTAATTTTATACCATTTTTAATAGGGCAACTTTCACATATAGCAAACAAAAAATTCATATTTGTATGTTATAACAAAGTTTGCATAATTGTGCTCCATAGCAAACATAAAACTGTATAATTCGCTATATATATACAATTGTATAATTCGCTGGCCTAAATTGTATAATTCGCTGGCCTATTTCGCTGCAATTGTATAATTCGCTATCCTATTTCACTGCAATTGTATAATGCACAATTGTATAATTCACTGCCTATTTCGCTGCAATATTTTAATAAAATTTGTTTTGCATACAATTGAATCGAATTAAAATGTATGTATATTGCATAATTATAAGTATATAGCAAGAAGATATATGTTTTTCACTCGTTTTATACAAAAACAGAAACACAATATATACACTTCTGTTGTATAAAGCTAGAGAAAATTGTATATCACTGCAATTGTATAATTCGTTGACCTTTTTCTCTGCAATATTTGTATAAAATTTGCATTTGTCTACAATTGAATTGAAGTAAAATGTTTGTAAATTGTATAATTAAGTGTATAACACGAAGATATATGTTTTTGCATCTGTATATACAATTTTCTCTCGCTTTATACAAAACGGAAACATAAATTATACACTTCTGTGTATAAAGCGAGAGAGGCGAGAATGGGAGAGTGGCGAGCGAGACTTTTGGGAGAGAGGCGCCTGGCAAATTTTGGCTAACGTTTACTATGGAGCACAATTAAATCAAACCCTAGCTACTCCATTTATTTTAGGTTATTAGTTTGCTATTATATACAATTTTCCCTTTTTTATACTTTAAGGGTATAACTTACATTTATTTTGAATATTATAAAAAAAAAATATAAAAATGTTTTTAATACAACTTTCTTTAATAACAGAAATTGGGCAACGTCCGAAGACGCCTGGGCCTTAAAGTGTTCAAATTTGGGCCGAAAGCTCTGATTTCTATTTCTATTTTCACTTTCTTATCTTTATATTTGCTACATTAAAATTGTTTATCAAGTTTATTGTTTATATAATTATTTTTATGAAAAAAATTGCTCGACAATCATTTACTAAAACGTTTAAGTTAGATAAATTTAAGCTCAATAGAGTAACAATTGAAATATTGCATATCTCTTCATAGTTATTAAATAATTTATATCTACATTTAGTATCGAATTAAATATTTCCATTATTTAACTCATAACCTTAACTCGTTTGAAATTGTTTAAGATAGTTATTTATTTTGGAATAAAATGAATAGAGAAAACCAGCAGAATTAAGAATTCTATTTTATTTAATAACGTTTTCTTTTATCAAATAACTCAAAGAATCAATCCAACACACCACTGCATACTTGATACGGTACCTAACCCCTACTCATTACATGGGACCTGACATTCAAACTAGAATTCGACCCTGATCATAACCCAAATCCGAACATGATCCCAAGACCCACCCTACGACCTAACTCTAACTCCCGATTTGAGGCCCGAAATACAAACTGAAATATGATTCTGACAACCAAATTTAACCATGCGAGACTCGACCCAAACATTCGACTCAAGATCCAACTTTTGAATTGGAATCCCACCCCGGCCCCGCCAAGCTTTTGATTCGACCTCGACTCCCAACCCTAACATCCAATTCATGATCCTACTTTTGAATGGGGATCAGACCCAATCCTGATTCTGACCTCGACATCCAACCCTAAACAGAGATTCAATTTCGACTCTCGATCTGAGATCCGACCCCAACCCAACATGAGACCCAAGCAAATTATATTACATGCAATTGTGTATACTTTTCATTTGAAAAGTGAATTTGGACACTATCAACAATAGATAATGATAATATGTAAGAAAAAAGAAGGCATTGATAGGAACGTAATTCAAACTTCAAAAAATATATAGATCAAACTAAAATATTGCTATCTTCCCTTTTTCTCCTTTAAACTTATTCTCCCTCTATCGCATATTAATTATCATGTTTCTTTTTTACATGTCCTTAAAAATTAAATTAAAAATAAAAAAATATTTGGTTACTAAATTACCTTTATCCTATGATCAAATTATTTGTTGTTTCGTTGTATAGGTACTTTAGTTTTTCGAAAGATGGAATATCAATAGTTCTAGTTTCTTGTTTTCTCTTTCTGAAAGTATATCATTTTTTTTATTTTTATGTTGTAATTGGAAGTTATATTGTCAACTCTCTGTTATGCATTATTTTTTAAAAAAATAATGCATACACTAAATGACATGAGAAAATTTATAAGAAAGACTATTCACCTAAAATAATTGATGTTAAAGAACTAGCGAGACTTCACTCCTAGTATCAATCAACAAATTGTAATCTTTTGGCGGAGTTCCCACGTTACTCTCATATTATATATGCTAAAATTATAAAAACACACATGCACACACAAACAAAAAAAATGAGTCACTAAAATAAAATGGTCAATAATATTGGTGGTAAAGCATTGTATTATATTAAAAATGAAAAAAAAAAAAAAACTCTCAATGTAAAGATAAATTATCAAAATATTTCTTAAATATTGAACAACTTTTTTACTACTCATCTATATACCACTTCTATAGAGAAACGTAAAAACATATTTTTAGTAGAACGTTTCTCCCTTTAGGACCCTATACGACTCAAACTAGCTAGTAATCTTCGAATAAATATATACTACTACTATATCCAACTTCCTTATCCTATAAATTTGAAGTACAATAATAATCATAATCAATCAATTCATGGCCCGGGGCTTATATATATATTTCACAAGGGATAAATTAAGAATTTGAACTTTATGGAATTTAAACTTAATATTCATGCATATTTATGAATATCATGATGCGTATATAAGGTTAGAATCAAAGCTGCTATGATGCGGTCCACCTCCATGACCAACACCAGGGCTATGAACAGGACCTCCTTCTTCAGAAATATTAATATTGCCATGAATATTGTTAGATCAATATTGTTGAAGTAGTTATTCTTCACTACTTTTGTATGGCTATTTTCTCCATGATGGCTAAATATTGTGTTGCTGTTTTTTTCTTTTTTTTTCAAAAAATAACCTTCCCTCACTCAACAAAATCCCATAAGAGAAGAAGATTAATGCTAGGAAAAAAGCACAAGTGTACATAATTTTTGGTTGAGCCATTAATTTCCCAAGGGAAAGTCAAATATTTTTCGAAGGTGATACTTGAGGTATATATAGAGGCAAGATGCTATAGTTTAAGAGCCAAAAGAGCTTTTGGAAAGTATTAAAAAGACAACTGATGAGTCTACATTTATTGTTGAAATTGCACAAATTACCCTTAAAAAATAAGGAATCTTAATAGCTTAATCAAGTTGGTTAAATATCTGAACTCTCACTTTTTTGGTGAGAATTCGATTTCTATATCCGCCATATTCTCGCCCCTATTTTCTCTTCCCCATCAAAAAAAACCCCTTAATATGTGTTGGTTTAATTCAATTGATCAAAATGAGTCAAATTAATATATAGATTTGTTAAGGACATAACTTATTATATTTAACTCAATTACTCGCTTTTCTTGGCAAATTGAGGGCACACATATAAAGACTTATTACTTATATATAATCTAATAAGATGCCCTCAGAAAATGAAATTTCTTTTTTTATTAAAGGCTAAAAAATATCGATCAACATACTAATTTTCATGTGCAAGCTACCTTATTTGATGTTATTTGATCCTATGCATGCACACCGTTCAACTTGAGCCAATAATAACCCCCACCCACCCATAGGGGCGGACCCACATTTGACATAAATTTTGTATCGAACTATATATATTTATATAAAAATTTAAAATAATTAATTATATAGAATTAAACCGTGAGCACCCAGTACACAAGTAGTCGTCTAGTTCAGTGGTCATTTGAGGGAGCTTAAGGTTGATTGTTGCATCAATCTTTGGTTTAATCCTCACTCTAAGCAATTTTTTAAAAATGTTTTGTGACGGTAGTCAAGAGAGCACCCACTACCTTAAAATCCTATATTAACCATGCCCACTCACCCCACCCAAATAAACACTCTTATTCAAGAGAAACAATGTTGTGCATATATGTTGATCATTTTAAACAAAGTTTTCTATAATTAGTAACCATGTTCAATAATTGAGATCATATTGCTTTTTTTTAAAAGAAACTTTCAATAATTCCAAAGTTGTGGGAGTGAACAATATTTAGGCAAAGGACAAAATCACATACTTTTAAGGTAAAATTATCATTTGACGCTTATAAGTATATAATTACAGAAATTCCTCAAACTAATACAATAATACAACCTCTGATATTAATCGTTAAGGAAGATACATTACATTTTATACATGATATACTAATCCGATGCATATTTTATACATGATCACTAATCTGATATGTATTTTATAAATGATACATTAATCTAATGCGCGAGATATATTAATTTGGTGTACGAGATACATTAATCTGATCCACTGATACATTAATCTGATGTGCGAAAACTAAGGGATTTTGGGGATTTGTAAAACTAATAGGAGATAATGGTGATAAAAGAATTTAAAGGTGGGATTTCTGTCATTTTTTCTAAAATGTAAGTGACTCAAACCATTAAATATAAGACAAAATGGACTCATTTTATTAATATGCGATGAAATTGTCACCCTAGCCTTGGCTACAATGTTGTTGATCATTGCATCCGTTAAATTATCCACACTCTTTCCATCTTCATGTTGTCTAGCAAACTTGCATGTATCCATATTGACACGAGGCTCTACATGATTTCATTAGGTGTTTAATTTTTAGGGTTCCTTTGAAATAATAAGTATATTATACCCTTAATATATTTAGCGATTATTGAGTTAAGTCAATTAGGAATTTGTCATCTTCAGTTTCCTCATATCATCATCTTTCACCACCACCACCTCGAGCAAACAGGAGTTGATCACTTATGTGTTAGGTTTTGTAAATAATTTGAAACCCTTCTCCTTTTTGTTGAGTCGGGTGTTGAAGCATGGGAAATTAAAGATCGCGCCCTTTAAAGGTTGGTAGTTCCAATCCTAGAATGTCAAATGGACGTGTTAGATTTAAATTAAAAATATCAAAATGGATTGAATTATAATTGGGTTGAGTCATATCCTGTCCAAATTTATTTTGGGCTCAAATATGTCAAAAACAAATTGGGTCAAGCTTACTTTGGGCTCAAATATGTTAAAAACGGAATGAATCAAGTTTACTTTGGTTTTAAATAAGTTTGGCTCAAATAAGAGTATTATCTGGGAAAAACTACATAAATGGGTCATAAAACTCAAAATAATTACATGTGCATACCTCAATCCAAAGTAATTCAAGAAATATGCATTCTCTAAAAATAAAAAATATATATAGTTCATACCCTCATTCATTAAGGCTGATAATTTTGACTTAACTGGTGTTCATTTAGTATCATATATTGTATTGTATTATTACAACTGATAATTTTGCTTAATTGATACTAAATCAGCATATATATATGTTGATTTAGTATAAATTTAGCAAAATTATTCAATGATACTATAAGAGTATATGTATATTGTTATGGTATTGTTAAAATTTCTTATTCAGAAATTACTCATTAGTTAATAATACTATAAAATTATTCATATCACTATCATTTAATTCACCAAATAGATATTACTGTTCATCAACGTAAAAATTGAATAACTATATACATTAAAATAAGAATGATGAGATGGATAAAAATAAATTACTTTGTATAAAAATAAATTACTTTGTATATTTGATAATATTGAAATTTGATTAACTTATGTGAACTGTTCAAGCAAAAACAAACTGATCTGTTATTTAAAACTATGTTAGCACTAAAAAAAACAAGAATAATATAAAAGTAAAATTCGTAATTAATCGATCGCTAAATATTCAGGATAAATATTTTTAAAATCAATCACTTATTCATCATTCAATTAGATTATTATTGATAGACTTCTTCAATAGAAATTATTTATTGATAATTCACACATATATTAATCTTTTTTACTAAAAGATTATAACACGTATATATATATATATATATATATATATATATATTTAATTTTTTTCTAGAAAACTACTTTCTTGAAACAAGAAAAACAAAAGAGATATTTAATTTGAAGCTTCCAAATATGATGTTTCCTTGAAATTTCTTTTATTTCTACAAAGGGTAACTGTCACCCTCACTTCTGAATATTATCATTACTTTACGTACGTATTTGGTTTTTCTATATATACTACAAGTTCAGGAATATAACATTCTAATTAGCTTTATAATATACCATTTTTGTTAGCTACTCTATCTTTATAAGGTTTTTTAAAAAAATCTCCAATAATCCTCTCACTATCACATGATCTGTAGGTGAAAAGGCATGTGTTATTTATGTAAAGACTATTATGGTAACAATATGTCGAGATCATTATGAGTAGGCCAATAGTGGAAGAAATTGGGCCAAAAAGACTTTAAAAATTTAGGTTAGGGAGCCAGTTTTAGACAAAATCTGAGTGAGGTGAAGTCTAGGCCATCAGGGAATGGGTGGTGGTGTTATGTCAAGGTGGTTATATTTTCTAATAGTCAAGACATTAAGGAACCTATAGGACTTTACGAAATCGAATTCGGATGAGGAAAACTCTCGAAATTAAACTTGGCCTAAAGGGGATAGTTTGAGATGTCAAGGATAGAAGGAATGTTGTGAAAGGGGGTTTTCAAGGGGTTTTCAAGTCTCTTAAGTTTGTGCAAACTCTATAGCGGGTGTCGTTATAACGGGTCAAATCGTTATAGCAGGGTAAGTCGAAATTTTATGCAGAGAAAGTCTCAAAACCTCCTATGTTTTGCAAAATTATGTTTGGGTTTGAGGGGGAAAATTAGGGCAGTTAATTTTACTCAATTTTCCTCCAAATTCATCGATAAAGGTAAGTTCATTACTCGCCATCTTTTAAATTGATTCTTAAGCCTTATAATCTAAGATATTACTCTTCGGGGAGGATTTTGACTTGATTAAATAATAGAAAAGTCTCTGGATCGGATAGAATGATCATGAATTGGCATGGGTTAAAATTTAGTATAATCCAAATATTACTTGGTTATCTTTTATTGATTGTTGTATGCATTTGTTGTTTTAGATCAAGAACAAGTCAAGACATTGAACAATGGGAAAGCTCGGGTTTTGTTAGAGTTTTAAAGAGGCTTGACTTAAGGTAAGTGAGGTAAGTTAAAATTTATCATATAAATAAAAACGGATATTAAACTCTTACTAATACAGAATTGTGTCATTCCTTTATGAAATTTACTAAGAGGAATGTGAGTAATATTAATTTGACAGAGTAATTTCTTTTGTGCCATGTGGCATATTAGGGAGTAAATAGTTTCAAAAATTAATGTTTAAGGGGGGATAATTAGGACTTCTCATAATTTAAGTGTGCATTTAACAAAATATGTCAAGTTTAAAGAGATTTTTAACAATTAACTTTTAAGTTATTTTACATAAATTATATATGTCTACTTCTTTAATTATATAGTACATAATATCAGTTGAAATATGCATAAGGTTTTACTGGTTATTGATGTTAAAAATAGAAGACATATCTTAGTTTAAATGATTAATGTATATTTTATGTTATGATTGCTTAACAACATGCACAAGAGTATTTTAAATATTTTGAATATAAGGTATTTAATTTGAATATTTTATTATGTATTCAAATATTTAGTTAAAATATCATCATAATTTAAGCGTCTGAATATAAGGTATTTAATTTGAATATTTTATTATGTATTCAAATATTTAGTTAGAATATCATCATAATTTAAGCGTCTAAATTAAATTTATCAGTTGTTTAAGCACTGACAATGTACTTCACCAAACTTAAATTTACCGGTAAGTTTAATTTGAACATTTCATCGTGTGATTTTCACTTTCGCATGTCGTTTTTTAATTACTAAATGCATTTAAAACTTTATACATTATTAGTATATGTGAATTTTTATAAATCTAGGTCATTTTGAAAGAATATTTGTCAGCAAATTACTTTCTTAAAATTAATGAGTAATTTATATATATATATATATATATATATATATATATATATATATATTTTTTACTGGCTTCACTTATTTTATTAAAATTAAGATATTTGAATTCTAATAAGTTGTATTTTAACCATATATCAATATATGATGACAAATTTGTAAATTAAAATATTATATGAAAATTTGAATTCGACACAATTAAAATTGTTCGCTATTTGACCGCTAGAATGTATTATTTTTTTCTTTAATAGAAAAAAAATAAATATTAAATTAATCTAATAGTTTATGAACAAAATATTTTTAAAAATTTATATGGAAATTTGGTGGTGATCATTATTATTTTCTTTGTCCAATAATATTTGTTCACGATTGACTTTGCACACTTTTTACGAAACTATAAATAGAAGGATAATGTTACTATATTACCCTTTTGATGTAATAAATATAATGCCTTAAAAATGTAATAGGAAAATAACTATTATTAATGATAAAAATAAATTAGAAATTAAATGTGAAACATTATCTATTGATTTTATAAAATAAACAAATATTGTTGAATATTTCAAAATAATATAGCGGTTACAGTGGTCGATAGGGGCTGGTGTTGGCTAATAGTGTGTAGTGAGTAATATCTATTTGTAATGGTAATCGACTGTGATGATTGATGATGGTAAACTAATAAGTGTGATATTTTCTCATTTGGCGTTTAATACCACTTTAATATCTGACTAATTTAAATTTAAAAATAAATTACTTTCTTTTTAAAGATGATTATAAATTCAAAAATTATTTGATAATTGAAATGACAACTACTAAAATGATAACTTCAGTACTTATCAATCCAACATCTTTAGTGCCCCATTATTTAATCCTTAATTTGACATTCTTGTTTGTCTTCATACATCTTATTCTCTTTCGAAATATTAGTTTTAAACTTATTTCAATCAAAATATCTAAATGGTTTACGGCAACTCATAATCGGTGGCGGAATCAAAACTTCAATTAAGGAATGTTAAAGTATAAAAAAGTAAAATCACGTAGAAATTAAGGTGTGTCAGTATGTGATATATATACATAAAAAATATTTTCAATCTAATTATATAACATAATTTTTTGACAAAGAGATGCCAATCGACACCCTCAACTACATGTGGCTCCAACACTGCTCATGGTATAAGCCAGCTAATTGATATATAATGGTGGGTACAAGTGTTCAGTTTAAAATAGTTCAAAAGTATATTTGTAGTGGTATAACTTAATTAGTGATCTAAAATTAAAATTTAATAAGGGCTCTAAGTTAATTAGTATTAAATGTAGCTTAAAGAGGTAAAGTAGCTTATTTCAAATGATTCAGGAGTACTTATTCGTAATCTTAAACAAATCATACTATTTCTACTAATTATTTTTTAAAAATCATTATGAATAAATGAAAATTTCAAAAATTGAATAATATAGAACATATAATCATTTAAATAAGTAATAAAAACTAGTATTACATAATATTATGTACCACTATTATTATATTTTGGACTAAAATAAGTAATAAGTATGTATTTTAAGCCCACTTATCAAAAATTGTCACTTATCTATCAATTTTATATTGTGTGTGTTTATTCGATTGGACACAAATTCAATGATATAAAAGAATCTTTTTGAATTTTATGATTTTTAAATTAGAAACCTGTATATCATATTATAAATATATATTATTAAATTTTATGGTACGAAATGAGGGGCGGAGTAATAGGAGTTCATTCGAATTTTTTTTGGCGGAAAATTAAGTATTATTTGTATATGGTTAAAATATTATTTTATTTATATATAGTAGTTATCAAATCCTTACTATATTCTATGTCTTTTCTTTAAATTTTAAATCTTTTTATTGAAAATTCTGACTCTATCACTATACCAAATGCGTCTGTCATTTATATATATTAAGAAATATCAGAGAATGCTGAAACTATAAACTTATAAAATATAGAATGATAGAATAATCTTTTTGAAAGAGGCAAATTATGTAAGTAGGATACATCTATATAATTACGTGGGATGAATCTGTATACTAATGTTGTGGATGTTTCATGTTTTAGTATCTGAATGAATGTACGTACTATGTAGATATTATCTTTATCTTCGTGAGATAAAGAACTTGAGAGGTTATTTTTTATAGATCTTTAGTAAATATGAGAGTATAATAATAAGATATAGAGTAAATAAAATAGCAGATAATAATATATATTGAAGAACAAAAAACTACACGACTACTAGTAATGAGTAGAGGCCTAGAGGGGCTTGCTTCTGCTGCATAAAGAACGACTACACTCAGATACCAACTAACCTTCTATCCAAATCATCAATCTTCTAATAAACTAAAATTGTGTCAGGCTCTGTCTAATCGATCACGTCTTTTAGTTCTTTTTTTTATCCTGCCTCTACTTGTCCTAACTCCAGCTATAGTCAACTTATCACATGCTCATGTTGGCGCATTTGTATATTTCTTCTCCAGTTTTATGAATACTTCAAGGCATATCTTTGAGTTTCATTAAATCTATGTACACTCCATTAATTCTCGTAGACTTTGAAATTTTGTAAAACTCTACGAGAAGAATTCAATCTCCATTTGGAGGTTAATCTACCCCAAAAAATTTCTCGCACTTATTATAAAAAGTAAAATATTTTATCAAAAGACTTATGAAAATCATAAACTCCAAGAATATTCATAAATATATCAAAATATCAAATACTTCCTTCCTTGGAATTATTGGCAGATATTCCTTGCAGTCATATACATTTGAAGGAGGTCCTAATCATCCTACATCCGAAAATTAGATACTAACTAATAACAACACCCAAATCACAAAAAGATTTTTAAAAAAAAAATCAAAAGAGGAACTAACTTATCACAAATATTAATCAATAATTAAAATCTTTGTTTCATCATATTTATTTATGGTTATAATTTAGTAATTACTTTAAATTTATAAAAAATAAATATTTATTTTTTTAACAATTTCTTCTATATAAATTCTATCAATTAGAGCGGTATAGTGCAACATCAGTTCGAAAAAAATGCAATCTCTATTGCCGTAAATTCACGATAGAGATTCTACGATTATTAAATAACTAAATTAATAACATAAAATTGAAATATCATATATTTTAATTATACATGTTATTATCAATTAGAACTTATTTGAGGTTTATGGATTAATAATAACTAATATCATCACTTTTATATAAAGTGATTCTTAACATTAATTAATACTTACAATTAAATATAAAAATAAAATGATTCTACAAATATCTTAGATCATTATTCATTATTCCACCAATCAAATGGAAAGGTGGAAAGATAAACAAGTAGATAAAAGAGGTATTGATTTATCCTTTTGTTTTATTTGGGAAGAAAGAACAAAAGAGGTGTTGGTTCTTGAAAATGAAATACGAGGGTACATATGTAACGATTCGAACTATCATTATTTAGGAAAGGAAAAATGTCGGGAGAACTAGGCATTGTTGTGACAAAAAGATGAAACCGAAAATCTAACAACAAAGAACACCAAGTTTAACGTGGAAAAATCCTTCAAATCGAAGGTAAACACCACGGAATCGACAAGATCCGAGTTGCTTTACTATACCAATAAAAGGGTTACAAATATTGTTCTAATGGCTACACAACAAATGCTAAAAGAGAACAAACAGTAGCTACACCAACAAAAGATAAATAGAAAGAAACACCACCCAAATTCAGCTTCTATTCGGGACCTCAAATAGGATCTTTCTGAGCTCCTAATACGATCTCCACCGTTCATATCAACCATCAATATGTCAGGAACACTCAGTCCAAATTCCAGCCCGATCCAACGGTTAGTTAATCGGAAAACACGATCTGAACGTTGTTGGTTGGAGAAAAAGACTGCAGCAAAAGAATCATTTTCTTTCTCTCTTTTCTCTTTTGAAAGCTCTCTCAAAAAACCTCTCTTATGTTCTAATGTCTTTCAAAGACAATACCAATGAGCAATTAATAATTATCTCAAGACAATCCTCTATTTATAGAGTTGTGCTTTTGCTTACAAAGCCAAAACCAACTACAAATAGGATTACAATTCATATCCTTTTCCTAATAGAATTGAAACCAAATAAAGAGAATAATTTCAATCCTTTTCCAAGTAGGATTAGGCCATGGGCCTTTGGCTGGAACATGGGAAATAGCCCAACAGGCACATCATCCGGACAGAGCGGAACAAATGTCGCTAGGACGGCGATGCTCCAGCGGGATCGGGAGCTAGCATCAGAGCGGGATGGTCGGGGAAAAACTTAAATGATGTGAAACCCTATTTTTCCCTTTTTCTCAAATACAAAAAAAAGGCGAGAATCGCCCCTAAAATCCTCAAAAGACTACTCTCGGCTTGGAAAAGAAGAAGGAACAGATTTATAGCGCAAGGATGACGATAGCTCGCGAATTATCGGCCAAATCCACCGTCTCACGGTCCGTAAACTAGGATTTGGAACCATAATTTTGTGCCGCTACTTGGCATCCAAGTAGGCTAGGTTTATTTTATTAAGTAGTCTAAAATTTGTGTTCACTGTGTAGTATGTTGTTAATAACGGTAGAATTCATGTGTATATCTTCGTGCACCAAAAAAGGGACAGTCGTACATGTATTCCTAGTTGTTATATCAGACATATACTGTAGGAGGAAGCCTCATCCTGCGAACTAGGGTTAGGTGATGGTTTGATTTCCTGATTGTGTGAAATAAACCATATGCATACATGTATGTGATTAGAGATTTATTAATTGAACATAAGGAAAAGACTAAATTTGTACAATTGCATGCCATGAACCTAAATATTTGATCGTATGATTATGAGTATTATTCATTCTGAGTGTGATAGCAATTGTGGTTGTGCTGACTGGATCGAGTGTAATATTTCAACACATATATTAAATCGGGTGTCACGTTTCGACTCATGAATATTGAATTGAATGTCATGTTACACACTAACAGTTTAAGGGGGGGGGGGGTTCCATGAGAGAACTACTTGTGATTGTTACGTTTATGTATATTTGTCACTGATGTTGGAAATTAGTTAGGTGCTCCTGAATGATAATCAAATTATGCATTATGTATATGTGTGTTTACCATGTCATGTTTACTTGTTATATATCTCGTTAATGAATGAACTGTGAATGGTCAAGTCCAATCGGGATGTGGTAGGGTAAGTAGAGACTAAGGGTCTCGGTGTTACTGTGTTACTTTAGTGAGATGGTCTGAGGTCTTAAAGTTGAGAGCTGTGGGAGAGGGGTTATGTCGTAAATATTAAATAGTTCGGTATTATCCTGGAAGGGGATCAGTATTAAAACGGCTAACAAGCCTTGATAGTTTGTAGTATAGAGTCAAGGGTTGAGTGGTGATGTGGAAAAAGTAAGGGTGTATCATGAGTGGTTGGTCGGGTATGTGGTAGTTACATTCGGAACCTCCTCTAAAAGGTAGAATGGTTAAGTTATGATCAAGAGCGGAGCGAGTTAAGGTGTTAAAGTCAAATGTAGTATATTTATATGTTAAAGTATCCGGGAATGGTAAGAGAAGGAAAATATATAGGTTGAGGAGTGAACAATCTTATTGCATGTTTTGTACTAGTCGATTTCTTATATTATGCAGTGAGTATCGGATTGACCGATGAGGCCTACTAGTACGTATGGTTTGTATTGATACTACTCTTGCTATGTTTTTTTGATATAGTTTGGTTGCTGGATCAGTGATATTTCATAGGTGAAGCCGAAAACAACCTCCAATTGCTCCTATTTTCCTTCCATGTAGTGGAAGTTGCGCAATTTGTTATTATGTTATATGCCCTTAAATCGTAAAAGTTCTTGTACTTGTTCAGACTAGATCTCTGGGGTATTAATTACTTTACAAGTTTTAGCTTAAATCGTTTGAAAACTTCTTATTTTTATAAAAATCTCTTGAATGTTATTTTATCTGCAATTTCTTAATCTTCTGCAGATTTTTAACCGTTTGAGAATCAAGGGTTCTCCTACTTAGGTGTTAGAGTAGGTGCATGCACAGTTTGGTGGATTGGATCGTGACAATATATGAAGCTTGTTTGCTTTTGTTTATGAAAATAAATTATTTGAAATTTGGGAGGAGTTAGCTGGGAAAAAAAGTGTATGAATTTTTCACAAACTTTATAGTGTAAGAGCTAATTAAATTTTATTCTTATTTTCTTTAAAGTTGCAAAAAATTCTTAACTATGGTGGATACATTCTAAAATGTCTTGATACATTACATTCCAGTTTCGTATACATACCTTTGTGTCTGATACATTACGTCTCGATTTCGGATACATTATTCAACGTCTTCATATATCACGTATGTCCTGATACATTGCTTAAAGTGATGTATCTGAGAATAGAAAAAAATAGAAACTTTTTTAATTCTTCAAATGGTAAGAAATTTTAGAGATTATAATAAAATAAATTGTGTATTTAGATTATTTTTCCATTAATTTATGATGATAAATAATGTAAAATCAAGGTGAAAGACATTATAACATGAGCTATTCAATGATATTGGTAGTTTAAAGTTGAATTGATTGTAAATTAAAAAAATAATTATTTAATTACTATTTTTTGTAGTTTGTCCATGATAGTAATTATTCTCAAATCAAGATGTCACATAAATAGCTTAAATATTCAATGAATAAATATTACATCTTAGGACATAACTAATAAATGCACTTTTTAAGGAGTGTGTTATTTAAAAAGAAAAATACAATAAATAATCTGGAGAGTGTAAATGATTTGGTGTTGGGTTAAATCAATCTCAAATCAGTTTAATTGATTTCAACATTATCACAAAATCAAATCAAACCACTTATATAATCTATAGTGATATTTTTTTCCTTTTATATTTTCCTTACAATTAGAGAAGTATTCTTTTTTCATCATTTGTCCAACTTCTAATCCTTTATTTTGATGGCTATATCATTCTTAGATTATGGAGAGATTCTCTTAATATCTATAAGCTTTAATCAAGTGAATAAACTTGATAAAAAATATTTTCTTTCAACAAATAGTTTATCTCATTGTTATTTTTTTTAATAAATAGTTGTTCGTGACTCAAGGCTTAAAGAATTCATTAGCCTATAAAAAATAAATTAAATTTTTATGGCCAGACATAAAAAAAAATATATATATATATATATATATATATATATATATATATATGGGTAAAAAGTCACTATATTGGTAGGACCAAAGTACTGCAGCTTGAGAAGGACAAGCATTTTCAGAGGTGGAGCTAAGTAAAAGATTCGTGGATTTAAACTAATTCAATAATTTTTTTTATGTAGATTTATATTTATATTAAAAAAGTAATTAAATAAATAAATATATATATTAAATCGTGAACTTTCTAACAAAATTGATTGACCGACTCAGTAATATAAAAGGGATTGAGGAAATGCTTTCCACAACAATAGTGGATTTGACCCCAACTATCAATAGAAATATTGGAAGTTTACTTTTTGTAAAATTGAGTAAAAAAATGTTGCAAATTAATAAGTTATAATGAAAATGATGATAATTTAAAAGTATGAAATGATGGTAAAATAAATTTAGTAAATATTAGTTACATTACTAAATATTATGTGTTTCAATTGTCTGAACCAATGTAAAATCAAAGAACAAATCTTTAATATTATTGTCATTCTTAGTGTTAAAATTAATTTCCCTTTTGCATTAGTATTAATTTGATTTTGATTTAAGTTTTATTATAATTACTAACACATGTGGATTATAATCTTTATGAAATCATCTAAAATTCTAAGTTTCAAACTTGAAATAGTATATTAAAGAGAAGATGGTCAAATGACCTCCTAACTTATTAGTCAATTCTCAACTATACACCAATACTTTACGGAGGTCCTATTAGCCCCTGAACCTTTTATTTTTGATATTTTGTAGCCCTCAAATGTTGACATGTCCAAGAAGGTGAGTACACTTAGGCGCGTAAGAACTTATCTATAGCGCGTAAGAACTTATCTATAACATATAATGTGTATTTTAAATCCACGTGTAAGATGAATCTTTAAAAATGTACACATATTATTTACCTCCTCCCTCTTAAGAAGAAGAATCATGAAAATACGTCTCTTCATCACTAGACCTGCTCCTCAAGATTTAAAAAGTTGTAATTTTTAACTCACTTGGGTCACACAACTGTCTTCTTTTCTTTTTCTAATAGAATAAGCTAAGCAAAAATGATTGTTTGAAAAATTAATTCTTGAATTGATAAAAGTGAAGTACTAAAAAAATAATTTCTGGATGTACAAAAATTACTTGTCTTTAGAGTTGTAAAAAGAAAGATTGATACATATTATTGATTAGTTTAAAATTAGAAGTTTCATCCTAACTTAAAAAGTAAAGGAAGTGGGGGATTTTTTTATATCAAAGTAAATATTTTATATGTAAAATAAGATTTTAAAATTATATATATAATGTTGGATTGCTTTGATCTCGGGTTGTTTTTTTTAGTTAAAATCAAACCAATCTAAAGATAATTAGGTTATTTATTTTAACACCAAATCAAGTCAATCCAATCACTAGTCGAGTTACTCTTAATATTAATTATTTCTTATTTCAATTATCTTTTGTAATTTGAAACTAAACAATTGATTATAATAAATATTTATATTAATTATTATTTCTTTAAAAATGTCCAAAATTCAAAAAGAATAAATAAAAATAACGTGAGGGAGAATATGTGTCCTCGTGTTAAGTACTTATCAGATCCAGCCTTATTTGTCTTTTAATTTGCACACCTGTCTTATGTTGTTTGGTTCTATAACTTTTTTATTATTATTATTATTATTATTATTATTATTGTTGTTGTTGTTGTATGATTTATATTACTTCTTCATCAGTTGATTCGGTTCGATTTTATATATTATTGGTTTGGTTTATCAGTTTTTGATTTTTACATACACTAAACTAATAACAAATCAATAACATATGTCTTATTGTTTTTCAGTTTATCAATTTTTTAGTCGTTTATAGTTCAGTTTTTAATTTATCCATTAAGAAAATGCTCATAATCTAAACATATGACGTATTTATTCTCTAGCAATTAGGCACAATATATTAAAGATTGCTATGATATAGTCAAATAAGAAAGATAATGAAAAATGACATCAATAAGAGCAAATATAATACGAAGGTTACAATTACATATTACAGTCAAAACATAATACATATGAAATTTCTAATGTGAAGTATGTTTTTTGAAATCATTTTAGAAGCCAAAATATATAAGATCAAAAGTCCTACAGATGTTTGGTAGAGTAAGAAAGCTAATGTTACTTTAAAGTTTTTTTCGTAGAGTACACAATTATAATAAAATTCGAGAAAGAAGCTCCGGCTTACTCCATAATAGTAGTCGCGATAAAAAAAGGGAGGCGGGGGCAAGTGTTCTTCGGAATTATCGGCGTAAAGGACACCCTCTTATCATTATGTCACTCTCAAGGATTAAAGTTTTCAAAAAAAAATGTTAAATTCTTTTAATTTTTTTTTTCTGTTGACTTTGTTATATTTTAATGTACTTTTTTGTATGGTTGAAATCCTTTTATGTTTTTAGGTAACGGTTATCCTTTTTGATATAGAGGTTTAAAATAACAATTAACTTAGAGTAAGTTTTATTAGTTACGTAAATAAATAATTATAATTTGATTATATAAATAAATCGATTGGACGTACATTGCTCTGTCAATGGTCGTGGGGCAACACTGTCAGATCAGAAAAAGAAAGAGTAGCTTTCAACTATCAATTATTTCAATCAAATATTTTATTTATAGTAAATATTAAATATATTTTTATCGATCACTGACAACTTTCATTTATATTTTATATCTATAGTAACTTATATTATAAGCAAAAAATGGTCAACATGATTTGTGATAAAATAGCGGATTATTATATTTTAGTTAGAAGTGTCAGATTTAAGTTTTCAATATAAAAAAAAATCTGCTGAAAACATCATTCCTATATGAATCATACAGTGGTATAGCTAGAAATTTCATGAAGGTTGTCTAAGAACCGCATATATTAAAAAAAAATTGACGATGGTGCAGTCAAATTTTGAAAACAAACTACTTAACATTAACAATTACTTTTTAATTAAAAAATATACTAAATTTTTCAAAATTAATCCACATAAAATTTAGCTTGAATTTTTATATTTATTTAATAGGAAGTGAATGAAAAAAAAAAAAGAGAAAGAGAAAATTCAGTTTATAATAAAGTCACTTTAATACTTCAAGATTTCACCAATTTTTGGTGACTTAACAACAAGATATGACGAAATGAAGAGCAAAATTAAACGAGATTTTTCTAAAATGAAATTCTATATAAAGTCTTTTTCATATTTAGTATCTTTATTTAAAAAAAATATTGCTTACTAAATTTAAATTAAATAATTACTTTTTAATTTCATTTTAAAATTTTAGTGAAAAGATAAAATGATTAAAATTTATAGTTTACCGTGCTTATTTTTGTTATTCTAAATTCTAATGGATAATATGAGTTTTGAATTGTTGAAAAAATAAAATATTTAGTAACTATAATTAGGTCTCTAATTAAGATTTTTAATAGATAATATTAATTTTGAATTATTAAAAATATAACTAATTATTAACTGAATGTAACTATAATTAGAAACTAAATAGGAGCTTTTTAAAAATATAAAAACAAATGCAATAACTGGAATTTAAATTTGTGCGTGTGCACACTTGTAAAACTTCTCGTTGGACCAAGATAGCGCTGGGCTGAGAATCTTTAGTGTACATCGAGGGTGTTCAAAATATTTTATTTCATCCTTTAAAATATAAATTTACTCATATATACGATATAATTTTTTAACGAAAGGTGTCTAATATAATATACTTCCGCCTCTAAAATCATACCTTACGTAATTCAAATTTTATCAAAATTTTAATATAAATTTTAAACACCAAATCGAAAGATTCCAGCTGCCAAAAACTGTCTGATGAGCACACTCTCAAATAATGGAGTATATATTATGAATGGCTTCACATGGACTCTATAAGTACTTTTTTAAGTCCACTTATCAAATTGCTATTGTCCGTTCATTTTGTTTTACGTGTCTTAATTTAATTGAGTAAGAAATTTAATTAATAATTTATAAAAAAAAAATTAAAAGTGTATATGAATGTTTTAAAAAATTTTGTGGTCAGTGTCCAGGTGTCGCCTTATGGCTACGATTCAATTAAAAATCAATAATTTTAACATAAAATATTAATGAATTTTGAAAAATACTAAAAAAATTATAAATATTTTTTTATTATGATTTGTTTGTTTTCCTTTTTTTTTAATTTGTTAGAAAAAATAATGATTTTTTTCATCTTTTCATGTCTCTTTAATTTTGATTTTATCACGTGATATTATAACCATGAGATTAAATAATATTTTGGTTCAATCTACACGCCTTTAATTTAAGATCATAATTTCAAATGTTCTTCTTAAATTTATAACAAGTCAAAATCAAACAAAAAAATTAAAATGCAAAATATTAAGTCCATAAAATTGAAATTCTAAATTTGTCTATGCTAGTAGTGTGTTTAAACAAAATAGCTACACTATAAGTTCTAATCATTGTTTATCTCAGGTTTAAACAAGATCTAAGCTTCATGTTCGTTTTGAAATAATATTAAGTTTGGCTTCTTTTTCAAAATTAGGGGAAAAATTGTGTGAAATCAAATATTCGTCGTGATGCAATAATTCGTAATTAATTGGGAAATTTTGTATAAAATTAATATTTTGTCAAGATACAATAATTTTTGTAATTAAGTGAATTTAAGTATAAAATAATTTTGTAATTAGTTTTGCGTATACTATTAATAATCAAACTCTTAAAAAAGAAACCAAGCTCTATACGACTTTACAAGCTTGTAATCAATTAAGCTACATGAAGCTTAAACTAATACACCTATTAATTTTCCTGATTAAATGTATTAATAATTATTCAAACTTAATAGTAAATTTTATTTTATATTTAAAAATCTGAGATTGAAAAATTATATTAATCTTTTTTTTAATCTTAAATTCCTAAGAGAAATACATTTATTTTGCAAGGATAGGAGTAATTTATAATGCCTTTTTATTATAAGAGAATCACCACCAAATGTCCAAAGATGAATAATTTATTGATGTATTATTACTTTGTGGATTTTAATTAATGATTTGATTGATTGTTGATGAATGATTTAAATATTCCCAAATTTGCTTATTACATTTATTTTTTCCTTTTTTAAAAAATTAAGTGCGGTTGTTATCAATCAAAGAGAATTTTAAGCTAAAAGTTTTTTATTATTACTTATCAATTTAATAAAAGAAAACAATATTTTTATATCTCATATATGTAAAAATGAAACTCTGTACATAAATTAAAATTAAGTTTGTAATAATTGTAAAATCAAATCTTGCAAAATTTTAGACTATCAGTTTTTGGTTTATTAATTTATATGAAAATTTAAAAATTAAGTTGTTGTTGTAAAACATGCTACGTGGGCTCCAAACTAGTGAATGAGTTGTATCACTTGTGCAACTCATCACTTGGCCAATAATAGGCCAAAGGATACATCACTTGGCCAATAATGGCTAAAGTGATACATGTGTAAATAAAAGTCATGGCTATAAATAGTCATTATACATGTTGATACAATATATACATTTTATAAAAGATTATTACTTTCTAAATTTTCCTTCTTTTAGTATATTAATTTTAGTAAGTTCTTTTATAACACGTTATCAGCACGAGTCTCTGTCAGTTCAAGTAACGACTTTAAAAGCCTCGGAGGTATAAAAAAAAATTCTTAATAATGTCTAATCTCTCTAAACTTGAATTTCTTGCTCTAGACATATCAGGAAAAAGTTATCTATCATGGGTACTCGATGCAGAAATTCATCTTGATGTGATGGGTCTAGCAGACACCATCCAAGAAAATAATCAAGCATCGAATCAAAACCGTGCCAAGGCGATGATATTTCTCCGTCATCACCTTGATGAAGGTTTGAAAATGGAATATCTCATTGTTAAGGATCCTCTGGTATTGTGGAACAATTTAAAAGATAGATATGACCACCTGAAGTTGGTCGTCCTTCCACAGGCACGTTATGACTGGATCCACTTGAGACTTCAAGATTTCAAATCTATCAGTGAGTATAACTCTTCCATGTATAAAATTATCTCACAATTAAAATTATGTGGAGAAAATATCACTGACCATGATATGCTGGAGAAAACATTTTCCACTTTTCCTGCCTCGAGTATGCTTCTGCAGCAGCAATACCGAGAAATGGGATTTAAAAAATATTCCGAATTAATTTCACATCTCCTTGTTGCTGAACAACATAATGACTTACTGATAAAAAATCATGAAAGTCGACCTACTGGTTCTATGTCATTTCCTGAAGTAAATGCGACAAATTTTCACCAATCTAGGCGTGAAAAAGGTCGTGGCCCCAGTCGTGGTCGAGGAAGAAATTTCAATCATGGTGATCGTCTTGCACTAAATAATAATCTTCAACACCAGCAGTGTAAAAAGAAGAATGAAAAACATGATGTAGTGCAGAAGAAAAATTCAGACAACAAATGTTATCGATGCGGAGGAAAAGGACATTGGTCATGTACCTGTCGTACGCCAAAGCACCTGGTTGAGCTATATCAAGCTTCCCTGAAGGAGGTGAAAAATAACGCTGAAGCCAACTTTATCTCGGAAGATACTGTTGAACCCATGCATCTAGATGTAGCGGATTTCTTTGAGAATCCCGAAGGAAAGATAGATCACCTGATAGGTGATGGATCTGGGATAATGTAAATATATTTCATTTTCGTCGTTTGTATGAACTAGTATGAATATGTTTTCCTAAACTTGTAAATAACTAAAAGGTTGTGTAATGTTTTTGTTTAGTAATAATATTATAATGTTTATTTCGTTTATATCTTTTATCTTGAAGAATATATGGATACCTCAATGATCAATCATGAAGATATTTGTGTAATTGATAGTGGAACAACGCACGCCATATTCAAAGATGAGAAATACTTCTCCTACTTGCTTAGAAGAAAAGCAAATGTTACTACAATTTCTGGTAATTCAAACTTAATAGAAGGCTCCGGAAGAGCTACTATATTTTTGCCTAAGGGGACAAAACTCGTCATAGAAGATGCTTTGTTCTCTTCTAAATCCCCAAGAAACCTGTTAAGTTTTAAAGATATTCGCCGAAATGGATATCATGTTGAGACAATAAATGAAATGAATGTTGAATACCTTGGTATTACCAAGATTGTCTCAGACCAGAAATATGTGGTGGAGAAATTATCAACTTTATCTTCTGGCCTATATTATGCAAAAATAAGTACGATTGAAGCACACTCTATCGTAAACCAGAAGTTTACTGACTTAAAGACTTTTGTGCTTTGGCATGACCGAATAGGTCATCCTGGATCAATAATGATGAGACGAATCATTGAAAACTCAAATCGACATCCATTAAAGAACCTGAAGATTCTTACAAATGATATGTTTTCAGGTGCTGCTTGTTGCCAAGGCAAATTGATTACTAGACCCGGTCAAGGAATTGGAAAATTCCTTGAATGGATTTCTCTGAGCACAAAATAGAGTGTTTAGTTGAATATTTGTTGGTGTCGAAATGGAGCACCAAGAGTGGTTGGACATCTATGGTAATTAATGGTTACATTGATTATCATGACGGTCGATATACACCAATGAAGGTTAACATTGAATCCCGTCAATTTTTAGAACAAATACATGGGGATATTTGTGGACCTATTCACCCATCTAGTGGGTCGTTTAGATATTTTATGGTCCTAATAGACGCATCTTCAAGATGGTCTCATGTGTGCCTCTTATCATCTCGCAACCTGACGTTTGCAAAATTATTGGCACAAATAATACGATTAAGAGCACAATTTCCAGATTATCCCATTAAGACAATTCGCCTCGATAATGCTGGCGAATTCACATCCCAAGCTTTTGATGCTTATTGCGTATCGGTAGGGATAAAAGTTGAACATCCTGTAGCTCATGTTCATACTCAAAATGGCCTTGCTGAGTCATTTATTAAGCGCTTACAATTAATAGCAAGACCTCTACTTATGAAAAGTGAGTTGCCTACTACTGTTTGGGGTCATGCTATCTTACATGCAACATCACTTGTTCGTCTCAGACCGACTCATTATAATAAATACTCCCCATCACAATTGGTGTTTGGCCATGAACCAAATATTTCTCATCTTCGAATTTTTGCATGTGCTGTATATGTGCCTGTAGCACCACCTTAGCGCACCAAAATGGGCCCTCAAAGAAGGTTAGGCATATATGTTGGGTTTGATTCACCCTCCATAATTCGCTACCTTGAGCCATTGACGGGAGATTTATTCACTGCAAGATTTGCAGATTGTCGATTTGATGAAACAAATTTTTCGCAATTAGGGGGAGAGAAAAAGAAACTTAATAGTGAAATTGCATGGAAAGTTTCAACATTATCTCATTTTTGATCCACGCTCCCCTGTGTGTGAGCAAGAGGTCGAGAAGATCATCCATTTGCAAAACATAGCAAATCAAATGCCAGACGCATTTACTGATTCAAAAAGGATAATAAAGTCGCATATTCCTGCAGTTAATGTGCTTATCCGAATCGACGTCCCGAAAGGACCATCTACAAGTGTCGTAACTTCTAAATCACAAATACGCCTGAAGCGTGGTAGACTATTGGGTTCAAAAGATATAAATCCTAGAAAAAGAAGTACAAAAAATGACACTACAAAAGAATTTCATGAAGAAATTCAAGATCTGATTAATCCTGATATTCCTGAAGAGATCAGTGAACCCGAGACTCAAGTAAATGAAGAACTCTCAATAAGTTCTACAGGTGATGGGATAAGTTTAGATCGATCAAAAATCATAGTGGATAATGTTTTCGCATATGATGTTGCACTTAACATTATGAAAGGAAATGAGGATCTTGAACCTCTATCTGTCGAATAATGTCGACAAAGATGTGACTGGCCAAAATGGCAAGAAGCAATTCAATCAGAATTAAATTCACTTGCTAAGCGTGAGGTTTTTGGACCAGTAGTCCAAACGCCTAGTGATGTTAAATCAATTGGCTATAAATGTATCTTTGATGTGCGACAAATTCGTTCAAGTGATAATCCAGCAGATTTATTTACCAAATCTTTACCAGCCTCAACTCTTGAGAAATGATTCACAAAATTGGAATGCGAAAACTTAACCATCTGAATCGTGATTTTTATCAGGGGGAGTAAAATACGCACTGTACTCTTTTTTCCTTAGTCTAGGTTTTATCCCACTGGGTTTTTCTAGAAAAGTTTTTAATGAGACAGCAAGTAATGCATATTATGTATGTCTATATACTTACATAGACATACAAGGGGGAGTGTTGTAAAACATGTCACGTGGGCCCCAAACTAGTGAATGAGTTGCATCACTTGTGCAATTCATCACTTGGCCAATAATAGGCCAAAAGATACATCACTTGGTCAATAATGGCTAAAGTGATACATGTGTAAATAAAAATCATGGCTATAAATAGCTATTATACATGTTGATACAATATATACATTTTATGAAAGATTATTACTTCCTATATTAATTTTAGTAAGTTCTTTTATAACAGTTGTAAATTATTAATATTTCCTTTGTCTCAATGCATAATAAAAGGACAAAATTATTCTAGCGTGGGAATCTTTTTCTTTTTCTTTTTGAATTATGACAAATAATGATATTAATTAGATGTTTTTTTTGTCAAAAATTCCATTATCGAACGTTGTAAAATACTTCTTTCGTTAATGGTTGGACCCACATTTATATTTTCAAAGATGCTTAGAAGATAAATTTATTTTTTTTTAATTGAGTTAAACATGTGTAAAAAGTAAAAACTTAATAATAAATTTGAATTTAAGATTCACATAATTTTCTGATCTTTTGATACAATTCATCTTGACATCTCGATCTCAATCACTCCATGTTAAACACTTATAAAAAAATAAAAAAATAAATAATTAATAAAAAAACTCACTTATTTTTGTCAAATTAAACGTTTTTCCACCTTATGTGTTCTCTCATTTTCGAATAATAAATTACCTCGAAAAACTATGATCATTACTTTATTATTCTTTGGCATCTTTTTTTCTTTCTTTATTATGACATCTTTTATTTTTTATTCTAAGCTATGTTCAAACACAATGTCCCACTTGAGTCTTTTATCACATATTTTTATTTTATTCTCCATGTTTAGTCCATTACATAATTATCATCATTAGTATTATTTTATGTGGTAACCCTCCTTTTCTTTATTAAATTAAGCAATAATTATGTCATGATGGAATCAAATCAATCAAATTATAATTAACAATTGAGTATGAAATATTAAATCAAATAAAGAAAAAGATTCACCAACTAAGAGAATCCAGGACAACTTTTTTCTCTTTTTTCTTATTTTAATCATTAATTACTAGTAATATTTTAAGATGCACCAAACTAATATATACTTCCTCTCAAAAGAATATTCATATTAATTTATTTACATCACGTTTTAAAAAACAAATAGGAGTTTCGTAGTAATAATTTGCACCGTTTTACCTAAAGTCAAAATTTTCTTGAAGTGATTTTACAATTTAATTTACGTTTTATGAATATTATATTTAATTATTTTTTTCGTTATAAATCATTTGTAACAATTTGGTATCTAGTACCAATTAATCTCATTAATTTAAATTCACAAATAATCTAACAAATGAAGCAAATTTTTTATATTTGGGTAGCTTTGATTAATGTCTACAAGTGAGTATATGTTTCTCAAAGCACCAAATTAAAGAGTTGAACTGTTGATAAGTATTTTAAAATTAGGAATATAAAATGAGGCGTTTACTTAACACAAAATGAGGAATAGGTTCAAAATGATATTTTAATATAATAAAATAATATAATAGCATAAAATTATCAAAACATAGATTTTAAATTACATCAACTCTAACATCTTTTAATTTCAATATAATAAAAAGAATCATAGTTCTTAAATTATATCACTATTAACTATGCAACCTACCTCCTCAAAAGAAAATAATCAATAAATATTGCTTCTTCATGAATAAAAATACTTTTACATAGCAAAATAATAAAATATTATATTCAAAAACATAAAAATCAATTCAAGAAAATACACACTTTTTGTTTCACTTTATTTCCATTATTTCTATTATTTTATAAATCTCTTATTTTCTTTGATGTATTCAAGCTACATATTAATGTAACCGAGTTAGTATTTGATGTATCCGAGCCAATATTTAATGTATCTGAGTTACATATTATGTATCATAATTAGTTTTTATTGTATTCGAACTACATATTAATGTAATCGAGACAATATTTAATGTATTATGAGCTGCATATTAATGTATCTGAGCTTCCATTATTGCATTTTAATTTTTAAGGAATTAATATAATTACTAACTTATTAACAATATATCACAATATCATATTAAAATTATGAGATTTATATAATTTACACCTAATCAATATTAATTGAAGAGATAAAATCCAACTATATGTTTGAGTTTTACTTTTAAACACTATTTTAGGTACTTGATTCACATAAATCTGGTACCAATATATATGTTCCATTCTACCGAGTCTATTGCCCATAGTCTATGCTGAGGCTGGATCCAAAATGACAGAAAAGATTGAATTCAAAATTTCAAAATCATAAAAAAATAGGGATAAAATCAAAGAGGCTAGCGTTTGGTTATAGATATTTAAATATTTTTTGGTAAATATTATATTATTTTGATGAGAATTTGAGTAAAATTTTACTATGTATTTGGTCATAATATTTAGAAAATATATTTTACTTTTTTAAAATAAATATGCTCATAAGTTTTAAAAATTATGAAAATTAATCGTAGGTTTGTATTACATAGCAAAAATAGAAACGTCGACGTAACAAGATTCATGACTTCCGCAACAAGTCGAATGAATATTCTTTGTAACAAATAACAAGTAGTGTCCATGACATTGGGACAATGTGTTAGTTCGAAGTGAGTGCAACAAGCAACATTTCATACTTCGTAAAGTAGACGAAACACATGACTTTATTATCCTAAACTAATTGTTCATCCTTTCATCAACAACCTTATCATCACTTTTATATTCACATAGGGCTCGTTTAACCATGTGATATGGTGTCATGATATGGCATCATAATATGAAATTATTAGATTAAATTGAGTTTTGTTTGGACATGCGATATTAAATTTTTTGTGTTGTATACTTTTTCATAAGCATAAGAATCACATAAGTTGTAAAACTATTAAAATAGCCTCAATTGTTTATCCAATCTTATCGAATAGATAAAATTTTTACAAAATCACATAATAAATTATTGCAGAACTATTTGTTATCCATTTAAGTAACTATTTCGTCTAACTTTAATGCACCAACCTTTAATTCAATAAAAATAAATTAAATATAAACTGTAGTATACTAATCTTTAATACATCCTCCCACATAGTACGGATATCCCTCACGTTGAATTGACATTTCTCGATCATATGACCGAGAAGGCGAACCAACAATATTACTTTGAGTTATAATAAATACAAAATGGTCGAAGTAATAAATTAGGTGTTGAAGTAAATGAAGAAAACAAATTTATTAGTCAACAATCGATTGATTGAGTTAAAGACACTATATGTTGGTAGAGTAATAAATTTTATGCCAGTGAGAATAATAAATTACAAAAGTAATGATGTCATTATAAATTTTACTCACATATGAAATAAATGATTAGTAGATATAAATATGAAGTTATTTTAATTAACAAAATATAAACGTGTGAATCAATTTTCGTATTAAAAGTATCTCAAATCATGATATAAAATTCTCATATCATGATTTTTGGAGAATATAAAATCACATCACATGATATGAAATCAACTTAAAATCATATATTCAAATATTAATTATATCTCATAATTTTATACTGTGATATAATATCTCATGATTAAATACTTTCTTAATATTTTATTTATCATTATTTTGATGTTTACGAAAAAATATGTAATAAGGTGTCAACTTTATTTTAGATGAAGGCACAGAAACCGTTGCACCTTTCTTATTACTTGGGTTCCTCTCATTTTGTGAACCTTACTTTTTTAAAAAAATAATTATTTTAACCAGAAATTTTGGTCAAAATTTGACCAAAGATAATTTTTTAATGTAATTTTATTCTAAAAAATATTTTTATCCTTTTAATTTATATATCTTTTAACTAAAAAATAGAAAACAAATTATTTTATTTTAAAATTTAAAAAATTATAATATTTAATTTTCTAATCAAATTATGACCAAATTTCCTAGTCATTTAGCCTTTTTTTTTTTTATAAATTCCAAATTCTTTTGCCGTTTTGGAATTTTGTCTCAATTTTCATTTTCTTTTTTAAAATATTGTATTTTAGTGCCACGTAAAAAGGTAAGAAAAAAGGTAAATCTTGTAGATGCAAGCCAAAGTGTCCATTTTGTAAGTACCAAAAAAAACGTGCCAATGCATAGGGTTAATATTGTAAATTCACAAAACCAAGGACCATTTGGTCATAAAAAATTATAAAATTTGAAAAAAAATAAATATACTAGTACTAAGTTTTGTTTCCAAAATGATTTTTTTATATGGAAAGTGAAGTTATATATTTAGCTATCAATCTCAACTTTTTTTCTTTTTATAAAAAATAAAAATTAGATCTCCGACACAATATTTTACGAAAAAATTATGTTGAATTATAAATTTCAAAATCTAATCCCGCAAAATATTACAAAAATACTTATTCGTGTCCAAAGAATAGCTAAAAAAGATCCAATCTTGGGTGTGGGGGGTTTTGTGGGGGTGGGGGGAGATGGGGAAGTTTCCAAAATGTTGTGAAATTTCTACTCTGTATTGGGACAGCAAAACAGAGTAGTTTTCGGGAAAGATCCAATCTTGGGTGGGGGTGGGGTGTGGGGGGCTATGGGGTAGTATAATATAAATAGATACAAAGTAACAATTATTTTCCTGAAAACTTTCATTATTAAATATTTTTCAGGTTCTTCTAAACCTGGGTTTTGTTCATATTAAAGTGAAAAGAGAAGTGGGAAAAAAGCAAAAAAGTAATGAACTTTACTCAGATTTTAGCTCTCTGAGAGACAGTTATTGGTTAGTTCTTAGTCTTTTTCTGTTTCTTTTTGGGGTTCAAGTTGTTATGATGAATAAACTCATGTTTACATATTCTAAACGTATACGTTGTGTATTTGCATTTTAGACATTTTGTGAGGTTTCTTGATTATCTGGTTAATGACTTACCATATTTTTGTTGTTTTGCTGGATACCATCAAGTTTATTTTGTTGAAAATTTCTGGTTCTTGGAGTTTTGGGGTGAAAAAAAGGAATCTTCTGGTTCTTGGGAGTAGCTTTTTTTTTTTGGCAGTTATGTGATTTCTGAAATGAGTTTGAAGTTTTGAGCTTTGTTGTTTTCTTTGTGAATCTGAAGTTTGTTTGGGAGGAGCTCTTTCTAGGTTGTTTTAGACCCCATTTGTGGGATTACGCGGGGTTTGTTGTTGTTGTACTTTGTGAATCTGAAAACTCTTTTATACCTGCAATACCTTATATTCACAGTTCTTGTAGAAAATTGTTATAAGTTGTCTTTTATTGCTGTGTCAACTAACTTGAATATAGCATTAAAATAATTGGAGCATCCTTTCGTAATCGTGCAGAAAGGGAGCTAAACTGTTGGAGAAGTTGACTGCTACTTGTCAAAGATTTGAACTTTTTTGAATTTTTGAACTGTAAGCCAGATAAAAGTTCAATCTTTTGGAATTGTTTGGTTTCTGGGATCTTTCTGAACAAGAACATCAGGACCTTCAAGACTGGAAAGGGAAAGTTTTCGGGACTTTGGATTGATAGAGTTTCGCCTTTGAGGGAAGCTGTTAGTAGGTAGAAAAGATGGATAGGGTGTCGAGGATTCTTTTTAGTGTTCTGACAGAACCGCAACGAGGAGGACAGTCTTTCATCACGTCGATTAAGATTGCTGTTTTACCGATTGCGAAAGTGTTTACACTATGCTTCTTGGGATTTTTGATGGCCTCCAAGTATGTCAATATTCTTCCAGCAAATGGACGGAAGCTTTTAAATGGGGTCAGTACTTTTTTATATGATAAGTCTTGTTTAAGAATAATCTCCACTGACTGTTCATTGTTCAATCCTGAAATAGGAATTAGCTTGATGGAGTCCTCAAATATCTTTCTGGTAGATGTTATGAAGTTATCAATTTCAATTTTTCTTAATATGGATTGTAACATAATCATCAATTCAGTTTTACGTGAGATGCGACATGTTTGCAGTCCCTAATGGCAAAAGTAGTAAGACTTAGCTTTTGTGTATCTCTAATAGATACTATGACACGGTTTCATGCAGTTGGTGTTTTCACTTTTGCTGCCATGCTTGATATTCTCTCAACTTGGACAAGCCATTACGTATGAGAAATTGCTTCAGTGGTAAGGATTACATTTGATTCGTCCTTATTTTGTACTGCAGTGCCCATTCTATACTATTTTCAACTGATGTTCTTCACTGTATCAGGTGGTTCATCCCTGTTAACATTGTTTTGGCCACCATATTTGGTTCTATTATTGGTTTAATTGTTGCTACGATAGTCCGTCCGCCATACCCTTATTTCAAGTTTACCATTATACAGATTGGCATTGGTAAGTGTTCCATTTATAGCTAGCTTCATAGTTATGAATCACTTATTTTCTGAAGTCTGTTTGATTTTCTATACAATGCAAATTACAGTATCTTAAACAGTGAAACTTCTCTATATAGCGGTATGAGTTGACTTAACTTGATAGGTGGAATATAAGTTGAATTATTCAGTTAGTTCTTCAATGTTTCCTTATTACAACAACTGTGGCTGCTACGCGTCACACGTGGCATTGTTAAAACATGCCAAACGTGGAGTATTTTATTGTGTTTAGCATGACTGATAGCTCATTTATCACTTTGAATTTTACATGAAAGCGCATTTTAACTCTCAACTATCTATTCTATTTAATGACTTGGCATCTGGAGTCCACTGCCAGATTCGTTAGCTCATGTTTTTTCCATTTGCGTGTTATGCAGGGAACATAGGAAATGTTCCACTTGTTCTGATAGCTGCATTATGTCGTGACCCATCAAATCCTTTTGGTGACTCTGAGATATGTGCGCGAGATGGAAATGCATACATCTCCTTTGGACAGTGGGTATGTAAGAGTTCAGAGTTAATGTTTTCGTATTCAATGTCAACCGTTTAGATTAATATAATTTTTTAGCACTTTGTATGTTTTACCGCTACTGTTTGTTTTTGCATTGGCCCAACTTAAAATTCTGATTTTGCCTTACTGCTTGACCAGTCAATGGTAATTCCTCTCCACTCTGGTTTTTCTGTTTAAATCCCCCCATCCTCTCGCCTCCTAACTAAAAATAAAAAGCGCAGCCTCGGCATGGAAATCCAGCCCTAATACAGAATTTTACATGAAACTTGAAAATGTAGAGAAGTATCTGCTAACCTCTTTGAACTTCAAAAATTGCTTTAGCTAATAAAAGTACTATTGATAAATGTGTGTAGGTTGGTGCAATTATCCTCTACACCTTTGTATTCCAGATGCTCTCACCTCCTCCTGAAGGTTCCTTCGATGTTGAAGATGCAAACCTTCCTATCAAGGTTCCTAACAAAGAAAGATTGTCGAGTCATCCATCAGGTAGTTCTGCAGAGCAAGTTCCATTACTTGCAACAAATGTTGCACCAGCCGACTCTAGTAGTTCAAATAAAGAAAAGGTGAGAGACGTTCTATGCTTAGATTATTTGCATCTTTACTCATAGTTTGAGGTGTCATGAGGTAGAAATAGTAATCCCTTTAATAGTATTCTATAATACTGGTGTTTGACTGCTCATCACTTTGCTTACAGGTTAAACAGTTCTTTAAATTTCTCTATGAGACACTGAAGCTCAAGCAACTTATTCAACCTCCCATTATAGCTTCTGTAAGTCCAATAATCTTGGGATGGATCCATATATGCAGTTTCATTGAGTAGCGTGCTCTATCTTATAAATGCTACACTGAGATAAATTATATAATGAATCATCTCTCTCCTGCAGAATGCTTTATCCTGTGGTTTTTTAGTACGCAAACTTCCATTCAGACTATTTTGTCAACTGATGTTATGTCACTTGTGCTTGATAAGGCTTTATATTTCATTTTAGGCAATGCTTTCTCTCGGGATTTTAAGGAATATAAGAGATATTATGACCTTATCTGAACTATGAGTTCTTACTTCTTTGTCAATCAAACTCATTACATATGGCTTTCCCGAGTTGATATATTAAGACTTTCCTTTGAATTGCCAACCTGCTGATGTGTTAATCGCGTACGTTTATACGGTTGCTGTGGACATTTATTCGAGTAATTTTGAGATATCAAGAGCAAAATACTCTGCATAAATGTTTCAACTGTTCTTCAACCTATTAAAAAAAACTGTTCTTCAGATTAAAAGACTTGAGTTGTGGGATATTTTTGGGGGCCAAGGAGAAGGTGGCATGCATAGTTCACTTATATAGCTGTCTATTAGAGCACTTCTTTTAGTAGATTGTCAATTAGAACAACTATTGTGACAGTTGCTAAATTGTGTGTTCTCTCAACAGATCATAGCGATTATCATAGGATGTGTGCCGGTCCTGAAACGCCTCATCTTTACTTCTGATGCTCCACTTTACTTCTTCACTGACAGCTGTTTAATTCTTGGGTAAGTTTTATTCCATTGTGGAATAAGTTAAAGATCAGCATAAATGCCATTCAGCATATGTAAAATATTGTCCTTTCCAGTTACTGAAATAGACGAGACATGTCACCAAATGGTCCTGCAGCACGCCGCCTTAAATTGCAGTGGTGGAGCCAGAATTTTACTCAGGGGTTCAGAATCTGAAGAAGTAAATATACGAACTAGTCGAAGAGGGTTTGATATCTACTATATAAAAAATGATTTTAATCATGAATAAATGGTATAATTTTTGCGAAGGAGGTTCATCTGAACCCCTGACTACAGGCTGGCTCCACCCTGCTTAAGTGTCTGCCTTTGGATTTCTTATGTCAGTAGATGATACATATTCCTTTTGTGATAGCGTACATCAGCATTTATTGCTAAAGAATTGGATTCGCGTATCTGCTTTTATTTATTTCTGTTGTAATAGAATATTTTGACTTGGCTGAATTGACATATGCAATAATACTATTCTTCCAGTCTACTGGTGGAAATGTTTTCATATGTAAATGTTGATTAAATGTTGTCCTATTTCTTGTTATCAGGGATGCCATGATTCCCTGCATATTGTTGGCCTTAGGAGGCAATCTCGTTGACGGTAAGTAACAATTCTTTGTCTTCCTTTGAACTTTATTTTTCGTCATTTTTTTGTGGTAAATCTTGTTATTCACTGAGTATGTTTAATTCGTAGGTGCTCCCATTTACTGCCTTGATATTTGAATCTCTGCAGGGCCAGGACCTGGAAGTTCAAAAATTGGTCTTAAGACAACTGTTGCGATTGTGTTTGCACGGTTGTGTTTGGTTCCTCCAACTGGACTCAGTATTGTCATGTTAGCTGATAAGCTTGGCTTCCTTCCCGCTGATGATAAAATGTTCAGATTCGTTCTTCTTCTTCAGTATTCAATGCCCACATCCATACTTGCTGGTAAAATACCTTCCATAACATGTCATACATACGACTTCCAATGGGAAATGACTCTG
Organism: Solanum neorickii; assembly: GCA_027704865.1. Taxonomy (NCBI): domain Eukaryota; kingdom Viridiplantae; phylum Streptophyta; class Magnoliopsida; order Solanales; family Solanaceae; genus Solanum; species Solanum neorickii. Next base: position 52,304,417 of record JAKWJC010000372.1, read on the forward strand.
CCATAGACACATTTTCATCTTTTACTTTATCCTCTGTGTATTTGAAATGTACTGTTTTGATAAAAAAATTTACGCTGGACAGGTGCGGTTGCCAACTTGAGAGGGTGTGGGAAGGAGGCAGCTTCAATCTTGTTTTGGGTTCATATATTTGCTGTGATCTCTATGGCTGGATGGATCATCCTCTACCTCAACATACTCTTTTAAGTTGTTAGGATCAATACTGTTGCTACAGAGAAGGTAAAAACGAGATATCGGATGGGAAGCTTTTTATTCTTGTCGAAAAGCTGATCATTGTTTGTAATCAGAGGGAGAGGAGATGTATCGATTATACGTAGGAATTGTATATCTACTACATCTATCTGTTCTTGGTTTCTTCTATTATATACCAAGCTTATGCTACTTTGAAACTGGCTTATGTCAAAGGAGCATTTGGTGAAAGACAAAAGATGAGGCTTTATGTTCATGTGAATAAGAATAAGTAAATGGGATTGTTTGTGGCACTTTTAAGCAGAATACAACTTCTTCTGAGTTATCAGAAAAATCAATACCTCCTTAAAAGAATGTCAAAAATCACGTTGATGGTTGATGAGATGGGTGAATTTCATATAAGATTTAGATAATTCTTCTCCTCTTGAGCTATCTTTTGAAATGTAAGTTAGGCCTAAGATCTAATTTGACATGGTATTATAGGACTCGTATCACTCAATGTTGGGATCTTCAAGAATTAAATTGTCCATGCACTAGATTCTTAAGTATAGGGTTCGCTCAATGTTGGGTCCCGAAAAATCAAGCACTAAGCTCACTCAAAGTTGGGGTCTCCAAAAATTAAATTACCATCGCACTAGATTCTTAAGTACAGGTTTACTCAATGTTGGGTCCCGAAAAATCAAGCACTGAGCTCACTCAAAGTTGGGGTCTCCAAAAATTAAATTGCTTACACATCAAATGCTAAATACGAGGCGATAAAAATTTCACATTGGTGATTAACGAGATAGTGAAATGCTTAATGGTTCAACACTAACTTCTTATTATTTGAAATGAATAAAATAATCCTACAAAAATCTCTATTTTATTTTCAAAAATCTCTTACATATATTATAATAAACCTATCGGTAGATTTGACATAAAACTTTTTTTTAGGAGTTGTAATGAGCAACCAAAACAATTTTTTTCAAAGTTAATTAACTATCTAAAACTTTAATATGCATAATTAAAAAGAAAATCTCTTTTTTAATGGAATAGTTTACGTAATTAATAACTTTAAAATGCTTCATAGTGTCAACTTAAAAGGAGGAAAGTTAGTTAGAGACGTTATACGCACATTCTTTTTCTTCACTATTTGATCCAAATCCCATTTTTGACTTTTTTTTTTTCCAAATATTTCTTCAAGTTTTTTGACAAATTTGAAGAAATGGCTTACAGAAGGAAGCAGGGGATCAGCCGATCCTCCACTTTTCAGGAAGAAAGCATTTTCCGTTCACCGGCGGAACCGAAACAGGGGATCTCTAGATCCTCCACATTTCATCATGAAACTGCTACTTCCCGTTCCCCCGGAGATCCTTTTTCTTCCTCTTCCTCTTCTTCCTCTTCGTCTCTCGCTGCTCAAGCCATTAGAGCCTCAGTCGCTCATAATCGTCGTGCTTCTCAGGTCCTTTCTAATCACTTTTTTTTTTCTTCAAAATGTTTGATACGATTCACGAAAAATGTTTTACAATTGAAGCAAATTTGCCTGATTTTTTGAAATCGTGTTTGATAAATTTTGACGTAGCAATTGATTAATTGTATATTGGTGGATCAAAATCAGGATGCTCTTTCGAATGGATATAGTGAAAATGAGGCAAATGGATTTTGGGGAGTTTTAGCAAGGAAAGGCAAAGACATTCTTGAAGAAAGTCAGGTGATTATTTTAGCCCTACCTTTTTCTTCCCCCTTTCGAGGGGCGGAGCTACGTGGTCTGAAGGGGTTCAATTGAATCTCCGGAATCAAATTGTGTTACAAACTCTTTTATGTATATATACAAATTGTTGAATTCCCTTGACATAAGTGTTAGGTGTGACATTCTTGCTTCTTAAAAAAGAACGAATACCTTTATTCGAATTTCTGGCTTCGACTCCTTTCGTGAGAATATGCGAGGAAAGGCATATATGAAACTTAGTGTTTTGGTTCATCAGCTTCCTATCTAATCATCCTCTTCAAAATCATCATGTTCTATTGCTCGGATTCTCAAAAAGATTTACCGCACTAATACAAGCATTTTTGGAGGATGAGACACGAAAACAATAACATTCATGAAGAGTCCGAGCAATATAGATTTTAGGTTATGAGTATTGAAGTTGATTTTCACCAGAATAGTATATAGTTTCTCTGTTTTTCTCTTATCAGATACATGCTCTGCATGAACATGATTATTTTTTCTTGAATTTCAGGAAGGACGTACAATTCTTGAGACGTCGCAAGATCATGTCTCCAACGGACGTAACCCATGGCAGATGCAAACAACTCGGCCACAAACACAAGCTGTTCATGAAGATCAATTAAAAGCTTCTCGCGACGTAAGGTGGCAACTTGTGTGATGATATATGATGTCGTCCTTATAACATTAATCAGTGGCATAGCTACATTGACCCAATGATGGTCACTTGAAGACCCTTCGTTGAAAAAGTTAAAAACAACTTATTAGAGATATATACTAAAGTTTTGAACATCCTTAGCGTAATTTCTAGCTTCGTCACTGACATTAAGGATGTGAAAATATTATATGTACAATGAAAGATTGAAATTTTGTTGGTAATATTTCCCTGCTGGTGATCAAATGCATTGTTGGCCTGTTTTTTTGGTTTCAGGTGGCAATGGCAACTGCAGCAAAAGCGAAACTGCTACTACGAGAGTTAAAGACAGTTAAAGCTGATCTTGCTTTCGCGAAGCAACGTAGCTCTCAGCTGGAAGAAGAAAATAAAATGCTTCGAGAGGCTCGTGAGAAGGGAGACAACCCTGCAGATGATGACATGGTACTTCTTTTTTCAACTATTACTACTAATTTTGTTCTGATTTCATCTTCGTAAACCTCCATTTTATCGTACAAGTTCTAGCATGATAACTGCACTAGCAATCTTGAATTCAGCCTGTTAAAACATAGAGTTAGATGCACGTAAAACTATCACTTTTTCGCGAGTTTCATACCTCAATTATCACTCCCTTTGTATTAAAACTCACCTGAATGCAGACTTCATACCCTTCCGTGAGTTTCATCTTTTTCACAAGGTTCATACCTCAACTATCACTCTCTTTGTATTAAAACTCACCTAGATGTAGAGTTGGTCTACCCGTGCCTGTTGTTTATAGAGAACAAATATTTGGCCAACACAACATCAAGGTGTGTTTTAATACAAAAAGAGTGCTAGTTTATGTAGGTTTAGAAAACAATGAATAGTTGAAGTATGAAACTCACAAAAAAGTGATATTTTTTAGGTGTGTTTCTGACCATCATGTCAAAAACAAGAACATAATAGAGATTAAGTTAGGGACTTGTTTAGGTACATTATGTGAACAAACAACATAAAGTAGGACTTGGGGGTTCGTTATCTACTGTACATACATTCCGATCAATTAATCATGTTTCTTTGTTTTGGTGCAATATTTCAGATACGGCTACAACTCGAGACACTATTAGCAGAGAAGGCTCGTCTAGCACACGAGAATTCAGTATACGCTCGTGAGAATCTCATCTTAAGGGAGATTGTTGAGTACCATCAACTAACAATGCAAGATGTTGTGTATTTAGATGAAGGATTTGAAGAAGTAACAGAAGTTTCACCAATACCTGCTGTTTCAAGAATGCTCTCTGTTTCACCTCCATTATCACCTAAATCAATTCATCATTCATCACCATCAAGAAACTCATCATTCACAAATTTAACAACTCTTGGTTCACAACAAGTAAATACAAATGAAGAATTATCAACAACTACTTCTTCAAAGGGGAAAGAATTTGACAAGAAAATGATGATCTAACTATGTTGCTCCTCCAAGTGCCAATCATGTTTTTTTCTCTTTCATCCTTAATATTTTGTCCAAGTATTATTTCTTTCTTGTCCTTTGTATTTGGTCGATTTTTGACACATCTATTAAGAAAATCATTTAATACTAAAACAATCGATATTTCACAATCAAAAGTGTGATACATATCTTCTTTTGATAGGGCATCCTCATACCTTGGATCTAGAAATGATACGTTGAAAGAATCTGTTAGGTAAAACTTCTTAAAAAAAAATAATTTAAGAAAATTATATATTTAATGTCCCTTGATGATTTTTCTAATTCTCATTATTGGTTGGTAAAATATAATGAATTTTTTTTAATAATATACAAGGATATAATGTAGGTTGTTACTTGGCTATATTTGTCAAATAGTCAATATATAAATATGTCATTTAATTTGGTTTTAGTTTGTATCTATCTCTTTTGAGTGTGTATAAGTAGACACTTAAATTCATATAAAATGAAATAAATTTAACACATTTGTCTTATGTTGCATCCTACATGAAAACTTGTGTTTAATGTCACGTAGGACGTGTATGTCTACTTCTTCAATTTTATACAAGTTTAAGTGTTTACTTGTGCACACTCAAAATTAGAAGGACATAAATATTATAAAGTCAAGTTAAAAGACATATTTTTGTATTATACCTAAATTTTATATCGTGAAATCAAATTAATTTTGACATAATTTAATAATAATGAAACCAACGAGCACAAACATTAATTCTGCGAAGGCCAATACCCCACTTGTTGTACAATAGAATAGTAATTTACTATTTATTTCATATGCTCATTAGTTTTATTGTATTTTGTATAATATAATGAATAAATATGACCCTTAACTTGGTTTCAACGGATAACTATGTCTTTCAACTTTGAGTATGCATAATTAGACCCTTAAATTTGTATAAAATTGAATAAGTACACGCTCATGTTCTACATGACATAATAACATAGGACACAAAAGTTTCATGTAGGATGTCATGTAGAACAAATGTGTCTATTTGTTCAAATTTATACAAGTTTAAGTGTCTACTTGTGCACACCTAAAATGAAAAGTCATAATAGTCAATTAACATCAAGTTAAGGATCATGTTTATGTATTACACTTATTTGTATTATTCGAAAGCTCCTACCTATGTTATATCTCCTAGTAACTATGAGAATGTTAATAGGCAAGTGAGTGATGTCTTATCTTTCAGTAAGATATATTGATGCATTGTATCTGTTGCCCAATTCTCATATTCTACCGATGATAGTAAAATTTGTATCGTAATTGACCTATTATACAACCTTTGTTATTCCTCGTTATTGGCACATTAGTTGGTTATGGTTATTATTCCTCTCTTTGATATGTTATATTAAGTTTCTTTCTTATTTTTTTATATACTCTTTAGTATTATTTTATTAGCTGTCTTGATGGAGTACGGAGCCTAAAGGGTACAAAATATTAATAAAAATTTCAAAATGGTATATAAAATTTTATATTAACCAAAACGGCAAAATCGCTGCATCAACAGCGATTTATTTCCCCGGAAAAAGTAAAATCGCTGCAGAGGCAGCGATTTTGCAAAATGTGAATTTTTTTTTTTTAAAAAAATGAAATCGCTACCTAGGCAGCGATTTTAATTTTTTTTTTAAAAAGTCGCTGATAATTTTTAATTTTTTTAAATAAGGAAAATCGCTGCCTAGGCAGCGATTTTTTTAATTTTTTTTTAAATGTGGAAGTCGCTGCCCAGGCAGCGATTTTGCTGCATAGGTAGCGATTTCATTTTTTTTTAAAAAAAAAATCACATTTTGCAAAATCGCTGCCTCTGCAGCGATTTTGCTTTTTTCGGTGGAGTAAATCGCTGTTGATGCAGCGATTTTGCCGTTTTGGTTAATATAAAATTTTATATACCGTTTTGAAATTTTTGTTAATATTTATATCCTTTAGGCTCCGAACTCTGCTTTGATGTATGTTATTTAAGTTTAAGTTTTTTTTTTTTTTGAAATAGTGATAAAGTCGAAATGCAACGTTGTTCTCCTATCAAACATCTAAGATCAATTTTAGGTTTAGGCTTTAATTAAGACTAGGCAATCCATCTAAGATATTGAAAATCTTTTTAACTATATAAGGAATTAAATAACCTAACATTACTCAAATGGAAATGCCCAACTTATAATTCATTTTCCACCAACTATTAACTAATGTCATTACAAAAAAACTAATAACCCCATTAATTTTCCACCAACCACATGAATATTTTCTTTTTAATATTTTACACTTTAGACCAACTTGTAAAGATGGAACTATAACTTATATTTAGCCATGATGACTTTCATTTTTATTTATATTATGCAAAGATAAAAAAATTATATGATTGTTCTTATCTGTTTTAATATTGATGAATAAAGTTATCTAGTAATGTTTAAAAAAAAGTCTTTCTGTTCATTTTAGTCTTTTTATTTTAAAAAAAATAATACTTTTTTTAATTAGCATTTAAATTTTAACTTTTCACGTGATCATTAGATTAAATGATTTTTTAATATATTTTGACATAACTTTAATTTATGATCTTAACATTGATTTTTTTTTTAATTTCTTAAACTTCATACCATATCAAGGTGTGCATAAATTGATTCGTCCACAATGATCATAAAAGTTAAAAAAAAAAACTTTTATGAAAATTTTTTAAATTCGTTTTTTCATTCAATATCAATATCCTCATTATAGATCAACTAAATTTGATTTATGAATTAACATCGTTGTTGGGAGGTCATAATCACTCATTTTGAAGAAAAAAAGGAAGCACTTTATTTGATAATTACGTGTTTGACAATTCAATAAAGTGCTTTTAACCGGAGGTAAAATCAAGTTTTTGTTGTTGGAAAGAAACTAAAATTTTTTACTTCTTAAAAAAAAGTAGAATAAAAAAAAATATTTCTCTCAAGATTAAAATATCTCTCTTTTGTACATATATATATAAGAATTTTAATTTTAATTTTATATAATAAATTTTATATTTTATTTTAAATTTATATATTATTATTTTATATTTACATATTATTTTACGTTTAATTTTATAGAATTTGAACAAAAACAATAACAATTTTTTGCAAGGTTAAAAAAGTTAACAATTAAAGATTTCAATCCCTCCCGAAAAAGTACTATAGTATAAATTTGAATTTGTACATATTTTAACATGATAAAAATAAAAGTTCAATTATTTTTTTTATAATAGATATTTAAAATAATTTCTTCCTATAAAATAGTCTTAATATTAAAGTACATTAATCGTTATCCGTTTTTGTAAAACTACATTTTTATAAAATTAATCAAATGCAATTTGTTTATCAAAAATATTTTTCAAACGAATAATCAAATATAAGTTTATTTTTAAAAAATATATTTTTCTTAAAAATTATTTTAATAAAATATTTTTAAAAATAAATTAATTTCAGCAATATCAAATATACTATTGATTTAAATTTAAATAAAAAGATAACATATTACAAATAAAATATTTAATATTAATTTTATAAGACTCGAACCCAAAACTCTTGGCGAAAGTGTTTTTGACGGTTGATTGTCTTAGCTCTCTCTTCTTCTTTCGGCACGCATCACTTTTTCAGACAACCAGAAACGAAGAGAGCCCAAAAGGTCACATAGCCCCCCACCCCCACCCTACGGCTACCCACACCCTCACCCACCCCACCACCATTACCGCAAATTTCACCCACCCCTCCTGTCGCCTTCATTATCATCCCTACATTGCATTTTCAATTTCATTGATTTCTTCATCTTTCGTTTTTTTCTTGTGAAGCACTGTTGATTCGCCGCGTTGACTGATTGTTCTTCATTTTCTTCCCTCAAATAGTATGGATTAAGTGTTTGATTAGGTTTTGTTGATTCGCATTTCCTGAAGGAATCGTTCTCCGTTTGATCGTATAAGTTCTTCCACGGCGTTTCCATATCGAAGGTGATTTTTTTTGTTTTTTATGATTATATGGTTCATTTCGTTTTTGTTTTTTTTTAGTTTTTTGATTTATTTTTAATTTTTTTTGGTTTTTTAGGGTTGGGTCTAGGGTTAGGGCGATGCGGATGGAAGCGTCCGGTGCAAATTCGGACGCTCAGAGAGGTATTTCATCAACGAGTAATAATATTGGTAGTAATTCTAGAAGGCATGGAGTACAATTATCGGCTGCCAATTTATTTCGTTCTCCGTTATCGACGTTGTTGGAATATTCTGGAATTTTAAGGACAAGATCAAGTCATACAGAAACGGATAGTTTGATAAATAGTCAATTTCAGCCTCGTTTGGATGATGCTGGGACATCTCCAGCTTCTCCGGGTGGCTCTGGGGAAGTTTCAATTAGGATTATTGGTGCCGGTGAGCAGGAACATGATAGAGTTGGGAATGTAGTGCCATCACCAGCTGTTGGTGGAACTCTGAGGGAAGGGGATGGAGAAAATGATGTTTTTGGGAGGACGATTTCGAGGTCGGCGTCTGCAGCTTCAGTTGGAGCATTGGAGAGTCAATCGAGTGATAGAGGGGCGGGAGATGGAGTTACTCAGCAGGTGAATGGAAATACGGAGACAGGGACTACGGATGGTGCTGGTGTTAATAATAGGGAGTCTTCTTACCAAAGATATGATATACAGCAAGCGGCCAGGTGGATTGAGCAAATTATTCCGTTCTCTTTGCTTTTGTTGATTGTTTTCATTCGGCAACATTTGCAAGGTAATCTCCGTGGTAACTAAGAGATTTTCACTTGAAACTGTTCATCATAGTTCTTGCTTGTACTTTTGACTGTTTCATGTAATTAATGATGCTTGCTTGGGTTTTCCATTATTCTTTTGACTCTCAAGTAGCTAGAGCCTTTTCATTGCTATTGTGTTGCCACAATATTGTCTCTGCAGTTAATGCTGAAGAGGATCAGGTGTTTTTTCTATGCATTTCACATTTGACAACATTAAAGTCGTATGGTTTGCGGATTGAACGCTTGTACTTTACTAAGAAACGATACATATATGGCCGCATGAATACTTTATCCGTTAGACTGCTACTTATCTTGGATAGTTAATGCGACTTTTTAGTATTTTCGACCAATTTATACTAACATGAGTTGTATTGTATTGGTAATTTGTTTTAGTACTGGTTGTCTTCTTTGTTTTTTCTTTTACATTCAAGTGGAATGACTATGCAAATCACTTCTCTCCCCTCTGTCCATCCTTGTCCTCTCATCATGTGTCCTTGTTTCCCTCCCTCCCTGTTTATTGGGGGGGGGGGGGAGAGAGGGGGACAGTGATGGTATCTACGTACTGTTCCTTTTTCCTATTGGAAGTTATGATGGCTATAGATTTTTCTTGTTTTGCATCTTTGAGGGTTACTCTGCTTTACCATAAATTTTATAAGTTAGTATTTCTCAAGATTGCTCTTTGGTTTGTGCATGAACCCACAGGTTTTTTTGTTACAATTTTGATTGCTGCTGTCATGTTCAAGTCAAATGATATTGTAAAGAAGCAGACTGCACTTAAGGTGATGTAAAATGCCCTCACAGCACCAATCCTCTACAAGCGAAAAACAAAAAAGAATAGAAGGAACTGATATGCTGATTATTCTTCCAGCCTTTTCTTCTTGATACTTTTCTCATACTAATTAGCAATGAAATTATTGATCTTCTTCTTCCTTGCAGGGTGAGAGGAAAATCTCTATTCTGATCGGCATATGTATTCTGTTCAGCAGTTATTTATTTGGGTTTTATTGGTGGTACCGAAATGATGATCTTTTGTCTCCGTTGTTGATGCTTCCACCAAAGGCCATACCTCCTTTTTGGCATGCCATCTTCATGATCATGGTGAACGGTGTGTTCTTGTGAAGTTGTCCTAATTAGATATCTCTTGCTCAGCATCTGGATTCTCATGTGTGAATAGTTTGAAAAGATGTCACGGAATTGACTTCTTTCGCTTTGTTTTCCTTGATAGATACTTTGGTCCGCCAGGCGGCAATGGTTTTCAAATGTTTTCTTCTGATGTATTACAAGAATAGCAGGGGCCGGAACTACCGTAGGCAGGTGATAGCAGTTTAGATAGATTTAATCACCCTGTCGTTTACTCAATAGGCATTATCTTTTTCTTGCTCTGGGCGATACTGCTATTTGTGTGTATAAATAGGTAAAAAAGAAGCTTTCTGATAAGTCATTTTCTGTACAGGGTCAATTGTTAACTTTGGTTGAGTATCTTTTACTGCTGTATCGTGCTTTGCTGCCAGCTCCAGTTTGGTATCGTTTCTTTTTGAACAAGGAGTATGGAAGCCTCTTTTCATCATTAATGACTGGGCTGTATCTAACTTTCAAGCTCACCTCTGTTGTCGAGAAGGTATATTTTTCCAATAAATCTGTATTTTCTTCCATGTATTCGTTGTCCTTCGGTATCTTAATCGTTCTGTTTTCGAGAATGCAGTATCCTGATCTTTCTAAATTTTAAGGGTCAACATTGTCATTGTTCTAACCTATTTTTTCATTTGATCCTACCTTCATATTCTGTAGGTTCAATCCTTCTTCACAGCTTTAAAGGCGTTGTCACGTAAGGAGATTCATTATGGAGTATATGCGACTTCTGAACAGGTAATATGGGTTTGTTCTTTTAATAAACAAAAAGAGTAAAAAGTACTTTTTTCTAAGTTGCTTAAGATGGGCTTCATCTGCTTTATGATAAGTAATATAATTTTCCTCTTCTACTGCTCATGGCAAAGACATTATATAAGAGAAGCACATAAGGCAACATAGAACTCGATTATCCAAAGTCAGAATTTTTTGTTCTCAAACACAATAATTTCAAACTTAGAAACCTATCATCTGGTGATTTGGTGTATTTTTCTGCCTTTGAGGAATCACAGTTTGAATATCTAACTCTGATCCACATATTAATTTCTTCTCTGTGGAGAAGTTCCAGATTGCTGCGTTGTTTACTGGACAAGTTTCATTTTGAGTATATGCTGAAAATCTAACTATAGTATGGTTGTTTTTAATTAGCATATTGGGTGTTTGAGAGATTTCCTGTGTTGTTTACTGGACAAGTTTCATTTTGAGTGTGTGGGGAAGAAAATCTTCCTCTAGTATGGTTGTTTTTAATTAGCATATTGGGTGCTTGAGAGATTCCCTACTGTTCCAGAATGAAAATAAATGCAGTTCATCCCTTGCTCCTCGTCATTTTATTGGAAGCCATTTGCTTTATTTATGTATTTTTGAGAATTTCCCTGGGAAGTGTGTTGATATTTTCTCTTTGAAGGAAAAGTGATGAAGTATATACTCACTACTGCTCATAAATGCATTATACATCCCAATGATTGCAGAAACCATACTTTATTGCTGGTGCACACACCCATTCTATTTTATTTTTGCTGGTGCAGTCGCCCATATATATGTGTGTGTGTGTGTATATATATATATATATTTTATTTTTTATTTTGCTGTTGCACACTTTTAGATGAGTATGAGATGGTCAAACACTTAAAATAATTTATTTTATGGTGGCCATTCTTAGATTAGGAGCGTGCTCGATGTTTATCATGAAAAGAAAGATTATCAATTGGAATTTTACCTTCTAAAAAAAAACCGAAGAAAAGAAAGATTATCAATAGGCAATTATTGTGTCCATAAGAGGATGGCTGAATGGTTAATGTATAGAAATAATTACTTGGAGATCTCATGGTCAAATCTGAGCTACGACACTTAGTCACTCTGTATGGGCCCATCAAATCTAGCTATAGCGAATAGGTTTACCTGACATCTCTGCAGATAAGTCGACTCTGACACCGACATTAGCAACTGCATTTATGCTTCAATCCCAAGCAAGTTGTGGTCGCTATTTGAATCCTCAATGACCGTGCTGCTCCGTTAAGCTCATCTTAGATAATAATAATAGTAATAATAGTAATAACAAATATTTTAAAAAAGTATTGACATATTTTGAATAAATATTTTGTCACTTACAAAATTATCATAATTTTATAGTCTATGAGTATACAAGTTATAAAACAATCTATAATCTTTACATTTTAATTGCTGGTAATGTAGTGTTGAGAATTGGATTTTAGTTTCTCTACACTTCCCATGACCAGCTATAGCTTAACCAATCTTCTCCTACCTCGGATGGTAATTTCCTTTATCATCCCTGTCAAGGTTGGGAAACGTGATATCATTATAATAATGATCTTTACATCTTAGTTTTATATTTGTATGAAGAGGACACACCTTATTAATATTACATATAGGAGTAGAATTAGGCTGTAGACATCTGTGTGAGACATTTACTTATTTGAATTATTTATTGAATTTAGGACATCATCTCTCTATATGCTTAGATACTTCATAGAAAACATTGATGCAAATTTCTAAAAAATAAATTATTTATTGATGCGAATTTTCAATTTTCACACTTGAAACTGTACTAGCCATTGAGCTGTACACGTTTTAAATTATTTTGATTGGAAGTTCAGGTTTTTACAGCTGGTTGATAATCTGGTTAGATCATTTGGTCAAATCCTTGAAGCTCTCCCCCTGTTCAGTAAAATATTATAACGTCATGGTATTCTTTCTCTTATATGGGATATAGTGTGGCCTTCGTGCCAATTCATGTGATCTGATTGTGTTAAACAAGATTTGCCTCTTAACTGGGATTAGCTTTTATCATTCATGTTGTGGATTTCGCTGCCTATAACAAGTTACAGCCGCAGGTTTATCTTCTTACCTATATTTTGATTGGTTAGTTGTCTACTCTCTCACACAAAAAGAAGAAAGCATGTTCACCTGCGTACATCCTTACCAATTCTTGGGCTTGGTTGGGAGGAGCAAGTCCTTATTCATCCTAACCTTTTGTTGCCTTGCAAATTGGTTAGAGTTCTGTGCAAACACTGATATTTACATGTTTGGGAAGCTCCCCGGAGGACTTTAAGTGTTAGCTTATTGAAAAGAAAAATTAAGAAACAAAAGAAAAAGAAAATACCTCGAATGTGAAATTTGGAGTAACTTTTGTATCCTAGAAGCTATTTTTTTAAGAAAGAGTATACAGTTTAGTACATGATGTGGTGTTGGAATAATTCAAGTGCACTTGAATTGAGTTGGGCAAAAGCTAGAGTTGTGTCCTTTAGGGTGGCCCAGTGGCATGGGACTTCCATGTTGGAGGTTTCAAGTTCGAAACCCCTTGCCAGCGAAAGCAAGGGGTTTGCCTTCTGGGTCGAGCTCATCGCATCAGGCTTGCCTAGTGCGGGTTACCTCTCTTGTGTTGTTTGCGAGCAATTGCATAGGAGCGGGGTTTTTTTCTGTGTGCACCCAAAGGGTAGCAGCTGCTGGTTTCCCTTGTCATTAAAAGAAAAAAGAACTACCAGAGCTGTAACGGTCTTTTTAAGATGAGAAATCAATAATAATCCTTGTAAAAAGTTTTCAGCAAATATTGGACTTATTAACTGAATTGTTTTCTTTAAGTGCTTACTGAAGCTCTAGGACAATATCATTAATTTCAGGTCAATGCTGCTGGGGATCTCTGTGCTATTTGCCAGGAGAAAATGCATACACCAATCTTACTACGTTGTAAACATATATTCTGTGAAGACTGTGTGTCTGAATGGTAAGTTATCTGCACTTCTCTTCAGCCATTTGTGCTTTGACTCACTTTAAGCATGAGCCGTGTGTTCTGGAAGTAACCTTTTGTTAAAATGAAGTTATCTCCCTTCTCTCGTTTCTCACCTACAGTTTTAGAAGTAATGAGACAACATGAATAACATAAGATTGCAAATAGCATATGAACCATAGACAAGCAGTATTTGATATCCCTTTCTTCAGTTTCATTGAGGTTATTCAACCTTGAATTGGTAATGGACTTTATTATGCCTAAGGCTAGGATCTTTCCTCCGACCCAAGCAAAAGGATGATTTAGTTTTATCAATTTTTACTGGATAGAAATACTCCAGCAAAAGTAGATGTATGATGTGTTTCTTCTTTGATATGATAAACTTCATCCTTCATCCCTGGAGCCAACAATTGCCCTTTCCGGATTAGATCCTTCAGTGGCTCGAACCCTCAACCTTACTGTCGGAAGAGAGGGGGGGGGGGTCTTTAATAGAGGCTATATTGTTATACTTCTATAGCAAAGTTAGACTGTGAAATGATCTTATCTATTATGGAATGAAATAGGATGGCATCTTCCTTGCCGTTGTTTTTGGTTGACCCATTTTCTGTTTTGACTTTTCATGTTGCAAATTAACATTTTGCAATTGTGCTTTCTGCTTATTCTGAATAACTTCTTGTTTCCTCTTTGTCCTATTTCATGCCTAAAGAACAAGCATGGAATAGTTCTCTTGAAAGAGAATTAGGAACATTGCCTTTTTTGGTTAATTTATTATTTATCACAGTAGGCTTACGTAAAATGTGATTCTTTGGTTGCTTGATGGCTCTTATTTGTACTGCCAGGTTCGAGAGGGAAAGGACGTGCCCTCTGTGCAGGTCTTTAGTAAAACCTGCTGATCTAAAATCATTTGGTGACGGTTCAACTAGTCTCTTTTTCCAGTTATTCTGAAGAAATAATTGTCGATGAGAGCGAGTCTCTTCAAAAGCTGCCAACTTCACTAAAAGCAGCTATAGCTGAACGCCCCATCCATGGAAAAGAAAGCCTATTGACACACTTATTTCAGAATCCTGATCTGTTTGCTCCTGAAAGTTGTCTAATTGGCTCAACGCAGGCCATTGTTTATACACAGTTCCACACATGGAGCAGGCTATTGTTCATACGTTTGCTCGGAGAAAATGTTTGTATCAGTCTATTAATCCACAGAATTGTCAAGTGTACCATGTATGAAAATAGTGTTGTAGTCAGATATATATATATCTTTTTATCCCCATGGCCAGTTAGGTTTCATCCCCTAAACAAACCTATACAGAAAAATGCTTATTTGTGCCTATATGTAAAAACAAGCTGGCATCTTTTGGAAAAAAGCATAGTCTTGGTTGGCTCGAAGATTTTTGGGACCATCATTTAAGTCATATCCGCAGTTGCATAAACATTCGTAAGTTCAATTTTTATTTTCGAGTTTCATATGATTGAACTTCGTTCAACCTATTCTTCTCTTTGATTTATTCTTCCAAAAATCTCTAAATTTGTCGCATGAAATTCTGTTCTCCTTTTGTCACCACCGCAAATATTATATAATTAAACCAAATGTCTACATAGAAGTAGTAATAATAATAAAGTATATAGGTATACAGCACACACATTAATTCTATAACAAGTATAAAGTATCTCATATTTAATTGGAAATATAATATTACTTTTCTCAATCATTAGAAAATTTAGTACCGAGTTTATTTTTTGCAAAAACAGATATGGATGGAGTATCATTTTTGTTTTTTTTTTGGAATTCACAGCCCAATCATGGAGTATACCATAATTTTATTTTACTTTTTACTTATTACGCTTTATTTATTAATGGTCAATTATTATTGATATTTTAAAATATAATTTTTTATCATATTAATATAAGAAAGATTATGATTTATATAGTATTTAAATTAATTTAATTTTAATGATCAAATCAAATATAGAAAATTAATTAATTAGACTACATGGGGACTACTAACCCTTTTCCACATTTCATCCCACTGTTTCTTCTCCTTTTTGTCTCTTGGCATTCACTTTACTACTTCTCCTCTCTCTCTCTCTCCTCTTCTCACACCACTTCTTCATCTTCAACAAAATCTCCATTTTCCTTTCTTTTTTATGCACTTTCATACCTAACTCATTCATCCTTTTCTTGTTTTTTTTTTCAAATACCAACTTTTTCAAACAATGCCAACTTGGATTTGAAGTAATTCCTCATATTTTTTTGTAAACCCCATTTTTTGTACAATGCCAACTTGTGCTGTCTGAGCTATATTCTTCTCTGGTATCAACTGAAGTGTTTGATGTCAATTTCAATCCTGGTAAACTTTCATTTTATCATTGAAACGGAATAAGGAGTTTGCATTATTTTTTTCCTGTGAAAAATCATTCAAAATTGCTAAAAATTGTTTTTAAGGGTTTAGGAATTGGTTAGTAAATTGATGGATCTGAGTTGGTTTAAGGGGGATTAAGTTCATTATTTGACTCCAGTCAACTTTTGAGCAAGAATTACCACAGAAAGTGTTTGCAATTATCGACCTTTTCAACGGGTTTAAAAGTATCAAGTCTACTTTGCTTTTTTTCATACTGTTACCGTTATCAGATTCTTCAATGAATTTAAAGTACATAAAGTGTGAACCTCAAGTTTGTTTGAGATAATAAAGTGCTAGAGTTTTCGTTTTTTCGTTTTCTGGGTTCATTTTGGATCTGAGAACTCTATCAGTGTATAAATTGTGACAATTTTTGGGGATTATTGTAAGGTTTAGTTTTGGTGCTTGGAAGCAAGCAATAGTCAATATTGTTGTCGAGAATAAGAAGGTGTTGTTTGCGGATTGACATTGTTGTGACTTGTGGATCTGCAGTGTGAGTTAACAAAGTTGTGAAGCATGATGAGACTTCTTGGAAGTCTCACGATGCTTCACCTTATAATGTGGCTGTTTTGGTTGCCGCGATTAGGTAGCTCTCAGTTAACTGAGATTTCTATGGGGGCTGCGCGAGCACTAGATGCAATCCTCCAGGATTATGCTTATCGTGCATTTGATAGCCCGAGAATTAGAACAGGTGTTATCTATGATGGAAATGTCCCCTCCAATTTGACAGGGATTAAGGTGTCTGCATTGAGGCTTAGGAGTGGGAGCTTAAGGAATCGAGGATTTGCAATGTATAAAGAGTTCGATATACCTGTTGGTGTTGTTGAACAGCCTTTTGTTGAGAGGCTTGTTCTGGTCTACCAAAATTTAGGCAATTTTTCTTCAACCTATTACAACTTATCTGGCTACATGTACTTAGCTCCTGTATTGGGTCTTCTTGCTTATGATGCATCAAACTTGGCCGCAACTAACTTGCCTGAGTTGGATATCAACGCTTCCGGTCAGCCCATTTCTATAAGATTTTCAGATGTCAAGCCATTGCCCGTCGGATCATCTCCAAAGTGCGTTTCAATTGACTTACAAGGGTCTCTGAATTTCAGCAATGTTTTGTCGGATAACACATGCACAACCTTTCAACAAGGACATTTCTCTATTGTGACCGAGTCAATTGCTCCTGCGCCATCTCCTCCAACAGAGACGCCCACAATTCATCATAACGGAAAGAAGAACAAGTCGAAAGTGTGGATAATTGTTGGTTCGATAGTAGGAGGACTATTATTGATGTTTCTTTTAGGTCTTTTGATAGTGTGTGCAAGCAAGTACAAACAGAAGAAGAAAATGCAACAAATGGAGAGGGCTACAGAGGTTGGAGAATCGTTACAAATGACGAAAGTCGGAAGCACAAAAGCACCGGCTGCTACGGTAACACGAACACAACCTACACTAGAAACTGAGTACAGACCCTAATTTTTCCAATCTGCACAAGCTCTGGTTCACATTCTTGTTTTGTTGATGTTATATATTCTTCCAACCACACTGCTTTTTCTTGGTGTTGCTTTATTCAATTATTTAGTAGAGGTTTATGATAGCAATGTGAATAGTAACATGGTTATTGTATAAACACAATAATCTTTTAGCTTTCACATTAGCCATTCATATTTGTGGTGGTTTGTTATGGGTGTGCATTTATTCTTTTAGCATTTGTTAGAGTTCATTGTGATCAAAGTTTGTACAATTCATTGACAAGAAATAAAATATTTTGATAGTTTTTTCTTTTTTAGCTTATTATGAATTCTTTGCTGACACCAAAGATATCACATCTAAAGTAAGATGATTGTGTTTCAGTAAATGTCATTTGCTTTTTGTTGGTTTTAAGCTGTCCATGGAAGTTTCAGGTTAAAAAGTACAATTGCATAGTGCTTTATTTCTCACCTGGTGTCCGGTATCTACATTGGGGGATAAAGTGCTCTTGTGATTTCGTATCGAAGGGGACTTGAATTCGAGATATCTTGATTAAGGATGAAAGAGTACTTACTACTTCACCACCACTATTATTGATAGGTACTCGCATTCGGCGATAAAGTGCTTCTGTGATTTCGTATTCAAGGGGATTTGAATTCGAGACATCTTAATTAAGGATGAAAGAGTACTTACTACTCCACCACAATCATTATTGTAGGTACCCACATTGGGCAATAAAGTGCTTCTGTAATTTCGTATCAAGGGGACTTGAATTTGAGACATCTTGATTCAGGATGAAAGAATATTTATTGCTCCACCATAATCATTATTGATAGGTACCCACATTGGGCGATAAAGTGCTTATGTGATTTCGTATCCAAGGGGACTTGAATTCGAAATGTCTTGATTAAGGATGAAAGAGTACTTACTGCTCCATTATAGTCATTATTTATAGGTACCCACATTGGGCGATAAAGTGTTTTCGTATCCAAAAAGATTTAAATTCGAGACAATTTGATTAAGGACGAAAGACTACTCATCATTCTTCCATAACTATTATTGGTACACATGCAGAATTATTGAGACACCAAACACTCTTATGGGTAAAAGCACAAGAATCCAATTCACAACTGGACAGATTTAGCAGTCTATTTTGCTCTTTGATGATTATTAACATATATACAAAACACTACTAATAATAAAATATCATCAAAATAAAAGTTTATAATGGAAAGGAACCAAGTTTGCACATGTCTTGTTTAACTAGTAGTGCCACTAAAATAAAATTTAAGGTTGGTCTAATGATCAATGAGATGAGACGAACTTCGAAGATGAGGGTTATAAAAAAAATATATTAGGTGATTTTATTTGATTCATCAAAACTTGTAAAGTAGCATATATTCAATGGAATATACGATCTACACAAATCGATACATAAATGTGTTATTTAACTTTATCTTTCTTCAATTTTGGCTCTGCACAAGGATATTTTTGAATATGTACAAAGTTAAACAAATAGATACATGATTTCTACGTGATATAATACATGTAGGACACCACATAAGATGCAAATTGTCATGTAAAATATTCGATAGGACGTGTATGTCTATTTATGCATCATACCTAAAATTAAAAAATATAAATATAAATTAAAATTAAATTAAATAATAAATTTATATATTTTGCATAAAATAAAACAGTTATGATTAATTGACTAGGGACTTGTTGTATATGTTATTAATAATAAACTTTTGAAGGAAAGGGCCAAGTGGAAGAAGGTGGAATAGACAGATAAGAGTGAAAGCCATGAACCACTCATTATTTATCATAATTGGCTGAATGCTGATGAGTGATGATGATAAATATATAGTGTGGACTGTGGACTTACTTCCCACTACATTGTTCTGCACTCTGGTGTTCACGTTATCGGGAGGTCACAGGTTGAAATTGTATACATGATAAGGTTGTATAATAGACTTTTGTATAGTTAATGGAGTCAAAAATTTGATTGAACTTAATAACTTTAAAATCCAGTTATTATTTCTTGAAAATCAATCATTCTAAAAATTTTCAAGTTAAGATTCTGACTTCGCTTTCGATGGACTAACTCATTTTTTTTTAGGATTTTTTTGTACACATACAGAGAGTCAGAGACAAACTTCTTTCAGTCTGGCTGTGGACATATTACTTACAACTGTATTGCTGCAGAATGCAGGATTTAATGAAATCAAAGGGTAATTAATTCAAATTGGAATTGACTTTGGTATCTATATAGTCAAAGTATCAAACATTTCAACAAAGGAATTTAATAAAGGAAAATTCCAACATATAAATGCCCCCATTGTTAAAAAAAAAAAAAAAAAGAAACACTGATTTTCAAGTGGTTCCCTTATGGGGATTGAGGACTACTCGGGGGCGGAGCTAAGTAAAATTCGAAAATTACTGAAATCTTTTTAAATGAGATTTTTTCTTAAAAATTGAAAATTTTTATTAATAGAGAAAGAATATTACCATTTTTTGTCCAATAAGATATGGATGATTGACTCATTCCATTCTACAAATGATAGCAGAAGTCCTTTGATAGCTGAGATTACTATAATTATTTCATCATTTTTTTTACGCAATTTATAAATTTAGGAATTCATCACTTTTTCACTTTAAAACGATAAATTTGATAATATCTTCTTTTACTTTTTTTTTATTTTAAATTTTTCAATAAAAATCATGATTTCTCCGTTAAAATTGGCCATCGATACTGGATAGTATGTAAAAATCCCGATCTCCCTTTAATATATTTTTCTAAAAATATCTCTTTTGCTATAACCCCAAAAGACACTTATATTAACCAAGTAAAGATTGCATATTTAATTAAATGACATACAATTGTATTATTAATCGAGGGATAAATTGAAAATATCTAAATTTTATCCAATGTATGTACTGATGGGATTTTAAAGTTATTTTTAATATTTTAAAGATATTTTTATTGAATAAATGAAATAAGGACAAAATCATTATCTAATAAATGAAAAAGGGAAAACATAAATATATCTTTGATTTTGTCTAGAAAAGTCAATTACATGCGTAAACTAATATAGTGATCTATTATATACTTCTACTATTAAATAATGAATATTTTTACCCCCGAAGACGTGTAGCACCACTCTCACAACATGAGGTGTATCACACTTGCACATATCAACGTCACGTCGTAACATAGATGCATGTCAAATTTTGACTAAAATTCTCCATATCATTCAATTGTTTCTTCTTTAATGAACATTACCATAAAATCACTACCAGTGTCGTCATATTACTATCAAATCTTATATATTTCACCATGAAAATAAAAAATCTCCGTAAATTTCACCATGTACTATCAAATTCAAAATTGAAATCATACTATCACCATTATTTCTCAAAAATTAGAAAGATTCACAACAAAATTTGACACCCATAAACAAACTCATCACCATCAAAATCACCATCAAAAAGTACAAACCCACCACCAAGTATCACTACCACCATTGTCAATATCAATTTTTTCTTCTCCACCACCTTCAATTTGCTTCTTTGTCATCCCACACCAACAAATCCATCATTTTTTTAAAAACTTAATCATCGATTTTAATAATCACCAACAAAGTCGAAGAGAAAAATCAAATATAACGAAAATGGTGAAATCAAATAATCATTATAATAGGATATTATGGAGGGTATGTGGTGTGGGCGGGGGAGAGAATTTTGGTGGAGATATAGTGGGGTGGATGAAAATTGGGTACCAAAAAATGATGACGAAAAAAAATAAAGAAGAAGAAGAAGATGGTTTTTGTGAAGAAGAAGAAGAGGCGTTGGGTGGGGGTAGCGTGATAGTAAAAAGAAGATTTCAAATTTATTTTTATACTTTATTTATTGTCAAATACGCTTTTATTTTTTATTTTTTGTTACTTCAGTT
Organism: Solanum neorickii; assembly: GCA_027704865.1. Classification (NCBI taxonomy): domain Eukaryota; kingdom Viridiplantae; phylum Streptophyta; class Magnoliopsida; order Solanales; family Solanaceae; genus Solanum; species Solanum neorickii. The sequence goes on from JAKWJC010000372.1 coordinate 52,325,877, forward strand.
TTAAGGGTATAAAAATCAATTTTAAATTATAGAGATGTGTAATAAACTATCATGATAATTTAAACGTATAACTAATCTTTCGAGATAAGTTTAAGAGTGAATTTATGTCTTTTCCCAAATAAAGAAAAACATTTTTGAGTCATGACGAACATTTTTGTCCTCTTTCCATCAATAATTAAGCTTAGGGTTGTTATCATACCATCAGCCGGCAGCGCTACATACACTAGGCATAAATTATAAATATGCACTTTAACTTGATTTTAATGGGTATTTAATGTTTTTCATTTTGAAATGTGCGTAAGTAGACGCTTAAATTTGAACAAAGTTGAACAATTAGATACACATATCTTACTTAACGTCCTACATAACACTTCTCGTTCTATGTGACATCCTATGTTTATTATGTTACGTAGGATGCGTGTGCAAATTAAAAGATGTTTAAATCAATTAAGATCAAATTAAAAGGTATTTTTATGTATCACACTTATTTTTGCTGCAAATATGAATGGGTGACACGATGAGTGTAAATATTCCGAGTTCATTTAAATTAATAATTTTGATTCAAATTTTATATATGGATAAAAAATATACTAAACAAATATAAATAACAAATATTGAGTCTAGTAAAAGTAAAACAAAAATTCTGATAAAATTTCGAAAAGTTAAAATTGTGATTTAAGCCCACATTTTCTTTTATGATCTTCCTCTAAATCATCATTCATTAGCTCATAGAAATAAACGATAATCTTAACAATTAAGAAGGAATTTTTTGTTTTCCTAATTCTAAACTTGCATAATTAACCTATAAATTCTCCCATCAAATTTATCCTCTCTTGTTTGTTATCAGTTTGAAATATAATTAGGGACGAATTTATAATTTTAAATTTATAATTATCTTTTAAAAAGTATAGTTGATTTGAAGCATCACAATGATGCATAGCCTCTAAGACATGATGAACAAGGGATAAGAAACGAAATACTACGACTAGTAATATGAAACTTGGAGGATAAGTAAGATAAATTTTACCATCTAAGGATAAGTAAAACGATGCTCTATTATCTTCTAACTTTTCAGCCTAATTTGTGTTCTCCATAATCTCATATGTAAGATCACGTCTTTAGTAAGCTTCAACTATATCGTATCTTGTTTAATCACCTCCCTTAATTCTTCTTCAATTTAATTACATCTACCTCTCCTGAAATTATCTACAATCATCTTATCACATTTCCACATTTATCGGTATTTGCCTTTATATTTATGAAATTATGCATATGTCCTACTCATATGTAGGAACTATTCCAACTTAACATTCCGCTTCTGCCTTTATATTTATGAAATTATGCATATGTTCTCCATTAAGACAATTTCTATCTTGTCTAGAATATCTGTATTTTTAATTCTATTTGTCTTGGTATTCCCACACCAACATTCTCATTTTCATAACTTTCATTTCCTGAACATGTGAATTCATGACTTGTCAACTTTCTGCTCCACACAACGTAATTTCCCTATCAACTAGATCTAAATATTTTTTATTAGTAAAATGAATATATTTTTATATATAATTTTATGAAAAGTAATCTAATGGAGTAAATGATACATATATGTCGAAAAGAGATTCTTGAGTACCATGATCCTACGATATATATATTTACCCTTATTTAGTAGTGGGACTTGTATTGGACGAACCTAACATCAACTGATTATACGGAATGCTACACAAAATATAGATAAAGCTTTTCAATTTATAACTCTCTATGTTGCTATTTGATTGGCTATTAACTACGTGGAAGTGCAAAAAGAAGCGAGAGAGACTCACACCAAGCTCTTCTCAATTCTTTCAAGAATCTGTATTTCGGATCCATCTCTTTTATATTTCTCTTCTCTTCATTTTCCATAAGTTCTAGCTTGAATTGGAAACAAGTGTGTATGCGTCTAAAATTTCGTTCATGAAAAACAGCAAATAGGAAAGGAAAAATAGCAAGCAAACAATAATATTTGAATTTGAATTCATGCAAAGGTTACAATCTTTATGAAATCTTTAATAAAAGATGTAATCCTCTGATTTTTCTCTTCACGATGATTTGATGGAATACTTGCGGCTCAACACTTAGAGAAAAACTTCTTTGTATGCGAAAGACTTGCAGATCACCGCTGAAAAGTAACTAGATATTTTTGTATGTATGTATATGTGTGTCTTTTGATCAGAAGAAAACCTTTTTATATAGGCTTAATTTAGGATTTTAGGCGTATTTTAGTCTGAGCAATTTTTTATCGCTGTACCGAATATGAGTTTGTCAATTTAATGGACTGGCCCAAGTGATTTGGACTTGATTGAAGTCATACAATTTTGACTTAGATATTAATCCGACTTTATCAACCAGTAATTTGACTTGGTTAACGTATGATGATTTAAGATTTAATTCAAATTTAATACGAATTTATCAATAAAATGTCAATGCGTACAACGTGTCATAGTTTAGAATTAATGGTTGGGATGTAATTTTTAAAGTTAAGTTCAAACTATAGTTATTTACTTCCATATATTTGCTTTTTAAATATTTTTGCAATTTAATATATTTTATTGTAATCATTTTATGTAAAAATATTTAAGAAGCAAATATATTGAAATAAATACCTATACATGTGTCTCTTACACTATAATGGAGATTTGTTTGGGAATTAGTATGAAAATTCACGGGAAAATGAATTTTCCTACAAATTTTCATACTAATTCTCAAATAAATCTCCTCCAACCTAGAACTTGGGAAAGACAAAGAGAAGAGAAATGCAGAGGAGCCGGATACTATATCTTTAGACTCTAGCAGTTTTTCCCCTCCTTTTTCCAATCTCTTTTACTTCTTGTTTTACTTTGATAAGTTTTGTGGTTAGATTTTCTTTGTTTTTGGTGAGTTGTTCTCCTTTCTTTCTCCTTTGTTTAAATAATAACTAGATGCAATTTTAGAGAATGTATGGACGGGGGATTGTGTATTTGACAAATACAGATGTAATAAATTTTTAATAATATTTGCATCTGAACTTTTAACCAAGTTCTCAGCTTCTGTTGATTTTTCATTCAAATTTCTGCGTTGTGCTTTGGTTTTACAGCTTTCATCGTTGCTCAAATTGAATTCTTTTTTTCTCCTTCTTGGTTTCTCAATTTGAGTTACCATTGCTCTCTACTAAGGTAAAAGTCATATCACCAAATTCAAATGTAACAAACTTTAATTAAGATTCGAGTTACCTTTCACACAATTTGAAGGCATAATTAAGTAGTAATTCAAGCATTCCATGTGCATGTTGGATTTATTTCACCTTTGCTTTTAAGCGTTCGATTTTACTTGTCCACGTCTATTAAGTAATATCACCTCTTAAATATAATAAGAGTAAATTACTTTCTTTGAGTGAACTTAAACGTTCGATTTTACTTGTCCACATCTAATAAGTAATATCACCTCTTAAATATAATAATGAAAGTAAATTACTTCCTTTAAGTGAACTTGTGAAGCAGTGCACACATATTCAGTAAAACATTCGAGGGCATACGTTTAACTATAATTTTAACTATTCCCTTTTTTTATGAAATCATAAATACAATTTTATATAAGTAGACTTCAATAAATGAAAGAACAAGTATGGATAAAATTCTTGAACTTTGGAACTATTCAATTATTTTTGAACAATGAAAAAGCCTAAAAAATTCAGTAAATCTGAAATAGAGGAAGGAGAAACTAAGTGACAAATTATATCTTAATTTTCGAACAAGTAAAAGCGAACATTTATTTTTAATAGTAAACAGATAAAAGTGAGCGGAGAGTACTAAACAAACCCCATGGTCTTCTGTGAAGAACAATAAAATTAACTTGTATTGCAAGTGCCAAAGACAAACTTCCCCATTAGAAATAATTTTGCATTGCCAGAGCAATAGTTCTCTTATAATGAACCTATGGTGAGCTATACAAATCAAAGAACACATATTTTTACAGCATAAAAATTCACAGGAGGAGAAATAAATAAGATGCTCATATCAAAATATTTATTCCTATTCTAAGGAAACATAGAAAGAATCAACCTACTGATTCTTCTTCTGCGTTGTTGTGAACGAAGTAGATTTTCTAGCAGGTTTTTTATCTAGACTCGAAGTTCTGATAATAAAGAGAAGTGTCTCGACAAGCATGGTAATGACCAATCCAAGAATGCCTCCAGCAGCGCTCTGAAGAAACGGCAACGAAACTTCAATACAGAGTAGTGAACCAGAGGAAGTAGATACAGTAGACAAAAGCAAAGGAGAAGAGGTCGGTTATATAGTTGTTGTTGCTCCATGTATAGATGTTGTATCGAATAGAATCACGAGGAAATCAAATTAAGAACTTACCATTGCTGGACTATGATTTTAAATAAGGCCCTGAATGCAAAATATCCCATCAGATAGCCAGTGAACATTGCTATACCAACATGTAAGCCTGCACCAAAGGACCAGAACTACTAAAAATAAAACTGCAAATCAAATTCTTAGCTACCTAACAGCGCACACTTAACCTGAACAAGCGGAAGAGGAGCGAAAATGAAAAAAAAATGGTGAAGACCAGAGATATACAAGTTAGCGATAGTAGATCATTCCTAACTCTCTCACTCACATTGTCAAATCAGGACGCAGCAACTGTATCAACCTCACAGTTGATACTAGCAAGTCAAGTGATATATCTTCATACGGATGCAGCTTAATGGGTTTGATTTTATTGTTCAATCAACTCATGAAATATCAGTCGGTACTGGAACTTCTCCCAAGAATTGCTGCACTACTCTACAAAGAAACACTCGCTTCCACAACAAAAACGTACATGCGTACAAACAGAAAAACAGAAGCAATAGGCAAAAAGCCAAAAAAAAAAACAAGTTTTAAAAAGAACTCATCAAATTTGTTAAAAGGACTTTTTCTCCAAAGCCCCTATCGTGTCTAACATTCAGCTAAAGGAAAATAGGTCAAGTCCTCAGGTACCCAGTTGTTCAGGAAGAATGTGAAATCAACAATTGTCGAATACATAAATTAGAAATGAATGGAATTTGAGCTTTAGAAGAACCCTAATGAACAGGATAACATATTTTATTAGATATTTGAACATTTTCAAACCTTGTTATATCAAAATTGTGTTCACACAAACATATATATATATATCACCTGATCCTGCAAGTGTATAGTCTATACAACTTGCTTTTATGGCAATGATTGGTCGCTAGCTTGATTGGAAGGACTGATGCAATTATACCTTTCATTTTCTCGCTACTAACTATTACTACTTAAGTAGTTTCTTTTGGCATTCGTTTTTCTCGCTCATTACTTAGCTTTAGGAGTTGGGGAAACTGAACATCATTAAAGGGGTAAGGTTGCTTCCACACTACCCTTCCCAAACACCACTTATAGGACTACATTTGATATGTTGTTGTTGTTGTATATATCACTGGAATAAGAAAGTTCAATTTTTTCCAAAATATTAACTTTATGAACTCACTTCTATTTAAATAAAACTTCAATTCTAATTCCAATCAATATCAATCAACTATGCCCTTAATTCATACTAATTGGGGTTATATGATTTCATTCAATTGGAAGTAGTAAATACAACTTCAATAATGGCAATAGATGGAAAAGAGAGAGACTCACCAAAGCCCATTTGATGTTTATAAGAGGAAAAAGGTTCATCCATGGATTTCGTAGGAGTAATATCCTTCACCAATTCACCATACGCCTTCTTCTCCGACGCTTCGTCTAGTTTCCTCAACCGAGCTTTGAGTTCCTCAGTTTTTTTTCTCAAGGTTTTGGACTGCAGAAGACGAAATTGGATCCGGATAACAAGCCCATCAGATCAGGTCGTGTTACAGGGTTAGACCCGATCCAAACCCACCTCAAATGTTTGTATGGTACCGTGGGCCGATCGGAAAGGGAAGACGCGAGTTCTCTCAGGTCATTGGAGAGTTCAACTAAACGTATGGTCTCGGTGGTTGAAATAATAAGGCCAGCGTTTACGCCGTCGACAACGGTGGTGGCGCTGGTAGTGGAGGGGGCACCATTGTTTTTTGCTGAAGCCATTATAATTTGATAATAAAATTTGTACGATTGAATTGAATCAATAAATCCAATCAAATTGAAAAAAAATAAACCGATTTATGATAGTGGTAGTTTGTGCTGGCTATAAAACTCAACAATTTTTGAGTATACAGAATATGTTTCTTATGCATGTAAATCAGTGAGAATATATGCCCTACGAAGGACCACTAAATAAACTATTTATTTTTAGGGAAAAATATTTCTCTAATCTATGTCCAAACTTTCACATACACATTTATACTATACTAAGGTTTTATTACTATCTTAATTTATTTTATAAATAATTTTTCACTACTTTTCAGCTTATGTAACACTATCCAAAAGATAGTGTCACGTAGGCTAAAAAGGGATTGAAAAATATTTATAAAAAATAAGCTCAGGGGTAAGGGTGGCAGCCGAAACCGGTATTTATCGATTACTAGTCCGGTTGGATTCCAGTTCAGTACTGATTAGTCTCGGTATATATTGGTTCTTTTTGGTTTCGGGACAGGTACCGGGACGAAAACCGTTATTTCCTGGTTCCAGAAATTATCGATCCGGCCGGGTTAATTTTTTTTTTAATATATCCGTTAATAGCCGTTGGGTAACTGCTAGTGGGCCCCCCAACGACTATTTGAGTAAAATTTCAGTCAATAGGAGTCCTACACCCCAAACTTTTTTAATACCCTAAAGTTTTAAAATTTACACTTTAACCCATTTTTTAACTTATAAATACCCATAAATTTCATTCTTTTAAATCACAAAATCATCTATTTATCTTCTACTCTCTCAACTCTCAACTCTCTACTCTCTACTCTCTACTCTCTAATTATATAATATATAATATCTTAAATTCCGGTGTTGCCTTATTTGGTCTTTGGAAATTAGATTTAACGCTTCAAAATTTAATTTTCAACTTTCCACGTTCGGCTTTCGGCGGTCATAAACGTCTACTTTTTTAAGTAGACGTTCGGTACATTCGTTTCAACTTTTATTTTACATTTCATTTATATTTAAATAATTATTTATTTATTTTGTGATTTATTATTTGCATTACATTTTTCGTATTATATATAATCTCACGTTTAGTTTTTAATATGGATTGTTGTAAAAATATTATTCAAAAAGGAAAGGGGAAAAAAGTGCATTAGAGCGTGTAAAAAATATGTGTAACTTTACATCATCCAATAATGCAAAAACGGTAGTTCTTCTGAATCAAAAACTAAAAAATCTACTATATTAAGAATAAATGCGGATGATTATACACATGTTGATGATACGATTTTTAATATTGATAGTAATTCAGGATTAGATCCTTATCATGAACATTTACAACGTCGCTTTGGTAATTTTGATGAGGATTTGCCTAGTGATAATGATAATGATATTGATAATTATACTGATACGCCTACTTTTGATGATGATGATGATGAAACTGAGCCACCTACGACTACTAATACTCCCAGTCCCGCTCCCTTTCGTTGTCCTGCCCCTGTTCCCCCAGTACATCCTAGGCCTAAGGTAGAACGTGTTAAAAAAAACAGTTGTTTGACAATTTATGACACAAAACGAAGATAAAACACAAGCTATTGTAATAAATGTAAACATAAATTAAATCATAAAGCTGTTGGTAAATCTGGCGGGACGGGACATATGAGTAGTCACTTAATGTCTTGTTGTAAAAATGAATTTTTACATGCTAAAGTGGTAGCGGAAGCTAAAAAAAACGGTAACCCCCTTCCTGAAAATGTAGGAGTAGGCGGCTCTAACATGGTACAAACACAATTAAATCCGTCTAATATTTCTGGCTCTAGTTTACCACTTTCATATAGTAGAGAAAAAGATCTTGAAGAACTAGCTAAAATGATATGTGTTATGGGTCTGCCATTTAGTTTTGCTTAAAAATCTCGGTTTTATACATTAAATTCAAATTGTATATATTCCAAATTTTAAAGGTTTTGCTAGAAATACAATAAAAATGGCTATATTTGGTTATCATGCACAACATTTTCAATATCTTCGTTGTTTATTTTATTATAATAAACTAGCTGTTACTTCTGATATGGGTCGTAGTGTAAATGGTAACGACTATTTGACTGTTGCTGCACATTGAATTGATGAAAATTGGTATATGCAAAAAAGAATTTTAGGTTATAAATGTTGTCAAATGCAAAAAACCGGTAGTTATATTGCTCAAACTATTTTAGATATTTTACAAAGTTATGAAATATGCGATAAAATAAGTAGTATAACCTTAGATAATGCTTCAAGTAATAATGTTGATGTTGAATATTTAAAACCTACACTTTGTCATTTCTATGGTGATAATTATCATATTAGGTGTACTGCACATATATATATAATTTGATGGTTAGAGATGGTGTACATATGTATGATAACGGATGTACGAAAGTTGAAATGCATGTCATTTTATATTTAAATGTCAAGTTAAGTCTAGGCATAAAGATTTTCAAAATTGTTGTTTTGAAAATAATCTTCCACCTAAAAAAATTTCAAAAACAGTGTCTACTAGATTGAATACTTTACATGAAATGCTTGTAGTCGCTTATAAATATTGAATACCCTTACAAATGGTTTGAAATGCTCATGTTCTGATATGACATATAGACTGGATGATAATGATTTGCGTGATATAAATGAACTTATAGAATTCCTAAAAGTTTTTTACTTAACTACAAAAAGAATATCTGTACTTTATAGTGCATCAATTTGTACTGTTTTGCCTGATATTTGTATGATTTCTTCTAAATTATATAAATTTAAAAATAAACCAAGATTTCAACAAACCATTAAAAAAATGATTCTAAAATTCAAAAAAACATTATATTCCTATTCCTCAAATTTATTTAACTGCATGTTTGTTAAACCCTAAGTATAAATATATAAGTGCATCAACAATGGTTGAAAAAATGTATTTTAACTTAGATATTAATGATGTATTAGAAGAAATTCCTAGTTGTCAACAAGTTAAAGATAGCATAAAAATTGAAGTTAGAATATTGTATGATTTATATAATGCTAATATAAATTTATCAAATGAAAATGAACCTCAAAGCTCTAGGAGTAGATTTGATGAAAATAATATTGATGATTATTTACAGGATTATTTTGAATTTTCTCACGATAATAGAAATGATTTTGATGCCTATGCTAATCAAAATACATAACCTACTAAAGATATTCTAGCATGGTGGAGAAATCGCGGCAAAGGATTTCCAAAACTAGTATTGATGGCTCGAGATATATTAGCAATGCAAGCGTCGTCGGTAGCTTCGAAAGGCGTCTTTATTGCAGCAAGGTTTCAACTTGGAGAACATAGGCATTCACTAGCAGCCTACAGCTTGGAGATATCGGTACTATTTCGAGATTGGATTAATGCCGAGAGAAGAAATTTGGGTCGTGAACCACTATCGACCAAATTTCAAGATGACGTTGATGAAGTAATGCAGGATTATAGTGACGACGGGATTGAAGCAATGGAAGATCTTTCTATTCAACCAATTCCCGAACATGTTACTAAAGAAATGTTGAATGATTTACGAAGGGATTTATATGGTGGCACCAACTATTAGTAAAAGTAAGATTTGGGATTTATTTCAAACAGAACCCTTCCTAGAAGGTGGCTGTGTAGATTAAATCTTTTAATACTCTACTAATATTTTTGTAAATGTAATTGTAATATCAAATAAATATTAATAAAAATATAGGGTATTCGCCTTAATTTGTTTTTGAATATTGTTGTATTAAATTTAATTTTTAATATTGTCAATTTTTAATTTTATAACTTTAAAGTTTAAATTTAAATATTTCAAACTTTAAGAGTTTGAAATTTAAATTTTATAACTTTAAAATTTGAATTTAAAATTTTCAAACTTTAAAAGTTTGAATTTAAAAATTTCAAACTTTAAGAGTTTGAAATTTAAATTTTATAACTTTAAAATTTTAATTTTAATTTTCAAACTTTAAAAGTTCGAATTTAAAAATTTCAAACTTTAAAGTTTGAATTTAAAATTTTCAAACATTAAAGTTTATAAAATTTAAATTTGAAACTTTAAAAGTTTGACAATTTTAAATTTAAACTTTAAAGTTTGAATTTAAAAATTTCAACTTTAAGAGTTTGAAATAAATTTTCTAACTTTAAAGTTTGAATTTTTTTAATTTTTTTAAACTTTTAAAGTTTGAAATTTAAATTTAAATTTAAATTTTTTTAATTATTATAATAAAAATTATATTCAGTTAAAAAAATTAAATCTTTAAGTTTTAATTATTTTTTTTAACTACCGGTTCGTCCCGGTTACTGGACCGGGACGGAACAGTACAAATTTTACCGGTCCGGTCCGATCCCGGTTCTGGTACGGTACCGGTTCGCACAGTACCAATTTCGTCCCGGTTCCTGTATTTACTGGACCGGTTCACCCGGTTCCGGTACCGCTGCCACTCTTACTCAGGGGTAATAGGCAGTGGCGTAGCCACATTATGTCATTGGACACCCTTTGTCAGAAAAAATTAGCATATATACAAGTAAAATGATATACGAAATTATTAAATAACCTATTTTGAACACCCTTAACATAACAAATTGCTATATTTGGACACTCTTTAAGAAATTTCTGACCGCCACTGGTAATAGCACCTTAATATAATATAAGTGTGTCTCAGATTTCGGGCATAAGTTGAGGGGCTACTTATGCATTTTTCCTTTATTTTACAAAGGATGTTAAAAAAAAGAAGGAAAAGAACGTTTAGGTCTCTTTTAAGAGCGTCAAAAATCACTAGGCTATACAACATCTTATTATGTTAAAGATGTCCACGATAGGTTATTTAATTAATTTGTATATCATTTTATATATATATATATATAGCTATGCCCCGATTAACTGACTCATGTCCTATCTGTCATATCTGCCATCAAACCAAAGTATCACCCTAGCTATACAAATCTAATTTGAAATTGATACGTATAATCTTATAATGAAGTAAGTTTTTTTTAAAAAAATAAAAATTGGTGTAATTTATTAATCTGTCGTATCATTTATGTGGAACATGTACATGACAAATATTATATAAGCCTAGATCTTGATAATCAAAATGATAAAGTTTTATTAAAATTTGAAAGTACAAATACTACAACAACAACATTTGTAGGGCAACACAACCCATCTTGACGTTACATTCGATATTATGATAATCCTGATTTAGCTAGGACTAGAACTAAAACTCAATCAGTCCTTTTATTTAATTTTTCAACGAAGGAAGTTCAAAGAGAAAAAAGAAAAACACAAATAGTTGACCATATTGTATATAATATTGGTCATACATCAATTATTTTTTTAGCCACAACCATAGGTATGACTAATAACATTGTAGTAACAATATTTGCAGTATCTATCATAGCAGTCACTACTCACTCGACAATATCCACCACAACCACCTTGCAAGCTTTGGCCAGTTAGTTTTGATTTGAGTTCTGCCAAGTCTCTCACAGCAAGGATTTGCACTTTTGGTGAATGAGCCAAGTAAACTATAATCCATACAAAAAAAACAAAAAACAAATCAAGTGTTAAAATCAATATATTATAGAGTAGCATCTTTATATGTGGTTGCGATTTGAATTTTGCAAAAAATGTCATGTCACTATAATAAAAATAACTTTTAGCGGTAATAAATGGACACATTAATAAAGAGTGCTAAAGTTTTTATCGGCATTAGTTAAATGTCATCAGATCCAATGTCGTTAAAGCCTTTAGGGACATATACAAAGTATGCTAATTGCCGCTAAAAATACATATATAATAGTAATTGCTAATTAATCGCCGCTAAAGCTCATTTTTTTAAGTGTAATATGTCAAGCCCTTTAAAATAAGTGCATTTTTAGAGAATTAAAGACGAATGTAACATCATCTTTTTCAGAATTTTAAGCAACTTTAAATATCATTGTTGTTTGAATATATGCAATAAAATCTTACATAGAGATGTTTAATTGGTATATACACAAGTAAGATTTATTTATTTTTTTAAAAATCTTGTAGACTTATACTATAAAAATACATAATGTACTTACAAAAACATTTTTCTTTGTAGTATTGTGCCACAAATATATCACGTGAAATGTTAATATAAAGGTGAAGTGAACATTTTGAACTTTATGAGTTCTAACTAGGTTTTACGGTAACAATATTATGTGTAAGTTATTGGATACCATTTTCTTTATATATATATTTAAAGAATTTCTTAATTAATACAAAAATTTGAACGAAAATTATTACTGAGTAACCCATATATTACCTTTTAATTTTTCCATTAGATCGATATAATATTGAATTAAAAAGCTATTGAATGTATATAAAAGAGATACTCATTTAAAAAACAATAAGATAAGATAAATAAATTAAAATGAAGAAGATACCAGATATCACCAAGAGTGCAAAAGTGAAATAGAAAGCATAATTGCGAGTCATGGCAACAATATTATAAGTTATGAAAGAAATATTACTATGTGTTATTATTGAAGTGTGATATTTTTGTTTCATGAAGGGCCATGAATTTATAGGCCTCTCTTTCAATATAATTCTCCCTATTAATTTACAACTTGTCTTTAATTAAATTAGTTTTACCAAGTTGAACTTTATTAAGGATTGAAGAGGAGGATCAAGTCTAGGTAATGAGCACCTATTTAATTAGTATAGATTCCCCAATTAATGGCATGCTAATTAGTTACCAAGTGGGGATAATATATAGATTTTGATTTCACCTATATTAACAATTCTAACCAAAAAAAAACAAACTAGATTAACAACTAAAATAGCATTACAAGTGGCTAAAACTGTTAAACACTAGTACTAATTAAGTTCTTGCAACCCAAACACTTTGTTTGAATGGTTGTTACCTATTATTTCTTCATGTATTGTATTGTAATACATTGTGTTATATCGTATTATACTGCATTATTTTAATAAATACAGTTGATAGAACTACGAGGAAAAGATAGGTAAAAGATGAAATATAATTATTAATAAATAAAGACAAAATGAAAAGTAAATATTAAGATCACGATGCGATCATACCATAAAATGGATCTATTATTGTTACTTAATGATAGATTTACACTATACGATACATTAGAATTTAAGTAGCAATTATCAAATCAATATTATATTTGAACTAACAAATAACAATACAATGGATAACAACCATCCAAACAAGATCGTACTAAAAGTTTAACTTTGCCAAAAGAAACTACAAGAAAATAATCCAATTTCTGGTTTTTGTCTACTTCTAATTTAGTTTAAAACTAAACTCTGCCCTCCAATTTTGAAAAATAGACATTATTTGGATACATGTTGATTTACTTTTTAAAATATTTATTCAATCCTTATATTATCAATCTTTATTCTTTTTTTTTTTTAATTTCTTTAAAATTATGATATCTCTTCTTTTAAAAAAATCTATGTAATAAATTTATCTATAGAAAAATAAATATTATTTTCAAAATGAAAAAGAAAACTTCAAAATATTTAAACTACATATCAATACCAAGGCTAAAAAATCAAAAATAAATAAATTGTATGATACATAGATGGTGATTAAACAAGTCAATAGTAAAATAGACATCGCATTAAATAAAGAGGAGAGAATATTATATTCCTTCAAATTTGAAGGAGAGTGTTTGATTTTTAAAGCATAATTAGGGGATTAAAATGATTTTCACTCTCTTTTGCTTTACACTATTTGATTTTGTACAAACATTTACTTGTTATACACTTCGTTTGTTTCTATTATTTGTATATTTTTAAATCGACATGTCTATTGAAAAAATAATTATTGTTATAGTAAATTTTTTATTTTGTTACTATTAATTAAGAAGTAGATGAATTAAAAACTTAATGTTTTAATTTTTTTTTACCTTTTTTAAAATAATTAAATGAGTATATAATAAAAAAAATTATTTGTTCTTTATTTATCAAAACAGACAAATAACTAAAAATAACTAGAAAAAGGATAAGTAATTAGGAACAGAAATAGAAATAAAGTGGACTTTATTCTCGAAAGAAAGTGCAGGGAAATTACTCGAGATTTCGAAAAAAAAAAATCAACTTGAAACAAAAGTATTTGTAATTAAATTTAGCAACTTTGTTTATTTTAATTATTGGTTATTAAAAAATCAATTGATTAACGTGCATTGATTGGATCTTCAATTTAAAAATATTTAACTAATCCTAGTACTTCATACATATAATTTCTATAGTTCTTTTTTTTAAAAAAAATAGGGCCCGAAATCTCAGAGACACACTTATACTATACATACTAAGGTCCTATTACCCTCTGAACTTATTTTATTAATAATTTTTTACCCTTTTTAGCCTACGTAGCACTATCTTGTGGATCCAAAGATGGTTGACTTTTTTTTTTCAAACTAGTGTCACGTAGGCTAAAAAGGGGTAGAAAATTACTTATAAAATAAGCTCAGAGGGGTAATAGGACCTTAGTATAGTATAAGTGTGTCTCTGCGATTTCGGGCATAGGTTGAGAGGGTACTTGTGCATTTTCCAAAAAAAAAAAAATGGAATAGAATCATATTTATTTGGACATTTCAAATTAAATATCAAACTTTCGATTTGAATTCAAATCTATCTAAATTGGATTGGATTGGATCAGGTTAGATCAACTTTTAAGTTTGCTTTTGGATTAATCGATATGAATATTTCGAATTTTTGATAGTATATATATGGCCTCAGGGAGGTACGTAACACACTCTTTATCATTCTTTTGTTAAAATGTATATATAATGTAACATGAATTAGATATATCTATGACATAGCTTTAATCTTGATGATTATTTTCTGGCCTTATGTATATCAATCAAAATTACTCATTCAATTGCCAGGTGCAGATCAATTGAAACATATCAATATATGACAAATATTTCCATATAAACTTATTATCTTTCATCTTGACATCAAATGTGAGATTAAGGAGACATTAAGAGTTAATATTTTATTTCAGTATATTCAAAATATGTAGTTAGGTGAATATTGGCTAAATTTATCGGACTAACATTAAAGATAGATAATACACTACAGATCATGATTCATAATAAATGAGAAAATTTTAGGTATATCAAAGAAAAAAATTATTTCAGTGTTCTATAATTATATTTTTGCTATTTGCGCTTCACAGTAATATTATGTTTACGATAGAGCCTTTGATTTTGATTGTATATAACGATTGACAATTCGAATATATTGTAGATTGTGACAAATTAAATTCAAATACATATAATTGGAAAGTTCGTATTTTATTCAATTCAGTTCGTCATTTTGAATTTTGTAAAAAATCTGAAATAAGAATATTTTGAACAAAAGTTGTTGTTCTATATTTGAATATAGAATTGAATTTTTGACAATCCTATTATAAAGGACATATACATATACAAATTACAAATAATACATAATTTTATTCTTATACAAATTTTACTTAAATATATATATATATACACATATACAATTGACAAGACTAACACAAATAACATATACTTATACGATTTATAGCTAATAAAACATTTTATGTGTGTATATATATACACAATTCACATCTAAGACAAATTACATATTACAGTTATATATATATATATGTGTACATATACAATTGACAAGCCTATCGCAACTAACATATACATGTGCTATCTGCAACTAATAAAAATTTGGGTATATATACAGATTTCACACTTACACAAATTACAGGTATTACAAAATTTTATTCATATGTATATACAAATTACAGATAATACCCGATTTGAAATAAAAGTTCATGAAATAAAAAAAATGAAAAAAAAAGAAGGAAAAATAAAAATAAATTGATTTAGACACATTTTGGTGTCACAATCGGGAAGATTTTAAAATTAAAACTAATTTGAGGAGAAATTATATAAAATCACAATTTTGCTTTTTATATTTAAATTATGTACAAATGCATGGGTCCCAATAAGAATCCCGAAACATTGGGAAATGAAACAATAATTATGATATTTATTTTAATTTAATTTTATATATTTGCTATTATGATTTTCTCATAAAATTATACAGTGTACTCATGTCGGGCCTAGGCAATACCCGGACTACCATTACTAGTTCAATTAATTAAAAAAAAAAGATTTTTAATCTACATTATAATAAGCATAAATAATAGGGCAACTTTCACATATAGCAAATAAAAAATTCATATTTGTATGCTATAACAAACTTTGCATAATTGCACTCCATAGCAAACATAAAACTGTATAATATGCTATACATATACAATTGTATAATTCGCTGGCCTATTTTGCTGCAATTGTATAATTTGTTTTGCATACAGTTGAATCGAATTAAAATGTATGTATATTGCATAATTATAAGTGTATAGAAAAAAGATATATGTTTTTCTCGCTTTATACAAAAACAGAAACACAATATATACACTTCTATTGCATAAAGCTAGAGAAAATTGTATTTCACTGCAATTGTATAATTCGCAATTGTATAATTCGTTAGCTTTTTTCTCTGCAATATTTGAAGTAAAATATTTGTAAATTGTATAATTAAGTGTATAACACGAAGATATACATTTTTGCATGTGTATATACAATTTTCTCTCGCTTTATACAAAACAGAAACAGAATTATACACTTCTGTGTATAAAGCGAGAGAGGCGAGCGAGAATGGAGAGTGGCTAGCGAGATTTTTGGGAGAGAGACGCTGGCAAATTTTAGCTAATGTTTGCTATGGAGCACAATTAAATAAAACCCTAGCTATTCCATTTAATTTAGGTTATTAGTTTGCTATTATATACAATTTTCCCTAAATAAAAATATTTATTTTCTACTCTAATTTTAAGAGTCGTCAAAATGAACTAGGCATGTTGAGCTAGTCTGACTAATTCGGGATTTAATAGGACTGGGTTATGCTTTTTGGAGCCCATTTGAAAAAAAGATTTTTTAGCCCGGTCTGAATAAATCTGTTGATTCGTGAGGCTTGAGAAATATATGTAGGACCGGCCCGTGGGTCCATAAAAATTAACTAAAAAATATAATATAATATTAAAATTTAAAATTAAAAAGCGTCCAAACTCGAAATAATTAGGTTAGTATTTCTATTTAGATATTTATACTTTTACTAAAAAATAAAATTAATAAATATTATAAAAATAATTTTATTTGTGGATTTGATTAAAAATTAGTAACATTAACATCATGTCCGGCTTGACCCGTAAAATGTCGAAGCATGTATGGGTTAGCCCGGATGAGGTAGGCTAGCCCTATTGACAGGGCTACTAATTTTTGTGTGTGTGTGTGCGTGCGTGCGTGCATGCGTGCGTGCGTGCATGTGTGTGTGTGTAAATTTTTCAAAATGTCAATATTTTATTATTTAATAGGATATTGTGTCAACCGTTTCAATAATTAGTGATAATGTCAAAATTTCATCTTATTATATATGTTAATTATATTTTAATTATTTGGTTTAATTAAAAAGAATACAAAATTTATATAACAAACATGAGCTATTTCGGGGAGAGAAAATTTTTAAAAAGTAACAGATGCTTAAAACTCTCAACATCGACATAATTAACGCAAAAAAACAGAATACAAAATATATTAAATCTATTAAATACATAAATACATACTAACTATAACAGAATTAAAATTTCATATACACTTCCAAATCTATGAATACAAAAGACATTAAATCTATGAAATACAAAAATAAATATTAAACAGAATCAAAATTATACACTTCTAAATCTATGAATACAAAATACATTATATCTATAAAATGCAAAAATACATACTAATTATAACAGAATCAAAATTTCATATACACTTACAAATATATTCTATAATAGTAAATAACACAATCAAATGCATAATATGTGTTACATCGACATAACTAAAAAAAAATACAATAAATCTATGAAATATAAAAAATACATACTAACTATAACAGAATCAAAATTTCATATACACTTCCAAATCTATTCTATAATAGTATAAACGCATTGTAACATGTATTTATTTGAATCGTAAAAGTTACTAAACAAATTCAACTAAACATGCAAGACACGGAACATTCAAAAAAATAAAATACCCCTTCTCCAACAATATGGTCTTCTTCAACTTCGTCGTTATGAATTTGTGTGGGATTTTGCTCATCGACGGAGTCTTGCAATTTTCCCCGTTGTCTATCCTCCATAGATTTTAAAGCGGAACCTACATTGTTGTTTATTTCTTGAGTGAAAAAAAAAATAAATGATGGGAAATCAGAGAAAGTTTGATTATTTTATCCGATACCTCTAGTAACTCTCTTAAAATCATCCATTGAAGAGAGAATTTTGGATTATCAATCCCTAAAAAGGTTTTAAGAACAACAACAAATCAATTTTTTTTTAAAAAACAGTAAAATCGTGTAAGCAAATAATAAAGAATATGATAAACATGAATACCCAACAATATTAATCTTCAAATCCAATCTTGAAACGAAAGTAAGAAAATAATCAAAAAGAAAAATATATTGAATCTAAAAATCTAGGGATATTTGTTTTAGATTAATCTTAGAGAAAGAAATTGAAAAAAGCATAATTAAAGGACTTTAATATCTAACCAGTTACCGAAATATAGGGATCGTTGTAATATGAAATAGAAAACATAATTTGTATTAGAATATATTTTTATTTTTGAAATAATAACATTTTTAATATATTTATTAATATTATTAAAATAGGAAAGTTATCACTAAATAATTTTTTATTTTTTACCAGTTAACTAAATTTTCCTTATTTATAATGAACCAAAAGTCAAAACCCTCATTAAAACAATATAATATCGTCACAAATCTTTTCACCTTTTGTCTTTCTTCTTATTTTTTTTTCTATTTATATATATAAAAATTATATTGGTAAACTAAAAAGACATAATTTCTTAAACATTATTTCAAATCAGTTACAAACTAATTTACTTTTTCTAACATCTCCTATATATATTTTCAAATCAGTTACAAACTAATTTACGTTTTCTAACATCTCCAATTTATATTTTCCAACCCAATATTCACGTGTGTTTATTTCCGTTTATATTTTCTTCCTCACTTTGGTTTCAGTAATTTGACTTATCAGCTTATTTTATGACTTTTGGGATTCAAAAGTTAATTTTATATTAATTTACTATTGAGAATTTTGTTTTTATTCATTTTGTGTAGAAAAAATGAAAATTATAATTAATATTGGTATAATATTATTACGATCCAAAAATGAATATGATGACATACATTTTATCCCACCACGACAGGTAAGTCTAAAATTCAATCGTTACAATATAATGTGGAAATAAAAAAAAATATAAGTTTTATACTCAGTTACTTGTGCAAATAATAAGTCTACTTGCTAAATCTTCAAAAATTGATTGTCACGTGTACAAGTCTCTAATGTATTACAATGAATTTTAAAGAAACACAAGTCTCAAATGATGTTGTAATTAAAGTAGAAAAGATCATAAATAGGAATAAGAAGGTCTACTGAGATGATAAACATCTACCTCATCAAAAATCTCCATAAGAAGCCTCGAAAAAAGAAGAGAATAGAAAGTATCACGAATATCCAGGCTCGTAACCTACCAAAATGTAGAATAAAGAGGTGAGTACAAAACCACACAGTACTCAATAAGTAAACTTCCAAACACAAGCCAAATGAATGGAATACAGATGTACCTATCATTCCAACTAAACCTCTACAACTACAACCTGTATAAAATCAGCTTAACCTAACAATTCACAATTTACATATCACATATCTCATTAACAATACTCCAATAATTACATATCAACAATATACGAGATCAAGTTCACCAATCACAAGTTCCACAAAAAAGGCACTCACAAGTTCGCAAATGATATAGATGTACAATGCCATGAAATGCAATGCCAAGTATAGTGATGTGCATGTCTGACCTGATGATACACACCCGTTTTCTATCAGTCCGGGATCCATGGGGGACATAATAGTCCATGCATTCGTCCGACGTGCGACATGACCCTCGATAACAAAATTCGTCGTGGCGTGCAACATCTACCTCGAATCATAATATTGGTCGCGACGCGTGACACATCCCTTGAAATGGTACATCCTTTTTAATTTCTTATTCTTCCTCAATTCACATCACACTTGTCACAACCATGTCTCAGAACCAATGCAAATGATATGTTCACACAAATAGTGAAGAGATGACATAACAATGCACGATTCAGAACAACACAATCGTGATATAACATCAATTATGAATGATCAAATAAACCTTTCAAATCTCTCAAAACATTACATGCCAATAATTAACCACATTGCGTTTAACTACCTTTTTTCATAATTAGAATGATTCATTATGGATCAGTCAACGCATCACCAAGTCTCTTTACTTTCCAACACATACCACAAAGAAATACATGATTTTATGAACTTAAAAAGGGTTGAGAAATTCGCTTGCCTCAAACAGTCGAACAATCACTCGGGGACTTGAGTCTTCCCCTTTTTTTGGACTTCCAAATAAAAGAAATATATTCAAATAGGTAATGGCGATAATATTTTGAAACTAACAACACCGATATTACTCTAAGTCTAACCCAGACTCATAAAAACTCATCCAGATCTATAATCAAGTTCTTAATCTTGATGTTAATTAATATGTCAACTCTCATATTTTTCAAATTTCAATCATAGTATTAAGTTCTAATTTCTCCCACATCACTAATTAGAAAAGATATGAACAATTGCATCAATATTAAGTCATAGTCATTACCTCGACGAATTTGTGTGATGGTGGTGAGTATTCTTCCTTCTATAATAATTATGTACTAAATGTGATAAATCCTAGTAATGTATTTAATAAACATGAGGTTAGTGGGCTTATCCAATTAGTTATTAACTAAGTTAATTATCTAAAATTTACTTGTGAATTAATTAATTATAATTATATGAATAGTTTCAAAATTCTCAAATCAATTTTATCGACTAATCATGAATGATTCAGGGCAACTATCATAAAGGGCGGAACGGTAATTTTACAAAAAGAGAATGGATCATTACAAATATTAATGTACTAAATTTTGATGTTGGAAATAAATCTAGAGTAAATTCTAATGCTATTATTCTACATTTTTAAGTGATGAAAATTTCGATGACAAATGTAAACATACTGGATATACTTTTAAAATATTTCAATAGTTAGTTAGTTTTGGAGGCGAAAAGCATTAAATTGTGATAAAAACCAAAATTTAAAGCTTATGTAAAGTACGATTGTAATTTGTAATGTTAATTTTGAAGACACAAAAACTTGAAAGTTCTAAAGTATATATGTACGTAGTAAAAATTAAATTTTGCATCTAAGTAGTACTTATCTCATATTTAATTACTCATCAAGTAATTAACAATGAGTACTATCGTAAAGAAATTTTAATATGTTTTATCCTCATCAAAGTGTTAATACGTTAGATGATCACTCAACTATGTACTCTTCTCTCAGAAAGTCATTCAACTTTCAATTTTAATTCAAAAATCACTCAACTATTTTTTCTTCTTTCAGAAACTCACTCAACTTTGAATTTTAACTCAATAGTGACTCAATTATCTCCTCTTCCCTCAGAAAATTACTCAATCTATTTAATTTCTTTTTAAATCAAATTTTGTTGAAATTAATTGTTTATATAACAAATCAGTATTTTAAAAGATAAAAAATGTCATTTAGTGACCCATTCACCTAACCCGACCCATTGAAAAATATAAAGTGGATCATATTATTTTTTTAATGGATCGGGTTTGGTGGATGAATTACTAAATAATTAAATGATATCTTTTATTTTTTTTTAAAATTTTGATTTGTATATAAATAATTAATATCAATTAATTTTAATTAAAAAAATAATTTAATAGATTGAGTGATTTTCTGAGGGAAGAAGGGATAGTTGAGTGACTTTTGAATTAAAATTCAAAGTTGAGTGACTTTCTGAGAGAAAAATGCATAGCTGAGTGAGTTTTGAATTAAAATTGAAAATTAAGTGACTTTTTGAGAAAAAAGTGCATAATTGAATGACTATATAAGGTATTAACTCAGGAATAAAGCCGTATTCTGTGACACCCCTAGAGACTTTCTAGATACGTCAGATATTTAAATCACATCCAAGACCTACAATGTGTAACGCCCAAGATCATGATTCAACTGCAATATGATACATTTGATGTATTTTTAGTTTAAGATCATGAAATTTAAGAATCTTATTTATTTTGTTAAACTTCTCGTCAAATCAAATTAAAATAAATTGTAATTCAAAGAGTCTCATTTATGAACCTTTCATAAATTCTATATAATATACGTTTGGAGTGACGAAGCGTCTAAGGTTAGAACTTGAAACTTCAAATTAAATTTCGAACCATCCTAAACCAGTGAGTCAAGCCCTCAACTTGTATAAGAATATTCAAAATATATTCATATATATGACATAATATATAAATGTGTTATTTAACTTGACTTTATTTCATATTTATATTTTTCAATTTTGAGTGTGCACAAACAAACACATTAACTTGTAAAAAGTTGAACAAGTAGATAAATGAGTCTTATGTGGTATATTAAACATAGGACACTATATAAGATGAAAATAATTACGTAGAAAGCTGACATGTGTGTCTATTTGTTTAAATTTACATAAGTTTAAGTGATTATTCATGTATATTCAAAGTTGGAGGACATAAATATGAGTTAAAATCAAGTTACAGAATATATATATATATATATATATATATATATATATATATTGTAATTTTTTAATGAGAGGATTCGGATGAACATATATATATTATAATTTTTTTTAAGACGATTCGGATGAACACCCTTCTGACTCCTGAATCCACCCCTAATGTTTTGTATAGAGTTTAAGAATTGTCTTGCTCTTACAACATTTGTAAATTAGAGCCATGAAGGCAAGGGTATAGTAGAAAACAACTACTCTTATGAGGAGTGCTATAAAGCAAAAAAGAATAACTTTTCTTAACTGTTTTGTTGATCTCTTTCTTATTATTTTTTTTTTTTGTGTGAAAATGAAAAAAAAAAAAGACTTGTTATCTCATTTGTTGTAGACCTATGTACAACCTTATAGCTAGGTTGTATGTGATGCTTTATTAAATGGGGAGGTAAAGTAAATTATTGATATATTTTGAGCGTTTCAGTGAGATAGATTAGAATTTCTCCAAAGTTTTTGAGTACAAGTCATGTTAATATGAATTTTTTTTTGTAAAAAGTGTTTCCCTCTTCAATATTTCTTACTTAGCGAATTGAATTAATCAAGATTTCAATACATCGGTATCGATAATTTAACACCAAATGAAAAACAAAAAACATTATATAAGTATGATATAAAAAATCTAAACCTAGCGTGCAAAATAAAATAAAAGATGTCCAAAAAAAGTCTTATTTTTTTATTTTGATTTATTATTTTGATATTAGATTGTTGTTTCCTTATTTGGACTGAATTCCAAATTTGAAATGATTTGAGATTGTAAAAGAAAAGTTATTTCCCCGCCTCAATTTATATGACATATTCTATGTTTTGAGAGTCAAACAGTTTAAGTTTGATCGAAAATTTGTGCATAAAATTTTTATTTTTTATTTTTAAATGAAATTTATACATTTGTAAACTACATAAAAAGAACTATGAATCATAAGTGTACAACTTGCATCTCTCTCTTAGTCTAAGTTTTCAATACTTTCTTTGTCCTAATTTACATTCTATTTTTAATTTATGCGACATTATTTAAATTTTAAGCGTTAAATGACCATGTTTTTACATGTCATTTAAATATTCTTTTATTGTGTTTTATAGAATATTTTACACGATTTTCACATATGTAAATTTTTCTTTAAAAACTTAAAAATTCTGTATCATAATTCACGATGAAAATTAAGAAATTAACTCTTAAAGTCTAACTATGTCGGGACAAAGGGAGTATATCCACATTTTAAATAAATTTATAAACATAAATATCCTATTTGAACAAAAGCTACTAAACCCAGTCGGACAAAATATCTCGTCCTTAGTCTTTTGCTAAGCACACATATGACGCTTACACTACTCGTCTTCTTACACCACTTGTTGGAGATCTTGCTATACCAAATCAACCTTAAATCTCTAGGAATCACTGAGAGATTATGAAAGGGAACACAAGAGGATTGCTAGGGAAGATTGTATTATAGAGATCAACTTTGATTTTTTCTTGATGAATTATAAAGCATTTACAAATGAATATTCCTCTATTTATGTTATTCACTCAGGAGCTACTATATTGCTATGTTGATGTTTTGATGATTTGACAAACTTCGAGGATGATTAAACTCCACTTATCCTAAGAATTCTTGTTGATAGGGGGAACCCGTGAATATGTTTGTCAACATCAAAAAGAAGGAAAAAGCTATATTGATATTTTGATGATTTGACAAACTTCGGGGATGATTTAACTCCAGCTATCCCAATAATTCTTGTTGATAGGGGAAACTAGTGAATAAGTATGTTTATCATCAAAAAGGGGGGGAAATATTAGTTTAAAGCTGAGTTGAGATGTTAGCTCGAACTTGATGTGAAGTTTTGATGATTTAACAAACTTATCGATCTAACAAGGAACCAGATCCTTGTTATTGGAACTGCTGACAGTGAGATGAATGATAAACACAGTGTGAGGTATATATGTGTGCTTTCATCAAAAAGGGGGAAAATGTTATATTCAAGGTGTTTTGATAATCCACACAAATGCGGGGTCCTGGTCCTTGTCAGATTGCTCTCGTCTAGATACAAATGGGATACAACCGTAAAAGTTGTTATGTTTGGTGATAGGTGAAAAGTGCAACGTCCTACACCAATAAGAACAGCGGACAAGATTGTATGTTTCCATATCTCACAAATGCAGGGACTTGCTCCCTGGCAGAGTTCTCTCCATCTTATACATAATAGTGTACAAATGTAAAACTGTCCTGTCAATGGTAGGTGAGGCGCCAACGTACTGAACCAATCAGAATGGAAGAGGTTGTTTGTCCAACGGTTAATAACTCTTTATTGTTGATACTTTCAACATGACAAACAACATATTAAGTTCATTCATTCAAGAAGAGAGAGAGAGAGAGGAGCAAGTCTTTGTCAAGAACTCAAGCATCAAAGAACGCAACAAGGGACCTGGTCCCGGGAAGTCTGCGCACGACAAAAGGATGAAAAGACTGCTGTCAAAAGCTGCCAACTCTGAGGGGTTGGTGCACAACTTTTCATGACATCAGGCTCTCAGCCAATAGCTTCGTCCCAAGGGTTTGTGTCCATTTGAATATAGTCTCATCTCCAACAACACAAACACAAGTTTTGGCAAACAAAGTTTTGGATTTCAGAAAATCCAAAAGCTCAAAAAGCAAAGGCCATCTTCAAGAAGAATCATCCTAAGAGCAACAGGGACCTGATAGAGCTGCAAGCTACCTAGTTGTCTTAGGATTATATCTTCCATGCTTACATTGTAAATCTGTTCCTAATCTATAAATGATTCAGATTCTTGGTTTGTTGAAAAGTCTAAGTTAGTTGAGTCAAACTAATTTAGCTTGTGTTGCTTAGTAAAAATCCTAACTCATTCGGATCGTGGTGATTTAGTGGGCAACCTGTGTGCTGCTTAGTTGAATCCTAAGTTGTATAATGGTGATAGCTTAGTGGGCAGAGTAAAATCTGCTTAGGCTCTTCAAGCACTAGAGTTATTGCTTGGTTGTGAGATTAATAGTTTTTTCTCACGTTGTTGTAATCGGGTTTCACTTTTGTTTGTGAAGATTAGTGATAACGGTTGAAAATCATATGTGATAGGTCGTGGTTTTACTCCCTCGAGCAAGGAGTTTTTCACGTAAATTGTCTGTGTTGTGTTTGTCATATTGTTTAATCTTTTGCACTGTTCTTGCTGTGTCAATGGACCTGGTCCGTTGATTGATAGTGGACGCCTACATTCTAACATATATAAATAAGAATTGTTAATCAAATCCCTACATATTTACAAACAAACCTCCATACTATAATACTCTACATATCTTATTCTAAGGACTTTTCATGTAAATCTATAAAATTGTAAGGTCTTTCAAGAAAATACTTCATATATCTCTAAGATATTCCATTAAGGACTATGTCATACTTATGTGGCGCTTGTATATGACATGAGAACGTGGTGGATCGTCACAAAAATCTCCTTATATATATATATATTTCCATATATATACATAGGCATTCCCACACATACTTTTTCATATACTTTCATCAGTTAGATACATATTAAACAAATAACAAAATGGATAACCAAACAGATCCATTCCTAAGTAATGGAAAGTTGAAGAGAAAAGCAGTATCGTCTTTTGATGAAACAATAGAAAGTTGCATAGGTGAATTTGGATGGGCACAATTTTTACAAGCCATTTTTGTTTCTCTTGCTTGGTTCTTTGATGCTCAACAAACTTTTATTAGTGTTTTCACTGACACACAATCAACCTGGCATTGCATATAATGTAATAACTCTAAATCATTCATAAACAATAACTTTTGTACTCTCCCCAAAGGTACAAAGGCATGGGATTTACCTTCCCAAATTTCAATTGTCTCAGAGTGGACTTTACAATGTAGTGGATCGATCGTCCCTGGCCTCCCATCATCCTCCTTCTTCGTGGGATGTCTTATAGGTATACGGATTCATGATTTAAATTTAACGAGTTTAGTATTTTGACAACAAGTCAAACATTTACTACTTCTGTTAGTAGTAAGAAGAATGACATCTCTTATATATTTGAAAAAAATTTGTATTTCGATTTTACCCTTAAAGGATATGACTTGCTTTTAGCCTACTTTTGATGTTTTTTTTCATTTTGCATATTGATTCACTCCTAATACTCGAGGTTCGCCTTTTGCTTGCAAGTGGTTTCCTTCTATCAACCTTAGCTGGCTCCTTGTTAGGTCGAAAAAACAGCCTGATTTTGTCATGTCTTCCAATGTTTATTACTGGAGCAATCACTGCTTATACCACCAACATATGGATGTATTCATTATTAAGGTTTCTTTCTGGATTCAGAAGATCTACAATTGAACTTGCGCACTTGTCTTGTCCACAGAGCTCGTGGAAAGGCATTGGCATGGCCAAGTTGGAGTCATTGGTTTCCTCTGTTTCACAACAGGGTTTGTTTCTTTACCAACTTTGACTTATATAAACAGAGGATCTTCGTGGCGAATTCATTATCTTTAGACTTCTTTACCTACAATTATATACTCATTCTTAGTGCATTTTGGTAGTTAATGAATCACCTAGATGGCTTTATATCAAAGGGAAGAAAGAAGGATTTGTCTAAACTTTGAAAAGCATTGCACCTCCAGCAACAAGAAGTAGTTTAACCTTAAGCTTTTTCGGATCATTCATGGAATTAGAAAGTCAAGAAGTAGTCCACAACAACAACAACATGATCGATTTATATTCATCTATCAAGATGTTAATGGAGAGAAATTGGTCATTTCGTCGATTAGTGACAGTAATGTGTGTTGGATTTGGTATTGGCATGACTTACTATGGTATGCCATTAGGCGTTGGATGTTTAGATTTCAATCTCTACATAAGCATTACAATAAACACATTATCTGAATTGCCATCTTCTATTTTTATTCTCTTGTTTATAAGGAAGCTTAATAGAAAATGTTCACTATTAGGATTTGCTATGCTAAGTGAAATTTTTAGCACAGGTTGTGTCATAATTGATGGAGGAAGATTTGAACGATTACAAATTGATGTTGAATTGATATCATATTTTAGCGCGTGTACAACGTTTAACATTCTATTGATCTACATATTGGAACTTTTCCCTACATGTGTGAGGAACTCAACTGTGGCAATGGTAAGACAAGTTATGGTTCTCGGAGGAGCCTTGAGTCCAATGCTAATCGCGGTTGGTAGGAACAACGAGTGACTTTCTTTTGGTGTGTTTGGATTAATCATAGCTACATGTGGTTGTTTTGTTGTGTTTTTGCCAGAAACTAAGAGAAGAACACTTAGTGATACAATGGATGAAAAAGGAGAATAAGGATACAACATTTGTATGTTAAGTATTGTTTATGATTTCTCAATAAATTTGGTCATTTCAAGTTTATTTCTTTGCTTATGTTATACGTTTCTCTGTTCAACAATAGTTATTCAATATTGACTTGACACATGTATTATGAAACAGGAAATGATAGGGTACTTTTACCAATCATCCTTATTAAATATATAAGTCATCTAAGCATTTTAAAATGAACGGTACTTAATAGCAAAGTAGGCAAAATGATAATTATCAATTCATTGATATTTATAAACTGGACAAAATATTATTGGATATCTCATAATAATATATCCCCTCCGCTACATTTTATATGTCATCACTAGTGCTAGCAATTTAAGTTCATTTCTCACTAACCCGTCCAAATAGTCTTTCAAATATGGGTTGAAAGAGTGATTTCAAATATGGATAATATTTGAGATTATACCCATTAAAATATGGGTATATTATAAGTAAACTATGGGTCAAATATGGGTATTGCAAGTTTTCTCCATATTTTCAAAAAATCTTCTGTTATCAAGTTTTAGAAGCGATTTTTCAAAACTTTCATATATAGGTCCCTATTAATATTTCAATTCTCGACCTCCACCCCACACTTTCCAAAAAAGATTAAAGTTTATTTTTAAAAATTATTTTGAACTTCAAAATTCTAATTTTCACCCCTACGCTCAACCCCCCACCAGCCCCCTCACCCCCACCCCAAAAAATACAAGAATTTAAGTTTATTTTTAAAAAAATATTTTCAACTTCAAAATTTTATTTTTCATCCCTACCATCGTACCCCATCACCCCACCCGCACCCCCACCCCCACCCCACACAAAAAAAAATTAAGTTTGTTTTAAAAAAATATTTTCAACTTTACCCTGGACCCACCCCACCCCAACCATTGTCCCCCTACCCCCAACCAACCCCCACTCTTCCAAAATATTAAGTTTGTTAACAAAATATTTTTAACTTCAATTTTTTTCACCCTACCCTGGACCCTCACCCGCCAGCCCCCACCCCGAATTTTTTTTTATAGTTTTTTTTTACTTTTATAATATAATAAAACTAAATGAATCATTTTCAACAAATTTCATCTAAAAAAAGACTAAAATATTTTCTCCATATTTAATTCTTAAGTAAAGAACTATTTATTCATGAAATATGGGTAAAATATGAGTAAACTAGTATTTTATCCAAGCCATTTATTACTCAACCCATCTGTACCCATATCAAATATGGACGGATTGAATGATCACCCATTTTATGTTTATCCATTTTCAACCCGTCTACATTTGACTCAACCCGCCCATTTGTCACTGCTACTCACATTTCATAAATATAAAAAAAGACTAGGGCACTCCCTTCTTTATTCTAGATCTGTCTACTGACTCTTAATCTATCTTACTCTTCATTGGTTTCTTTCATGATTCCGCGGATTTGGGATAAAATGAATTCAAGGACAAAGTCAATGTAATTTCAGAATATATTTGGTAGCAAAAATACATGTATATATAAGTGTATCAGATATAAAATTATTAATTACTGAGACATTATACAATCATTTCAAACTATGTGAAGAATTAGTAAATATGATATAAATTTTTGTATAATTAAGTAGTGAAATCACATGATTATACAAACATATAAAGTACTAATTAATTAGTCATCATAGCTATATTTTTAGTTTATTACCACTCCCGACCAACATTCAGTGATACTTACGTAGGATGGGGTTCGAATTTATATAATTTAAAATTTGTATAGCTTTTGTATAATATAATGTGTATAATTGTTTAAAGTTTAGATGTTTGTGTTTGTATAAATTTGTTGTTTCGACTTTAAACAAAAATAACTCAGTTATACACACGTACCCAAAATATACAAATGAGATAGCTTAAACTGTAGCTATAACCCATAAATATGCAAACTATAACTATAAAACATAATTAAATTTATTATAGTGATTAGTTACGAAAACTCCTCTTTTTTCATTAATTAAAGAGAGGCCAGGCTAGGCCTATCAAGCAGATACAAAATGGGCCTGGACCAAGTTATGGCCCAGTTTTACTAGTGAGAGTTTAGAGGATTGTTGAACAAAAAGGGAATGGCAGTATCCATTTTCTGGAGAATTGGCTTCTGCAAATCAATCAAATCTGTATAAAGGGTAAAACATCTCGAGAGAGAGAGAGAAGAAAAAAGAACGAAGGAAGATGAGTTTGAGGTGGTTAGAAGCTGTTCTTCCACTAGGAATCATAGCTGGTTTTCTTTGCGTAATGGGTAATGCTCAGTATTTCATCCACAAAGCTGCTCATGGCAGGGTAATCCCCTTTTTACCCAGATCCAAGATTTGATCTTTTTCCCTTTTGGGTATTTGCTATCGTTCTTTTTTGACACCCAATTCGTTTTCTTGGGTTATTGTTTGCAGCCGAAGCACATTGGGAATGACATGTGGGATGTAGCAATGGAAAGGAGGGACAAGAAAATGATGGAGATGCTTGCTTCTCCTTCTTCTTCTTCGTCTTAGTCGTTGTATGGTAATTTAATCAGCTGTTCTCTTAATATTATCATTTTGTTTTTGATGCTAATGAGGGAGATTTATTCTCGTCTGCTGGAAAATTAGGATTTAGGGTTACTAGTCTGTTCTGTTAATTGTTGTCAAATTTGCTTAATTTGGATTAAATTCTAATAAAGGGTGACCTTTGTTGATGAAATTTCGTGGAATATGAGCTTGTATACTTATCCAAATCTAAGAGTTGAAAAATCAAGCTTTAATTATTCTTTTCGTTCTAACCAGTATTGACTATTGTCCCTGTTAGCTCATGTTGCATCTCGATTGTTTACCGGCTAACCCCATCATATGTGCCCGGTAAATCTGTGAGGGTGGGGAAAAAATCAATCACCTAGCAGTTTCTGCCTTGGTAGGATTTTATCCTTATCTCTTGTAGTCGTCATCTCATTTCATTGATTATTAGATCATGCCCTTGTATCCTTTTAAATAGACCTGCCATTCCTCCAACCTTTTTTAAAAAAAGAAAAGGTAAGGAAACATGGAAGTTGCTGTGGGAAAATAATACCAATAAATTTTCCTTAATTGTGCTTTATCTTTGGCCAATTGACCTTTGCGATCCAGCTGTTGCTATGGGCGTCCAGTTTGTGTCATGGTAAAGTGGTAGACAGTCATGTTACTCTTGAAATGTTTTGGTTTATCAGACAACTGATTGCTAATAACTTCGATGACTAATTATCATAACGTAAATAAGCAACTTTTATAAGAGTGGAATCCATAATTTTCATTTCTTTAAAAGAAGAGTTGTATCTATGATCACTGAGCTTAGGGTAAAACAAGACGCTGTTGTATTTATATATGAAATACATAAAGAATGGCTGAGACATGCTTTCACATTCTGATGCATTTTCATTGTGAATTCGTGGCTAACTTTTGTATTCAGTAGTCCATCAAAAATGGCAATTAGAATTGTCTGTAAAGTGAGTGAAAGCTTTTCTATTTTTATCTCACTAGGGATTCTTGTTTAGATGAGGTCATTACTCGAATGAAGAACTATTTTCGCTATTGCTATTATCAACTAAAAAACCATAAGGAAGTTATGTTCTGTTAAGAAAAGGCGGTGGCTTTCAAACATTGATGGAGTATTAGAAAAGTATTTGAAGGTCAGTGTGGCTGGTGCCCAAGCAAGTATATCTTGCATCTAATCAATCAGTTTTGCACTTTAACAATGTAGTATTAAAGAAGCTTCACTTTATTTCCACTGTGGTTTAGAAGTTTCAACTTTAGATTGGTGCTTTTTTAGCCTCAGTTTGAGAAGCAATAGTTTCCACGTTATGAGGAGAAACAATGTTTAGGTCAATCATGAATTCTATTCCCATATGTGTACTGATTCACTCATAACCCATTAGATATATCAGCTATAAGAATGATCTGTTCTTTAAGTCTATAACTTGGCATTTAGCAATGATGGGTTTCCTGAACTGTACGTTGTCTTTCTACTTTCTTATGGTCTATTCTCAAGGATGCCCCAGAGCTGGTTTAAAGAATCTAGATGGCTGACACCCTCTCCATGTGTTTTAACCTAAGCAATGAATGTTTTGACTGTACCTTTAATGAATAAAAATGACAGATTTGTTGGGTGGTGGATTTGGAGGATGAAATGCTTATTTCTCACTAGCATTATGGTGATGATACTGTTCGTTATATGTTTAGTGATATTCATTCAAAAACAGTTTAGATTCTAGGCTTTCTCAAAGAGTTTGGAACTAAAATAATACAAAAACTAATTAAATCACAAAAATGGGAAGTCGAAACTTTACTGGACATAACCGGGTTTATCGGAGTTAAAAACTGCGATATATAGCTCCATCCGGACTATTCCTTCTAGCGAGCGTTAAATTCATAACAGAGCTATATATTGCAGTTTTTAATATACAACCCCCTCCTTTAAAACCCTCCTGTCCCACTGGCAGTGGCTAGAAAATGGCCTAATCCTCCAATATCTTGCCATTAAAACTGGCGTAAGGCTTCTCCAAGCTTCCATTCTCCCATTTTTCTAATTAAATTTCACTAACATAACTGAGATGCATAGCATATTAAACGTGTTGAACAAGATTTTGGGCTTGAAAACCGGACAGAGAATGGATTTTCTTCAAAAGTGATAATTTTAAATTTCGTAAATAAACTTACTGATTATTGCTTCTCAAAGTGAGGCTAAAGAAGCTATAGACAGATGATCCTAAAGAGTAGCAATTGAAAAAAAAAAACACTGACATACATGCTTACTTTTATGAAGTTAATATCGATTATAATTAATAAATCTTGTTCTGCACCTGCAGTATGCTATGGATCTTATTCTTAGAAAAATTTGTTTGAAAAATGGGAGAATGGAACTTTGGAGGAGTTATATCATAATGGTGAGATATCGGAGCAATTTACTGGCCACTGACAGTCTGGATGGGACCATATATCGCAGTTTTTAATTGCGATTAACCCAGTTATGTTCAATTAACATCTATTCGTTGGTCAATATTGATGATAGGGATGGATGTGGCACTTACAATGCCATGATTCATTTGGGGTTATATCGAGCTATCAGAAGTTTTTTGTTACGCAAGTGTTAATAAGAGTCATGGTACTTGTTTCTTTTTTAGGGTTTTCAAGGATTCTGGAAATTTAGCGATTAAATGGTGAGTCATTCCGAAAATGAGTCTATGAAATTTGGAGATCTCATATGTTGGTGATCAGTTAACAAATAAGGTGTTTTAACCAAAATAAAAATAGTCAGATGCAATTGTCTTTGTCAACTCTTGTAAGTTCAGTTCCTTGTAAACTCCGGCTTTCTGAAGAAATCTCGTAGTTAGTGTGCCTTCTTACTGAATCATATTATTGTCTATGATTTATCGTGCAATCACACTGTTAGAATGTATTCTTTCATAGTCTTACAAACTCTCACTTTGTGTACTTCTATTTTTCAAGAATGGTATCAAGATTGTAGACCTTGCAGTTCAGGCAAATACCAGCTTATAGACAAATTTCCCATTCCGTTGAACATAGACTGGAGGGGTTTCAAGTATCACTTAATCACTCTTTAGATTACGTTATTCAAAACTTAAAGAGCAAGATGTTTATGTGGTTTAGGTCATGTTAATTGTTAGGTACTTCCCCATTATTTTTTGGACCATGTTTTTTTTAAGCTCTGTTTCATTTCAAGTCGCTTCATCGATTTCAGTATTTTCTTCCAAGTACTATGAGCTTCATCGGCATTGAAATTATCCATAGGCATTTCTTCATTGTTCGAACTTGTGAATCCACTTAACTGATGATGAGCTCTTTGTAAAGGCAATGAGCAGATAGTTGTGTGTATTGACTTTTAAAGTCTTGGCTTCCGTGTCCCATCACCAAAATATATGAGCATGAACCCCTTTAATAATTGTCTCACAAACTAAATTCTAATGTTTTACAAAGTGGTGGTTAGACTAGCTATGTTGTATGTGGTGGAGTGTTACCAGTCAAACTCTCACATCCAGGAGATGGTGGCGGCGAAGATGAGAATTTTACGATGGATATGTGGGTTTAGTAGGAGAAATGGGATTGGAAATGAGGATATCCGAGACAAGGTGGAGTGACTTTGGTGGAAGACAAGATGCGGGAAGCTAGATTGAGATGGTTAGGGCATGTGATGAAGAGATGCAAGATCCTCCTCTGTGGAGTTGTGAGAGGTTTGCTATGGACGGATTCAGAAGAGGTAGAGGTAGAGGAGAAGTATTGGGAAGACAAGGACATGGCAAGTTGTGACTTATGGAGGAGATGACCTTAGATAGCAAGGCATGGAGGATGCGAATTTGGGTAGAAGGTTAGTTGGTAAGAGTGTGTCCATGCTAGTAGGTAGGAGTGCATTGTCTTGGTGCCTTTACTAGTAGTCAGAGCTATGGTTGTGGTTCTTTGTTCGTTGATTTTTGTTGATATTTGTTGTTTTGTGTAGTTCAATTGTAGTATTTGGTTGCCTATTCTTGTACTTCCATCACGTGTTTTCGAGTTTGTTTTTGTTTTGAGCCAAGGGTCTATTAGAAACAATGAGGTAAGGTCTGTGTACACTCTATCCTCCCTAGACCACACTCTTTGGGAATAAAGTATGTTATCCATAACACACACACAAAAAAAAAACACTATCAAAGACAAACTCTTCTTTAGTTATTTGTTTTATTTCTAGGCATCATAAAATGCAAAGTTGACACTTGACTCTGAAAAGGAGAGATTTTATAAGCTTGTAGTCTGTAGATGCGTGTGACCTTGTTAATTTGACTTCTACTCATTGTGATTCTTCATGTTCATTGTGATGCTTGTGTATTTTTGGAATCCCATGGATTCCATCATTATGCTAGAATTGGAGGTGGCTCTTTTCCTATTTAAGTTACAAAATATTTGGCATGACTGAACATTGCAACTTTGTGTTATGATTTATTCATGTGCATCAAACTTGTACTGATACTGTACATCGCCTGGTGGCATTGCAGGAAACCTGTGTTTGGGAATAAAATGGTCTTTTGAGGCTCGAGATCATGTGCAAAATACTTCAATAGCGTCTTTCTTCCTTCTCCTGTTGCTGGTTTTCCATAGCCTATGAGCTTTATAACAATGAGACATTTGTGAAATGCTTCTTTGTTGAATCTGGTGCAGTTGTTGGTTTCTGTTTAAACTTGTGGAATTTTCACTAGTATTCATCGACTCTCTACCTGTAAACAGACTGGAATTTCTCTGTACTGAAATCCTAGATATGTTCCTAATAGAACAAGCGCTTTCGTTTTATGGTAGCAATAACGCTTAATAACGCTTGATGTGTGGGTTAAACGCATATTATCATAGTTCAAATCCTACTGCAAAAATTTTCTTAAATGAACAATGAAAAGGTGAAATTTAGATAGTAAATGGATGCATCACACATGCAAAAGAAAAATATAATGTTACCCAAAATATGTTTTATATATATATACCAGTTATATATATATACTAGTTTTCTAACACGTACGTTGCACGTGTATCCCATATTATTTAATACCAAACAATTCAAATGATATAATTAATTTAGAATAATTGATGCATTATACAATATTTAAAGGGTAAAATTGATGTTTCTGGTAAAACATTCAACACAGGTGCAACTTGTAAAGATCAATAGAATCTGAAGAATTTCTGATTATACTGATAAATTTTTTTTCTTTTAATCATGTGGTATACATTATATTTATTGATTAAAAAAAGATTACTACTTCAATTATATGATTTGTTAAGATTGTCAAATATCTAACGCTATATTTCCAGACAAAATGAAAGAAGTTAATTAAACAACAATATATCAATAAGAAGAAGAAAAAAGACCAATGAATAAAAGATTACATAAGAACTATAAGATGTGAAAATATAAAGTGTAATGGACTAATATTTTCTATTCAGTTTATAAGAAATTGTATATATGAAAGGTTGTGAATGAATGTATTTAATTGTAGAAGCTAAAAAGTTTAGCAATTAAAGTCATCAAGAAGTGAAAAATAATAAATTATGACATCTAACCATGTATTCTCTTCAATTAAAATATTGATATTGTATGAATCTCTCCATGTGCTCTAACCTCTCTCTTCATATGCTTTAACTTTAAATTTTTTTAATCTAAAACGATAAATGTTATAAGTACTCAAAATTCAGCAATTAAGAAGAAAAATTGTTAATGCAACTCAATGATAATGACAAAAGGAATACTCATAAATGCACTTCAAATTATTACGATAACATTTTAGTGGTATGTAAAAAAAAATTTATTATGAAACTTAAATTACTATTTAATAATAATATAATGATATTATTGTAATAACTCAACTATATAGAGTTATTTTGATATTTCAACTTTCAACTTTTTTATTCCTACTTAAAATAATTTATGATATATATTTTATTTATTAATATGAAAAATATGTACAAAGCACTAAATTTGATTAAAGTTCAGATACTTCCAAATATTAAATCATATAATTAAA
The DNA here is from genome assembly GCA_027704865.1 of Solanum neorickii. Taxonomy (NCBI): domain Eukaryota; kingdom Viridiplantae; phylum Streptophyta; class Magnoliopsida; order Solanales; family Solanaceae; genus Solanum; species Solanum neorickii. Next base: position 52,362,655 of record JAKWJC010000372.1, read on the forward strand.
ATTTAAAATAACATTTGTATTTATAATATAAAAAAAATGTATAATCATTTATAATATATCTAATGAAAGTGTCGGCCACACTCTCTGTCAATTCCTCCAACTGCGCTATGCAAGCTAATTGTATCATTATTTATATTTTCTTTCTTTTAATTTATTTATTTAATTATAATTTAATATACAATTTTAAAAAAATAGATAAGATTTTTATATTTTATTTAAATTAATATAACATAAAATGTATCAAAAAATTATTTAATTTTATAATTTTGTATGTGTTACTTAAAGAGTTTAAATTATTAAATTGTCATAAAAGGAGAAAAGATTCTTTTGTAAAACAAACTAAAAGAAAAGACAAGTAAATTTTAAGATACATATTACTCGTTTTTTAACTTATTAAGGAAAAAAAATAATTATAACATCAATTAATAATATAAATATCATAGTAAATTATTTATATATATATTTTTTAAAAAAATGTGTAAAATTAAATATGAAATTTTTTACTATTTTAACTTTAAAAAAAAAAGGGGGGGGGGGGGGACAAATCCCACCTCGATATTATCTACCTCGTATCATAAAGGAGTAAGAAAAAAAATGTTAGCTTTTTTTCATATACAATAATTGAATCTACTTTTCTTCATTTCTTATTTTAAAAATTAAATTTTGGTAATGATTTTCTTTAATTCACACCACACATGACAGCGGATTCTTAGGTGACAATAGTCCAATTCATATACTATACAATTAGGGCTCATTTGGTTGGTGGGGGTGGAAATTATACGGCAGAATGATTAATTTTATTATTTTAAAAAAATAAATAGTAGAATAAAATAATTTTTTGAAGATAATTACTCCCTTTATTCTAAATTAATTGATCATTTTTCTAAAAATAGTTATCTCATATTAGTTGTTTAACTTATTAAATTAAGAAAATATTAATTAATTTTTCCTAAATTACTCGTACAATTAACTTTTTTAAAAGTGTTCACATTTATTTGTAAAATTTTCAAGAAAGTTTTTATGGGTGAATTAGTAGATTGTTTTTTTATTTATGATTTTTTAATACGCGCCTAAAAAAATAATCAACTAATATGAAACAGAGAGAGTAATATTCATATTCAGATATATGATTGTTATTTTTATTAAGTTATTTTATCTATCATACAATATCTTATTCTGAAATTAAAATTTTGAGATTGTAATTCTTAGAAATATTCACGTTTAAGAGAAGGGATAACACAACTTTAATTTGAATGCGATAATATGAGATATTTTGTACTGTCGTTTAGTTGATGATTTAAATTTATCGTGAGCAAATTTTACATTTATTGAGTAGTAATAAATTTTATTCGAACTATAATCTTAACATATTTCATCTTTATCTTACGTATAAAATGATCAGTTATTATTATTGGTTTGCATGCATGATCCGATTAAATTTAACTTGTATCCGAAAGTTTCATATCGGAGGTAAATTAGGCAAAAAATTTACTCATAAAAGCAATTACATAGTTAATAATACTTGAATTCAAGACATAATATTTATCATTTTACCGCTATTCTAATGCCTCTATCTATACAAAATACATTTATGTATATACTTGGGTATCTTTTATATTTACATATAATATAGTACTTTTTTGGTATATTTATTTCAATTTATTAATTATTTATGTAGCCACCAAATAGTGATGCTGGCAGTCAAGTCTGAGAAAAAGAGAAGATTTTGCTGCCTTTCTACCAATTTTCACAGACTTTTAGACACTTCTGTCTACTCCCTTCTTTTTCTTTTTCTGTATACAGGGAACCCCATTTCATTTGACTCTTTTCTAAGGAAAAACAAAGCTATGTCAGGTTTATATAATCATAACTTTTCACCTTCAAGAGCTGCATCTCCTCAGATTAGAACTAATCCAGATGTTGAAAGGTATCTTTTTTTTTTGTTTAATCTTGGTGAATTCTGCATTTTCTTGAATTTTGCTATGTGGGGTTGTGATTGTTATGTGTGTTCTTTTTCAGTAATCAGTATTTATCTGAGTTGTTGTCGGAGCATCAAAAGATTGGTCCTTTCATGCAAGTTCTTCCTATATGTAGCACACTCTTGAATCAAGGTAACTTCTTTTTTTGTCTAGTTTGATATATGTGGCACATTCTTGTGGTAAATCTGTAGTTTTTATGAGGTGGGGGTGAGGGCTTAGAGGTTTTGCTGCATTGGTTCTGATTTGTTGTGGTAAATCTGCATTTTTTATGAGGTGGGGTTCAGAGGTTTTGCTGCATTGGTTTTGATTTCTTGTGGGAAATCTACAGTTTTCTATGGGGTGAGGGTTTAGAGGTTTTGCTGCATTGGTTCTGATTTGTTGTGGTAAATCTGCACTTTTTAAGAGGTGGGGTTCAGAGGTTTTGCTGCATTGGTTCTGATTTGTTGTGATTAAAAGATGACTAGTTAGATCTGGCTTGATTGGTTTTTACCTTCGTAGACCACCATTTGTTTCACTTTATCTGTTCTCGTTCAACTTTTCTTAAGTACTTTGATTTGTTGAGGTAGGGTAAGGTCTGTGTACGCTCTAGCCTCCTCAGACCCTAGTTGTGGGGTTTCACTGCGTATGTTGTTGCTGTTGTCCAACTTCTCACTGTGACAGGGTTGTGAATGTGATCCAATAAAAGAAATTTATCTTTTTTAGATTTTAACCCCTTTTTGGATCCTCTGTATATGTAATTAATCTTCATGTATAATTATTCTGTTGTTGTAATAGATTTGGTTAGCTAATCGAAAGAAAATTAATGAGGCACTTGGGAGGCATTTTACTTCTCGTTTAAGAAGGTTTTTTTGCACCTTAATGTTTATACACAAGGCTCTAATTTGCTAAATTATGCAAACGGCAGAAGGAAATGATACGTGAAAAAGATCGATTTTTTCTCAAGGAAGTGGCATCTTTTTTCAAATGTTATACATGTTTACTCAACATGGCCAACTTATGTCCATGAAATTTTGTGCTATTATTTATCTTCAGAAGGATCTGCAAGGACATGGGCAAAAACTTTCCAAGGGGATTTGTAACTTTGACAGTTTAGTTACTACTTTTGGGAAATCTTTATAACTAAAATAAGAAAAATATGATTTATTTGATCAAACAGTGGTCTAGGGAATAACCTGCTTGAGAGTGGACACTTTTGCGCTGATTTTTTCTTGAAAGAATATCTGACCAGTCGACCCTTCGGGGTGGTCCAGTGGTTTGGGCTTTGGTACTTTCATGTTGTAGGTCTGAAATTCGAAACTCATTGCCAGCGAAGGCAATGGGTTTTCCTTCTAGATCGAGCTCATCCACTAGGCTTGCCTAGTGCAGGTTACCTCTCCGGTGTGATCTGCGAGCTGTTGCATAAGAGTGGGTGTCTAACCTTGTGCTCACCCAAAGGGTAGCGGCTGCGGGTTTCCCTTGTCATTAAAATAACAAAAGAATATCTAGCCAGTCTGGAAAGTTTCAAACTCGTTTAAATGCGAAATATTAAATGCATGTTCTTAATGTTAACATACTTGATCTGTTTTAGTTTTGGTGGATATGTCTCTTGAGTTACCAAGAATTCAGAATTCGTGAGGTTAATTCAAATTGTCATCTTTTATTATCCAAAAACAGATAATATAAGATGTTTATTTCTCTTACCTCGTGTTACTTTTTTAGGTTTATTCCCAAGCTTTTGATGATCATGCTACAAGTTTTATTGTTAAACTATGTTGTGCATTATCGTTGAACTACTATTTTATTGATGCTTGATTACCATAGCTAGATTCTAATTTTCAGAGATCTTACGGGTAATTAACTATGTTTTTTCATAGTATCATGCTATTATTACAATGTTGATTTAGTGATCAATTACCTTGACTTCTTTTCGATTTTCAGAGATCATGAGGGTTTCAGGAATGATGCCAAACCAAGGTTTTGGTGAGCTAGATAGGTTTCGGCATAGAAGTCCCAGCCCTATGACTTCACCAAACCTTATGTCAAATGTTGGCGGAACAGGACTGGGTGGCTGGAGTGGACTTGCGCAGGAGGTAATTAGCATTGTCATCTTATATCTGACAAGTTGTCCACTTGCCCTATGTTGTATATTTCTTCTATTAACAGGACCGTCCCTTTACTCTCTCTCTGTCACATATACAAGAGGAGCACATATACAAGAGGAACACCAGTAATATCTGACCTGTACAAATCTAGATCTAATGATTAGCAGAAAGTATAGTAGGTGGCTGGGTTTCTATGGTTTTCCCAACAGTAGTATAACTTTGACGGAAGTTGCTGTTATTAAATGGATAGGTGCTAAGCTCCAATCCTTCAAGAACTTAGTTTCTTAGCTTTCCATCCATACCATTAAAGACATGGAGGTAGGAACTTGAACAACTAGCTTGTTTCTTCTACCATTAGGCATTTGATGTTTAGCTAGTTAAATTTGTTTCGAGGTACTGCCATTACAAATTTCCTTTAGATCTATTCCTTTTAATTGTAGTGGTGTTTGGGTCAACTTGCACATACCTCAACTAATCCACCTGGCAGCCTGCTAGCCGAAAAGCACAGGTACCAAGTAAATTTGCCACCAAGGTTGGAGCAGGTAGATTCACACTGAGTGTTAGCCAGTGGCGGAGGCAGAATATTCATCCAGGGGGTTTAATAATAGGTCGGGGCGATTAAGGAAAAGACTAAGCTTAACTCCTACTCGCCCTATCATGGCTCTTTTAACATTTCTTTAATTTTTTGTTCTGCGCCGGCATGTTTTTTAGAAATATTTTGTGCATTTTTAAAATACCTTCTTGATTTTCTAAAAATATTTTGTGCATTTTAAAAATATCTTCTTGATTTTCTAACAAATAACTTATTCTGAAACATGCTTAAAAGACCAAAAAACACTTGAAGAACATGGAGGAACACTATACTTGTTTCTTCATAAATGAAATTTTCATAATTTTAATTCCATGTATGAAAGCACAAACTTTTTCATTGAAAATGTTCAATCATTATGTAAATATTTTTAGTCTTCAGAAACCATTGTTAAATTTGGGGAGATGTCCAATGTGAAGGAAGATTTTTTGTACAAATTTGTCCTATCTTTCAAAACTTAGTTCTGACACTAAATTATATAAACATATTTTAAATAGTAATAAGAGTTCATATCTATGTTTTCGATGTCCAAAATGCTTTGTTGAATCGAGGATATCGTGTAGTTAAAGTTGATTAGTTAAAAAAATAGGAAGTTAATAAATTTAACAGGAAAGAATTAATTTAATTATGACTCATAATTCATTTTTATAAAACTTAATTGTTATGGGGAACATTATGTGGAGAAAAAAATTACCAGTTCAAATATATTACGACAATCAAATTTGATATGTTCAAATAAATAAAAACTTTACCATGGTTAAGCATAAATTAAAGAAGACAAAAATAAGTGAGGGAGTCTACTTTTATTAATGCTGGGAACGTAATTTAGAAAATGGGAATTTAATAGCTAATAATTATTATCTTTCTTATTCTTTATAATAATTCACGATTCACAAGAATTTGTATCCATTATAAGATGGTGTGGCACGTGGGTAAACTAGAGACCTCTTGCAACATTTGAATCCCTTGACCGCTGAACCAAGCTTCAAGTCTATGTTGAGGGGGTTCATTTTATAATATCTATACCTAAATGAAATTGAACCATATATATACAATATAATTTTTTCGCGAAGGGGGTTCGGTCTCTGACCACCATGTAGCTCCGCCCCTGGTGTTAGCTAGGGATTTGAACTTCAAATCTCCACATTTCTTTTAGATCCTTATTGCACAATATCTATTGCCTCACAATAAAGATGGTCTAGATGAACGTACCATTACTGATTTTTATCATCCTTGAGGCGTTTTATTATTGAAACTCTGTTGCTACCTTTACCTAAGCTGAGGGCCGATTAGAAACAATCTCTCTACCTTCATGGGGTAAGGGCTACGATTCTACGTACACACCACCCTCCCAAAACCCACTTGTGGGATTACACTAGGTATTTTGTTGTTGTTGTAAACTCTGCAGCCACCAAACTTGTTGTCTGACTGTAAATGATTACCAAAGCACTGCCTGTCGGATGAGAAGGATCTTATCACTGACTTAATAATATCAAGTGAAGCAGCTAGTGGCCTAATGCCTAGTGAGCTCTAAATGGTTCCTGAAATGCATAATGCTGCTCGATGTAATACAGGATATATTTAACTTTGATGCATACTATTGGTGGCAATTGCTGTGAGAATTTAATAGAGAACAAGTGAATGTATTGTGCACAATGGAAATTAATTTGGACCAAAATGGTTAACACATTACATGTGTAGCTAATGCTCAGATCACCAAGCAGAGTTAGTTCTATTGTATGAAAATGGTGAATATATGACAAATAGCCTTGATTTAGAATTCATTTAGAATTTGTATTTACTAATGAACTTGATTCTTTCACATTTATGCACTTTTAATGGAGAGCTTTGATGACATTTCTTGTGAACCCAAGAAAGGTCGAAGAGGCCAGCGTAAAAGCACTGAAAGGGAAGCAACTTGTCCACAAGCTTGATGTTCAAATAGTGGTCTTTTTTTCCTAGTAGCTAGTTTTGAGTTCCCCTAGTTCAGCTACTCGAGGGCAAATCAATGTCTTCGCTGAATTTTATGAATCATTGAATTACGCTGACTTTGTAATGAACTTGGAAAATATCCCAGATGAAAATATTTCAATTTCTAGTTTCTGTTAGCCTCTTGAGATGTTACATTATGTGCACAAACATGCATGTTATTACTTTTAACGATCAACTTTTCTTGTTTTTGTTGTTGGTATTTACTATTTGGATTCGTTTGGGTCATCTGAGTTCTGACTTCTGTCATGATGAAAAATCTTAAATATTTAGAGGTCACTGATGAAGGTTCACAGGGATTTCAATAAACCTAATAGGTAGCCATTGTATGTACACAAGAAAGTGCAAAAAGTTAGTAAGATCAACAACTGGTTGAACTAAACAAAGATCATTAATATCTTTATTGCATAATGGTGGTCATAATTGCTCTACTCACAGCACGACAAGAGGACAACTCCTTTCCCTGTACCAAGTTCAGGAACTGGTTCTTTGCTTTGTACAAATAATGGATCCTGGAATTCATTCTTTTCAATTGCATGTTAATATCCAAGAGTCCGTAATGAAGGTCTGGACAGGGTTAGCTGGAACCAACATTGACAATTACCGAACCTGAGATTAGTTTGTCTTTGCCTGCAAAAGTTGAATAGTAAAGGTTTAGATGTTGAGATGATGATTGTTCAAACTAGCTGTGTCATTTAAATTCGTAAAGGAGAGGAATGTCTTGTTCAATTTTGGGACTTCTCTTGGTTCTTGTGACTACTTCCTATGTCAACTTTTATCCAATATCATCAGAAGATGGTTATTGTTTGAGACAAGAATATAAGGGACTCTGAAGTTTTTGACTTGCAGTTCCATGTAATACTGAATCCACAAGGATGTGAATATGATTGACTAGGGGACGTACAATTTGGCCAATGTTAGGTAACATGGCTGACATGGATGTCTAATTTTGCTGTTTCCTGTACAGCTTTGGAACAGTTAAGTTCTTTCAGTGGTGTTACTGTTATCAGTTTCTCCATCTAGATGTCAATGTTCAGATTAAAATGTTAGAATGTTGACAACCTAAAAGAATATGGATGGACCCTTGCACTACAGAAATGGCCCGCTAAAAATTTGGTTTTTTATCATTACTACAGAAATGGCCCACTAAAAATTTGGTTTTTATCATTTCTTTAGGCATAGTGGCCCGCAGATTAGAACATGAAATTCATTGGTGACAGAGTTAAGTAGATACTTGAGATTGTAGAACTGTTTGAGTTGCTATATAAAGTGAGCAAATCGTTTTGGCAATTGGCATGTGAGATACAATGCTATTCAATCTGTCATTAGTTAAGCTTTGTAACTGTGTGTATCTTCAGTTTTGTCCATACTGGTGATGCATTTGATAATTGATTTCTAATCTATAGATTTTTTTTTCTTTTTGCCTCTTTGAGGGTCAAGCACTTTATATCGTGTGTTAACTGGTTTCTTTAGCTTTCCTCCCACTTATTATGTTTTTTTTTTTTTTATATATGTGGCAGAGATTAAGTGGAGCTCCTGGAATGTCAATGGACTGGCACGGGGCACCAGCAAGTCCTAGTTCATACATTGTGAAAAGGATATTGCGCTTAGAAATTCCATTAGAAACTTACCCAAATGTAAGGGTGTATTTATTGTTTTCACACACTGGTTATCAAAGCTATTTAGTTTAATTTGGGGCCAATGAACTCTTGCTGAACTAACTTCTCTGTGGATTTCAGTTCAATTTTGTTGGACGACTTCTTGGTCCTAGGGGTAATTCCTTGAAACAGGTGGAAGCTACTACAGGATGTCGTGTGTATATTAGAGGAAGAGGGTCAATAAAGGACCCGGATCAGGTAATGCTAGTATTCTATTCAATCTCAGTTCTGTTGAATTGTCTGATTGATTAGCTCTAGCTGCATATGTAATTATCAGACGTATGAGTTGCCAAGTCTCCGAGATGCTTTTATTGAGTACAACTTTCTCTCATAAGTAGTTCAGAACAAAACCATGTCATGTGTTTTCATCATCTTAATTAGATAAGGTGATTCAAGTTAATGCTTGACCTGCAGAACTTCCACAAACTATGTTCATCTTCCTTTTTTATTAATATCTATACAGTTTTCTGGCCTTGCTTCTCCCAGTATCTTTATATTAGAAGGATTATACTAAACTTGTAGCCTTGGTCAGTAGGTCATTAGGGGTAGGTATGATGTAGTTCACCATTCTATTTGATTATCGATGGGAGGCAAACTACCTACTTCGTTGTTTTGTGTTATGGACCAAAATTGTGTAGGAATAGTTTTATCTATACAGATCAATTAGTACCAACTTAGTTTCACGCCCCTGCAGTTGACTGTAAAGTTATAGCTCTGCCAATATCAACTTGCTCCTTCGAATTCCTGTAAATCAGACATTTATTTTTGAAGATTTCATTAACTTAATTAATAGGCATTTATGCGAGCTGATCTCTGGAGTCTGGAGTTCTAATGTATTTTTATGTTTGATAATCTCAAGGAGGAGAACCTGCGTGGAATACCTGGATATGAGCACCTGAATGAACCACTCCACATTTTAATTGAGGCGGAATTACCAGCCAATATCGTGGATATTAGATTGAGACGGGCACAAGAAATTATAGAGGAGTTGCTCAAGCCAGTGGTATGCATCCCTGTTTAATTCATCGCTTAGCACATTCAGGAGCTATGCTACTAATTGAGTTGCCATGATTCTTTTTATATCATTGATATCATCCCGTTCCACACAAAAAGGATACAACTATCAAAATATTTCTCCATCTGGCACTACAACAAGTTATCGCATAGTACACAAAAGTAATTAATGGAAAACGTATTTGAAACTTTATCTTCGTCTCTATGTTTACTACATGTTGAAAATCATGTAGCGGCGTCTAGTCTGGTCTTATCTTTTTCTTTCACATTTAATTAGGCAGATTTCAATGAAAACCAAGATAAACCAGTTTATATTTTCACATAATTTTTACTGCCTACAATGCTACGATTTACAGGACGAGTCACAGGATTATATAAAGAGACAACAATTGCATGAACTTGCCATGCTAAATTCCAATCTCAGAGAAGAGAGTCCCGGACCAAGTGGCAGTGTCTCTCCTTTCAATAGTGGTGGATTGAAACGTCCCAAGACTGGTCGTTGAGAAGTTCAGACATTCCATTTCTTGATCTCATATCCACGTAGCTACCTAAACTCGAGATATGAATAGAGAAAGAGAAAGACATTCCTTGCGCGGTTGGCGTTGTGGTTGGCTTGTGGATTTTATTTATTTTTCCAGCAGAAGAAACAGAAAGAAAGGGAATATATATATATATCATATACAGAAAGAATACATCTTGTGGGTTATAGTTGGATCTTTGGATTAATTTTTGGTCATGCCAGTGGTTATCAACTTCTTCTATTGGATTTATTTTTGTGTTTATTAATTGCTGTATGAAATATTCTATTACTGTCTCATAATTGTGCTAGTGGTTTGTAAGCCTATAAGTATTTTTCGAGTATAACCATAGACATTTCTTGTTTCCGATTTGGTGTTCAGTATCTATATTGGAGTTCCGACTAAAGTCGAATAAAGTATTGTAGTGCTTATTTTGTGGGGTGGCGCCTCCCAATATGATTTTCTCCATAATCATGATTCGAACTTGAGATTTCAGCCCTATACCGCCACCCCAATTCTTAGGAAGTATTGTAACTTTGATGTGGTCACTGGTTAGGGGCGGATCTAGGGAGTGGAAGGGTATTCACTTGAATCCTCTTAGCAAAAGTTTACATCGTATTCACAAGGTAATATAGTCTTTGATTGATTGTTTTAATGATTTAAGAGGTTCAAAATTTTTCATTCGAGGTTCTACGGTTAAATTTTGTACATTATTTTTTTATCTTTTGAACCCAATTATTTGCATATTATTATTATTAGATTTTTGTATATTTTCTTTGTAACTGCTTAAAATATATGGGGGAATATCTTTGGTATTTTTTTCCAAATATTCTACTATCTAGAGAAAATATCCCAAATAGAATAGCTTTGGTGGCTTAGACAAATCTTTTGTGATGTTGATGTTGTGGGTTCATGTATCATCATTCTACATTAGTAATTTGAGTTCGATTACAATCATACCACGTGAAATAAAATCAAGAAAAGAACAAAAATATGGAAACAACCTTAATTTTGACTTTCGACCGGTTTTGATACGAGAGATATGAAATAATTTATTTTTAATTTTAATTTTAAGATAAGTTTATTTTTATATTTTAAGTTGAATTAAAATTGTAGGATAACAATTTTAAAATTATGATATTATTTTTATCATATATTAAAGTAGAATAGTTAATTTCGAAATAAATAATAGCTATGAGCCTAGAACTGAACTCCAAAAATGTTACAATCAATGTTTGGACGGGTCTACAAGGCAGCATGTGCTGGTATTTTATACATGTTGCTTTCAAGTAGTTGAAATAATTCTTTTCTCCGTTTCATTTTTTATGATACATAAAACGAGTTTTTATGACATTTCTATATGTTGTTGAAACTTGAATAGGAGAAAATAATTCTACGACTTAATCTCACATATTAAGTTAAGATATTTTACGTATGTAAAAGTATTTTAAAATATTTGATATAAAATTAAAAATCATACATAAATCACAAAATTAATTAACCAATACTTTATTTATCATGCTCCTGTCTGATGACATGAATATATTAATTGCATAATTAGAGTAAGATGTAGAGTAGTAGAGTACTTATTGAGCAAATTAGAGAGAAAATTAAAGAGAGCGTGAATAATAATTTTTTGTATTGATTAAAAATAAAATAGTACAACATCATTTATAAGTAACTTAAATAAGAGATTGGTATTCGTCTCATAAATATTAAATTAAAAAACTAATTAAATATTTTGCAATCAATCTACGGTCTAAATTTAGAAGAGAAATAAATATTATGGAATATAAATTTAAACTAATGTTAACCCCTCTCACGAGCTCTAATTTTTTTTCTCTCTTGGTGACTCGAACTTACAACCTTAAATTTAAAGTAAAATTAATTATCATCCAAACAACTCCATCTTGTTATATTTATCACCAATTCAATAATAATAAAAACGATAGACCTAAATACTAATAAAATTCCTCTAATATAAAATATTTTAAATATTAAACTCAATAAAACTTAATCTCAGAATAAATGACTTGCATAATTAGTTGAAAGCCACCAACTTTGAGCCATATTGTAGTAGGTGCTGATTGATGACTGAAAAGGTCAAACCAACAACCATTTTTACCATTTTCCATCATTAAAATTCTACTCATTTTAGGCCCAGTGAGTGCAGTCATACCAACACCTATCATAAATCAAACTCGATCCGTGTTTCAATTTATTTGTCGTATTTTAATTTTTAAAATTTAAATAAAATTTTTATATATATTTTTAAATATTAATTATTATAACTTATATTATTTTAAATTTGAATCACGTAGAACAATAAATTAAAATTGAAACAATCGCACCACGACACCAAGGGTGGTTGGTTGGTTTGTTTGTTCTTAGTTTTGCTGCTACGTGCAAGTTTAAAATATATGCTTATTTTGGAGACCGTCCATTTGTCATATTCCCCTATTGTTTTTCTTTAACTTTGGCTCTGCCGCCTGTATTTTTCGTTTAGGTTATAAAGATTCCCACTTTCATGCAGATCCCCATTTTAGTCACTTTAGCCTAGTATAGCCGCTGCTGCTGCCATCTTTTTGTTCATCTGTGCAGCCACTGAACACATCTCTTCATAAAAGGTAACCCCTTTTACTTTTCTTGATTTATTGTTGCATCTTTTTTTGTTGTTGTGTGTATGTATAGATATTATTGTTTGTGTAAAAGAAAGAGTCTTTCTTGATCTTTAAGTGAATCTGAATCTTTGTTTGTTGATGTGATGAATAATATAGCTATTGCATTCTATTTTCTTATTTTATTAGGTTGGTTGGTAGAAAATGGTGGCGATGTCTCAGCTTCGTTGTTCTCCTCTTACGGGTTACTATCATAGTCATAATCAAAGTCGTGATCTTTCTGGTGTTTCAGCCAGATTTTGTGATAATAGGGTCTGTTTTAATCCTTTGAAAACTGGGGATGTTGTGTTTAAACAATTGGATCATCTGAAGTATCAAGTTCCTTGTGTTGGTGTTGGTGGAGGTGATGGAGGAAGTGGTGGGATTGGAAGGGGTAGTGGGGGTGGTGGGGGTGATTGGAGTAAAGGTGGAGATTCAGATGATTCAAAGTCTTCTTGGGATGGGATTGGACCAATTGGTGCTTTTGTTAATGGATGGAGATCAAGGGTGGCTGCAGATCCACAGTTTCCTTTTAAGGTTCTTATGGAGGAATTGGTTGGTGTAAGTGCTAATGTTCTTGGAGATATGGCATCAAGGCCTAATTTTGGGCTTAATGAATTAGATTTTGTGTTTTCGACGCTTGTTGTTGGTTCGATTATGAATTTTGTGTTGATGTATCTGTTGGCACCAACGGCATCTGCTTCGATCCAAACTCTTCCTTTGATGTTCTCCAATTGTCCACCGAGCCACATGTTTCAGTCTGGTTCTTATGGTTTATTGAGTAGGCTTGGTACATTTGTGTACAAAGGAACTCAGTTTGCTGCAGTTGGATTTGCAGCAGGGCTTGTTGGGACTGCATTATCTAATGGTTTAATCAAGTTGAGGAAGAAGATGGATCCGAATTTCGAAACACCAAACAAGCCACCTCCTACACTTTTGAATGCAGCAACATGGGCAATACATATGGGTATCAGTAGTAATTTAAGATATCAAACACTTAACGGTGTTGAGTTTGTGCTAGATAAAGGTCTTCCTCCTTTGGTATTTAAGACCTCGGTTATTGCTTTGAGATGCGCGAATAACATTCTTGGGGGAATGACATTCGTCATGTTAGCAAAGCTCACAGGATCACAGAAAGCAGATAAACCAGATGAAGGAAAGGTTGTTCGCGTTGAAGACACACTAGTTGGAGAGAAAGAAAGGTTGCTGGACCAGAATGACAGTATACATACCCCTGATGCTGCTTCAAAGTGATTATCAATATTTGTTTCAAATACACACCAATCCAAAACCGGCTCCCTCTCTCCCTCCCGGTAGAGACATTTACCCGCTATTCTCTTACTATGATCTATAAATAAAAATGAACTTTGCTGTCTTTTTAGTCCAAGAAATAGTCTTTCTGACTTCTTGTAGGAGCTTGGAGTGTGTCAGCCATGTCTAACAAAACAGGAGTTTGCTCATATTGATTCGCGGATTTGTTTTCTGTTCCTTTGTGTGGTTTACGATGACATGTTATGTGATCTAAAGATAACATTACTTCAAAACTAACGAGTTTTCCCTGTTTTGTTGTACTATCATGGTAGCCATAGCTTAGATAACATTTCTATTTCTGGTAATGATGTTGGATTGATTACAATAGGGTTCATCATTTATAAAGACTAAAAAAAAAATCGACCTTTTATATACAGTGTGATTTTCTGGCGATGAACCCCCTTCCGCCCCTTTAGCTCTGTCATTGTCTGCTTGTTGTCAGTTGTTTTAAGGAATTGGTTGGTGCAAGTCCTTGCAGACAAATAGAAGTACCTATCTCAGTCCATTTTGTAGCAGAGTTTTGGATTCTGATAGCATACACATAGTGTCAGAACTCAGAAGGCTATCATCATAAAGAGATTTTTGTTAACAAATCCTTGAAATATACATATATAAAACATAAGCTATATGGGTATAACTCACTATTCTACATGCTTTTTTTAGTACAAAAGATGAACAACTATCGTCTCTATTCTGTTAGCGAGGCATGGTAAGACTGACACCACTGATACTGTAAGCTCCAGACACATTGGAGGACGATAAAAACGCGTCCTTGCTAGTGCAATCAGAAAATGAAGACGATGTCTTTGGTTCGTTAAATTTTGCTTTAGAATCTACTGAATCAGCGTCAATATCTGGCATCATATTGAGAATAGACTGAATAGTTTCCAGCTCCCTGACCACATCTAACATTGAAGGTCTGTCTTCCGGTTTGTCTTCGCAACACTTGAGGGCCAAAGCTACAAACTTTTCCACACATTCAGAAGGATAAGATCCCATTGTACTGTCCATAACTGAGAACATCTTCTCAGAGCCATGAGCCAAATTTACCTGCCATTGATGGTACAAGGGACTATTAAACACGGTGGAGCTAGATTCGAGGTGTGAAGCATCATAGCAGAAATGGAAGGAAAGATCGCGTAAAAAATATGTTCACATTGCCCTTCTCTGGCCAGAGGACGCACCATAAAAGATGAGTTCTATAACATACATATGTAAAATCAATATCAACAAAAGATTAATTCTAAGTGCGACATGTAACTAAGAGCATTACAAGTTTAATTCATGAATCTGCCTCTATCCCTACACTTGCATCAGTCAGGAGTATTTCACATCATATGCGCGGATAAATCATCTATCAAACATATGCACGCGATAAGACATGGAAATCAGGAAGTTAACAATGAGAGAAATACCTCACGGACAATATTTTTTCCATGTGAGATGGGACGCATTCCAGTTAAGATTTCTAGAAACACAACTCCAAGGCTATAAACATCACTTTTATCTGTCAATTTACGGGTCAAGAAGTATTCGGGATCTAGATAACCCTGCATATACAAGTAGAGTCTCAATACATCAAATTTAAATGATACGAGTGAGGTCAAGTAGAACATAATGATGTGACTTACAGGTGTTCCCTTCACAATAGTTGAAACATGATTAGGTAGTACACCTTCATCATCCTGCACAGGTGCAAGCCTAGACAATCCAAAATCAGCAACTTTAGCTGTCATTTTTGAGTCAAGAAGAATATTGCTGGCTTTGATATCCCTATGGAATATTGGTGGATGAGCTTCTGTATGAAGGTAAAGAATGCCCTTTGCTGCACCTAGTACAATCTCCAATCTTGTAGCAAACGACAAGGCTCCTTTACAATTAGCTGTCAAAAAATGATATCAAGTGTTACAACAACAGTAACATACTTGTAGTCCCACAAACTGGGGTCTAGGGAGGCTAGAGTATACGTAGACCTTACCCCTACCTTAGAGATACAGAGGTTGTTTCTGATAGATCATTGACTCAAGGAAAAAAAAGTCCAAAGCAGTCCAGAAAAAGAAGTACAAGAAACAACACATTGTAACAAAAACAACAGATAGTAACGGAGCATTAACTACAAGAAAATAATCTAGATTAGGTGATATCCATATAGACATACAGTTATTAGATCAAATTTTGCTTCTTGACATCTGATCTCCATCTATAGACTTAAAAAAAACAATGTTTAAGAGCATATATTACCAGTCTACTGTACCAGTCCAAAGATACTGCTACTATTTGTTTAAGGAACATAGAACAGTGGCCTAGTGGCGGTAACTTGGAGTAACAAACTCGGTAATCAAAGTTGGTGAGCCATCTTCCTATACCTTGGAGGGTGGAGTTATCTGATATTTGTGCTAGTGGGAGGTAGCACGTATTTAATAGATTAGTCAAAGCACAAGCAAGTTAGCTTACACAACATAATTATTAGAAGAATGATAAATATCAAATTCCTCTCCTGGCTCTATAGCTTCCCTAACCGAAAATAAAGCAGATGAAGATGATGGATCAGAATGAACCAGGGAACTGTTTCCTTACCAGAAAGCCAGTTTCGCAAAGTTCCATTGCACATGAATTCATAAACCAGCATCTGCAAATACATAAACAGGAACATGCTAATTGCTTCACATGGATGATATACTAAAGAGATGTCAGAACGAATAACAAAAGATTGCTACGGAGCAAAAAGAAGCTATAGCATACAATGTGAGCCAGAACTACTCATATGGCCGAGGAAAGGATCAACATGATGAATTGCATGTTAATGAGTAGATTCAAAAAGATTTGAGATTTTGAAGTTTTGAGGTTTATCATACCTGTTCTCCTTCTTCATCACAGTACCCTAGCAATGAAACTAGATTCCGGTGATGTACCCTTGATAACAAAGATATCTCAGTCAAGAATTCCTTCTGCCCTTGTACTGATCCTTCTTTTGCTCGTTTGATAGCAACAATTGTTTTGTCAGCTAAAATTCCCTTAAATACAGCCCCATATCCTCCTTCACCAACTTGATTTGAGTGATTAAAGTTGTTAGTGGCCAAGGTCATTTCTCTAAAAGTGAAGCTTCTAAGGCCGTCCAATTTTATAGAGAGCTTTGCGGCTGGCATTATGAAATTAAACATTTTATGCTCGTCAATTTTGCCAAAAGAATTGAAAGAAACATATTCTTATGAAGTAAAGGTAGCTTATAGCCAAAATGAGAGAACTTACACAGCCGTTTCCTTGATAGGATGCTTCGGTATTTGGTATGCCGTTTTTTGATTAACACAGTTAAAATTGCTGAAACAAATGCAGCAAAAACACCTGATACAACGATAGCTATGATAGCACCTTTGTTTTTATGTTTAGCTTGAATATCAGGATTTACTGCAGAAAAACACGGATCATATGAAAACCAAAATTCTGAGGAAAGAAGATATTAATCATGATAACAAAGATCAACCATAAAGGCTGAGAACTTACAGTAGGAATAAGGTCCCTCCAGAGTGAAACTAAGGAGCTCATAAGGTCCAAAAAGGTCAACTACAGAGATTTCCCAATATTGCAAAATGTCGCTGATACGGATGACCTCACTTTTATTAAATGTACTGACCCCAACTACTGGGAAAAGCTTCAATTGCATTCGTAGACGAGGTCCTTCTTCCCAATAATTTGACTCAATCAACATTTGGTAAAGGTCCAAACGAAGATCTCTAGTCATATACTGCTCAAAATGACGCACATATGGATCAAAGTAAGAAAAACTAGGACTTTTCAGCCGCCAGCCAACTATGAGAGGTGAGGCACAAGTGCAAGGAACAGGTGAGTTTGGAACATATTCATAATAGTTATCCTTTGGGCATGCAGCAATAGGACAAGCACCAGTTACAATCACTGAGTTGTTCGTCTTATGTTCTGCTCCGGCTTCAGAGCCACAGAACTTGACGATGTTTCTTACATTCTCATTTCTGCAGACAGGATTGCCCTGCAACCTGAAAATTGTCTGATAATGTTAGGAGCAGAGGAACCGCCAAAAGTTAGTACAAATCACTTACTGAAGCACATAATGTCTTGTATGATTGAAAATGTGGATATGAAGTGATAGCCAGATCATAAAATAGTAATTTAATGGCTTATCTTAGGTTTTGTGGATGGAAAGAAAAACCTTACCTTAGAGTGACATTCAGAGGAGGTTCAAGAGTACCCGAAATGTCCGAAAGTGAATTATTCCGAAGATCACTAGGTTTGCAAAGAAGATAGAAGGGTTAGTAAGACTCCTCTATATAAATCCAGACTTCTGTGTAAATGATAGTACATCTCATATCAGATATTTGATGTTACAATTTAGCTTCAGGTCTTACATCAACAGCGATGACGTTGAAGTTGACTTGTTTTGCCAAATGTCAGTAGAAAAGGAACCATTCAAAAGGTTGTTATCCATTGTCCTGTGACAAGTCCGTCGGATCAATTTGTTATACACAAAATTGAGCTTTGAAATGTTAAAGAAACAGTACTAAAGAGAAAGTATTACAAGACACAGTGAAGATCCTCACAGTTTCTGCAACAAAGGAAGAGATGAAAAACTCTTCGGAATAGATCCATCAAGACGATTGTGTGACAGAATGCTGCATGAGAATGTACCACAACACATTAGATTAGGGAAAAACACAGAAAAAACATAGAGAAATGTGCAATCTGTAGTTATGGATGTAGGGCCTAACTCAACCCAAAGGCTAGCTCTTTAGTAATGTTTCTTAAAGGGCTGATGTAAAACTCTTCAGAATATGAGATAATGAACTAACACAATATGGCTGAACTAAGACGCTAAATGTATGAAGAATTCTGTAGCATGAAATAGAAAGCATACATAGCTGTCATATTGTTGGAAAGCTTATCTGGTAGAGATCCAGAGAGTTGATTCCAGCTGAGATCACTGTACAAAGAGTAAGCAAGAATTGTTAACATTTTAGAAGGTCTTATAATCATGTAGCATGAAGTATAAAGGTCACAAATCAAAGGGAACAGAAGAAGCAATTTCAAAACTTGAACTTACAGATAGTGTAGACTCGGTACTCTGCTAAGATCAGGAATGGATCCTTGCAATGTGCAATTTCTGAGACTTCTGCAATATTATCAGAAGCATTGAATCTCCATTTGATTAGGTGACGGTAGTATTCAACAATTACGTCTTATTTTATCTACCTGACCCGTCATAATAAGATGTACTGAACATTCTCTCGTTCATATACATTGTGCACAATGAAGATATGCTTATGTTTGTACATATTCTTTACTATTGCTGTCCTTCAAACGTAAAACTTATAATGCCGAGTCATAGAGAATAAGAGAAGAACAAAAGTGAGGGACATTTCAAGGAGCACTTACAGTTTCACTAATGAGGACATGTTCCCATAAGAAGCTGGAATCTCGGAACAGCTGAAATTATTGTTATCAAGTTGTCTGCATAAGAAAATTCAGAACTTTCATCATAAATTTCAACCCATGGACTTCTCAGTGGAACTGCAAATGGCATAAAAGTTATTGTATGACAAGGATTACTATATTTGTCTTGTGTAAAATCAATTTTTTATCATTGGATACTACAAGCAAAGATCATCAATGAATATTATAATCAACAGAAAGATCTGACGATGATAATTAGAGGGTCTGAGGATAGATCTGTAACGAAATGTTCTCAGCTTCAGTTGTTCGATCATTTGGCCAATAACGCCACTTCAACTAAGACAAACATAGACAGTCTCACTCATAGGTAGTAAGAAATCAGCATTCCTTCAAATTTATAACTAGTTAATTCAGAAAGTTCAGTTTAAAGTTGCCTCTGAATAACAATTGTTTTTTGTAACAGTATAGTTATACTCTTGAGCAAAATATCAGCTAATGAAAGTTGCATTTGAGGTTGAATATATGCATATTATATATGTGTATGTGAGTAGGGACATACATAATTCGAAGACGCGGTAGTATTGAAAACTCAGGAGGAAGGTATCCTGAAAGATTGTTGTTGTCCATAAGCCTGTTGACAAAAATAAGTATCATCAC
Organism: Solanum neorickii; assembly: GCA_027704865.1. Classification (NCBI taxonomy): domain Eukaryota; kingdom Viridiplantae; phylum Streptophyta; class Magnoliopsida; order Solanales; family Solanaceae; genus Solanum; species Solanum neorickii. The sequence goes on from JAKWJC010000372.1 coordinate 52,382,529, forward strand.
AAAACATTACTTTGTTAGTTTACAGGCATCAGCAGTAAAAAAAGGTCATTTTAGAAGTTACAAAAATGTGCTTCACTCAACCCTCTACTGGGATTATGCATGTCTATTGAAGAAGAGAAACTAAGAAACTTACATGTGAAGCAGAGTGGACAAATTGGAAAGCTCGGGCGGGATTTGTCCAATCAGTGTGTTGTTGTTGAAGTGGCTGTAGACACATGATATATCACATAAGATTACAAAGGTAGAACCTTAGACTTGTTCCATTGTTTAAAACAATCAAATGAGTTGCACTTACATATGTTGGACACTGTTTAAATTGGAAAAGGATTTAGGAATTCTTCCGGAAATCTGGTTCTCGTCTATCTGGAATATTCTCAGGTTTGGAAGATACCCAAGTCTATCAGATAAAGATCCTGAAAGTTTGTTTCCAGTCAAGAGCCTGCATGAACATAATTCCGAAGGGATTAATCCAATAAACCTAGTCATGATCTTTCCAAGCATTAGGCTTTACGTCTTGAAACAATCTTACATTAAGCACAATTTTCAGGAGAAATTCAAGAAAAAAAAATGTTCCTCTATGCTATTCAGTGGCAGATGAAGCATGTAATTAACAGATTCAACTGAACTCGATATTTTCAACACAGTGGCAAGAATGTAAAGATTGGAACCTTCAAACTTAAAATCATAAATCCACCTGTTCTATCCAACATAAAGTATATCACCGTCATAGCCAAATGATTATCGAGATCTCCTAGATGAGATGTTTCAGGGTTCAAAGCATTCGGGGAAACATGTAGCGTGACTACAAAATCAAGAAGATGGGGCCAAAAAAAAAAATGGATCAAATTTCGTTCAACTTACAAAAGTTTCAGAGACTTGATGTCTCCGATTTCTTCCGGTATACTCCCAGTCAAATCATTCCACATGAAATTCCTTTCAGAAAGATAATTATAAAGATAATAATAAGTTAAATAGATAGAAAAATCAGTAAAACTCTACTATATTAATATCAAAATATCTGTACAATGTAGTAATATGTGTAACAACTCACAGAAAATGAAGTTGAGATAGTTGTCCAAGCTCAGGTGTTAAACTTCCAGAAAGATTCATAGCCATCATACGGCTGCACAAAGGGGGAATATAATATGCTTAATGCGTCATGCATCGCCCTCACACAAGAATACAAGATAGTCATAGTAGTAAAGACACATAGAGTTTACAACTAAGTGCTCTAATTTACGAGTCAACTTGGTTTTGATGATCAACAAACAACTACGAAAGAACCAGGTCCCTTGGAGATACTAGTTATACTGCTAACTCGATTGCAGGAGTATTATGCAGATACCGAAAAAACCAAGTCTCTTTTTTTTGCTGTTAATGCTAGAGGAACTCCAACTTGAAACATAGTGAAAGGTAGTTTCTTAACCACAATCAAAAGCAAAGGGGTAAAATTTAGACCTCTTTCCTGATATATTCTTACATGTGAAATCCACCACACTGGAACTCGATTAAAGATAAGATTTTCTAAACATCAAGGTATTTTTATGGCCTAAAGTAGAGGGTACGTACAGAGTCAAGGTTGGTTCGGGTTTTTCAAACACCAACCCAAGCTTTGCTAGAGTAAATTGGCTTTGAATCTACCTAATTACAACAACAACAACAACATACTTAGTGAAATCCCCGGCTTCGAGAGGGTAGAGTGTATGCAAGTCTTACCACAACCTCGTGAAGATGGAGAGGTTGTTTCCGAAAGACGGCTCAAGTGGTATAAAGAAGAAGAAAACATAACAACTAGTAAGAGAGAAGAATATAATAACATACAGTTCCTTGACATGCAAGTAGCCATTGGCTCCAACTTTGTTGAAACAATGAATTCCTGTCCAGTTAGATGTACATGGATCGCCCTTCTCCCAATCTTCTAGGTAGTTCATATTATCAACCAAACCATTCTTTATAGATACCAAAGCTGACACTGCAAAAAGAACGACAGATTTCTAAATTTGAATACAACTTAACTAGAATAACAAACTTTTATAAGCCACTATGCATGTTGAAGACCACAACTTTCAAAAACTTTATAGACACACGAATGTTACGAAATCTTCAAAGATTATAAGTTTCAAAAGATTTCATTTTTTTCCTTAAATTTTATGTTTAATTAAATTACGTCATACTATTAAATGGAACCGAAGGAGTAATATTAACGAATTGTGAAATACAAGAATTAGAGAGAAGGAACTAAACTCAGTCCAGACTCTGGAGAGCTAAAAATGTTATTTTGGCCATAAATTTTCATCCTGAACTCCCGAAAACATGTTTAGCCATAAAATTTCGAATTTTCAAGAATTTTGAAAAACAACAAAAAGGTGTTCACTCCAAATTTACTCACAAAAAAAAGTCAAAAACAACTCTAGTTTGTATTCATGACCAAACACAACTCCACCAAATTTTCAAATATCATTTTTTTCACTTTGAAAACAAAAAACCAACTTTTTTTTTTTTTACAAATTTCACAATGAAATATTGACAACATATCAAAAATTGAGATTCAGATCCTCTCCATTTTCATTTCCTCAAGTTTTTCCTTGGATGAATTAAATGACACATACACAATTTTTTCCAAGTTTTAAATTGTAAAAAAAAATGTACCTATCTAGCTACTTAGATACTTAATTTTACAAAATTAAAACAGTTTATACATCCCCAAACATATATAAATTAATCAAAAATTGACTAGGTATATATACCTTCAGCAGGATCAGTAATTTGAGCAACTGTAAACTTAATCACAAAACAACAATAAATTGCTGTTATTGTAAAAACATATCCACAATATCTTACTCCTTCCATCTTCAACCAATCCCCTACATAAACAAATTATTTAATTAGCCACTTTCAATTTAACCCAGATACATTCATGTATTGAACATATATAAAAGAGTACCATATAATTGTGTGACATATGTATATTTAAAAAAAAAATTACTTCTTAATTCATCCCCCAATGGTAATTTAACAACTATTCAAGTAGTGAATTCAGATAAACTCGATGTGAAAGTACTGAATTCAGATAAACTCGCGAAAAAAAATAGAGATAAATTTACCTTTGTTTTTTTCTCTTCTTAGCTGCAAAAAATCCCAAAAGTAAAGTCAAATGGGATTTTATATATATGTCTTAATATTAAAAAGAAAAAGATTTATTAAGGTTGGAGTAGTTGAGGCTAGTAAGTAGTCATTATTGTAGTTGTAGATGCTTAAAAATTTTGGATTTGGAGAGAGTGGGATAAATATTGAAACTATATATTATAATAATATTATGCATGTGTTTTGGTATCAGTCATATATTTTTTTAAGTCATTTTCAGTATTTGGTAATTACCAAAACAGTATTTTTAAAGAAAAAATTCAGTTTAGTTTGTTATTACTATAGTTATTAGTCCCTCCATTTACTTTTTGTTTTAAATTATGTTGTTTAGATTAATTTTACAAGATATTTATCACCTTTTATTTATATCAGAATAATTTTTTTCACTGAAGTTGGGATAAATAGGAAGAATTAGCTAGCATTTTTGTCTTTGTAGGTATTAGTCTTTATTCATTCTTACTTTTTCGCTATTTTTTAAAAATAGATTTTTACTTTTAATTGTATCTTTTTAACTGATAAAAAAAAGATAATTCTTTTTTTATATATTTTATTGCTCAACATCATTTGCTTATTTCCCAGATCATTTCTCAAGATCTAAGACGATACATCAACTAATATGAATATTATGGTAAAACACTCATAGTAATAATTATTTTCTCTGTTCTATTTTATATGATTTACTTTCCTTTTTAATCGATTTTAAAAAAAAATAACACATTTATATACTAAATAACAATTTAACTTGAAAATATATTTATTTCACGGTTACTGAAATAATTTACAGTCAAATAAATATCTTTAACTTATTTAAAACCAAAAATTTTGAAAGTCTTTCTTTGTTTAACTTCACGTCAAGTTAAACAAACTCATACAAAATAAAACGAATTGAAATATTTTTTTAAGGGGTATTATAAAATAAAAAATAGACACGTAAAATTGAACAATGGAATAATAACTATATTAATGATTGTTTATAGCCCACAAATATATATGTTAACATAATGCCAGACTTATTCCAGATCACTTTTGTAATTAAAGAACTTAGGTAACACATGAGTTTAGGTGAGAAATAGATGGCAATTGCATAATGGTCTTTGTCATGATTTGTTCAACATTAAATACAAAAACCAAAAGTGTGATATATAGATAAAGAGATACAGCAAAAGAGAAGTCGTCAAAGAGTTGATATATTTAGCAAAAAATGATGACTTATTTGGTATTTGGATTATATATAGGAGACATTAAAAAGTAATTGAAGTCTTTTTGTGCCGTTGGCTGGTGGAGGATGCTGCTAGCCGACAATTGTTCCTTTTTCCTTTTTAAAAATAGCGGTAGGCGAAAGGAAAAGAAGATACGCAGTTAGGTAAAAATTTCATATAATCAATTAAACTCAGAGATGTGAAAAATGGTGGAATCAGAATTGTCTAACATTTATTTTATACTAGTTCTTGAATACGTATGTTACACGTGTATCTCATGTTATTTAATATCAAACATTTCAAATGATATAATTATTTTAGAATAATTGATGCATTATACAATATTTAAAGGGTAAAAATGATGTTTCTGGTAAAATATTCAACTAAGGTTGCAACTTGCAAAGATTAATAGAGTTTGAAGGATTTCTGATTGTATTGATAAAAACTTTCTATTTTAATCAAGTGAGGTACACTACATTTATTGGTAAAAAAAAGATTACTATTTCAATTATATGATTTGTCAAGATTGTCAGATGTCTAACACTATATTTCCATACAAATAAAAGAAGTTAATTAAACAAAGCAATATATCAATAAGAAAAAAAAATGACCAATGAATAAAAGATTACATAAGAACTATAAGATGTGAAAATATAGAGTGTAATGGACTAATATTTTCTATTCAGTTTATAAAGAGAGAAATTGTGTATATGAAAAGTTGTGAATGAATGTATTTAATTGTAGAAGCTAAAAAGTTTAGCAATTAAAGTCATTAAAAAGTGAAAAATAATAAATTGTGACATCTAACCATGTATTCTCTTCAATTAAATATTAAAAAGTGAAAAATAATAAATTGTAACATCTAACCGTGTATTCTCTTCAATTAAATATTTATATTGTATGAATCTCTCCATATGCTCTAATGTTTAAGTTTTTATAATCTAAAATCGTAATTGTTTTAAGTGCTCAAATTCAGCAATTAAGAAGAAAAATTGTTAATGCAACTCAATAATAATGCCAAAAGGAATACTCATAAATGCACTTCAAATTATTACGGTAACATTTTAGTGGTATGTAAAAAGTTTTTTGTTATATATGAAACTTAAATTACTATTTAATAATAATAATAATAATAATAATAATAATAATAATAATAATATAATGGTATTATTGTAGTAACTCAACTATATAGGATTATTTTGATATTTCAACTTTCGACTTTTTTGTTCCCACATATATGATACATAAATGTCTATAGGATTTTGATGAAATCTCTTTACTTCTACTTGACTTTGTCCTTGATTTTGGATCGAGACTTGAATTTATACATTCTACTCTACTTTTTGTATTTATGAGAAATAAAAAGACTTTCTCGTCTAAATATTAAAATAATCAAAACGATTAAGAGTAAGCTAATTTACGTCCGATCTTTTTTTAAACTATTATATAATTGAAACTTATATATTCTCTACTAAGATACTAAGATGGTAATATCTATGGCATTCATTTGATTTAATATAGAAAATATCACTTAATAGTTTTATTCGAATATATATATATATATATATATATATATATATATATATATATATATATATAAAATGGTCAAATATTTGAGCAAGGGGTATTGAGTCAATGTGGCTGCGCTATTGCTTGGACGGTATGAATTTAAATTAATCTAAATTAAATAATTAATATCAAATATTGAATGAAAAATAATAATTAAAAACTAGATAAAAAAATTAAAATATAAATACAAGAGAAAGAGACGGAGATAGATACTAGATAGATTGAGTAAATTATCAATGGGGAGGATGACTAATTTGTTATTGTCCAACTTCACACGTAGGGGTAATTAATGTTTTACGGCTAAATATTAATTTAATGACGAAAATTTAGTAAGATTTTTAAATCGTATGATAATGTGTAATGATATATATATATATATATATATATATATTTATTTATTTATTTGATTGTGTCATGTATATTGAGTAGAATTATAAAAAAGGAGGATGACTATTTTGTTATTGTCCAACCTCACACATAGGGGGTAATTAATGTTCTATCGCTAAATATCAATTTAATGATGAAAATTTTAGTAAGATTTCTAAATCGTATGATAATGTGTAATGATATATATTGTTGATAAGATATTATATATATAATTAATTAATCAGTATTTGAAATTTAGTCATCAAATAATTTGAAATCGCAAATCTTTTGATAACATATATTTGTCTTTGATTGTGTCATCAATATTGAATAGAAATATCAAAACGGGGAATGACTATTTTATTATTGTCCGACCTCACACAGAAGGGTGGTTAATGTCTAAAGCTAAAAATTAATTTTGTGACGAAGATTTTAGTAAGAATCCCTTGTATCATGTACGATTGACATATGTTGTTGATAGGATATTATATAATTAATTAATTAATCAGTATTTGAAATTCATTCATCAACTAATTTGAAATCGTAGATCTTTTAATAACATTTGTCTTTGATTGAGTCATCTATCTAGATTGAATAGAATTATCAAATGGGAGGATGACTATTTACCTTACACAGAGGGATAGTTAATGTTCTAAAGCTAAATATTAATTTGATGACGAAGATTTTAGATATTAATTTGATGACGAAGATTTTAGTAAAATTTCCTAAATCATATCATGTTCGATTGACATATATAATTGATGAGATATTATTTATATAATAAATTAATCAATATTTGAAATTCAGTCATCAACCAATTTGAAATTGCAAACCTCTTGATAACATTTGTCTTTGATTGAGTCATGAGTAGAATTATCAAATGAGAGGATGACTATTTTGTTATTGTCTAACCTTACACGGAGGGGTAGTTAATATCTGAAAGCCAAATATCAATTTGATGACGAACTTTTTTGAACAAATTTCTAAATTGAATCATGTATGATGACATATATTATTGATAAGATATACATGTAAAAGGTTTATCGAATGGGTAAGAAAAAATTTGATCTAGTCAATTCAAGTTCAAGACCACCTTTATGAAGCAAAACCTATACTTCTGACCCACTTCATGCCAAAAGTAATTAAACGGTGAATGATTATAGATATATATATTGGTAACGCTTAGAATATTTATATAATTAACACTTCAATTTATAGGAGAAAATAATGAAAGGAACTTTATAATTATTTTTTACTTCAGGATTTGTAATATAAAGACGAGAAGAATTATGTTTGATATTGGTTGAGTGTCTTCATCTTTTCTTGTTTGCTTTCTGAGAATGTATTTTAGTTAACTTAATTGCGTTTGAGTTATTTTTATTTGAAAAATATCATAACTTTTTTACCTACGACACAAATTTTATACAAAAATAAGAACAAACGTATGATGTACGTTTTCAAAATCGATTAAAAAAACCATAAGATAAAATCGAGTCCGAAGCCTAAAGGGTAAAAAGTGTTAACAAAAATTCTAAAACGGTATATGAAATTTCTTTTTAACCAAAAGGGCAAAATCGCTCGCGAAGTAGAGATTTTGTCCATTGGAAAAAGCGATTTTGTTAAATTTGATTTTTTTTAAAAAAAAAAATTATAAAAAAATCGCTCCCTCGGGAGCGATTTTCAATTTTCAAAAATTTTCTTTTATAAGTCGCTGCTTATGCAGCGACATACCTTAAATTATTATTAATTTTTACTTTTTGCTTCTTTTATTTTAAAAATGTTTAAATAAAAAAATTATTTTAAAATTAAATTGCTGCGATTTTTAATTATTTTTTTTTTAATTTTTAAAAATTAAATCACTAAAAAAATTTGATTTAAAATCGCTGCCTTGCAACGATTAAGTTTTTTAAAAAAAATTAAAAATTTTAATTAAAAATCACTGCCTTGGCAGCTATTTGATTTACAAAAAAAAAAATTGATTTAAACTTTTTTTATAAAAAGAAAAGCAAAAAATATTAATTAAAAAAAAATTATACATAAGTCGCTGCCTCAGCAACGACATATAAAAGAAAGTATTAAAAAAAGATTTTTATTTTGAAAATCGCTCCAGAGGGAGCGATTTTTGTCATAATTTTTTTTTTTAAAAAAAAAGCAAATTTAACAAATCGCTGCTATAGTAGCGATTTTGTTTTTTTCAATGGACAAAATCGCTACTTCGCGAGCGATTTTGCCCTTTTGATTAAAAAGAAATTTCATATACCGTTTTGAAATTTTTATTAACATTTTTTACCTTTTAGGCTCCGGACTCAGATAAAATCTAGTCAGTCATATTCTGATACAAAATTTTCCTTATCCTTTTCAACCTCTTATTTTATTTGGGTTGAATTACATTTATTGATATTATCAATTTTCAATAAATAGTCTATTATCTATGTTGGATTAACGATTTAAACAAATATGTCTTGGTTCATATGTATTTTGGAAGTTAATTTTAAGGACATATTTAAAAATATAACTATGTAAATAAAACATATATTATTTTTTATTATTAGTTTGAGCTGAAATTATCATAATATTAAGTAATTTAATTGGTTTATAAAAAAATACAGAAAAAACATATTAAAGAGATAACTAAATGAATAAAAATGTATTATCTTTCTATAATAATTCAAACTTTTGGAAGAAATGTACATACAATTTAACATGCTTGGACTCTTTCTTTTTATTTCTTATCCGATGTTCGATATCCACATTGAAGACTGATTAAATTTTACTGGTTTGATATTCCAACTAAATTTAGATTTACAAGGAGAAGACCCACAGTGGGAGGTAAAACGCTCTCTAACAAAGACGACCTCGTACATAAGGGGACTCAAACTGAAGACCTCTTGATTAAGGATAAAATAATACTTACCACTCCACCACGACCCTCGGTTACTTTTGACTCTTTCAATCTCTTCTTTTTCCTTTTTTTTTTTGTTTATTTGTTTAAGCTTTGAAAATGGTATTTCCACACTGCACATACACTCCGGTCCTAAATGTTCTTCCTTCTTTTCAATGCATTTATTTAAAATATAAATAATAATTTAATACAATCATTTCTTTGTAGTCCTTAATGAGTGTGAAGTTACTAATATCTTCAAAAATAATAGATTTTTCACATATAGCCACTAAATATTAGTTTAATTATTCTTCATAACTATAGTTTGATAATTACAATTCGTAGCTACATGTGATAGGGAGGAGAGAGGCGAACGAGACTGTGAGAGAGAGGAGAGGCGAGAGAGAGCAAAAAGTGGGAAAGAGGTGAATTGTATATGTTTATTGGTTAGATAATTGTATATTATACATATGTATTTGTATATATGACAAGCGAGATTGGTAGAGAGAGGAGAGAGCCGAGCGAGATTGGGAGAGGGAGGAGAGAGGAGAGAGAGAGAGAAGTCAGAGAGTGGAAGATCGAGAGATGAATTGTATATGTATATTGGTTATATAATTGTATATTATACATATGCATTGTATAAAAAGCAAACGAGATTGAGAGAGAGAGAGGAGAGAGACGAACAAGACTGGGAGAGGGATGAGAGAGGCGAGCGAGAGAGTGAGAGAGAGAGAGAGGCAAATTGTATATATATACTGATTAGATAATTATATATTATACATATGTATTTGTATATTATGACGAATTATACATATACACATATAGCTAGTTATACAAACTCGAAGTCAGCCCACATAATAATGTATAATGTTAGTCGTGAGTGGTAATTATAGCAAACTATAGCTATGATGAGTAATTAAGTAGTATAAGTTTGTTTAACCGCGTAATTTTTCCAAAAATATTCTATATCCTGTATTTAGTATGAGGAAATATTTTCTCCTTAAAATGAGTGAATAATTATTTTTTCATGTTAATAAGTAAGTGAATATATTATTCAAAATGTTTGTATATAATATTATACATATAAAATGGAAGAAGGGGAAGGTGGGTGGGTGGGTGGGTGGGTGGGTTGGGATTTCACTTTATATTGATTATATACTATTTATTATTCCTCCCACTTTTGGGGTAGGGGTGATGGTGAAGGTGGGATCATTAATGTAGAATGTCATTATAGAATTAATATACAGATTATGAAGCAAAGACATTGGATGACACAAATAGAAAGTAGTTAATAATAATCTCCAAAGGGAAAATAAAGGATGTAGTAACATAACCATTTGACAATAGGTAAAAATGATGTGACGATATAAAAATTGTTTACGCTGACGGTATATTCCGTAAACAAGAGGGCATATCTAATGGAAAACAACATCATCATATGGATTATATACAAGTCTTTTCATGGTCTCAGAGTTGATTCAACCTGCTTATAATACATATATGTACATTACATACCTCAGACTAAAATGTGAAACTTCTAATACTTCACAATCTGACCATTAACATGTTGGTAAATGAAGGGTATATAGCAAGTGATTAAGCGCATCAACGAGGCCTGATGGTGGGAATGACACCGCTCACAAGCTCAATTCCTTCCATAGTTGTGTAGGTGGTAGTGTGTCTGGAATAAGTTGAAGTTGGTGGTGATGATGACATTCCAGACGTGGAAACATCTGTATCTGGTGGAATATTATTGTCGAATACAGCTGGAAGCATGTAAGTGATGTCCTCTAACTCTCTCACCACCTCCAGCATTAAAGGTCTATCCTTTTGTTCATCCAGTGAACACCTGAGAGCCAAATCCAGGAATTTCTTGACACAATCTGAGGAATATGGACCTATACCCTTGTCGATAATAGAAGACATCATCCCTGATTCACATGCTGCATTCACCTGTCATTGGTTCAAAGAAAACTTTTTCTTACTCTGTTCGTCCAAAAAGAATGACACTTCAAACTATTTAAGGAGTCCAACAGTTTTGTTGAGCTTTAATTCTGAGAAATGAGAAGTCAATGCTTGATTCACCTCGAAAAATAGATGTGTTGATACTGTAACCTGATCTTCTGCCATTCTCGCTTTCTAGGATAGAGTATACTAGTTGTGGATCAAATTAAACATTGAGGACTTCACATATTCATATAGGTCAAACACTAACGGGATACTGCTAAGACTTGGACATATTATTAGTGTTGATCTCACTTTCTAGCTATCATAATATTTTAAGTCAAAGCATCCATCTTTGGGAACTCGTCCTAAACATTCAACAGTAAGATATAAGGTTTGGGGTAAAACAACTTTTACTACTTCACTACTAACCATTTGATGTTAAGATCCTTCCGTGCAACACAAAATATGAGAAAGCTCAACTCAAATAGCCATTAACTAGTACAGGGTTGCCAGCAATTATACTAATTCATATGCGGTATCTCAACTTCATAAAATAGATCACATTGGAATTTATTGAGGTTCTTCTCAAAGCCACAAAAGAATTGGAACTCGTGAAAGCAAATTATCTCTACTGCTTTAGTACAGATCCATTAGCAGACAGCGACTATATCTAGAAGAGCTATCTGGAAGAGCTATTTAATGTTCACCAAAAGATTTGTCTTCATGAACAAAGTAAAATACCAAGATGAGGGGGAAAGAATCAAGTACCTCTCGGACGATGTTCCTTCCCTGAGATATAGGTCGCATCCCTGTTAAAAGCTCCAGAAATACAATACCAAGGCTATAAACATCACTTTTCTCTGTCAACTTGTGAGTAAAGAAGTACTCAGGATCAAGGTAGCCCTACATGAGTGCCAAATTTTGGCAACTGTCAGCTATCTTTGAAAAAGCAAAGAGAAATAAATGAGAAGGTAAAAAGCAATATTGAAATACTAGAAGATCATAGTATGTGTATTCATGATCAAACTTAGAGAATGAAGTCCTCCTGGTCTGTAGCCATGATACCTAGATCACTCAAGTTGCAGGTCTTATCTCATTGCAATTTTCTAGAATTTCTATTTCAGGCTTCGACATATAAAACGAGTAAAGCCTTACAGGAGTTCCTTTCACAACAGTTGATACATGTCCACTCGTTTCAGCATCAGGTAACGGTGCAAGCTTTGAGATTCCAAAATCAGAGACTTTTGCAGTGAACTTAGAGTCCAACAGTATGTTATTTGCTTTGATATCACGATGGATTATTGGAGGATTAGCCTCAGTATGGAGGTAGAGGATGCCCCTGGCAGCACCTAAAGCAATGTATAACCTTGTTCCAAGACTCAGACGTTCCCCATATCTAGCTGTATAAATAAGTAAAAAAATATTTAATGTTCTAATGGTAGACTTTGGAGATACCTGTTTAATATTCATATTGGAACTGACACGTGATTAAAATTAAGAATATAAAGTTCCATGTGATAAACTTGTTGATGAACACACAAGTCAAGAAAGCAGGAAAACTAACAGTGACCATCGGGATTCAGGAGTCAAATTGAAGTAAAAACTTCAGAAAAAAGGGGACATTTTTCACCCTGAGTGATTAGATATTTAGATTTACTTTCATCTATACAAGCATTCTTTACTAGAGCGACATATCTTTCACCAGCTTTATAGGATAAGAAATACTACACCAGGAAAAAAAAGTGATAGAGGAGAATGAATGTGCTTGATTCTAACACAAGAAAGTCAAATGACATCATAGACAAAGGAAGAATACATCACATACCAGAGAGAAGATCATGCAAGGAACCATTTGGCATGTACTCATACACCAACATCTGCATGCACATGTAACCTACTATTACAAAAGTAGAATAAAAGACCACAAAATATAATATCCATTCTTATCCTTCCATCTGCCTTTTGATTTGATTACTTTATCAGAAGACATGCATATCACTAATGTGACTAGACTACGCAAGTATAAGAGGGATGTAATTGACGAGCTAATCATAGATGGGAATTTGGTTGAACTTAATATTCAATAATCTAAGTGATATGCTCACAAATGGGATCACTTAACATGTGATAATAATTGGTGAAAAGAAAATGTATGACGAAAATACTATCTCAGAAGACTTTTGCTTGAGTTTACTTCAGAATCAGCCAAGACTATGAACGTCGCGCTGCAATTTAACTACCATTATGTGATAGTTGTCATTTCATTTGCATCTGGATTGTATCAAATGGATTTCTCTAAGCAGAAGGTAACTGACATTATGCTTGATTGCTTCTGCACAACGGCAATGAGGCATCCAAAATGATTGAGGATACGGAAAAAAATTCAATTTTGACCTAGGTGTTCAAATGGCGATCAGACTTCAACAAGTGGCTAAACTGATACATCAAAGAAATTATTCCACCGAACATACTCCCCTCTTCCCTCTGAATGCAGGAATAGCAGCATGGACTTGGCTCTGTGAGTGAGTGTGTGTTATTTTTCCAGTTTGAGAATCTTACTTGTTCACTTCCTTCATTACAGTATCCCACCAAGGAAACCAGATTTCGGTGATGTACACGTGACAGTAATTCTATCTCAGTATAGAACTCTTTCTCCCCCTGTAATGAGCCTTGTTGTGCACGTTTTATTGCCACTATTGTTCCCTCTGCCAAAGTGCCTTTGTAGACCTTTCCATAGCCTCCTTGGCCAATTTCAGCAGTACTGCTAAAACTGTTAGTTGCTGCCTCTAATTCCTTAAAACCCAATGCCTTAACACCTTCTATTCGCATTGGAAATTTTGGTACTACAAAAGAAATGAAAGTAATATCACTATGAGTGCCATGTGGTCCTGGGTATACATCATTGCCACAAGATCCAATTTATTAAAAATCAGATATTCATTGAGAACTTCAGCATGAAAAGTTGACATAAAAAGAATGAAAGGAAAAAGCTTAGGTGATGGTAGCATGACTTTAATGCAAATGAACCTTTGATACAATAGTTGGCTTCAGCTAACTTTGTTCACTTTAAGAATATGAATTAATCTGACTAAGAAAAGAACATAAATAATCATCTAATTGATGACAGAAGCACTACAACAAGAGTATTACTTAGATATACATGCCCATTTCCCAGCAAACACTTCCTATTTAATTCTTTTCCACTTTTTGTTCTAAGGGTGATGGGGCAATGCCAGAGAGTTTACTCAAAAATATGCACAAACTTCCCATAAAACCGTAAAGTTCTCTGTCCATGTGAGGAATTAAAGCACTATACTCTCTCCTAAAAAAAACTTAAAAGTAAAACATCAAGCAGTATCATAGCTAAATTACAAGTAAACGTACTAAGAAAGATAATTTGCCACATTGAGAAAGATAGTTGACACTGCAATTCTGTGTTATTTCTTGATTAGAGAGAGAACTTAAACAAGAAAATAACAGTAAGGAAGACAGATTTTATGATTTTTGGCATCTTTTTGTTTTTCAGAAGATGGAAAGTGGAAATTATCAGGTGCAAAGTTTGCATTATATGCATGAAGCACTCAAAGAATGTGGTTTCATGTCCTCTTTTTGGCGATTCACCAGAATACCAAAGAAAAGTTAAACCTATTGACTACTTAACCAGCAGGTCCTAATGGGGTGAATGAAAGAAATGGAGAAGAATCTCCCTATAGCTGAGGAAAAGTCACATAAAATAACTGAAGATTAACTTACATGGTTGATCTTTTGAAATATGTGACCTCCGCCGCATTTTAAACAACACGAATATTATGGCCATAAGTAGCACAGCTGCAGCAAATATGGACCCTAAGACAATTCCAACCACAGTGCCTCTGTTTTTTCTGCTTCCCTCTCCTCCTAACGGAGGAAAAAGGACTGCAAGAAGGAAAAACATTAGTTATTTGATCTTGAGAAAGCAGAAAGAAAGACAAGAGCAGAGCAAGTTATTGGCTCTCTTATATGATAGCATATATTTTTTTGAGGAAAGGTAACAATGATATATTTATATTCAGGACAAAGGCTGTGTTGTGACACATCTCAAATAGAAAAAAAAGAAGAAGTAAATCCTTGTTCTTCTCACCAAAGATTCTATAAGGCTTCTTCACACAGATTCTGCATCATTAACACATTCTTCTTTACACCAGAAATACAACAAAACTAGCCAATTCATCTTGAGTTTCTGAATGGGGAGATTCCCATATTTTGACATTAACATATGGTGAACCTAAGATTTTACTTAATCAAGAACTTGTACTAAGGTAGTCAATTTAGTCTCTTGACCCTTACTGAGTATCTAAGAGATTACTAGCATCTCTGTCAGGTTACCACGTTCATGAGGATCTTAAGCTTCAAAGCATGCACGATATCTAAACCATTTCATTGAATTTTCATACTCGCATACTTCCATGACAAGAAATAAAACTATGTTGTATATCACAGGGTAAACGATATCAATAGACATTTTCAGAAACGAATGGAGCACAATGGGAAAGAGAATATTTTATCCGAGCATGACCAGTAAAGGAAAAAGAAATACAATAATCATAATAATTATATTCAAGAATCAGCAAGAACAAAAGAAAAATTAGTCATGCGGGTGCACAAGAGTTCCAGTAGACCAGTCTAGTTGAAAAGTATCCAATATTTGGCATTAGATACAAAATAAGAACTGAAGAAACAAGTTTTACAATAAAGGTGTTTCTCTCGGCTTGCATGTTAATCTCAACCTTGGGTTCGTGTGCCTCCCTATAGAAAATTAAACTAAAAAAATAGAGTTGTTGCCACTCACTGTGCCTGACCTAAGTTGTAAAAAACAAACGAGATTAACGTTGTTTTTTCTATTATTGTTCACATTGGTTTAACTTTAAATTCCTCAGGAAATCATTACAGAACTACAACTGAAAATGTACACATGCTAATGTATTATAATATCCTACTTATACAAGAAATAATGGATTTCGAGACATACCAGAATTATATGCCATGGCAGTGAAATTGAGCAGGTCATATGGGCCAAAGATATCATTTCCAGTAAGATTAAAAAAGGCAAACTTGTTTGCGATCCGTTCTATCTCGCTGTCATTAAATTTGCCAAAATCATTGGTTCCAGAGTCATTTACACGTGGAGGGAAGAATTTCAAAAAGAACCTAAGCCTAGGACCGTTTTGCCATGCAACCGAATCAATGTGCAGTTGATAATCATTCAAATTAACACTTTTTGTAATCCACTGTTCAAAGTCACTATAATGTGGTGGAAAGTCTGAAATGCTAGGGCTTCTTAAACGCAAACCGACTCCAAAAGGTGCTGCACAAAAGCAGTCATTCATTAATGCTGGGACATGTTCAAAATCCACGTCGCAAGGCAGCTGGGCTGAACAACTTGGAATAGAGTTGTTCAAGCGTCCATACTCTTCACCTCCGTCTCTTGATTTACAAAATTGGGTAATCTGGCGCTCATTTGCATTTCCACAAACAGGATTTCCATAAAGCCTGAAAGTTATTCAGTTAAAGTGTCGCACCTAACGAATACTTAATCAGAAATATAGAGGAGTAATAAAGCAAAATGTGTGTAGTGATTTTATGCCATTGAAAATATTTGCTCGTTAAAGTACCAGTGATTGGGTTAAAAACAAAAACTCAAACTCATTATTTATGTTACTCATGGAATCAGCAAATATGGCACACAAAACTGCACACAAACATGTATTATAAAGTTAGTAGGTGAAGCTGCTCTTCAGAAAAATAAAGTTAGTAGGTGAACCAGAATTTATTTAACCATTATAGAAGTTGAACAATTTGTTTTTAGAATTAAATATATACAGCTTGAAAGGTATTGCTAAGGCGTGATCTCTCCATCAAATTAGAAAGCCCGTTACTACTTCAGTATGTAATCAGTTAATTGTCTGGTTTAGAGGCAAGTCATGCCAGATTTGTAATAAAAGATTATAATGCAGGGATCATCATACAAGTGTACACAGGCTGCTATGTTTGCCTCCATAACTTCCAACTTTGCCTCTCATCCACCAATACTCTGCCTTTCTCATCTTTAATGCACTTCACTTGCTCCAGGTTTCAGTCTTCCTCCCTCTCACCTTGGCTAGCCTATACAACTTCTTATCTCCGCCTTTGTCCCCTGGTTCCTCATATAAGCGTTCAAAAGCTGCCATTTTTGCCTCCATAACTTCCAACTTCGCCTCCTTCCTCGCCACTTTATGTACTTCTCTCGTCGCCCTCTTATCCTCTCCATCCTTTTGCTCTCCAGCAACTTCACATAAGCCACCTTCTTTGGCACTACCTTCCGTGGACTTTGCCATTCCACCAGAAATCTCCTCGGTGTCCACTAGTATTACCTTTTGAAACCCCCAAGACCTCTCTAGCCGCTTCCCTTATGCAACTAGCAGTCCTATCCCACATATTGGTCACATCCCCACTGCTTTCTTAGGCTCCCATTGCCACCAACTTCTCCCCCATAACCCTAGATTTATCATATTACCAAATCATATGGAAAGAAATTCACATATATGAATTTGACCCCATTGTTTTCGAGCTCCATATAAAGTGCACTGCTAGAAAGAAAACTACGCATCTTCTGACAAGAAATGAAGTTTTGAAACGATGACAAAATAAAAGAAGTAGAAACTGTGTTGGTTTCCTACTCTATCTGCATCAATGGATACTCGAAGTAAATCTCTATACTGATAGAAAGAGTTTAGCAGGAAAAAAGCAAATGAAGACAGTGTTATGCAACTATCCCATATGTTGTCATGGGGATATGCTATAGAAAGTTTTCCTGCCGCCTTCATGACAGTAGTTCTGTTGAATCACAGAAATCTGACATAGAAACTAAGACTACACAGAATTACTTTGTAATTTGAATCTTATAAAAGGCAGGATAATGGAATTTAGATAGAAATTGAATTAGGGGAGCTTATTTCGCCACATATAATTATAAAAGCCGAGAACTGAAAGTAAGTCCGCAAATATGTATGTACAAGACTACCAGAAATAAGGTCTTACATAATATCAACATTTGGAGGAGGATCAAGAATACCCGAAATATCTGAGAGAAAATTACGTTGAAAGTTCCTGCACAAAGGAGAACAACTGGATCAGCCTGGCTATCTGATATGTTAACATCTGAAGGGCCTTTTCTAGTCAGACATGGCCTGGTTTAGTAAGAGGAAAGAATGCGTTCTACATTACCTTGAACAAAACAAAACACCAGACATATTATCCCTTACTATATATTAACTGTATAGAGATAGGAAACCCTTGTTGACAATGGACAAACTATTCCTTGACTTTACTATTATCTTCCGGGATACCTTCTTTGTATATCCAAAACTACACGTGGACTGACTAGCTACCAAAATGAAATAGGAATACAAATTTGGCTTGATTCTCTACAAAAAGCTTTTGTCTGTATCTTACAGTTAAAAACTTTGACTAGCCAATAGATTGTGGGGCAGCAGACAACAGAAACATGAAAATCAAATTACTGATAAGAGGAAAGTGTACAAATGAGACACTTACAATCTAAGTTTTGCACCTGGGGAAAATGTCTTATTCTCCCAAATGGTAGTTGGCACAAAACCACTTAACCTATTATTGTTGAGTGACCTACAAGAAAAATAATTTAAGGAAAGGTAGTGTCATACTGCATTTATTAGAGTATTGACATGAAATTTGAAACAGACAGGGGATGAAGAAACAAGGATATAGCAAATGAAGCTCCTTACAGCCTCTGCAGATTTGGAAGGACAGAAAAGTTTGAAGGGATAGAACCATTAAGCATGTTTCCTGACAGAATGCTGCAATCACCATCAAAGTAGTTAGTGCACTATTGAGGGTCTGATACCAAGACCAAGTTACTCAAACATCAAAGAAAGAGTGCATGTTAGGACACTAATGTCCATTCAACCACCTATTCACAGATATCTATAGAGAGTTTTTTTTTTTTTTTTTTTTTGGGGGGGGGGGGGTGTGATTAAAGATGGGTGAAAGATATCAGCAGTATCACACTTCTAGATACTTACATGGTTGTGATATTATCAGACAGCTTATTGGAAGGTATATTTCCTGTGAGTTGGTTTCTGCTAAGGTCTCTGTGAAATGAGAAGGTTAGAACAACAAGAACATAAGCCTCAACATGTGGTTTAACAGGACACAGGACTTTCTCAATGAAGTATGCTTACAAGTAAAGAAGGTGTGGTATTGTGCTTAGATCAGGAACTGTTCCTTGCAAGTTGCAGTTCCTAAGACTCCTGCAGGTTTGATGAAATAACATATGCAACACTCATCAAAGAATAGTGAATACAATCATAGCATGACCAAATTGTAAGCTTCATATTATAATACAGAATTCCTCCAACAATCTTTACAACTTTGTTTAGATTATTACTCCATCTAAAGTCAAAAGGCCCTAAGAATGAAAATACTGCTCCAGCCTTGCCTTTTTTTCATCAAAAAAATGAAAATACTGATGTAGCCTTTCTCATTTCTTGTGAGGAGGGGTGGAGGGGGATGGGAAACCCTTATTCGGAGTACAGTGATGATTATGGAGAAAACTTTTTGTTAATCCTCTTTTATTTTTCTACCGCCTGATAAAGGTCACATCAGAACAGAGGATATATTTATTTCTGAATGTTCACTGGGGACTTGTTTCGTTATCAAAATTTGGGATAAAACAGTTTTTAACCTTGAGTGATGGCAAACATTCTTTAGGATTCTATGTTCTTGCTTGGTGAAAATGGGCATATATATCATCAGACAGGAAAGGGGACATGAACCAACAATACCCAAGAGATCAGTAACTTACAACTTAAATAGTTTGGACATATTGCTGTAAGAAGCTGGAAGCTCCGAGCCTTCAAAGTTATTGTTGTCAAGTTGACTGCAAAAGTTGTTATTGTGTGGGAGAAGGAGGTGTTAGGGTTTTTTTGTTAATGCAAAAAATAAATTAAATTGTTGAGAATTTAAAGACATTGAAACAGAAAAAACTCAAGAGTTCAAACTCACAGAATCGTTAGGTTCGGCATCAATGCAAGCTCTGGTGGAAGGTAACCCGATAAGTTGTTATTGTCCAGAAGGCTGAAAGAACACACATCCAAGTAAATCCAAACATGAAACTCACAGAGCAAAAGATCCTTTTTCTTAGTATTTATATATTGTAGGCTAAGTGATTCTTACAAGTGTTGAAGCCGGGGTAAAACAGACAGCTCTGGAGGAATTTGACCGCTTATTGAATTGTTATTCATATGGCTGTATCAAGAACAAGAATGATCAACACAGAAGCTAAGCATATCTATACCACCACAAACAGTAGAGAGTCTTTCGGTTCTAGTGAAGAACTCACAAATGTGCAACTTTTGGCAAGTTTGCAAACGATTTTGGTATTGGTCCTGATATATCATTTAAGTCCAACTGAAATTTGTTTAAGTTAGGAAGATAACCGAGCTCTTCTGGTAAAGAACCTGATATTTGATTTCCACTCAAAAGCCTGCAAGAACAGAAGAATGGTAGCTGGAGTGGAGTTTCTCATGAATGTGCACAATCCATATATGCAAGTTTTATATTAGATATCTTCAGCTAATATATGCATATTCGGGCTTCGATTGAATCAAGGATTCAGAAATATTGATTGAAGCTTATATGGAGAAGTGAAATTCCAGTAAATGTCATTTCTCATGATAAAGGTAACATTTCCAACAGGGATAATGGCCGTAGGAGAACTTTATTTCTCAATAAAAACAATTTAGATGGAAAATCTGTAAATCCTTGCAGCAGTCACTAATGTTAGAACATGTATGGTATTTAGGACTTCGATCTGATGAGTCCAAGTAGTTAGTATACTTAGTTCTGTAGATATTACACCAGAAACTCCTGACAGTAAACAAAACATTTTTTTGTAGTATACTTGGTTCTGTAGATATTACACCAGAAACTCCTGACAGTAAACAAAACATTTTTTTTTATAAAGACAGTAAACAAAACATTAACTCTGAACCATTCCTTTAATTTTCAAGATTACACTTGGAAGTAGCTGAGAATCATCACTATTTGCCTTACTGCCCTTACAAGGAACAAAAGCTATGTACTATCGCTGTGTTCTGTCTGCCCTACGATTGACTAGCATTGATTGACATTGAGAAGTTCTATTTCCACCGCAAAAAAATTAGAAGTGTATCTCGTACTTTTCACAAATGCAGAGTAGTCCCTCCTTCAACTATCTCCCCACGATGGAACTTCACATTATGTTTGAAAACATTCCATTGTTTTCACTACCAAGCAACTCCCTCTGTTTCAAGTTATGCGTCTTCGTTTTTAGTCTGTTTACATAAGAGTATTACTTCCTATATTTGGTAACTCTTTGAAATCAATGATCCTACGTGGCATATCTAAGACGACAAGATCATAGGACATTTTGGTACATTACACACATCTTTAGTTTAGAATCACCAGAATCAAACGTCCTTTGCTTTTTTAAACCTCGTATCCAGTCAAACTAAGACACATAAATTGAAACGAAGGGAGTAACCTTTTTATAACCTCTATCAGATTTACTTCTTAACCATTATTTTAATATTTCTTCAATTACAAAACATACTATAATATACACTCTCATAGTACAATCCTGTAATCTTCACTAGCACAACAACCTCCTCATAACAACACTCACTACGAAAGAAAGTAAACCGAAAATGAGTTCACGGAAGGCCATTCATTTGTCCTAACTATTGATGCTTTTCAATTCATCATATCAAACAAAATGGGTTCTCTTAAACAATGATTAGAATGAAAATTGAGGGAGTTCCTAATTGAGCAATGAAGAGATACATACAGTAGCCTCAGAGCAGTAATGCTTCCTATCTCCTTAGGTATACTGCCACTAATTCTGTTCCACATGAAATTCCTTTTTGAAAAAAAAAATCATCATCATCACCAAAACTACAGATGATTAAAATCAATAAATACCAAATGGGTGTTGTTAAATAATTGCAGGGACTCACAAAATCTCCATATGTTTAAGTTGGCCAAGCTCAGGAGCCAGTGTACCAGATAGGGACAAATTCATCAGACGCCTGCAATTCGAAATGAAAGAGAAGAACAATAATTGTTAGTGAATGGTAAAGCGAATGGAGGAAACCCAGTAAAATTGGTATGAAGGGTTAGACGACGTACAATTCTTGAACATGCTGGTAACCGTCGGTTTCGTTTTGAAGGCAATGAACAAATGACCAAGAAGTGCAAGGATCTTTCTCCTTTTCCCAATTTCTGAGATAACCCACCGGATCTTCCAGGCTTCCATGAATGGCCTCTAGCGCCGTCACTGCACATTCCGGCAGTTAATCGTTTAGTAGTATACAATTACTCTCTTCCTTCTAAAATGAAATGTATATTTCACGTATAATCAGTATATATTTTATGTTGTATTAGTGTATAGCACATGTCTACATAAATTATGTTGTATAATCGGCCTAGATTTCACGTATAGTTAAGTTGCATTTAGCTTAAACATATTATAATGTATGTATAATCTGTGTATAGCATATGTATAGATAAGTTATGTTGTATAATTGTGTATATATTATGTATAGTTAAGTTCTATTCAGCTTTTTAAGTGTATCATAACATAGTCACTATATTGCTCATGTATAAATAAGTTATGTTGTATAATCAGCATATACTACATGTGTAGTTAAGCTATAGGCATAATACATAAGTATGATTATTAACTTGACGTCCATTGATAACCATGACCCTTAACTTAGGATATGCACAAGTAGATACTTAAGCTTGTATAAAATTGAACAAGTGGACACATGTGTCCTACATGACATGATACACATAAGACGCCATGTAAGAAACAAAATATCCATGTAGGGTGTCATGTAGGACGAAAGTGTCAATTTGTTTAATGGCTTAAGTCATAGACGGCCACTTAAAGTTGTCCACATATTTCACTTAAACACCTCAACATGTCCATTTTCCTATTAGATACTTCAACCTTAAAAAATAAATATCTATCAAACATTTTTCTGACACCTAGTTAAAAAATGAAGTGCTTGCAACACACACACAGTTGATGTGGCAAAATAACAAATTAAACTACGACATGTGGCATTTTAGTTTAATTATCTTAAATAAATGAAATTAAAATACCAAAAAATCTAAATCTAAAAAAAAAAGAGTTTCAACCAGAAAAAAAAAATGAAAAATCCACCCCACCCCACCCACCCCAAACCTCCCCTTCTTCTCTTTCCCTTAAAGATAACCCTTTCCACCATTGTTGTTGTTCATCTAAAAAAAAAAGTGGAGATTTTAACATATACTAACTAAGACCTTTTTATTTTTGTTTCTCTTTATCCCGTCTTTTTGTTCCTATTTGAAATTGATGTTGTTATTTTTTACAAAAAATACGTTCTTATTAATTTTGATTTCGAATTTTGTTTCTACTTTGTTGTGGAAGAAGAAGGGGTTGTGTATGCGTCTCCATTTTTTTTGGTAAGGAGATGTGGATGATAGCCTTCGTTTTTTCCAGCAAAAAAATATTGATGGTGATATTCTTTTTTTCCGGCAAAAAGATGTCAAGATATAATTTTAAATCTGAAAAATTAGAACAATGACAAGAAGAAATATGATAAAACAACATATTAAGGCTTGGAATCTAAGGAATAAAGTGAAGTTTGGATTTATTATTGCCTTGGAATTCTTATGTTAATGGTGGATTGTTATGAAGAAATAGGAGCAGCAGGGTGGTGCAGTTTTGAAAAGGAGGATTTGAAAAGATTGTTATTTTAAAAAAAAATAATGAGAAAAAAAGTTTGAAAATTGTTGATTAAATGATTCACGCGCTCATCAAGGCGTGAATCTCACTTTTTTGCCACATGTGCACAACGTGTTTAAATGGTTCAAATTCAGAACAGTCCAGGTGTTCAATAGGTATAAGTCCTAGTTAAAGTGTTTATGATAAGTCTTGTTTAATATTATACAAGTTTAAGTGTGTACTTGTGCACATCTAAAGTTAAAGGTCATAGTTGTTAAATGACGCCAAGTTAAGGTCATGTTTATGCATTATGCCTAAGCTATATTTAGTTTCTTGAGTGTATCATAATGTATAGCTCATAGGTAAGTTATGTTGTACAGTTAGTGTATACTTTTTATATGACTTTTAGCACACTATATTGTCTAACTAGTGTATATTTTCTATGACTTTGTCTGTACGTAAATAAAACATGATTATATCTGTTGTAAGCTAATTATTTTATTGTATATATTTGAAAAATAGCTCTATTTTTTTCAGCTTCTTTATGAAGAGTGTTTTGTATTGTGCAAATTTCACTATTTAGGTACTCATTACATGCCTTCCTTTGAGTTTTTAAAATTATCATTCTTGTCAAATTTAGGTCCCAAGATACATGTATTGAATATATAAGGTCAAAATTAGTTGTAATTTATTTCAGATAAATTGTATCCAAGTGAATTCGTAGATACGAACTCTCTAGCTCACCTCTCTTACCTCACTCACTCTCTCCCTGTATATTTGTATTTCAAAATGTATATATGATTTCATATACATGTACCTATTGTATTTCACATGTATTTGGGGTACAATAACTTTCTCGCCTATATCCCTCCTATCTCGCTCGCCTCTTTCCCTTTCGTGCTCGCCTCTTTCCCTTTCGTGCTCGCCTCTTTTTGTATGTAATTGTACTTCAAAGTATATTTAGTAGCAAAATGCATTTATCTAACTTGAAATCTGAGATGAAATTATTAATTAGTGAGACAATATGTAATTATTTCAAACTATAGAGAGAATTAGTAAATATGGTATAAATATTTATGTAAGTCTGTAATTTTTTCTTTTATTACATTTGAAAATCAGTGTTTAACCATAAAAATTCAAATACAACTTGAAATTTATTTAGTGGCCATTAGGCCAATATTTTACTTTTTCCGAAGTTGAATTTCAGAAATTATGTCAGGCTATAAAATTTTAAGAAAATCATAATTCAACTTGAAGTTGAATTTTGGATGAAAAATATCAAAAAGATATTTTCACTTTTTTCCACTAGAAATCACTTATAAAATTTCAAAAATAATGTCGTCAAACTAACTCAAATTTTCAAATATTATTTTTTACTTTGAAAACAAACTTCTTTTTTTTCAAATTCCATAATTTTCATGGTTAAATGACACCTAAAACAAAGAGTTATTTGTACAAAATGAAATATTTTACAAAGACTTTTAACTAATTGGACAATTACAAGAGAGTAAGGATGTAATGCAGTTGATGGAGTTGCTCCTCCTTTAATCACATGTTTGGGATTCAAATCTTGGGTACGAAAAAAAATCCTTTTATAGGGAGTGTTACACCTGAACAAGGTTCTATCTAATGAGAATCCAAATTAGTCGAACTCAATATAGGTATAAGAAAGATGAAAAAAACAAAAAGAAAAAGACTAATAACAAACAGAGAAGACAAATTACCTTCATCTGGATCAGTGAGCATATCTTGTCCATAAACAGAAAAACATGTTGAAAGAGCCACAATCAGTAATATTACTTCCTTCTCCCTTCCCATATCCAAATATCTTTAAATAAAAAAAAACACATTATCAGAGACAGAGGCAATAAAACGTTCAAAATACATCATTAAACCTGTAGATCTTTTTAGTTATAGGATTATTCCGATCCTATACCTAATATCCAGAAATAGAATATCAAATCACCTACCAGAAAACCTTAAAGAGATTGACAAGAGTACTCAAACAATGTATAGAGAATATAATGTCTGCATAGTAGTACCATTTTAATAAACTTGTACTAGATATTGGAATAAATTGGAGAGTTGACAATGCCAAACTTGAAATTGTCAAGTTTTGCTCTTTTTATATGTATCAGAAAATGAAAATTAACTAACACAGTTGTTAATGCAACATTTTCAGTATAAGTTGACAAAAAGGCAATTGGCCAATAGGGATTTATATAATATGGCAAATTGTTACACAAAATATTCACTTCCCTTGTTGTGAATAAACAATGACTTGCAGACGGTAGTGGTTAGATTATTCCATCTTTAATCAGATCTCTTGAGTTCAAACTTTAGATATGGAGAAAATTATGATGGGAGTGTCATGTCACCTCGAATAAACCCTATAATGCACACTTCAAATTTAATAGAAGCTCTAATATGAGTGTCGAACACGAAATGAATTTTAAAACAATGACTCTATATGACTAGGCAAGTGGACTTGGTCTTTAATTTTCACCTGGCTAAGTATGAACTACAACATTGGACAACAATTTAGGTAGCATTAATATGAATTGGTATACATTCTTTTATTCAAATAAAACCTAACTACCTAGATAGAATGTTTTATTTATTTCAACCATGCTATTAAATACTAGAATTATCTGTATTTATCATACGTCACATTAGATTCACTGTTCGTGTGCTGACTAAATTTGCAATTCATATATAATCAATATTACTACTTGTACATATTCTTAAATATTACTCTCTCTAGAGTGCTTCTCCATTAATATCGTCAGCAAATAACATACATCATGACACGATTTTTTGTATCACAGTAATATATTCAAACACAATAATGGAGTGGCAAATGGGTGAATCGAGTTGTATGGATGGATCAAAATGAGTCATGTGAAAACGGATAAAATATCATTGATCAACAATAATGAATGTACAAGTCACAGCTATAACGAAAGAAAAATAGAAAAACCAAAATTGCAAGGTCATTATGAAGTATGGATAAACAATGGGTTTGAAGATGAAAGCAACAAGAAATGCTATTTTAGACAAGGATAATAAGATCTATTAAACAACCAGAAATCCTCCAACAAGAACACAACAAAACTATCAAGCTATAACAGCAGAGGTTCCATGGTCATTGTAATGTACATTACAAGATGGCCAAAAAGCTCACAAACTTCCAAAAAGAATGCTGCATGTTAATCCCAGAATCCAACAGCCACATTCTTGCACCAATCTTTGGAATCTGTACAGAGCTAGAGGCCATAATTGTTGGTCCAACAATACATGCCTAATACATGGGGTACCAGAACATTCCCTTGATTCCCTCTGGATCAGGTTCAAAACCAAGATTCCTGTAAAATTCCACAACTGCAAGAGAAAAAAAAAGTGAAACTTCAGAAGCCTATCTAAGTAAAAAGTTTTTCAACACTAACAGTCCAAAGAAATTTTTTACAGGTCAAAGACCCTGGTCTAATCTTGGTACCTTTACTATCTGCAAACAATGAAATATTTCCGATGTCCCTTTGTAGAAGGGTTCGTATCAGTTTCTCGATAAGAACTTTTCCAAGTCCTTGTCCCTTTGAATGTCAACAAAACCATCATAGGAATTACGTTAGCTCATAATATCATCAAATAATAAGATGAATATCAAGAAAATCATTACCAACAGTCCCACTGATATTTGAAATAAAATGCATCTAATATACAGACACGAGAGGGTAATGGCTATCATAGTAGTCATTTCCTCTTCAACATATATAAGCATTTCCCAGAGAAGTCATTTTTAGTTCAATATTGCATTTATGGGAATTTTTTTTGATTATTTCTTAGTATTAACTAAAATTCATATTAAATATAGGTTTGATACCTAGACACTAAAACTTGTCCCGATTATGAAAGCCCCCCACCCCCACCCCGCCACACCCCTGTCCTATCTCTCAGTTTTCCAATTTAAACACCTCAAGTCGATCACACATGTTTAATACAATCCTCACCCTGCATGTAAATCAATTGTGCTGAGTCAGATAACATGTCAATATCCATGCGACACCATTTTTTATCTTCGTTATCTTATAACCCAATTTTTTTTGACTGGCTGATGTTCCCTTCCCCTCCCACCATCCCTTTCCTGTAGCCCAGAAAGCTCAAAAACATTACACCAGAACAAGCACGGTTCCTCTCTGATTTACACCATCACCCCAATATGATCAGCCACCGCTCACCTCATGCACATATTTGCACACAGTCTTCTTCCCACAGGGATACATGCATACTGCCAAAGATTCAGGCTCAAATGTACCACCTCCCACCAACTTGGAAACACCATTTTACATTAACACGCCTGCATAAAGATGGACAGGACTGAGGTAACTAGGGAAAGAACTCGCACACAGTGAGAGAATAACTTCATTTTCCACAGATGGCCACCCCATCACCTGGGGGAGACTCATCAGGAATCAGCCACCAACAAATACACAGCCTTTCTTCTCAAAATACCCCGGCGCCACCACCTGCAAACAAATGCCACTCGTCTTCCTGTGCCAGACACCAGCCATAATCACCCCCTCAAGAAACATCAAAACCCCTCTATTTTCTTCGTTTTGGATATCTGATATACTCTCAACTTAAAGAGAAGTGTTTTGAAAAATAAAAGAGCAAAGAAGCAATGATGAAATTACTGAGGAAAAGGAAAGAATCTAAAGAAAAAATAGTAGGATAACCAAAGATAATACTAGAATAATATTAATAGTACTGATAAGGAGAAGAGGAAGCAGAAAAGGTGCTCCAAGTCAAACCAGAACCATGCCCTCCCACACACAGAGAAAAAGAGAAATAGCACGGCTACCAACTAACATGCTATCCTAATCCTGAACCTACATGATCTCCTATCTAGGGTAGGGTCATGTCCTCAGTGAGAATGTCCTGTCTAATCACTTCTCCCCATTTATTCTTCGGTCTACCTCTACCTCTACCTTTTATTTTGAGAAAGGAAACCATTTGTATAATCTACATAAACTCAACACCATAACTGGTGCTGAATTTAGAACTTCACATCATCAAAAGAGCAAACCGAAGGGGAAAGACTCCTACCAGATTTATAATATTTACACTTTACCAATTAAATCTACTAAATCTCCTATTCCTCCCGCCCCCCATAAATTTTGTTTACACCAAAAAAAGAACAAACTAAGACAATTCATCCTAATATTTTGAATGGAATTGCTAGGATTTTCAAAATGTCTTGAGTTCCTCTCTTTCGATATTGTCTACCAAATACATGTTGGATGATCTTCCAATAATCTTCCTCTCCATTTCTCTTTTCCACATTCATCCAGCGATTCAAAAGTTTCATAGTAGAGCAGAGCTAGGCATAGGCCAATTTATGCTCAAAATACAAAAGAACATGTGCCACCGTTTTATTGTTGTCTTGCACTATAAGAAAAGATGTTCATTGCTTTCATCCTCCATAACACATAGTAGTCATCTTGAACAAATCTGAAGACCTCTTCTTTGTAGTTTAATTTTTCTGGAGTTAAACATGATCTACCACTCCTTAGATCTGTCACTATCAACCTCTTGCACCTCCTAACTTGGAATCTATTCTCCTATTCACATGCCCGAACCATCTCACTCTCGTTTCCCTCATCTTGTCCATCGCGGAGGCCACTCTCACCTTGCCCCTTATATCTTCATTCCTAATTTTATCTCCACTAGTATGCTCACACCTCCATCTTAACATCCACATTTATGCTACTTTCATCTTTTGAGCGTGTTAATTCTTGATTGGCCAACACTCTTCCCCATACAACACAGTTGGTCTAACAACTATTGTAGAACTTACCTTTAAGTCTTGGTGACACATTCTTATAACATGGGACACCGGATAAAAGTCTCCATTTTATCCCCTACTCCAATATGATGTGTGACATCATTGTCAACAGTCGATCTCCCTAATTCTTGGATTTTTGACTCAAGATACTTGAAACTTCCTTTCTAAAGGATGACTTCTTCACTGATCATGTTACTACTTTTAAACTCGCGTCAGTCCAATATTTGAAGATTTAAGTTGTCTAGTGATATAGGTTCTCTTTAATTTCTACAGGCATACAAATCTCTAACAAGACTAAAAGACAAGCTTGGGATTGAGGGCAGTTGATGAACTGCAGTAGTAGGATACGAAGATTTAAGGTTGACACTTTACTCTAATCCAAATAAAATAAAAAATAACTATATGCGGAAGAAAATATATAGATTAATTGTTGTTCCTCCTAATCACTCACATCATATTAAAAAAAATTGTGTTACTACTATGAAGTTTCAAAAGTAACTCCCCTGACTAGTCCAAGTTAATGACCAGGAGCCTCTATATAAACATATCTACAGCATGAATAAACTTATTTAAGGTGCACAGAGCAAATACCTGATAGGAAGGATCAACAAGAACATCCCAAATTGTTGCATTGAATGCATGATCTGATGTTGCACGAGCCATGCCTATCAGCTTCTTTTCTCCACTCCCCTCTGCCAAGTAACTTGTCCAAGTAGACTAAGGTTTTTATCACTTACTTTTAAAACTCATTTGCAAGAAAATTCAGATAATTGAGCATAACAGAAGAAAAAAAAAAGAGACAAACATATGAATTACCACTGTAAAGTTGTTCGATCTACATACCTTCTCCTGATGAGAATTTCCTAGAATGCAAAGTTGCAACTATATAGCTATTTTTCAGAGCTGCAGCTAGCTTAGACAGTGGTCTTCGAGGCCAACCAACCTGTCAAACCCATCACATACTATAACAACATAAGTTAAGTTTTACAACATCTAAGAATAGATTATTTGCAGATTTTGCATCAGTAGAACAAAAAGAAACGCAACTTTTTCAGAATTAAGGAAATGTTAGAGCTTCAACCAAATTAAACATCCACAGTGAAGGATTACTCTTTTTGAACTTTGATTTGCATTTTGTTATCCTTAACATAGCTACTCAACTTCTGTCTTAATTGAAGTCCTGAAAATGCCCATATCATCTTAAGATGATCCAAATTTTTTCTCGAAATGGAGCATTATGATAAGCCAATCCAATAAATCGGGTTGTCAGTTTTTACTTGACATAAATAATGAAAAGGCACTCAACACAAGCATTTGACGTCCAAAAACTACCGGCTCGGTAAGTCAATTACAAGGAAGGAGCGTAGCAAAAAAAAAAAGCACCTTCAACAACAACTACATACCCAGTGTAATCCTATATGTGGGGTCTGGGGAGGTAAAGTGTACGCTGACCATAGCCCTACCTCGTGGAGGTAGAGAGGTTGTTTCTAAAAAGACCCCGGCTTGGGTGACGCACATCAAAGTAAAGAGAACAAAGCAAATAATAGGGAAAGCATAACATAGCATTCAGAAAACAAGGGGCAATCACAAAAAGAGCACCTTTTGTGAAATTATTTTAAAATAGAAAAAGGTGCCTTCAGTAAAATTTAAAAAGCCATGAAAGACTCATTTCTTGTACAATGCCTTCAGAACTATACTGTAGTTCTTTTCTGCACCGATCGGATTGCTGCTTATCAGCCTTTTGCAGGCCCGGAAGGCGTGCCTCTGGCCACACACCTTCAATTTGTACTTTGGAAAACACGTTTCTCTCTCTGTGCCTTCCCCATTTATACTACAACAGATCATTCCATTTTTTAACAAGAGCACTACCTCCCACCCCCACCCAATTCCCACCATTAGAGATGAGGCACATTGAAACTTCATATCTATATGCACCAAATCATCATTGTTTTTTCACATGAAAATTATGTTGTCTAAATCACCGGAAAGAAAGCATCAAAATTTTCACCCCAGTGCAAATGGATTTTGACGAATGTAATCACCTTATCACATAAATCTTGAAGATCATACACATCAACATCTCCTCCAGAAGAGAATATAATCTGTTCAACTGTTCCATCAGGTTGAGTCTTTTCAACTAGAACAAATTCCTCAGGCAAAGGTTCTTCCTCTTCTTCTTCACTGGATGGTGTATCTATAACCTGTATTATGTTATTCTTGCCAAACCTGCACCAACACGCATCATAAGGCTATTTAAGCTATACAAGTCTAAGCAATATATTCTACTATTACTCCAAGACAATCTATTAAATGTTTTAAAGAAAATTAATACACTCCTTATAAAACATCCTAGAGACAGCTATATAAAATATAAATAATGGACATAAACCAGTTTGTCGGAAAGTACTTACGAAAGCGAAACTAACCCCCACATTGCATTTATGTCATGTATAAGAGAACCTATCAACCTAAAATCCAATGAAAACAAACCTGCTGAATATAAATCTCATATACACCAACAATAGCTCCACCTTTCTATCATCACGGGTGTTTACTGAAATATCACTTCTACCTTGGTACTTAAGAATTGGGCAGGGAAACTATTCATGGTTGAAATCTAATTTCACATAGCATTTTGTCTAACTACTTGACTTCATACTTGTGACAAATAGCATCTTGAAAGACAACAGACTTCTTGATTTCATCAAATAGTTTCATCTTCCTTCCCATTTTGTTGACATGTTCTCTCTTTTTGACTGTTCCAAAGGATTGACCTCTTTCCTTAAATATCATAGCCTTTTTGATGAGTATGATGGCATAACTTACCGTCTTCAAGACTTCAAAAAATATATAATAATACCACCTTTTTTAGAATGGTAACATGTATTATATATACATGTATTCTGCACAAGTTGTGTAGTTACCCAAAAAGGTACATAGACAAAATACCTTAGGCTGCAGATAGCCCAAAACTTCAGAAATCGACTGAGCTTCCTCTCATAATTCTTGTTTTTACGCTAAAAGTCACAATTCATCTTCATCTTCATCTTCTGAATAGAATTCTTTTATCTTCAAAGCACCTTAAATTTCTCTCTTTTCATACTGTCCGCCAAATACATGTTAAGATAGTCCTCCATCTTTCCTTCTGATTGGACATTTAGCCATCCATATTCTAGCTAGCTAGCACTTCCAAAACACTCACTGGCATAGCCCACGCCTAATTCCCCTCAGGTCAATGAAGATCTCCATTGTTGGTCGTCTATATACAATGTAAAAATGACAGTTGACTATTTCTGCTTGTTCTCCACATAGATAAAATCTGGAGCATAGTTGGAATCCTTTCTTTGCTGGATTGTCTTGGGACAAAACTACCTCTTTCACCAAAAGCCAAAGAAAGCAGACAACTTTTTGTGGTATCTTAACTTTCCAAATCATCTTCCATGGCCAACATCCCACCAGATTGTTTGGAAGAGTTGTACTCTCTATAGGTTGACTTAACTAGAGATTTACCTTTACTATCACTTTGCCACAACGTACGGCACAGCCTATGAAGTCCCTCTGATTGTGCTAAGGAACTATAGGCTGAAATTCTTTCCACTTCCCAGTCATTAAAAATTCTCCTATCTCCTAAAGCTCAGATTCCACCCTTAGTCTATCCACACCTCACCCATAGTTGCATTTTGCTGCTGATACAGATCGAAAAAATCTGGAATGACTGCCTCAGAGAGCTTTGTCCTATCCAATAATCTTCCCAGAAAGAGACCTTCCTATCACTTCCCACTTTGAAACTGGATTTACTTCTGAAGGGTCACCACAAAATCCTTATTGATCTCCACACACTGACTCCATAAGATGTATTTATTTAGTCTGTTGTCCAGTGGTAGGACTTCACCAATCAAGCTTCCAATTCTATTTCCTCCAACTCCACTCACTGGACATGACACGTTCTGCTATCTTCCTTGATGGAACTTCAAACAGAAATTAATAATCATTCATCTAGAACACATTGGCCCCACCTTCTGATTTCCATGAGTTACAGACTCATCACCTAACATTGTCCAAAGATGATGCTTCCTGTTTACCAACAAGGCATCAACCTCGTAGGTCTTTGTCCGATACTGTTGTGCCACCAGAGATGGTTCTGATAGCGAAGTTCTTACCCATTCTGTTGCATCTTACAGCTTCCATAAAAGAAAGCCTCACCCACCCACCCAGATGGTTACTACTTACTAATGGAAGATATCTTCTGGGCTATATGTCCCCACCCCTCCACGAATGTAGTCTCCAGTGTAAAACTAAACATTTGTTATCTCTTTTAATAGCAAATAAAGCTAATATATCTATCATGCTCGTTGTATTTGTGGGTGAAGAACTTTGCAAGAAGATCCTTCTTACTCCATCTCTTTACTGTCCTCTTCTGCTCCTCGGATGCCATCATAATACATCCACTAACCATTTCATAGCATTAAAGCTCATAGAGACTTGTCTCATTAAGTTCCTGCTAAGTTCAACCAAGTAGAAATAGGTCCCGGCCCTTGAACTTATCCTTATAGTGTCAAATTATTTAAAACCTGTCTTATCGTAAATCCTATCTTCTTCCATGTTCAAGGTTACTTCATCTCTGATAAAATTTGAAAACTGAAAATTGATTCCGGCCTACCTTATCGGAATCTCCCCCAGGTAAGTAGTTGGTGAAAGTGAGGCTAGAAAGAGTTAGCCTCAGGAATGTGCCTGAAAGCAGCTTGTTAGATTTTACTAGATGGGAGTTTTGCTCGCACATAATACTACCTCATATGATTTTATACATGATTTGACATTTTTCTTCCTTCTTCACATCTTCAAGTTCTAGCAAAATCAAGTATAACAACACAACAATTCTTCTCTTAACTGAAGTGAAGTCAACCAAAGTCAGAGAATTTTGGACAGAAGATAGATCTAAAAAGAAATGAAAATGTGATCTTAGGAAAACTCAACATCTCTCAAGGAAACAGAAGTTGCAAGTGTTCACATTATTTATGCAAGAGATCCCACCAATTTGCATGAATATGCAGCAAAATGACTACCCATGAAACTACAATCTATTCTACAAGCACCTAGGGAAATACTGTTAATCACTTAAGTCACACAAAAACCACTAAATGCAATATTAGAAAGGAAAAGAAAAGAAACAGAAAAGATGAGGTGAAGAACAAAGCCATATGCATAACCAATTGTTTGGCGAGAAAGATCTTTCAAAATTCAAATTAAAAATGGAGCCGTAAAAGTGGCATATCTTTTGGGATTATAATCATAAGCATTGGATTTTGGTGATAAAACCAAACCAAAGTACTTTTAAGTCGAAATTCAAAGCGAAGAAAATATCAACACACTTTTTATGAGATTTCATGAAGAACCGGGGAAATGTAAAATACACCCTTTCATCCATGAAGTTTGCATTTTTACTGAGTTGTTGATCACAGGCCTTAACTAGCAAGTAACTACTAATGTAAACAACATTTAGACTTGAGTCTTAACTTTTCAATAACCACCTAAGAAGTTTAACCTTAAAGTCAAGCTTCATGTTTTTAGTGCTTGAAAATTGTTGTGCAAACAATCATCAAGGATTGTGTTATGAAGTGAAGATCAGTGTAGGAAAATTATGGAGAGGTGGGGATTCGATATCGGAACAAGGCTACAGTAGTAACTGAATTTCGGAAGAAGTAACTAACGTTAGAAAGGAACGGCTAGGATTTAATGGAAAGCAATGATGAGGATGATGCCACGTAGATTGAAGGTGGTTATATAATAGTGATTAGAGGAGAGAGAAACGTAACTAAAATTTGGAAAAGTCACGTTTTCTTCCTTTCTGCTTCTCTGTTTCTCTTCTTACCTTATCTTTTCTCTGTACTTCTTCTCGTTCTCATGTTTCTTCTTCGTTTCTCATTTACAGCTTTTCTATGGAGGTTATGAAGTTCTTAGTTGATAGTTAGTTACGTGTAATTGAGACTTCCGATTATCAATAAAGTTGGTTTGGTTTTCTGTGATTTCCAATTCAAATCGTAAATTGAATTTGTGATACTATTAAGGTCATAACAGATTGTAATTGGGAAGTCAACCATGGGGTTCGCATTTGGGTGAAAGTTCACTTAGTATACGATCCATCAATATCACAACAACTGAACAAACCTATAATGACCTTACACATGGAGAACTTTTGTTCTAATAAGCAATGAGGAAAATTGGAAGTTAAACCATTTTTGTCCCCCTAGAAACATGAGTGAGTTTCCAGGAACATAAACCATAACTAGTAGCAGATACATATACTGACATCATATAAAAGATGGATAAACTACTCCGAACATGCAGCCTTTTTGTAGTTTATTTTTTCTTTAACTTTTTGGTGAATAATTATATATCCTTAATCATGTCTTAGCACAAGATCTTTGCAAGCTTCCACTATCATAGCAACAACAGCTTAAATTTCAAAATCTTGTCCCAGTCCCATACCATTTCTTCAGACACATCACAGAAAATTAGCATAACCATAACATGATAAAACCATATCATTGGCCAGGATTTCCTATAATGATTTTTAGTGAGGTTGATGGGAAAGCGAGAAATAAACTTTAAGGAGTCAGTAAGTTGGAAGCAAACATTCCAAACTATAAGCTTTAGTGCACTTTCTGTCAAATGGAAAGCTTGCTAAACAAATTCATGTACCCGGATCTGATGGAATCCCAAAAGCTAGCCTTCAAGTTAGAAACTTTTGGTTGCCTCTTAACTGCAAATATGATGAGAAGTA
The DNA here is from genome assembly GCA_027704865.1 of Solanum neorickii. NCBI lineage: Eukaryota > Viridiplantae > Streptophyta > Magnoliopsida > Solanales > Solanaceae > Solanum > Solanum neorickii. Next base: position 52,419,063 of record JAKWJC010000372.1, read on the forward strand.
AAATTAACTGTATTAGAAGACAAATTATTGAAATCGAATAACATAAATGAACAAAATGAATTTACTGTCTGCTTGTTATTGGTGTTTCCTTCTATTCATTTTTATGCAGATCGAGCACCATGATGTTTCCTACTATGTCAACTAGACAGAAGAAACAGAAGGGATGAATTAAGTCTTGACTCGGACTAAGGAATCTAGTTGAAGAGGCAAGAAAAAGTAAGAAATTTCACAAGACGGGATAGGGAAGTGGAAAAGAAGCAGGCTTTATCTCAAAAAGTCAGCCAGGTCTTTTTCGACAATATACCAACTTCCTGAACAATCAAGTTTAACAACGATCATGCACTTACAACCACAAATAAAACTCACTACACATCTCAATTTTCAAATACTGATTAAAGCTTTGCATCTAGGATTTCTACACCGAAAAGGAAAAATCTTGTACATCCAAATGTCTGCCAGATATTTTACCTTCTGTTACTATATATTGTCCCTCTTAATTTGTTTATCATATTATTTTGTTTTAGTTATTGTTCCTTTTTCAGTATGCCTTTGACATGCCTTATGTAGTATTTCGTCTTAGTTTCTTAATTATTTTCTTGTGCCGAGGGTCTACGGGAAACAACCTTTCTATCTCCCAAGGTTAAGGTTTGCATACACACCGCCCTCCCCAGACCCCACAAGTGGGATTACAATAGGTACGTTGTTGTAGAAACTTCCAGAAGAATCAGTTTAGATAATGCACTTTGCAGTTGCAATGACTAGAGCTTTTCAATCAAGATTCAGACATTGGAAAAGAAACAGGTTTTTGCACCAAAATGTCCAAACAGTGCCTGTTCTAGTATTTAAGGCAGTGGGTACTCCTTGTGATGTGTAAATTTAGTTCAACTTTTTTACTTAACTTATCTGGATGCTGATGAGTGCTTAAAGGCCGTTTGGTAGCTGAGTAGAATTATGTTGTGCGGGTATTAGCTATTCCATCATCTACCCCGCATAAGATAATACACGAATTTCCTTGAAACTTATACATGTATTAATTATGCAGGTCTCAAAAATTCCAACCAACTAATCTGCAACCAAACATAACATTACTTATGCAGAATGTAAGTCCTACATAACTAACACCAAAACTAGCTACCAAATGACACTTTTTTACAACACAGGGAAACAGAGACAGCCCCAATAGCAATTGGGGCTTTTTCTACACTTTTTTCCCTTTTACACCATAGTTTACATCCAAAAATCAACCAGAAAGCTTTACAATTTATCAACTTCCTAAATATAAGATTTCACAATGATCTTGCATATACAATCATTAATCACCCAATGCCCATTAAATCATTTCACACAATTAGAAAGACATACAAAATCAAAGTTAAAATTAACTAGTCACACCAAAGTTGACTGCTTTAAAGTAAATGAAATTTCAAAAAAAGGAGCTACCTTTGAGAAAACCCAAATTAGAATTGGGAAATGGCAACTGATTTGAAGGTTGACAACGGCAGCAATTAAGAGAAACAATAGTGGGTCTGCAACACATAACACAAAAAAGTAAAATTAAACAACAAATTCAAAAAAAAAAAAAACAGAAAAGAATTAATTTTTCATTACTTACAGGGAAGAAGAAGAAGAAGAAGCAACAGTAGAAGTGGATACTAAGTGGAGAGTTTGCATTTGCATAAGTTTTTTAGTGGAATTTTGGGTAAAGATAATTCAAGAAAATATGAACGGTTTGCGTCCTTTGAGCTTTTTATTAGTCAATGGCAATGCTTCCTCAATTTTATTTGTTTTTTCTCTTCAACAAATATTTCAGAAGATTTTATTTATTAAGTAAATTATTTAAAGTTTGAAAAAATAGTGAATTAGGCACTCTTTATTTAGTAGTGAAGTTTTCAATTATATAAAGATTAGTTAGACAAAAATTAAATAAATAATTTATACTAGTAATAAGCAATTTTTTATTTATATTTTTAAATATTTTTTTGAGAAATGTGTTATAGCGTTAATAATTTGCTTTATCTTAATGAGAGAAAATATTATTCAAAATGCTATATTAATTGATTTACTTCAATAGCAAAATAAATTCTATCATTAAAGATTTTTTAAATATGAATTATCTATTGACGTATTTTCGTTTTCTCATACTCAAATCTAAATTTGATAAATAAGATTCTTCTTTATATATATATAAATTTATTTTGTGTCGTTCACTATTTCCTGATTCATTTTTATATAACTAAAAATCTACTTAATTATTCGGTGTAATTATAAAAATTAACAATTATGATTAATTAAAAGAAATATTAAATTTATACTTTTTATTTAAAATCATAAAACTTAAAAAAAATACTTTTTATATGTTTATCAAAATAAAATTAGATAAATAACTTAATATGAAAAACATATAATTTACTAAGCAAATTATGATATACTTCAATAAAATTATTGCGAAACAAATTTATAGTTATTTTCAAATAAATAAAAATTTTAACATCTCAGTAAATTGAATATCAGAACTTTCACCTTATTTGTGACGATGATTTATCTATTTCTTCCTTCCTCTGCTCCAAGAAGAAGACAAAATAAGAGTGAGTTGTTTTTTTTTCTATTAAAAGAAGAAGAATTTAAATAAGAGAAGTAAGAAGTATGTCGGTAAACTTTGTTTCTAGTACTTACATACTTACTAGAAAAAGAAATATAAATAAATAAAGTTTTTGTTATTCAATTGTTTGTTCAATACTCTAAAAATATTTTGAGATTTTTTGCTAATTTTAAGAAAATTATTAGAAGTATGAGTGGGGATAGGAATGGACCTTCAAAATTTGTAACAACAAATTGTTGGTGGTGTGATGGGCTTTTGCTTTTCTGCAAGAAATTACTACATGTCATTTTTTGTAAAATTTTGAGGTACATATTCATTAGTTTTCTTTTTATGATTTATTAGTCATTTGTATTGCCTATATAATAAAAATTATTAGTCATTTTCATGTTGCTAATCTTACTTTTTGATGTTTATAATAGGAGTTATCCTTAACTTGTTAGAGTTTACAATAGTTTTGAACTCTTCTTTTTGTTCCAACTTTTTCTTTATGTTCTTGTAATAGTTAGATCATGTTTATATATAGAACTAAATTCACTAAATATATCTATAAATATTTGACAATTTACTCGGTTTTTATTTGTTAGGGTTAGTTACAATGGTGAAAAAGATTTTCATAGATAACACCACACTATAGCATTCACAGTATAGTCATTAAATTAGTCTTTCTTTAGATGTAGGTCAATTGAACTAGTATACTAGTGTCTGAAGTTTGCAATTGTTAGTTTCCGTATGACTTTATGTTATGTTGATACCAATACTATTCTATATATAGTTAAAGATCGTTATAAAAACTCATAAAGTCCAAATTTTGAATTGTTTGCGCCCAAAGATCACTTGTGAGGAAAAATGGACATTTCTAGTATCATAATGAGAATACAAATTGTTCTTTGTTTGTGTTTGATGATTTTTCAACTCAAATAAGATAATGAGGGCTTTCTGTTGGAGTAGAGTTCCACTTTGGTTCTTCCTTTAGTGATTATAATTACCTTCACTTTAACACTTCTTACTGTAAGTAGCAAATGAAGGAGTGCAGATAAAGGGAACAAGATGCCTTGAAGTATAAGAAGTTTTCAGTTTTGAATCTTGTGTTTGACGGTGATCATTTCGAACAAGTCATATACTTTTCCGTTATATTTTATGTGTCTTTAGTTTGATTGTACACCGAGTTTAGATAGATTTGTACTAATGATGCTCCATCTCCAATGCTTTGAAGTCAAGGACCACTTCCCATATGCCAGTTAGGATGTTATCATTGCTGATTGCTGAAGGGTTTGGTTTATAATTTTTCACAAAGTTTTCTATTGATAAAGACATTTGAGCCAAATTTGAAAGCCATCCATCACAAACTTAATGTGTCATAGTCATTAATTTGATCGATATCGATAAATCATTTTAAATGTTTTGAGAAAAGAATAGAGATATGATCAATATGATGTCACTAGTTGAAGGGACAATGGATCTTTGCTTTCAAGGTAGCTTTGATCATTCCCTCAAGAACACTTCTGTCTATTATCATAAGTTTGTTGCTTATACAGAACAACCTCGGAAACAGCCTGTTGTGCATCTATATATATATATTATGTTGTTCAAGATAATCTCAACTTGTCCATTCACTAGCCATCATGGTCACCTATAAGCAGAGTTTTAGTTCTAAGTTCCTTATTCTGGCTGCTAGTTTTGTACTTGTTATGTTCATAAAGAACGCAAATTGTGCTCCGTTTGATGAAGCTGGGAATGAGTTAGCATTTTTTCATTTTTTTTTTCCTTGTTATGTTGCAGAAAATTGTTTGTTTCTCTATTTTTGATGGATTTAATGTGACAGGGGAGAGATGAAAGATGGAGCAGCGTGGACGATGGTGCAGAAGAGCGGGAACCAATTTGTGTTGAATGGACAACCTTTCTATGTGAATGGATTCAACACTTACTGGTTGATGGTATTTGCTGCTGATCAGTCTACAAGGGGAAAAGTTACTGAGGTATTCCAGCAGGCATCAGCTGTCGGTCTATCAGTATGCCGAACTTGGGCTTTCAATGATGGCCAATGGCGTGCTCTTCAGAAAACTCCTGGTGTTTATGACGAAGACGTTTTCAAGGTATGCTTGCTTATCTTGTAGCCCATATTTCTCTGTATACACATATACTAACCTTCAAATGCTTGAGTCGACATGGTCAGTAAAGATTCAAATATCCAATCCCAACTTGCTTATATTGAGCATAGTGATCGTTGTTGTTGTATACATATGCTAACATTCAAAGGATTCAGGCTCTGGATTTTGTGGTGAGTGAGGCCAAGAAATTCAAGATTAGGCTGATACTGTCACTAGTCAACAACTGGGAAGCATACGGTGGAAAATCGCAGTACGTAAAATGGGGTAAAGCTGCTGGCCTGAATTTGACTTCTGACGATGACTTCTTCTCTCATCCCACACTCAAAAGCTACTACAAGGCTCATGTGAAGGTGCATTATTCATTTCCATAATAAATCCTCTGAAGTACTCCCTGCGTTGCATTGTGTTTATATGTATTTGACTAGGCACGGAGTTTAAAGTAGACTTGTAAATTTTGTCGTCTCCACAATGCAGCGTTGTATTAACTGTCAAACATGACTTTGTTTTCTGCAGGCTGTGCTCAATAGAGTTAATACCTTTACCAACATTACATACAAGGATGACCCTACTATCTTTGGTTGGGAACTGATGAATGAGCCGCGATGTGAATCAGATCCTTCTGGGGATAAACTGCATGTTTGTCATACTATCTGTAACTCATCAAACGTTTATAGTCAAAGCAAATAACTATGTTTGCACATGCAACTTAAATATCGTTCTGTTTGATATTTTTTAGGCTTGGATAGAAGAAATGGCTGTTTATGTGAAGACCATAGATCCGAAGCATTTGGTGCAGATTGGACTGGAAGGTTTCTATGGTCCCTCGACTCCAAATAAAGCTCAGATCAACCCAAACTCCTACGCTCAACAAGTCGGAACTGACTTCATTAGAAATCATCAGGTTCTTGGAGTTGATTTCGCCTCAGTTCACATATATCCCGACTCTTGGTAAGCACACTGAACTATTGCAGCATCATTCATATACTGCAATACCTCTAACATTCTGCATATGCCTCAGGATTTCACAAGAGATTTCTGATGCTCATATCGGATTCACCAAGACATGGATGCAAGCACACATTGATGACACGGAGAACTATCTCAACATGCCAGTGGTATTCTCAGAGTTCGGTGTTTCTGCAAAAGACCCTGGCTATAATTCATCTTTCAGAGATGCACTAATCAGTACAGTTTACACGGTCCTATTGAATTCTACTAAGAAAGGAGGGGCTGGAGGTGGAAGTCTTTTGTGGCAAGTGTTTCCAGAAGGAACAGATTACATGGATGATGGTTATGCAATAGTACTTTCAAAGGCACTTTCAACTTCGAACATCGTATCTCTTCATTCTAAGAGGCTAAATACATACAATTCCCTCTGCTCTTGGAAATGCCACTGGGGTTGCAAGAAGAAACATGTCCTTGACAACTTCCAGTTACATGAAGAGCTTTAACATGTTGAACAAGATATGCCGAGTTCCCACGGCCTATAAATACTACATATAATAAACAACGATAACCCAAAGTTTATGCGTAAGGTATGCAAAACACCAATAAAGAAAAGTTGTATCTATATATAAAGCATGTTCATGAAGTTGATACAATGTTGTTTACTTGGGTCATTGTTATAATAAAATAAGCAAAAAAAAAATTGAGCTGGAATGTCGTTCTTACTTACGAAAAAACATGCTGCTTTGTTAAACCATGATAGTGAATAAACATATACATCTTGTAAAGAAGTGATTCCTTTTTTTCTATCGCTAGTCTGTTCCTTCCCAAACCCCACACATTACAACACTGTAATTCGAAGTGGAATCTGAAGAGGATTGTCCGTACACAACCTTACTTGTGTAAGAGGTTTTCGATAGATCAAATATACGTTATCAAGGGAAGTGAAAAACATGATCTTTCTTCTTCTTTTTTTTTAAGTGCAACTCAACGAAGAATCTTATAATTTTAAAGTACAAACAACCTTACCAAACCTTAGTGTCATGCACCTGATGGAAGGTCTAAGATAAGGAGTCTCTGAATCAGTAACTGAAAATAAAACAACTTAAATAATGGAACAGAAGGACAGGTTTCATTCACCCAACGAATTAACCCAGCTGGCTACTACGTCCTAGAGAAGAAAATGGAACAACATAAAGTACTATCTCATCAAACCCATCCTAGCACAAGGGACTGCTTCGCAGGAGAAAGGAAGCAGCAGGCTTAACGTAAGTATAACCCTGAAAAGAGTCTGAATTATCCTTTGGACTCGAAATTGGAGAATCAACCAGTGACATATCTGTCCAGCACTTGTCGAAATTTGCAATGCAGTGTGTTCCAGCAATTTCAGGACGGAAACTTGGCCGCATCTCTCTTGCCTCCAACTTCTTCCAGTTGATTGGCTTGAACCATTTATGGTCCCTGATTTCATCACTTCCCTTCAGCCCACTGCCAAGCCTTTTAGTTGGGTCCTTTTGCAGCAGCTAGAGAAATGGGAATTTTGATTAGTCTTATGGTAAAGAACAAAAAAAATCTGAAAACACATCAATAGCAGCATAGCTCTACTAATAAGCCAGGCAGGCATGACATTATTATAGAACCATAAACAAGTTAAGATACTCTCACTGTCCTGATTTAAGTAGTGTAGTTTGACTTAACGTGAGGTTTGAGAAAGAAATGAAGACTTTTAAACTTGTGGTTTTAAACCTACCATAAATAACATTCGTGTGGGTTTGAGATTTTTTAAACTAGTGGTATTAAACATGTCAACAGCACTTTGTGTGGCTATAAAAACTTCTCATTAAGGGAAAAATGAGAAGTTCAAAGTAAATTGTTTTAAAATATAGAAATGTGTTTTTCTTTAATAAGAAAATTGTGTCATAAATCAGGATAGAGGGAGTACCATCTTTAGTTAAAACAAGTGTGTGAGTGTGAGGACAAAAAGGATAATCTCATCTGGTTTTTACTGCAACTGTACAAGTGAACTACAGTTCAACGAGACTTGCAGAGAGAATAAGAGGAGATAAGGAAAATTACCCCTTTAAGAAGGGAATGTGCTTCACTGGACAAAAAGGCTGGCATCTTGAGTTTGTCCTTAACTATCTTCTGCTGAATCTTTTGCCTATTTCCAGTGAAAGGAGGCTGCAAATACAGAAAAACAAAGCATTAGCAATGAATGTACAGTTAAATTTTTTGAAGGGTGCGGCATTCTCTTTCCAGGAAATATGTACAACATATGTACAACTGAAGAGTTTCCTGAGGTCTGAAAGATCTAAACATTTGTAAAAGAGTCCAATTGTTTCTGCTAATGATAGATTCCTTCCATGCCCCACAATTGATAGAAGTGATATATCATAAATTATTTAGTAAATTGGCTTCCAAATTAAAGAGGCTACATATTCAGATGAAATCACCATAGGACACCCTTTATTTCATCATATGTGAATGTAATTTGATGCGGTTGATGGAATAGGTCAAATCAGAGAAAAAACTTGTTGGAATAGCACGTGGCTCTTAAAGAGAGTCTAAGAACATTATCGGTGCAGGATTTTTCTCATAAGAAATTGATTAGGTAATGGCCAAGACTTATGACAAAAGGAATTGTTATTCCGCTATATGTGCAGATACATGAAGATAGATACTGACCTTCCCCGTGAGCATCTCAAACAACAAAATTCCTACACTCCACCAATCTGCAGCCTTATCATGGCCCTTCCCAAGAACAATCTCCGGTGACATGTACTCTACTGTTCCACACATGGAGTTCGATCTTGTGTCCTCCTTGAATTCCTTGGCAAGTCCAAAATCAGTCAACATGGCCTACAACAAGAAAGGGGATCGAGGAAATTAAATTGATAATCTTTACATGCAAAGAAGAAGGAATCAGATGGGATTTCACGCTCGCGCGCCCACACACAGAAACAGAGAGAGGGGAGAGGTGAATATACATGGCCATCCACATCCACTAGAATGTTTTCCGGTTTGAGATCCCTGTGCATTATTCCATTTGCATGAAGGTGAGACACTGCTGATATAATTTCAGCTGCATAAATTCGTCCCAGGTCCTCTCTGAGAAGCAAAGCAGGAATGAATTAATTCATAGTTTCAGCTTTCACAAAGTAACAGATAGGAAGAAGGGAGAATCTACCTGAAAAGGCCTTGCTTATAGAGCTGAAAGAAGAGATGGCCACCATTAACGAAGTCGAGCACAAGGTAAAGCCTATACTTAGTCTGCAAGTTAAAACCATGAAAGAAGTATTTGATGATCAAAAAGAGCCCCAAAGTTTTTTCTTTTTTTGAGAATGATAACTTAAAAATAGCTCCAGAGTTGAAAGATTGAATTGTAATCAACAGTTGTAAAGATTGTAATACAGTACTATCCTTGTGTGGTTGGGCAATGACTAGATACCTATTGAATGAGAGGTTTAGGAAATCACCTGAAATGAGTACCTAAGCTGGACAACAAATGGGTGATCTATCTTTGTCAAGATATCTCTTTCTGCTTTCATATATTCAGCATGGTTCTTCTCCATAATCTTATCCTTCCTCATCACCTTCATTGCATAAATATCTGATGTACCCTTCTTTTTAACCTGAAATACTTTCCCAAATGCACCCTGACCAACAACTTTCATGACTTCAAAATCTTCAAGGCAGACAGTCCCACCTTTTGCTGAGTCGTTGGCAGATAGCTCCTGGTCTTCCTTAATTGTCTGTTCGATAACATTCTCTATCAGTTCCAGTGAATCTTCTGCTTCATGAATGGTGAGCCTCCCAAGTTTCAGTACCTGACTTTTATATGAAGAAGGACCAACCAAAGAATGTGATCTACTGTGTACAATCTCCGGATCATCATAGATAAGCTCACTCATATCTGCTGGAAACACCACACCCTCAGACATTCCATTAATTGATTCATTTGAGGCCAGACACGGAGGAGGACCAAACACATCAGAGAAATCGAGTTCAACCTGCTCGGAAGGAACCACATCGGGGGCACTCAATGGTAAAAGCAATTGCCGGTGGAAAGATTTTTGCAAGTTTGTTTTTGTCGGAGCAAAGAGATGAGAAGAAACCATGTTTCCAGCAGCTCTTTGACAGATGTAGATGGCCAAATATTAATACTATGGTAGGCAAGCCTTTCCAAATGCTTCAAATGAGTGTACGTTCAGTGTAGCAGTCTTAAAGAACTTAGAAAGCAAGCACAACAAAATCCAGCAGAAGAAGCCGTTCTTGTTTCCCGATTTACAGGAAACTGCAGATACCACAGTAGTTCTAGTATTCATGAAGATTCTGAAGTCAAATCTGTCATACACATCGAAACAGAGAATGAGGAGCAAGTTAGGAAGATGTAGTAAAGTTGCATGTAACTCCAGAAAAAAGAAATTACTGGAAGGAAACCCACAAAGGATGCATGCTAACATAGTATTCAACGCAGTGTACAGACATTCAAATTACTACCAAGTACTTCGCACGAATAAGACTAGCACTCTTGAAGAATTTATCAGTTCAAAACAAATTAATGGTCAAACAACCAGTATTCCATATTGTTGGTCCATGAGTTAGGAAGAGTGATAATATCAGCCATTAAGTTCAAAAATGTTTTATAAAGAAGAAAGTACTTTGAATGAATTCATCGCATCATTCAAGAGAACGAAGAAAAGTAACTTGGTTGATTTATCCATACACATACACAGAGAAATATAATGGAGATCCTTATTAGAAAATACACTATGCAGTCTACTTCTATACAAATTACCACACAAAAACATAAACGGCAGATGAAATATGCTTCATTATCCCGTGCAATTCTCTGATATTCTCATGCAAAAACAAAATATGCTGCACTATCCAGTGTACGTTTTAATCTCCAGCATCATTGTACAAAATTTCTCTCAAGTCTTCTGCGTGATTATATAACATCTATCTTATATACACCCAAAATACGGATTTAACATAAGAATTCACCTACTACTAAACATCAATAATTTCTCTAGTCCTATAAGGCAAGTTACATTGACAACAAAAAACTCAACAGCACTGTTTTCACATATTAGGAAAATCCACTCGATAGCACATCGAGTCAACACAACCAATCATTTATTAAATTAGTTTCCTTTCATTTAACAACCTATTCAAAATTTAGGCTGATTTTCCTAAGCATTTCCATTTTCAATCCACCAGACGAACAAACAAAATTAGGACATTGTTTAGAATGTACAACACTGATTAGTTAATTATCTCCTTATTCAGATCCAACAAAATTCACTTAATTCAACACCAGTTCCAACTAGTCAAACACTACATTGTACCAAAACTATCAAATTTCAACCAAAATTCAGCATATAAAATAAGCGGAATTATCTCTTTCACTGATCTATACAACATCAAAAACAAAACAACGAGAGCTTGATGAGAAGTACGAGATCTAAACCAAACACGCAAAAATAAGAAGAATTTTAACGAAAAATGTATATACGAACACAGAATTTCACAAACAAAGTGATTTTTTTTTCCAAATCTAGATCTGTCTTGACAGAAAAAAACCGAATAATCATTCAATTCGCTATACAGATAACAACGATTGCTTAAAAAAAATTCACAAACCTATGAAGAAATCACGAAAAGCAGATGTCAAGAGGAGAAAGAAGATGCATTACCTGGAAGAAACGGCGGAATTTCGTTGAGGAGAATGGGATTAGCTCCGTCTAAAGAGGGAAATATTTCGGTTTAACCGTATAAATAGTCAGTAGTGGGTGGCTAAATGGGGTGGGTGGGTCAAAGTCCGATCTATGATCGGGTAACACGCCAATCAAAAAAAGATTGAATTTTATTTTTATTTTGTTGATAATTAACACGTGGCGTGATTCTAATGGTTAGTGGGAATTTATTTAGCATGCATGGTGGTAATATTTTCTCAAATATGAGTATATACTTTTTTTGGACACCAAAATTCCAATTGGAATATCTGGTGGAATGTTTTTTTCTTTTTTAAAAAGAAATTATTGTGTTGCTTCTTCAAATATTCGTTTATTTATTCTCTTATCACTTATACGAATTATATATTCAATTTTCAGTGTGAATAAAAATATTGATTTTTTAAATATTTGAAATAAAAATTAGGCATAATACATATATTGGATCCTAAACTTGACTTCAAATTTTAATTTTGACCTTAAATTTTCATAGTGCAAAAATAGACACTTTAACTATCCCATCTTTTAATAAATAAACACGCGATTCCTACCTGAAAAAATGCGTGAAATGCACGAATTCTGCGCGAGTGAGGGGTAATTTTCGAGGCCCACAAAGGTAAAAAAAATGCTGAAATGACAATTCTACCCTTAATGAATCTCTTTTATATTAATTAAAATTAATTTTAATTTTTTTTAGTTTCAAAATGACATGTAAGATATTTTTTAAAAAAAAAAAGACGTGTAAAATGTTTAGTTAGTTGGCAGTCACTGATTGGCTCACTAATACACATGGGAGTGTTTGCATTTCACGCACTTTGGCTTCAAAAATCGCGTGTTTATTTATTGAAAGATAGGATAGTTAAAGTGTCTATTTGTGCACTATGAAAGTTTGAGGTCAAAGTTAAAATTTGAATCCAAGTTTAGAATTCAATATATGTATTATGCCTAAAAATTATATTGAGATAAATTGTTTAACTCTCGAATAATGTTGAATGATGGTGTAGAACGGTAGCTGGGGCCTTCAAGTTTGTTACTCGAGTTCTAGTCATAATACATGACAATTTTTTTCGAAATAGAAATTAGACTATCAATCATGTAATCATCTAATATATTTCTTTTATTCCTCATTTTCATTGGAGTTATGCTATGTTTGTTGCATCATTATATTTGTATTACGATCATATCACTATCTAAAAAGGCGATTTTCCATGAATTTCATTGAGGATTGTTTTGTTCGGAACTATTTTGCCATTTTGGTTTTAAAAAGAATTGGTGTGCCCTTTAGAAATTTGTAGCAATTTTTTTTGCCATTTTGCTCTGAACTCGAAATAATTAATGTCCACAACTAGATTCAAGTACGTCATGCATCGCCTGCTTTCTCAGCCGCTTGTACATATAAAAATATAGTAGTAATATTTTCTTTGTGGTGATAATTTGTGAAAAGTGTTGTAGGTGCAAATAAGGTGTATAAGTCTGGCTATACGTGAAAAAAAGTGTTTCATTTAGTTGAAGGAAGGTATTTTTATTGGTGAAATTTTAAAAATTAAATATCTTTTTAGAGTTTATTTGTCAGTCATGTTGTTGAACTATTATATCTTTACGAATAGAGATTATCGTTACTAAATTGGTAAGTATCTTGTCGCATTATACTTGAATCTTCTTTTTAAAAAGTGACAAATCCCATGCGCCTCAACCTAATCATATTTAGTTTTTTTATTTTTGTTTTCATTTACAATTATATTTTTCACCAACACTCAATCCATATATAAAAGTATTTATTCTCATTTTTCTTCCTCTTTTTAATTTCATATTATTTATGGATATATATCACTCTTACTTTTATTCCATGCGGAATCTTATAATTCTAATCTTTCTTATATTTATCTCTTACTCGAAAATGATAACAAAATCAGTTTCTTTAAGCAACTATACATCTAAACCATCAATTATAAAACTAACAATAGAAAAAAGATAATATTACATTATATCATATAAATTAATTTATTTATATTTTGAATTTTCTCGATTAGAATCTGTCGTTAACACATGAATAAAATTTGAAATATATTATTAAGTTCAACAAAACTCGTAATAGAATGATTAGCTCTATCCTACTTGCAAAAAAAAAAAATTTAAACTAAAATCAGATAAAAGATTATAGATTGATATTCGTCAAATCTACCGTAACAAAGAGAGAATTAAGCAGGCAAATAATGATGGAGCTAGCATTCCCATTAAATGGGCTTAAAATATTTTTAAATTTTTTTGAATAAGCTAGAGACGACTCAACATTTATTGTATATAGATAAAAAAATTCTAATTATATGTCGTTAAATTGGGTAAAAGTTTCATATTTGTTGGAGAATTAAGTGATGGTCTCTTTTATTGGAAATAGGAATATTAAGTTTGAATATAGATTTTTTCTCTCAGCTCTTCTTCCTCAAACTCTTCTTCCAGATTGATAACCATTGAATTTCAGAGCCATGGTATCGGAAGTTATCGCAAGTTCAAGTTCAAGTGTTTCAGCAGATACTCTTGAAGGAATTGAGAAGAATCGCAATCATCCTCTGTACTTACACCCTTCAGATACTCCAGGCAGTGTATTAACTTCAATCCAACTCACAGGAACTGAAAATTACTCGTTATGGAGCAGGTCGTTGATGATCAATTTGCGTGCAAAGAGCAAAGTAGGCTTTGTACTTAGATCTTGTCGAAAGTCAGATTATAAACCTGAATTAGGGGAACAATGGGAGAAGTGTAATGCGTTTGTGTTGGCTTGGATTATGAACACAGTTTCTAAGAAATTGTTGAGTGGGATTGTGTATGCATCAGATGCAGCCATGGTTTGGGCAGATTTGAATGAAAGATTTAACAAGGTTGATGGTTCAAGAAGTTATCAACTTCATCGAGAAATATGTACTCTTCATCAAGGTAATCTTACAGTATCAGCTTACTCTACAAAATTAAGACTGTTATGGGATGAATTCGATGCATTGGTACCCCCTCCTACTTGCGATTGTGATAAATCAAAGATGTATATAGATCATTTACAGTTTTTGCGACTGTTTGCTTTTTTGATGGGATTAAATGAAGTATACAGTCATGCAAGAAGCCAAATCTTGATGATGAACCCTCTTCCAAGTGTAAACAAAGCATATGGTATGATAACTTCTGATGAAAGTCAACGTATGACTGCTATGAATAGAGTTGGTGGAGATATTCATGAGTCGATGGCATTATATTCTAAAAAAATTGATGACTCTGTAATGCAATATAATAAAGGAAAGAATGTTAGTGGTAGTTATGATCCTATGGCAATGTATGTTAGACGAGGAAGCTATGGAAATACAGGGAATAGTAGCAATTTTAAACAAAAGAAGAATTGGCACTTGGTATGTGATTACTGTAAGTTGCATGGTCATACAAAGGATATATGCTTTAGATTGATTGGATATCCACCTTATTGGAAATTCAAGAAGAAATTTGGACCTGGTCAAGATGTGCAAAATGCAGGGAAAGCAAATCATGCATATTTTGATAATCAGTTCAAAGATGAATTTGAGTCTGTGCAGGGATTGAATAACAGTTCAGGAAGTGTAGAACAAGCTGTGAAGATGGGGCAGAATGGACATGAGAATCAGCTCACAACACAACCTACTTTTACTCCAAATCAATATAACAAGATTTTGCAGATGATAAATAAAGAGGATTCACAAGATTATATGGCAAATACTGCAGGTACTTATAAATCTTTATTTGTATATAACACCAAAGACAAAAGAAAAGATAATGAAGATTGGATAATTGATTCTGGAGCCACTCGTCATATGACTTCTAAAGAAACCAAGTTAGATTATTCTGTTTCTGTAAAAGATCTAGATAAACAGATTCATCTACCTAATGGACAAGCAACTTCAGTAACTCAAATTGGTAGCTGTAAAGTGTCAATTGGTGACACATTGACAAATGTGTTAGTTGTTCCTGATTTTAAGTATGATTTGTTATCAGTATCACAGGTAACTAGACAGTTGAATTGTTCTGTGAATTTTTCCCTGAGTTCTGTGTGTTTCAGGACCTCTCAAATGGAAAGGTGAAGGGGATTGGTAAAGAGAGGAATGGTTTATACTACCTACCCAGTCAAATTCCAAAAAGAGATGCACATGATGAACAAAATACATTGATAAGCAATATGGTTTTTAATTCAGAAGGCTTCAAATGGCATAATAGGCTGGGACATCCATCCATGAAGGTGTTGAAAAGTTTTTCCTTGATTAAAAGAGATGAAGATATAAATGAGTGCAACAATTGTCCAGTTTGTCCACTAGCAAAACAAACTAGGCATCCTTTTCCTTTAAGCATGTCAAAGACCTTTGTTATTTTTGACTTACTTCATTTGGAAGTATGGGGACCATATAAGAGTCCTACACATGTTGGTTATAGATATTTCTTGACAATTGTTGATGACTATTCTAGGATGACTTGGTTATTTCTGATGAAATTCAAAAGTGATGTTTTCCAGATATTGCAGTGTTTTTTTGTCATGGTTCAGACTCAATTCAACAAAACTGTTAAGAAGATCAGGTCAGATAATGGGACTGAGTTCTTCAATAGTGATTGTAAAGCATTGTTTGAAAAGTTGGGAGTCATTCATGAGAGTAGCTGTCCTCATACTCCACAACAAAATGGGGTAGTAGAGAGAAAGCATAGGCACATTCTTGAAGTTGCAAGAGCTCTAAGATTTCAAGGTTCTTTACCAATAAGATTTTGGGGAGAATGTGTCTTGGCAGCAGTATATCTAATTAATAGGATGCTAACTAGTGTTCTAAATGGACAGTCACCTTTTGAAATGTTTCATGGAATGCAGCCTGATCTAAGTCACTTGAGAACAATTGGTTGTCTTTGTTATGCAACTAAACTTGTCAAAGATGACAAATTTTCAACCAGAGCTAATGCGTGTGTGTTCATGGGATATTCTTCTACCAAGAAGGGCTATGTTGTTTACAGTTTAAGCCACCAGAAAATGTTGGTAAGTAGGGATGTTGTTTTTAAAGAGGATATGTTTCCATTTGCAACAAAGAAAATGGACAAAGATGTGCCATTATTCAATCCTCAACATATTACTACAGATTCTCAAAGTGTGGAGGATGTTATAACAGTCCAAGAACCAGCAATCAATTATGACACTTTGGAGTTTACTGAAACTAATAATCCTAACAATTCTGAAGAAATTGAGTTAGAGGATGATTTGGTACCTAATATTACAGTGGTAGCACCTGTAGCAACAAGACATTCTGAGAGGTCAAGTAATCCTCCAGTTTGGTTAAAAAATTATGTTACAAATGTTTCTGATCATCCTTATTCCATGTCTAAATATGTAACATATGATCATTTGTCTAGTGGATATCAATCTTTTCTTAGTCATTTTTTCTGAAGAAGTAGAAACCTAGAACTTATGAGGAAGCAGTGAAGGATTCTAGGTGGGTGGAAGCAATAGAACAATAGATTAAAGCACTTGAGGATAATGGTACATGGCAGATCATGAAACTACCTGAAAGAAAATCTGTTATTGGTTGTAAGTGGGTATTCAAAATTAAATATAAAGCAGATGGGATGGTTGATAGATATAAAGCAAGATTAGTTGCTAAAGGGTATAATCAAACAGAAGGGATTGATTATCAGGAGACCTTTGCACCTGTTGTGAAGATGGTTACTGTAAGAGCCATTATTGCTTTGGCATCTGTAAAGGTCTGGCCAATATTCCAAATGGATGTGTTTAATGCCTTTTTACAAGGTGATTTGTATGAAGAAGTCTATATGGAATTACCTAAGGGATTCAAGGGTGCAGAGCAAAATTGTGTGTGCAAGCTAGTCAAGTCATTATATGGTTTAAAGCAAGCCTCAAGACAACGGAATGCTAAGCTTACTGAGGCATTATGTAAATTTGGATACACACAAAGTCTTTTGGATTACTCATTGTTTACTAAGAGGAGTGATACAGGGATGGTAATAGTTTTGGTTTATGTTGATGATTTGTTAATCACAGGTAGTGATCCTGTGTTAGTAAAGGCTACTAAACAAGTGTTGCACAATCACTTCAAGATGAAGGATCTAGGAGAGTTAAAATATTTCTTAGGAATTGAATTCTGCAGATCAGAAAATGGGATAGTATTGAATCAGAGAAAGTATGCATTGGAATTAATTTCTGAGGCTGGCCTTGCAGGAGCACAACCTGTTTTTACTCCTTTGGAATGCAATATAAAGCTCACTTCAGTTGCATATAACACAAGCGATGCTGATCCACTTTTTCTTGACATAAGTAGATACCAAATAATGATTGGTAAACTGCTTTACTTGACTAATACTAGACCAGATATTGTATTTGCAGTCCAAAATTTGAGTCAATTTATGCAGCAACCTAAACATTCACATTGGAATGCTGCTTTGAGAGTGATTAAGTACATTAAAGGGAGTCCAGGCTTGGGGTTACTTATGAGTTCACACAAAGATACAAAGCTAACTGGATTTTGTGATGCTTATTTGGCAGCTTGTCTCAGTACTAGAAGGTCTGTGACAGGTTATTTGTTGAAATTTGGTGACTCCCTCATCTCCTGGAAATCTAAGAAGCAGAATACAGTATCTCGAAGCTCTGCTGAGGCAGAATATAGGAGTTTAGCAACGTTGACAGCAGAGGTGGTTTGGGTAACTAGTTTGTTCAAAGAGTTGTGTGTAAAGTTGGAATCTTCAACCATAATACATTGTGATAGCAAAGCAGCTCTTCAGATTGCTGCTAATCTTGTGTTTCATGAGAGGACGAAGCACATTGAAATAGATTGCCACTTCATTCGTGAGAAGATATTACAAGGACTAATACGAACCAATTACATAATTTCCAAAGAGCAACAGGCAGATGTTTTAACAAAAGCTCTTGGAAGAACTCAACATGATTTTCTTTTATCCAAGCTTGGATTATTGAACATCTTCAATACATCCAGCTTGAGGGGGAGTATTGGAAATTAGTTAGTTATTATATTCTTTTTAGTTAGTTGGTTTGTATACTTAGTTATCATTTAATTAGTTAGATTGTATAGTTTGTTACATTGAAAAGTGTGTAGTAACTAAATTCAGTTTTAGTATACATGTATATATACACACAGACTGTACATACTAAAGAATAAGAAGGAATATTAAGTTTGAATATAGATTTTTTCTCTCAGCTCTTCTTCCTCAAACTCTTCTTCCAGATTGAAGCTATGAACTCTTCTTCCTCAAACTCTTCTTCCAAATTGAAACATCTTTACATGAACTTGAACAATTCTCTCCTTATAAAAATCAGTTTTTCCACATAATAAGATAAAAAAAAGTACAATATTTATATATAATTAAAATTTTATGTATAGATATAATAAATATTGTATTGCTTTAACTTTTTCGTATATTACTTTTTCAAATTTTGAAGTTAAAATATCTACTATCACAATTAGCACCCACAAATTAACTGATCACATAAAAAGAAGCATAAATTAACACTAGTGATGGGGTATTTATGGAGTTGGAAATTCAATAAGAGGGCATTACATAAAACACTAATTTGACGGATTAATAATTAATCAAACTTATCATTTGCCGCCCCACAATGTTCACTCCTAATTTTTTGCATTTTCCATATGATTAATAATTAATGTCCGTCCCCTCCTCTTAGCCTCAACTCCTCCATGGGACAGATCATATGAGTTATATTTATAGTTTTAAACAAAAGAGCTTATAAAACGATTATATGTATAATTAATATGCAAAATAAATATAATAGTGAAGAAGCGAAAAAGAAGCGAAAATAATGAAAAGATTTTTTATAAAAGTTGAAAAATAAAAATGATGGCCCATGCAGGTCTCGAACCTGCGACCTTCGCGTTATTAGCACGACGCTCTAACCAACTGAGCTAATGGGCCTTGTTGGTATTCTTGTGTTTTGTATTCTTGTAAATGATAACAGTTCAAGCAAACTCCTAACATTGTAGTACTTTTTTTGTATATTATTAAGGGAAAATGGTCAAATATGCCCCTAAACTATTTTAAAAGGTTTAGATATACCCTCCGTTTAAAGTTTGGTCCATTTATACCCTCGCCGTCCAACTTTTGGTCTACATATGCCCTTTTAGGCTTTAGTTGTCCAACTCGGAATATCCAACTCATTTTACTTTTATTTAAATGCCAAATGGATTTTTCACGTCATTTTTATGTATTATCACTTGACATTTATATTCAAGGGAAAAAGGTCAAATATGCCCCTAAACTATTCGAAAGGTCTAGATATATCCCCGTTTAAAGTTTGGTCCATTTATACCCTCACGTCCAACTTTTGGTCTACATATGCCTTTATGGGTGTTAGTTGGTCAACTCGAAATATCCAACTCATTTTACTTTTCTTTAAATGCCAAATGAGATTTCACATAATTTATATATATTATCACTTGACATTTATATTAAAAGAGAAAGGGGTCACTTATGCCCTAACTATCCGACCCAATTTTAAAACACATATACGACCGTGTTTTAAATGGTTCAATTATGCCCCTAATCCGACTCATATATGTGTGAATTATTTTGTTATTTATATCATCATCGCCTGCTGCAGCTTGCAGTTGTGTCTGTAACGTTGTTGCGGTAAATTCCTCTGCTCTAGCCCTTGCCTGCCAGGTTTGCGCCTCCAGCTCTGCGTTGCGCCAAAACGCTTTTCAAACCTCGACTTCCTTTTCCTTTAGTTGTCGTGCCATTGATTCCTCGGCGGTTCCAATCAGAGCATGATAGTGTTCGCCATTTAAATGGTTCAATTATGCCCTAATCCGACCCATATAGGGTATTTAGAAAAAGGGTCGGGTTGTATAGATTATTTAAAAGACGGGTCGTATATGTGTTTTAAAATTAGGTCGGATAGTTAGGGGCATAAAAGACCCCTTTCTCTTTTAATATAAATGTCAAGTAATAATATATAAAAATGATGTGGAAAATCCATTTGGCATTTAAAGAAAAGTAAAATGAGTTGGATATTTCGAATTGACCAACTAACACCCATAAGGGCATATGTAGACCAAAAGTTTGGACGCGAGGGTATAGGGCATATGCAGACCAAAAGTTTGGACGCGAGGGTATAAATTGACCAAACTTTAAACGGGGGTATATCTAGACCTTTCGAATAGTTTAGGGGCATATTTGACCCTTTTCCCTTGAATATAAATGTCAAGTGATAATACATAAAAATGACGTGGAAAATCCATTTGGCATTTAAATAAAAGTAAAATGAGTTGGATATTTCGAGTTGGCCAACTAACGCCCAAAAAGGCATATGTAGACCAAAAGTTGGACGGCAAGGGTATAAATGGACCAAACTTTAAACGGAGGGTATATCTAAACCTTTTCAAATAATTTAGGGGCATATTTGACCCGTCTCCCTATTATTAATAATACAGAAAATGGTCTAAAATACCCTCAAAGTATTGAAAATTGTACAAAATTATCCTCCATCCATCTATTGGCTTCAAAATGTCCTTCTCATCCACCTATTGGCTCTAAAATACCCTTGGCGTCCACTTTTGGTTTCAGAATTGACCACTTATTCAATTGTTTTAAAATTAAACCGTTTTGAGTATTTTTAAAATATTTGGCGCTCAACTATTGGTTATAATTTAATTTATTAATATAATTTATAAATCAACTCACTACCCAATCATTACTAACTAAACACCACCTAATTAATAATCCAATTATAATATCAAAATTGCCATAAACAATACTAAAACACGACAAAATCATAGATTCCTGAAAATGACATTCAAAATTATTCGAGTCAGATTCAAACCGCAATTAAATTTAGGTTGAGCTGCTTATTTAGGAGGACACTTTCAATAGCATACTCTTTCAAGCTTTAATTAGAAATTTATGATTAAAGGTAAAGAAGTAGTACATCCCGAATTAATTAATGCACTTTTTTAAATAAAATTTTATAAATTTTTATGATTTGTTTTAAAACCTTTAATATATTATTTTGAAAAAAAAAGTTATCAAGAAGTAACATCACATATTTGAGACGAAAGAATAATTAAGATGAACATAGTCAGAGTTTTAAGTTTATCGGTAATTTTTATTTAGACACTTGAAGTCTTGAATGTATGATAATTTACTTCTATAGATATTTTTGCTTTAAATTTTTAAGTACACTCATTGACAGTAACTTTCCTGTTGTTGCATTAGTAATATGACGGGTTTACTAATTTGGAGGGGTTTAATTAGTAACCGGAGGAGGGGGGTAGTGGATTGATTTATAAATTATACTAATAAGTTAAATTATAACAAATAGTTGAGTATCATATATTTAAAAAAATATTTAAATAGTTTAAATTTAAAATCGTTGAATAAGTGATCAATTTTAAACCGAAAGGTGGATGACAAGGGTATTTTAGAGCCAATAGGTGGATTGAAAATGTATTTTGGAACCAATAGGTGGATGGAGGATAATTTTATACCATTTCCAATACTTCGATGGAATTTTAAGTCCTTTTCCACTAATAATGTAAAGCTGGGCTAGTTCTAATACTTTTAGTTCATCTTTACACAACTATATTATTATTGATAATCAAGATTAATGTACAATACTTATTAATATTAACATAATTAAATGGCGTGTGAATTACCTAGAATTTACAGATAATATAATGTTAAATTTCTTATATTGGATTATATATGATGTTGGTTTATTTATGGGTTATATAATATATAACACACTATTTGCTTGTCAAATACTTTGTTACACTGTAAATTTCACCTATTATAGTGTAAACATATTGGTTATCCATATTTTTTTAAAAAATAAAAGAAAAGAAAATTAAATTAGACAAGTAAAGATCAAAAAGTAATAATTACATTGAAAGTTATTCAATTTCAAAAGTTTTATACACTATTTTGAGAATAATCAATTTTGTTGAATTCAAGCGAATCTAAATAGGAATAACAATATTAGAATGACACATAAATTTTTATTTTATTCTTCAGCTTTTTTCTTAAGCTATTATTGAGTTCTTTCTAAAATAAATAAATAAAATTTATAGCTTAGACGTTTCAATAATATAAAATTTGAACCAAGTCAATGAATTAATCGAAATTATAAATATCCGAAATACCCACTAGCTCCAAACCTGAATTCCCTCCAAGCATTGATACTATAAATCTAGTATTTAAAATGACGAAAATTAGCTTAATACTTTTTTATGAAAAAAAATTGAAGTACATGAATGTAAGCTTTTCATGTTAGTAGAAACATAAAAATGGTCCACACAATGGTATGGAGGAATTTTACCTAAAATAACATTTAAACAAAAATATCTTAATATTACACGTAGAATATATTTGGCCATGTGATATTTAAGCATGATATGGTATCATAATATGAAATCATGAGATGGAATTGAAGTTTTGTTTGAACATGCGATATGAAATTTTTGTGTTGTATTTTTTCTCATAAATATAAGAACTCCATAAGTTGTAAAACTATTAAAATAGCTCTAATTGTTTATTCAATCTTACCAAATAAATTTAAAAAATTATAAATCACATAATAAATTATTACAAAACTATTTGTTTAGAACTTATGTAACAGTTTCATTTAACTTTAATTGATCAAAATTTAATTCGGTAAAAATAATTGAACATAAATTATAATGTACTGGTCTTTAATAAAATTTTCTCACATAGTACAAATAATCTCCTCACGTTGAACTTGCATTTCTCGATCATATGACCAAGAAGACGAACCAACATTGTTACTTTGAGTCATTTGTTGATCAATATCATGTGCAATTATATTTTCATGTGCATAGACCATAAATATCATTACTCTTTTGATATTCTAGTAAGTAATTATGTAACAATGCACAAACTATGACAATTTTCACTTGTGTGTCAATAGCAAAATGATTTATGTCTTGTTTCACTTGTGTACAATTACACATTTTCAGTGCATTAATTTCGTGCTAAAAAATCAAACATATTGAAAGTAGTAATTATCAAACATACGTCACCAGTTTTGTCTTTTTTCATATTAAATTATTTTAAACATTTCATATGTAGCTGAAAGATATATTTTTTTATCATGATAAATCAAAAAATTATTACTCCCTCCGTTCTTATTTATATTCACCAAATCAATTTCTACTTTATCATTTATATTCAACAAATTTAAAGTAATAATAAATTTTATGTTGGTGAAAATAATAAACTTTAAAAAGTAATGATATGATTATAAATTTTATTTACATATGAAATAAATGGTTAGTAGATATAAATGTAGGGTTGTTTTAGCAACATATGAATTTGTGGGTCAATTTTTATATTTAAAAAGTTCTAAATATGATATGGAATGAAATTTCCATATCATGATTTTCGGAGAACATGAAATTTCATCTCATGACAACGTGAAATTGCATATCCAAACGCTGTACCTATCTCACGATTTCATATCATAATATGTTATGCATGGCCAATCGCATATTTAATAATATCATATTCTAAGAAAATATAAAAGTACGAACTAGATTTTGAGAAAAGTATTATAACTGCTATTCATCAATCGGTTTAGAAGTTAAGATTCCCATCAAGATCAACATTGATTCTAAAGAAGTAATTTTTGTGGTTGATAATGACAATCTTTAATATTGTGCAATTATTAATAATTACAGGTTCCTAATAGAAAGGATAAGAGGATCATCGGTAAGACATGACTATATGGAGTTAAACAAGTTGACGGATATTCTAGCCAGAAAAAGCAGGGAAAGAACATAGTGATACACATGATTGAATTAAGAGAAAAGACATAAAGTTACCACTTAAGTTGTCTCGAATTTTCAAAAAGACATCTTAACTTTGTGGGTGTCCTATTTCCCACTGAACAATTTTTAAGATAGTTATAAATATCCCATTTTTCACCCAACTCCAATTGCAAGAAAAGAGGTGCAATCACGCACCAATAGTTGTTTGACACGTATTAAGTTTTTTTAATTTTTAATTTTTAGTTTCATTTTCATTTTATTATTTTTATTTTTATTAACTTTATTTTCATTTTTTTCCTCTTTCTTCTTAAATCTTCATTACTCAAATCCTTTGTTTTTTGTTGTAAATCCTCCAAAAGTAACAGTCATAGTCACCTTCAATGTAGCCTCCATGATGTTTTCATGTTACAACACTATTTTCGTCATCAAAACATCACTAAATAAAATCAGTTCAACTCTCAAGTTATTAAAGCAAGTTAATGAGACCAAAAGAAGATGGAGTTTCATAGTATTCTCTAATCAATGGACTTTTTTTTTTTTAAAAAAAAAAGATAAAAAGAAGAAAAAGAAACAACGAAAAGCAAGAGACAATTTTTTTTTTTAATAAAAATGGATGAAGAAATGGATCTCCTAAGTTGAAGAAGATGAACAAAAGATAATTGGATTTTTAAATTTGGGTGAAGAAGATAGTGAGGAAGATGATGTAAATTAATTAAATAATTAATATTAAAGACATATAATGACAGCTGACACTTTATAGCTGGTTATGACAGTGAAAAGATTGGGTTACACACCCCATTTGCGTGATAACAACTCATAGGAGAAAATGGGTCAAAATGACCCATTTACAAAGATATTAAATAGTTCCCTAGGGTGATAGGACACTTCCAATGTTAATGTGTCTTTATGCAAATACGAGATAATTTTAGAGGTGACTTTATGTCTTTTCTCTTGATTTAATTGAATTTAAAAGAGGTTGTTAATTATAACAACATAAAATTTTCAATCAGATACTAATTACAATCAATACTTTTAGGTTTTGTCGTTTCAAATCTAAAAATTAAATTTTTTTTCTCAAAAAATATTACGTTAAATGTAGCATAATATATGATATTATACATTATATTTAGGAAAAAAATATCATACATAGACCATAGTATTATTATGTACATGTCAACCTTATAAACATATATAATAATACATACAACAACATTTATACACAAAAAATTTAAATTCGATGTAATACTATATAATATATATTTTATATATATATATATAACTACAGTTTCTTTCAATAATATTGTCACGCTCCAAATTCAACAGGCGCAACTGACATCTAATGCTAAAACATAGATCTAAGCCGACTCTGTTGACAATTTGCTAATAGCGCACAGAAGCCACACATAGTTAAGAAAACTAGTGAATATAACTCCGCTTAAAAATAAGTCTTTGACCGCCAAAACTCATATCAACAACTATACGAGAAAAACAACTACTCCCGACCGTTCATGTAAAGAAATTAGATTAATCGATGCCAATATGATATCTAGAAAAATGTAAATGTTATATATCAAGACAATACACTACCATCAAACTTCAGCCAACCAACAAACAAGACAAACATGACAGATAACATGGCTGTACAATCCAACACAATAGTTTTCAAATCTCTAAGAGTTGTAAAACTTGATCGAAACAGGACCCTAACCTACCTAAATACAACAAAAGTCAACAAACTTTTAAGCTCTAACTACTTCAGGATAAAGGGGCTAGCCAACCTGCTAATGGAACTAACTGTAGTTAAGGAGGTCTACGGAATCGTATGTAGGGATATTCAGGCATAAATGTAGTGCCCCTAAACAAGGGACGTTAGTACGAAATAATGTACCGAATATAATAAACAACAGACTAAATAGACGAATTACCAAAAGTGATCAGGTAAGGAAATCAATACTAAATCTAAACATACAAAACAATCAAACAACATACCAATCAAGCCTCTGTAAGCTCGATATGTACAACAAACAGACAAGACCTCCTACCTAAGCCCCCTGCCCCCATAAGCTCAAAATGTGTCAAATCAATCTATATATCTCTATCACTAGCCCACTTGCCCCCCGAAGAAAGTCAAATAGCCCTCATATGCAACTATATAACCATGTAGGCAGTGCATAGTCTCTTAGGCAATAATATATCCCTCAGGTAGTTCATATACATTTTAGACATCGATATAACCTCATAGGCAGCACATAGACTTCTTTTTTGGCATCAAATAACATAGTAGGCAACACATAATCCTCTTTGACATTAATATAACCCTGATAATTAAGAGCAAGTTCTACATAATACACAAGACTGACGTGTATGCAATGCTTGATACCCAGGCCACCCAAAAGACAAGATTTAATAATCCTGAGTCTATAATCCAAGTAATGAAGAGATACACGATGGTCTCACACATCATATTATTGTGGATGGAATGAACGCTTGCTTCTGGAGTCTTGTATGATAAAAATATACCATTAAAACTTAAAAGACAATTTCTACAGCGTAGTGATAAGTCCGACTATGTTGTATTTTAGGCAACCATATATCCCTCTTAGGAAACAATATAGCCATGTAGGTTGTTCATAGCTTAATGACTAACAATAATATCCCCAAGGGCAATAAAAAATATGATTCAACAGGCTAAAGACGAACAATATAGCTATAAGCAACCTATATAAGTAGTCTCCAAGTCGTGCTCGACATAGAATCATTATTAATAGATTGCGAGTCCCCAAAACAAAGCATTATAATCACTCGATCAGCCAACCACTCACAATTATGTCTATACACCACAAGAAAGCATTACAATTGCATCGCTCATGAGCATTAAAAAAATATGCCGAACAAAGAAAATAGCCTTAACATACTTTTGATGATTATAAGAAGTCAACTAATAACCTTTTCCTATACCCATGTAATAATACAATATGGTAGAAATTAAATCATATGCAAGAAATGTGGTGCTACAATAATCCGACAAAGATATGAATTTTCACCAAATGAAATACCACCCATGCAGGTCTAAAGTAGCTATTAACCGATAAAAGAACGTTCTTACCTTACTACACCCTTGTAGTAATATCCAGAACACTGGATAGGGTAGTACCTAACAACCACAATTCCCCCGTAGATATACCACAAAATTGATACGAAATACTATGCAAATATGACGAGCTCGCAACATAGAGCAACTTTTCTGAAGCTTGCAAGATGAAGTCACTAAGATCTAAAGAGTATTTTATGAATTTTGGGAGATTGTCTCTGTATTTTGGGCTTTTGTAATGTGGAAAGAATAAAATGAAGGTGAATGATTAAATAAAGTTTCCGCCGACCTTGGCCCACTTCACATGCCTGCTTGCGCTATCTCGCTAAAATATAAATGTCTTTCTATTCTGAAATTGTACGAATAAATAATTTTAATGCCTTGAAAACTAGACTCATAGACCTTCAATTTGATAGGTCATAGCCCCATAACTCATAATAGATTGAGAGAAAATCACCTAGGCATTTAACCCAAATTTCAGAAAACTTACGATAACTTTCGTCAACTTTTACTTCACATGAACTTGCTTAACTTCAGAACATTAGATACGACCATTAACATTTAAATTATGACATACTATATCATTATTAATTTATAAATCACTTTTCATCTTATCGTGAAGGCACAAGTTAAGCCAGAATTTCGAAAAGTTGAGGCGTTACAAATATTTTCTAAAAAGTGACTTTTTCAATTCAAAATATTTTTCGAAAAATAAGTTCCATTTTATAAGACAACAATCTAGCTGTGAAAAATAAAATTTAAATTTGGAGGCATAATAATAATAACTTCAAATATATATTTAAAAAAAAAAAAGAAAAAAAAAGAGAAAGAAATAAAGAGAAGGCTTGGAAGTTATTAAGAAAAAAAGGTGTGAAACAGATAAAGCAAAATTAAAAAAATAAAGTGTTCACCGGTGGGGGCAAAGAGGGGAGGCAGAGACCGACGAGTTAAGAAAACCCAAATAAAGCCAATATTTTTACTCCACCAATATCTCTCCTTTCTCTCTCCTCTTCCACGCTTTCTCTCTCCTCTTCTCTCTCTCCGGTCGATCTCCGTCTCCATCTACATTCTCCAAAAGCAACAAAGTTTTCTCAATCTTTTGAATTGCCTTTACTACGGAAAACAGGTAATTGTTTATTTTGTTTTTCATTTCGGTTAATTAAGCTGATCGGGATCGAAAGTAGATCTGTGTTTTTATTTATTGATTTGGGTTAATTAGATCTGTTATCTTCATTGTATGATTGCATTGTGGTGAAATTTGCGTTTTAGTCAAGGGGATATGGTTTCTATTTTTTTTCAATTTTGTGCCTTTTCTGAGATCTGGTTCAATTATTGTTTATGTTCAGTCATTTGGCTGGTGGGTTTTTGATATTTGGTGGATGCGTTAACTTTTATGTGGATTTGCTCCTTCCTATTTTCTGTCAATTTCTGAGTTTTGATCGGCTGAAGTTGAATTACAGGAAAAAAATCTGTCTTTTTTTTGGTGGGGTGGAATTTGCATTATTACAAGAGTATTACGAGAGTTCCGAGGATTAAGCAAGGGATATCATCACCTATTGGCGCAAAGATCAAGTACAACGCCTTTTTGGTGATTGTATTTTGGTTGTAGATTGTTTGAGCATTTTAATGGGAAATTCAAGGTAAGGGTTTGTTTATATTTTTGCCCTTCCGATGTTAGTGCTCCGCGTGTTTGATACTGGAATAAAACGCAAGTTGAAGATTTTCAGCAAGCAGGGGTTAAAAATAAGGTTTGGGAAGTTCATTTTTGTGGATACTTTGGGGATTTGAGATAATTTTCGGGTTTTAGTTTGATGCTTTCCAATGCGATTTCATTGGAGGAGTATTTATGACTTCCGGCAAGCCATTGCTGTCACCATCTGAGCCTTCTTCTGCACCAAGCTCGCACCATAATAACTCATCATTGGGGATCTGCTCGTTGGGATGTCTCCCCCAAAATGCATCAGCTTCTGCTGATTTGGATGAGTTACCTGAGACCAAATTATGTGACTTAAAAGAGGAGGTGGACAGAGGTAATCAACCACTAGAAGATACATCAGGTGTAAAGGATTCTAGGCTACATTCTTCTTCACTTGTCAGTGGAAATGGGACAGCTGAACTACAGTCATTTTCATCAAAATACCCCCCTTCACGGGAGAGGAAACGCCTTGTATCATGGGGTGGTACTGCAGACCATCCGCTTGAGCAAACGACCTTTGAAATATCCACTGATTCTTCTAGGGTGACTTCATCTGGAGCAGTGTCCACTCGGGCGTCATCCCTAAAACATCTTGATGAGTCGAGGGTTTTATCCCGTGGCCAGGATAAGCTAAATAAATCCCAGAGGCTTCTTCAAAAAAGTATGCAGCTGGAGAATGACTTGTTACACGGAAGTAACGCTAGGTTGATTCATGTTAATGATCCAAAAAAGACCAATGATCAATTTGAGTTCACTGGAAATGAGATCAGAACTAGCAAATATACAATAATAAATTTCTTGCCTAAAAATCTCTTCATTCAGTTCCACCGAGTTGCTTATTTATATTTTTTAGCAATTGCAGCTCTGAATCAGCTTCCACCTCTTGCAGTTTTTGGGAGAACTGTATCTCTATTTCCTCTTCTTTTTGTTCTTTCTGTGACAGCTATAAAAGATGGTTATGAGGATTGGCGAAGACACAGGTCAGATAGGAATGAGAATAATCGGGAGGCTCTAGTACTTCAATTCGGCAAGTTTGAGTTAAAAAGATGGAAGAATATTAGGGTTGGTGAGGTTGTGAAAATCCTTGCTGATGAGACAATTCCTTGTGATATGGTGTTGTTAGGAACAAGTGATCCTAGTGGGATTGCTTATATCCAGACAATGAATCTAGATGGTGAATCAAACTTGAAGACAAGGTATGCTAGGCAAGAAACAACTTCGTTAGTGAGTGAAGTGGACACACTTTCGGGAGTTATCAGATGTGAACAGCCTAACAGGAATATCTATGAGTTCACAGCCAACATGGAGTTAAACAGGCATAAGTTTCCACTCAGCCAATCAAATATTATCTTACGTGGTTGCCAGCTGAAGAACACCGAATGGGCAATGGGAGTGGCAGTTTATGCTGGTCAAGAGACCAAGGCTATGCTAAACAGTGCGGCATCTCCTTCCAAAAGAAGCAGGCTGGAGACCTACATGAATCGGGAAACACTTTGGTTGTCTGTTTTTCTTTTTGTCATGTGCTTGGCAGTAGCATCCGGGATGTGTGTATGGCTGAAAGAACATGAGAAACAGCTTGATACCCTGCCTTATTACCGGAAAGTTTACTCTGAAAAAGGAACACATCCTGGTAAACGGTATAGATATTATGGGATTCCTATGGAAACATTTTTCTCTTTTTTGAGTTCCGTCATAGTATTCCAGATAATGATACCCATATCTCTTTACATCACGATGGAGTTGGTTCGCTTGGGACAGTCTTATTTTATGATTGGAGACAGGCACATGTATGATGATAACAGTAATTCAAGGTTTCAGTGCAGATCCTTGAATATCAATGAGGATTTGGGTCAGATACGTTATATTTTTTCAGATAAAACAGGAACACTAACTGAAAATAAGATGGAATTTAAAAGAGCAAGTGTGTGGGGAAAAAATTATGGAAGAGCCTTTTCTGCTGCAGGTGCATCATTAGACCCGGATTTTGGAGGTATGGTTATCATACGCAATGTACTTTTCAAACATAATTTAAATCTTTGAACCTGTATTACTACATCATTAGCATTATCTCAAACTGTGTGTACAGTCAATGATGTACAGAACTAGAAGTGTTGTACCCATTATGCATTGTGAAAAGAAATCGAAGTAACAAATGCAGCAAAAGAAGTAGATAACTAGAATTGTTTTACCTATTATGCATTGTGAATAGATATCGAAGTAACAAATGAAACAAAAGAAGGAATAAGAGGTTATTTAAGACAGTAATGTAAAAAAATGGAGAGTTTTTAATAACTAGAAGAAAGAAATAGGAACCAGAATGCAGTCCTTTTTTATTGTTGTTGATGTTAGTCTTAATCATTGATTTCACCGCATGAGAAATTGCCAAATGGCTAATGATTCATTCCTTGATGGTGCTGTCTTTTCTGAAGTAAGAGTTTGTATGGACATATCCTTTTCAAGTTCAGCTGTTTATTATATTTCTTGATTATGACCTCGCATTATGGAGTGTACAAAGTAGATGCTCTTTACTAATGGTAACAGGTTTTGTAACTTCAGCCTCAAAACCCCCAATGTGCCAACATTAGTATCTGTATCTGTTGCAGTCAGTTTGAGCCTTGCTTGATGTGGTTCCTTCTTTTCCTTATATTTGAGTTCATTAGATATTAGGGAATGAGCTCATTTTCTAATGCAATTGTACAAGCTATTCAAATCTTGTGTATGTCTCATACAAGTAATGGACCCAAAGGCTCCAATTAGTTGACTTGTGTACTGTACGTAGAGATGATATTGTGCAGTGACTGATTTTTAAAAAAATAAAAGACCCGACCATCCTGACAATAAGTTCTAATTTTGCATGAAAAAATAAAATAAAAAATGAAATGATTAAAGAAAAGAGAGACAAAAATGTTATCTTTCTTACATCTAGCACCCAAGGGTGTGACTTTTTTGATGACAAGGGAAACCCGCAGCCGCAACCCTTTCGGGTGCGCACAAGGTAAAACCCCCCCTCGATGCAATAGCTTGCAAATCACACAGGAGAGGTAACCCGCACTAGGCAAACCCGGTGCGACAAGCTCGACCCTGAAGGGAAACTCCTTACTTTCGCCGCAAGGGATTTCGAACTTGAGACCTCTAACATGGAAGTCCCAAGCCCAAACCACTGGCCACCCTGAAGGGTCCCAAGGGTGACTTCAAAAGTGGTCATTTTGCCCGTCGAGAACCCGAGAAAGTGGAAGGTGCTTGTGTTGGTTGGAGTTTTATGTGTAAGGTGTCAGGCGAAGATATAGACCACCTCCTTCTATATTGTCGTGTTGCTTCGAGGTTATGA
This sequence comes from Solanum neorickii, assembly GCA_027704865.1. Lineage (NCBI taxonomy): Eukaryota > Viridiplantae > Streptophyta > Magnoliopsida > Solanales > Solanaceae > Solanum > Solanum neorickii. The sequence goes on from JAKWJC010000372.1 coordinate 52,451,380, forward strand.
TGCACAATTCTGGGATGTTTTGGACTCTCTTAGGTGATGCTAGAGACAGTTAAGTGTGTAATTTTTGGTTGGTGTGTCACTTTGTTGGGAAAAGAAAGAGAAGACACAAGGTTGGAGTGTTGCCGCACTTCCATTTATGTGTGCCGTGTTTGGAAAGAGAAATAGGAGAGGGATTGAAGGAGTAGTGATGAATTTTGTTTAATTGAGGAGAGCCTCTTATCCCTTATTTCTTTTTGGTGCAACCATGAGGTTCCTTGTTGAATTGAAGATTGGGTGTCTGTTGCATAAAACCATGTTTTTATAGGGTAGGTTATCAACCTTTTCTTATACCTCTTGTATACTGGCGTTCTTTTGCCCACATTTTAATGGGGTTTATTTACTGTATAATTTATAAAAAATGCTTAATTATTTAATGATTGCTACTATTAAATTCAATGATATGCCTTGTATAATAGGTAATTGTGCGCATGCATATCCTTGCAGATTAAATGATATTGAAGTGAAAACTATACATTATGTGATGTTCCCTTTTGAGATCTCTCTTTTCTCTAGCTATGCTTGTGCTGCAGACTGGACAATATCTTTTGTAATCTTTTGCGCAGAATCGACAGCTGTGCCTTCAAATCAAGGAAAATTGAGGCTTAACGCAGAAATTCCAACCGATTCTGAACTTATGGAATTGTTACATATTGAGCTAGCCGGGGAAGAGAGGATTGCTGCACATGAGTTCTTTATGACATTGGCAGCATGTAATACCGTGATTCCTATTCTTACCCACAGTTCATCTTCGGATGAAATGCATGACACCGTTGGCACCATTGAGTATCAAGGTGAATCTCCTGATGAACAAGCACTAGTTGCTGCTGCTTCTGCATATGGATATACACTTTGTGAGCGGACATCTGGTCATATTGTGATTGATGTCAATGGTGAGAAACTAAGGTAGTTGCTCTCACTCAAAATCTCTAATTTGGTGTTAGTTGCACATGGACACTTGTAGAACTTAACTAAATATTGTGGATTAGTCTAGTAGGTGTGATGTACTCTATCTATGACATAGGAATGTTTCTGAAGCATAGTTTCTTCTCTCCTTAAATTTCACTTTTCTCTTCTTGTTTACTTTGTTTTATTTAGTTGTAAAAATATCTTTTGTTATACAATAGTTTGTTGTTCCTCCTTCAGAATTGGGGACTGATGTGTTGGCCTGCTGCCACAGGTTGGATGTCTTGGGACTGCATGAGTTTGATAGTGTACGCAAAAGAATGTCTGTGGTCATCAGATTCCCAAGTGGTGCTGTGAAAGTTTTGGTTAAAGGGGCTGATACTACGATGTTTAGCATTTTAAGGAAAGACCACAAAAGCCACCACGACATACAAAATGTCACTCTTAGCCATTTGAATGAGTACTCATCTGAAGGTTTGCGGACCCTGGTTGTTGGTGCAAGGGATCTTACGGGAGAAGAACTGGAGGAGTGGCAATTCATGTATGAGGATGCTAGCACCTCTTTGACCGACAGATCAGCAAAATTGCGCCAAACAGCATCTCTTATAGAATGCAACTTAACTCTACTAGGGGCCAGTGCAATTGAGGACAAACTACAAGAGGGCGTACCGGAAGCTATTGAGTCTCTGCGTCAAGCAGGAATGAAGGTTTGGGTTCTTACTGGAGATAAGCAAGAAACTGCAATTTCAATTGGTATGTCTTGCAAACTCTTGACCTCAGACATGCAGCGGATCATCATTAATGGCACTTCAGAAAACGAATGCAAGAGGTTATTGTTTGATGCTAAAATCAAATATGGTATAAACTCTGCAAGTTGTTGTAATCAAATCTCAACATGCCAGAGTGATGCAGAAAATAGTTATCTCGAAGCTTCTGCTAGTATGCAGACAAGTAATTTGCCAGAGCCGCATGCAGGAGAGGAAGGAGTTTCTGATGGACCTTTGGCACTCATAATTGATGGGAATAGTCTGGTATACATCTTAGAGAAAGATCTCGAGACCGAGGTATGAACCATATCTCCCTTCTAAGGCTTTATTGTGATAGTATACATGTTCTGGTACTTTTTTTCTTCTTTTTGTGTAGCTTGTGTCCTAATGTGTGATTCCAATCCTTCCACAGCTATTCGAACTTGCAACCTCATGTAGGGCTGTGATTTGTTGTCGTGTTGCTCCCTTGCAGAAGGCTGGAATTGTTGACCTAATAAAGAGCCGCACAGATGATATGACACTAGCCATAGGTGATGGTGAGTTAGCTACATCCGATGCCTTGTCTGTACAAGGGAAAACTTATGTCAGAACCTTCGTTGGTTGTTGGAAGAATGCAGTTCTATGATTTGTGCATAAAGTTTTGAAGTTATTTTTTGGAGTCATGTTTTAAGGTTTTTCATGTGCATTGCGTTACTGCTTTTTGAGATGCATTTCATGGGACGATTTTCTTCATTTGTTTGCGCCTAATTTAAATCTTGCTCAGGGGCTAATGACGTTTCAATGATCCAAATGGCGGATGTTGGTGTTGGATTATGTGGTCAAGAAGGGCGGCAAGCAGTGATGGCATCAGATTTTGCTATGGGACAGTTTCGCTTCCTGAAAAGATTGCTCCTTGTGCATGGACATTGGAATTACCAGCGAGTTGGTTATTTGGTTCTTTACAACTTCTACAGAAATGCTGTTTTCGTTTTCATGCTTTTCTGGTATTCTTCTTTTTCCTTCTGGCCTACATTCTTTTGTATAGTATCTGGGCAACAGCACGCCCTCTTCCCATATTTTTGTGCTGATTTTTGGATGTTAATGACAACTTTACTGATAACATACTTGGGACTGCTCGGGAAAAAAACTTTAAGGTGAAGATCTCTGGCAGTCGGTAATTGGCTAGTTCAAGGAAAGGTCGAGTTAATTAAAGAGACAATATCTCTCTGTTTGTGTGTGTGTGGTGGGGGGTGGGGGGATTACATCAACATACCCATTGTAATCTCACAAGTGTGGGGTCTATGGAGGGTGTTGTGTACGCATCCTCGTGAAGGTCGAGAGACTGTTTCTGATAGACCCTCGGCTCAAGTAAAGCATAAAGAAAATCACGTATGGAAAAGGTGATACAACAGTGAAGCAGTCATGTTGAACATAATGGAGAAGAGTACTGTAGCAATAACACATAATACCATAAGCAAATTAAACACGTAACAATAAGATCGAAGAACAAGATAGTATGTGAGTAGTAGTAATAATACTGATAAGGGAACGATGCTCGACTACCTACTGATCTTTTAACCTGATCCTTGATCTCATCCTCGTATCGAGGGTCATGTCATTGGTAAGCTGCAAGTATGCCATGTCCTGTCTAATCACTCTCCCCGATACTTCTTCGGCCTACCTCTACCTCTCTTCATACCCTCCACAGCCAACCTCTCACACCTCCTCACTGGACATCTGTGCATCTCCTCTTCACATGCCCAAACCATCTCAGCCTGGGTTTCTTGTGTGAAGCAAAGAAGGGGGGGGGGGGATAGTCATGAGTAGATCGAAATAAGATTTTAGTCCTGTAAATTAGAGGAACTAGGATATGAAGATTGTTGTTCAGTATAGCACTGTGGAAAGTGGTTATGGAGTTGCCAGTTCATCCATATCCTGATGCTTAAAACGGTTGGCCTGAATCACTGTACAATGTGACATTAATGCCAAGAAATACGAAAAGAATCTTTTCTCTGACAGTAGTGTCTCCTGACCTAAGAAGGCAAAAGAAAATTTTAAGCCGAGTTCGCAGTTTACGTGTAAGGAGAGTAGAAAGCATATTGATTATTTGCTTCTATATTGACACTGTTCTCAAAACATTGGGTCTAATCTCCAGATGGTTGATGTGAGTGGTGTGTGCGTGTGTTCATGCCGGTAATTTTGGCTTTGATTTGCATTTGAGGGCAATGGAAATTAAACTGTTTCATCAATTATGCTTGGTTAAAGGATGGGGGAGGGCAGACGGACTAGTCTTCTTTAGGTGTAAAGCATTATCCTTTCCTTATGTTTAGCTTGACAGAAAATGAAGTAAAAAAGATTTACCTACTCATCTCTTTGTAATCCTGTACTTTAGCATCATCTATGAAGTTTACCAATGAAAGGAACTCTGCAAACTGAGATAGAGAGAGTGGGTTCTTCCCTTTGTATGTTGTGCCTTCAACATATTTCTTTTTGCGATGCTGAGGATGCATGCTTAATATTTGTTTTCTAAATGCTGACTACCTGAGTTTGATTTATCAAATTCACAATTTTTTCATGCATTAGAGTCCCCTCTTCTTTTAATTGTTGTCAAATTATCATGTTTGATGATGCAACACTAAAGTAATAATGCATTTGTCATCTGACTATATTCCTGTTCTTGGTAATGTTTAGGTACATTTTATATGCAGCCTTTTCTACAACATCTGCGTTGACAGATTGGAGCAGTGTGTTCTATTCTCTCATCTATACTTCCATACCTACTTTAGTTGTTGGTATTCTGGACAAGGACTTAAGTCATAAGACACTACTGAAGTATCCAAAACTCTATGCTGCTGGCTATAGGCAGGAGAGTTACAACATGAAACTCTTCTGGGTCACAATGCTTGATACAGTGTGGCAGAGTCTTGTACTCTTTTATGTACCATTGTTCATCTATGATCAGAGTGATATTGACATATGGAGTATGGGTAGCTTATGGACAATCGCTGTTGTGATCCTTGTAAACATGCACTTGGCAATGGACGTACAGCGGTGGTTAATATTTACTCATATGGCAATATGGGGGTCAATTGTTATCACATATGGCTGCTTGGTGGTGCTGGACTTAATACCTGTCTTCCCCAATTATAAGTTAGTATTTCCTTGTGAAGTCCTATTGGGTCTAAGCATTTTTAAAGTTATTGAGGTTTATGGCTTGGTACTAACTTAATTTTTTTCTTCTTCTTGCAGTACAATCTTTCAATTGGCAAAATCGCCTACTTACTGGCTCTCTATTTTGCTTATTATAGTTTTGGCTTTGCTTCCTCGCTTTATTGTCAAAGTTATAAACCAAAGTTTCCGCCCTTCAGACATCCAGATAGCTAGAGAAGCAGAGATCCTGAAGAAAAATCACAGCTATATTATGTCTAGGTCAGATCATGATACAAGCTAGTGCCTCCTGTTTATGTTGTCAATCACCCTATTTTGGTGTAGCTCCTTGAGTTTGCCTATACTTGACTTCCTATGGCATGCATGGTTAGAAGTAGGTAGGTAAGTCATTTACTCTTGTACAATTGTTTGATTCTTTTTTTTTTTGTCTGCCCATCTTTCTGTATCTTTCCTATGATATCCGATATCCCCCCTTTTTTGAGTTGGAAGTAAATAATATCTCTACCTCCATTTGGATTTTTTTTCTCCAGTGTTTCATTAGCTTTCCGTATTCACTATCATATGGTTATTATATATAGTATTAGAGTGAAAATTACAGTAACAAAGAGGCTGGCAGCATCGTGCCTGAGTTTAATAAATTATGCTTTGGAGAAATGTCTGCTAAGTAATGCTAAAAATTACCAAAGCCATCTTTTTAATTCCTGGCATTGACATGCTACCCCTTTTCAAATTATATCTGAAATGAAACCAGAGAAGTGAGTAGTGTTGAAAATGTAATGGGATGAAGAAGTTGGTACTAACTTCAATTGTATGGATGCATAATCTGTATGGTACAGGTTTTACTTTTGCTCTGTTGGTTCTTGGGGAAGGGGGAAGCTGAGGAAAGTGAAGAAAGCATGCAATCTGTGATATCAACTGTTAAGTGTCCCACATTAGTTGGGGAAATGAGCTTTTGCATCTTCATATAGATTTAGGCAATCCTCACCTTATGAGCAGTGAGGCCCAGTTCCATCTTTTTAACATAGTATCGGGTTGAGAGTTGAGACCCATCCAAATTATTGGTTATGCAGTGTTGGCTCATGTTATTGTTGTCCATGCTCTAGATGTCTAGGCTTGGCGTGCTGGGAGGGGAAGGTGTTACGTAGCCCACTTTGATCGATAGAATGGATTGTTGTCTTCTTATATGGTTTGAGACAATCCTCATTCAGCGAGTGAAGTTTTGGGGTAGAGTTAGGTCCAAGTTCCTTTTTCACATTAAAATTGGGGCAATTTCATCACTAACAATGAACCGGAATCCATCATGTTGTGTTGTGATATGTGCTGTAGACTATTTCTGTATAATGCATTTCTGCCATTTTTGGTAAGTTTCATTGCATGTGTAGCTGTAGCTTGTGGGACAATCTGGGATTTCTTTGATTGCTTCATACCTTGCACCTTACATCTGCTATGCAAAGGCTTGCCTCGATGGAAGACTTTTGTTTCAAACTTTTGTAGTACTGGCTACTGAGTGGACCATGCTTATGATGTCTTATAAATGCTTCAGATGAGCTACTCCAACTCAATATCAGCAGGTGAAATCGGCGACCATGTGAAAGGGAAACAGAGTCACCATGTATCGGAAGAAAGGAAAGCAAGGGTTAACTCAAGAGCTAAATTTGTCGAGAGTTTGAAGCACAACTGAAGAAACAATCTGGTTGAGAGCAACGGAACACATGAAGGTTTTTGAATGGATTTTGTTATTTGTTTGTTGATAATAACACTGTTGGGCTTGTTTTACAAGAAGTGAAAATGATAGGGCTCTGCTTGTTATTAGTTATTCAGCATAATTCCCACATAAAGAAAGAGAATTGAGGAGAGAAATACAAGTGTATCATAGTTTTACCTGTATAAAGATTTGAGGTTTCTTATCCTTGTTCTTGTAACAAATTAAAGGAAAAAGGAAACTGCTCTTGATTCATAAACTTATCTGTGATTTTGTAAAATCTGTTAACCCCCCATTTGAAATAATTTCTTTTTTTCTTTTTACATGTTGAGCAGGGGCGGTTTAACGGAATCTTACTATCTAAAGTTAAATTCCGGTAAGAAACCTTAAGACTTGTATGAGATTTGAAACTGTATTGGTACAAATAATGTGTTATGTTTTGGTTATCTACTTTATTAATATGGTTACAGTTAAAAAGTATGTACCACTTAATTTATTTACGAACCTTTCTTCTTTCTAGTAAGTATATAGCCTTTATTTTCTATAGCAATTGCAGAGCATAGTAATAATAAGAAAGATCAAATTTATTTTCAATAACTTTCTGGGTATATAGTAAAAGAAAGTAATACACATTACTAAAAAAAATAACCAAAATAGTATAAACGCTACCATCAGTAACGTTTTACCTATTATTTTATTCATAAAAAATTTGGATAGAAGATTTAAATTATTTACTCAACACCAATATTAATAAAACATTTAACAAAGTCAGTAACGAATTTGCTTCAACTTATGTCTGTTGCTTAAATTCTATTTTCTTTTCTTTTTAATTAAATTTATCCTTTTTCTTTATTCGTTTATTTTTAGCATGGATATGAAAAATGTAATTTCTTCGATGTTTATGCTTGTTGTCATATGTTAGAATTGTGAAAATATTATCAGTTTCTCTATGTTTAAAATGGTGTAAATAAAGAATTAATTCAAGGTAAATTTTGTAGTTTTAGACTTGACCTAATTAGTAAGATTTTAATAACATTAGCTTGCTTGTTTAAAATAATAAAAAACTACACTGTATTTTATTTCAACCACTTTATTTGTCGTCTTTGTGAAAAAATAATTGGTTCAAAATAGTTGTCATTTAAAAAAAAAATCAAGGTATAATTAGTTGTGTGTTTTCACCTCTATCTTTATTCATAAATATAGATAGATATTTTGGATAAAAATTATATTCTCAACACCATTATAAATAAAACATTTATCAAATATTCATTTTTACAATTATTGAAATGATTTATTATTAATATTACAAGTATAACTGCAATTGCTTTTTAAAAAATGTAGTTAAACTATATTACGTTATTAATAATAACGATTTATGCTAACAGTAGTTGGTTTCTCAGTCCAATAGTTGGTTCCTCAGTTTTCTATCTGTTAATTTTTATAAATAAAATAATAGATAAAACGTTACTCATAATAGCGTTTATACTTATTTTGGTTACTTTTTAAGAATATGTGTTACTTTTGTTCATTTATTTTATATTTATATTATTTTGGTCAAACCTATTGTAAAAGAACTAAAGGATATAAGTCATAAAACATGATCAATGCAAATAGATATCACCTTAAGTCACACATGTGAGATACTTTTTGAAGTAACCTTAATTTATTGTTGTGGGAGATTTACCTTTAACCGAGAGCTATCAACAAGGAATTAAGGGTCTATCACACATCAAAAAAAGGGTGTCCTACTTGCCAAAGAAAGACCATGAATAACTTCTCGCTTATATGGATCTACTAGCTAATATTTTAAGGCAATCATCCTATTGGGGGCACAAAGGTATGGAATAATAAGATTGCTTCTTGAAACTCGGGCTCTACTAACGAGAGAGCTTCCATCTCAATATCCTCTCGGTGCTAAGCGTAAATCCCACGGAATAGTCATTTTCCTAATTAACTTTTCTTTATTATCCATGGAAGGATACATTATCTTATCAATCCAAGCTAAGTCATATATCGTCATCCATGGAAAGGTATGATGAAGTAACCAATCCAAGCTAGGTTTGACTAGAATAGCTCCTTATGATCTTTGATTCATTTTAGGTGAGAAGACCTTTCAACCTTAGAATTCTTAATGTAAGAAAACCTTTCACATTCATGCATGCGTTAGTTATGTGATCAATCCTAGAACAATTAACCACAACAACATATATGCTTTTACTCTCAAAACAATCTACTTCATATCTCATCAATTCCATAAGAATTATGCAGGGCTGTGTATCGGTCGGTTCGATTTGGTTTTAAAGTTTCAATTTGGCTTATTGGTTATCGGTTTGTAGAGATACTAAACAATTATAGAACCAATATAATATTGTCTCATCAGTTATTGGTTTATTGATTATTAATCGTTATCGGTTCGGTTATCGATCTAACCGTTAAGATTTGACATAAATAACCATTGAAAATCACTTAGAAACATGGTGAAAAATCAAATAAACAATGCACATGAATTTACAAGTTACATCTTGCTCAAAAGAAAACACTTTTACATTATAGTCTGTGGAATAACCAATTGTTTGAGACAACCAAAAATAAAAATAGAAAATCAAACTCATAAGTCAATGACTTTATGTACAAAATGGTATAAATATAATTATTTAATTTATCATATGGTAATAATTATCGGTTAATCTGTTAAGAAAAAACCTCAAACCGTTAAGAATCGATAACCTGATAAAAAAATAAAATCAAAACCGTCTAATCAATAATCCTTTACTAATAAATCAGTAATTTCTTTTTGATTCGAATTATCGATTTCGATTCGATTTTAAACCGCCCTAATAACATTCATAATTCCATAATTCACCTTTGCTAGTTCAAGAGCCACTTTTATTCATCAATATCTATGTTAAGCATGAGTTCATGGGGATTCACCTTAAAATCATGAGATTATTCAATTCATGCATAAAAGTTCATAAATCAATCAAATCAATCAATATTTTTTTAAAAATGACATAGAGAAAAAAATTCTATCTCAAGTGGAGATTTCTAACTTTATAAATTGGAGAATTTAGGAATTATTTAGGATTTTCTTAGGATTTAGGGATTTAGGAATTCAGGTTTAGGGATATTTAGGGTTTTTATATGGTAAAAAATTCTTCATAAAGTTTGATATCGTAACAACAATTTTGACCAAAGTTAAAGTATTTTTCAAACTCTTTTCCCTTTTACAAGAGTAAAAACACCAGATTTTTTTAACGTATTGGAAATAATTTTAAAAAGTTTTTTTTTTATATATTGATTTGAATTTGTTATTTTCTTTCACTTATTGGATTAAATTAGCTTTTCTCTTCTATCTATTGAATCAAAAATATATTTATATTTAAGGTATTGGAAATTACTGTCCTTCCACTTATTAAACTTTGTTTTTCTCATGGTGTTGATGAATCCCATGTATTATTCTCCTAAAACAAAATATCTAACTTTTTCTAATCCCATTTATCAACTTTCTTATCCCATTTTCTAAGCTTTTGTATGAACTACTTTTAATCGAATTTTCACTAATCCATATATATATATATATATATATATATATATATATATATATATATATATATATATATATATAAATTTTATCGTAAGCTAATGTCACAACTCACATGATAACTTGTATAATAATAGTTTTTCACCAGCTCAAACCTTTGATATATCATATATGGAAATGGGTCAAAAGTTAGAACTATATTCAAGTGATTCAATATCTTTTTAAAAAATACTTTATATATAAGAGAAGTGTATTGAAAATATTCTTAAACTTGACATAAATTATTAGTTTTATTTTTGAATTATTGACAATCTTAAAAACACTTTTTTATTTGACAAACGGAAATTAAATATGAGTCCGAAACTCAAAGGGTAGAAAATATTAACAAAAATTCCAAAACGGTATATAAAATTTTATATAAACCAAAACGGTAAAATCGCTGCCGACGCAGCGATTTACTTCAACTGAAAAAGCAAAATCGCTGCCGGCTAAATTTTTCTTTTTTAAGCAGCGATTTCAAAATTTTTCTTCTTACAAATCGCTGCCAGGGCAGCGATTTGATATTATTTTTTAATTTTCTTTTTTTTTTAAAAAAATAACGTATATCGCTGCACTGACAGCAATTTATAAAGAATTTTTTTTTTAAAATCGCTGCCAGTGCAGCGATTTATAAAAAAAAAAATAAAAATTTCCAATATAAATCGCTGCCTTAGCAGCGATTTATAAAAAAAAAAAAAATTTGTTATTAAATCGCTGCAATAAGCAATTTTTTAAATAAAAAAAAATTTAAAAAATGTTATAATAGCGATTTTTATATAAAAAAAAATTATAATATTTTTTAAAATTTATGTATATAACTTATAAGAAAATATACATTATTTTAAAAAAATTAAAAATAAGTAAGTAATAAATATATTTTCTTTCTAAAAAAAGATATTATATTAAATTTAAATTTAAATAATATTTGAATTCAAATAATTAATTTTTTTAAATAATATTTGAACTTATCCTTCATATTCATATTACTTTCAATCTTCCAATCTACCAACAATCTTAGGTAAATATTACATATAAGATTGTTGGTAGATTGGAAGATTGAAAGTAATATGAATATGAAGGATAAGTTCAAATATTATTTAAAAAAATTAATTATTTGAATTCAAATATTATTTAAATTTAAATTTAATATAATATCTTTTTTAGAAAGAAAATATATTTATTACTTACTTATTTTTAATTTTTTTAAAATAATGTATATTTTCTTATAAGTTATATACATAAATTTTAAAAAATATTATAATTTTTTTATATATAAAAATCGCTATTATAACATTTTTAAAATTTTTTTTTATTTAAAAAATTGCTTATTGCAGCGATTTAATAACAAAATTTTTTTTTTTATAAATCGCTGCTAATGCAGCGATTTATATTGGAAAATATATTATTTTTTTTTTATAAATCGCTGCACTGGCAGCGATTTGTAAGAAGAAAAATTTTGAAATCACTGCTTGAGCAGCGATTTCATTTTTTTATTAAAAAAATTTTTTATTAGCAAAATCGCTGCCTCAGCAGCGATTTTACTTTTTCAGTTGAAGTAAATCGCTGCGTCGGCAGCGATTTTACCGTTTTGGTTTATATAAAATTTTATATACCGTTTTGGAATTTTTGTTAATATTTTCTACCCTTTGAGTTTCGGACTCAATTAAATATACCCCGATCTTGTAACATGAGTGGAGTACAATCCTAAATTCTCGCCAAGTTGATGGAGGTATTTTGAACACTTCTCTCGTCTTTTTACTAAGAGTCACATGATTTTACAAGAGTTTGAGACCACTTGATATGTCATCAAACATAACTGGGGTGTATCTAAATTTAGTTAATCAAATAGATAGATGTTTTTAAAAATATCAATAATTCGAGAACGAAACTAATAATTTGCGTTAATTTTAGAAGTGCTTTCAATACTTGTCTCGCGATTCCCTAAATTCGCCCTTAGACTATGATTATTGATAAGTACACGAACCCATATTTTAATGAACTAAACGATTCCCATATTACTTATGCGTCATCACTTAAAGGTGTGTAATTTACCAAATTGTCCCCCTAATTTTTTATCAAATGGTTCAAATTTAGTACTATTACAATGTATCGTTGTGATTTAATAAATGGGGTTTGGAGAAATAAAGTCTACATAAATTTTATTTTTATTTTTGTGTGACACGACTCTGTGCTTCATGATGTTTTTGATAATATCCTCACAACTGCCTGGACCTGATCCACTACAGAGAATGGAACTAGTTCAAGTTGTCAGATTTGCTAGATAGCTGTAAAAGCTGTCTGCGTCAGGAAGGTTGGTGAAGCGCAGAGTACTTCACCAATCAGGAATGACTAGGTAGTTATTCTGATGGATAATAATCTTTCAATTTATATATATCAAAGATCAAACAACAATATCATTCATTCATTCAAAAGGAGAGAACTCTTCGAGCTTCAAGAACAACAAGAAAACCGTGCAAAGTAATTTATTGCTTTTTATGTTTGTTGTATGTTGTTTTCTTGTAATTGTTCTTAGATTGTAAGATTCGTTTCAGCTGTAATAGAAACGTTTCGGACTCGGATGAATCATTGTAAGGCTGAGTTATGGATAACTTAGGTCTTTACTGCTAGTCTATACTAATCAAGTGGGATTAGTATAGAGAGCAGTGTTTTATCTACTCGTGCTCAGCTAAGTGATATGGAGTATTATTTAGTGTAGAGATTAGTAGGTTAATCTCATGTTTTGTAACCGACTTAATATGCATGTGTAAACACTTGTGATAATTGATGATCAACTTAATTTCTTTTAACTCTACCATGCCAAAAGCTTAATATAATAAAGTCAACATAATTTTGACATTAATTTTCATGTGTGAACACTGAAAGTTATTTATATACAACTATAACCTATCCAAATATGTCCACCAAAATGTTCGTTAATGAGATTAAAATATCCCAACCCCAACAAAATTGCACTTTTGACTAAATCATTATTAATTAGTAGAAAAAAATATTATCTACATTTAAAAAAAAATTAAACAGCAACTAACTAACGTTTGATAAAATTAATTCTTTGGCACGTGGATGATGATATTAGGATAACAACACATTACAAAACGTCACTAATTATGTGTGCTTTTACATTTTCTTAACGCTCCTTAATTAACCATAACATGACCACTTTAATTATTTTTATTTGGTCATTGGTCATGAAGTAACTTTTTAAAAAAAAAATAATAATTAAGGGTAGTTAAATTGTATAGTTAGCTTTTATTTTATTTTATTTTTATATCGATGAAATGTAGTTATAAAATCAGAATTTTTATTTAGCTGAATTAGTCAAAATTAAGTATAAAGAAGTAGCTAAAGACAGCTCAACATCTACGATATATATACATGAAAAATATTTTTTTATCATGTATAAACATTATATTATACAAATTTTTGCCAAAAAAACATCCTTTGATCCTACCTTACTCCGCTCCTAATGCAATTGTTCAACTTAAGCTGACTATTAAATTTGGGGATGGGGGCATGAGGCTCTCACACTTGTTGACTTCTTGCTATATATACACACATATAGTGCATTTGTAAGAGTCATGTTAGAAAGATTCAAAGACTTCACTCACTGGTAACGATAGTCACATGTTATTCCTACCCAATCACAAATAGAAATATTGAGAGACCAACTTTCATCCAAGTAATGAAAGGGGTCGGAACTAATTTGGGATTTCAGAGATAGAAGAGTCGATTGATCCGTCGAAACAATCGTGGCTGAACAAGACATAACATATTGAAGCAACAAGAGTAGCAATGTTAACAGGAGATGTCAAGGCTCTCTCCATATATAAAAATATTACTAGTAGGAAAATGGTATTACTAGTAACATATCAGCATTAATGCAACTAAATTAGTGTTTTCAAAGAAACAAAAAAAATGTGTCTTTCATTGTTTCTTGTGTTTTTGATAACCAAAATGTTGAAAACCACTCATTTTAAAATCAATAATTAAAGGCATAAAATTGACTCATATCATCAATATGGTAGACCAATAATAATTGTTTAAATTATTCGCTTACTCTTGCTGGACGGATATATCTTATCTGTGTAGTTCAATTCACAAAATTTTATAATTATCTTCTTGAATATATAAGCTATTGTGAAGAATTCATGATTTATATATGTTTGAGGAAATGCGGATATCTCTCTACGGAGACATATAGTGGAAAAGGACCTATCAAATTTCTCATGTTATTGATTAGTTTACTCTTGCTTGTTGAAGATTAGTGAAGGTGATTTTGAAAAGTCTTGTTGAGAACAGGCGTGATTTTCCTCCCTTGACCAAGAAGGTTTTCACGTAAAGTGACTGTCATCTTTATTTCTTGCATTTGTTGTTTATTTATTAAATATAACTGTGGTGAGGACCTAGTCCATCTAAGTAAGTGGACGCATACATTCCAACATTGTGTAAAATAGAAAGACTGATTTTGATGAATCTTTGACTAAAAAAAGCGTTTTCAAAGTAGATTTTAATAAATATAAAAATAAAAACTATATGAAAATAGAGAATATGTCATAAATTGTCTTTAATTATTGGAATAAGTTTTAATTGGTCCCTTGACTATATTTTTATCGAATTTAGTTTATATTCAAATACTTATCAACTTTGGTCCCTAAGTATATATTTACCAATTTTCAGCTTTGGTCCTCAAGTATACACTTACCAATTTTAGTTCTTTAAGTATTCAAAAATTTATCAGGTTTAATCTTTGTCCATTTTCAAAAATAAAAAAGCTTAAATTTATCTAAACGAAACAATCTATTTAAGAAAAAAACTAAAAAAAATAAATTACAAATCTATCTTTTTTATAAATTTTAACTTCTGATAATTAAACATATTCCCTTTAATAGAGTCCTTTGAGTACAATTTTGACTTTCACCGGTATTAATTTATTTTCTATTTATAATAACGTTTAGTATACTCAAAATCATTAGTAGCAATAATATGTTTTATTTATCATCCGTTGAATAACATTGTGACTTATATTTTCTTTTCTCGTAATTTTATTTTGAATCGTTGAAGTTATGGTTCTTTACATAAGAGTAATTAGAAGTAATAGTAGCGGGAAAAGAGAAATAACTGAAAAATGGCTAAAAGATTTAATTTCTCGAGACGTGAATTCTGTTGATATAAGCCTAAGTTATTGTATTAAAAATGGATGAAGACCAAACATAAATTAGTTTCCTATTATTTAAAGGACTAAAATCGATAAATGTATAGTTGAGGAATTAACATCGATAAATGTATAGTCAAGAGATCAAAAAATTCGATGAAAGTATAAATAAGATCTATTGTAGACATACTCTTATAGTTGATGGACTATTTATGTCATTTTCTCGTGAAATACTATAGGACAAGAAATATTAACAACAAAATAGTAAAGATATAAGCTAAATAAAAAAAAATAAATGCAATTTGAAGTAGAAAATAGTAATAGAATAATAATAAAATTCTATAACCACGCTTTTCCACCGAAAAGAGGGAAGTCGTTCGACTATCACCTCGACCTTCATGCTTTTCTATTTAGAATCACGTCTTCGGTGATTAAAAATGTAACATACCATATATAATCACCTCTCTCTAAGTCTTTCTCGATCTACCTCTACTTAGATCAATTATTATCAATCTCTCGCACCTCTTCACTGGACATCAATATATTACATTCTCAATATAGGTAGAAACTGAGTTATTGATTTATTAAAGAATAATCAAAATATTCATATGTATGTGTATATATTTACACATGTATATATACGACTATAACCTATCCAAATATGTCCACCAAAATGTTCGTTAATGAGATTAAAATATCCCAACCCCAACAACTTGCACTTTTGACTAAATCATAATTAATTAGTAGGAAAAAAAATATTATCTACATTTTAAAAAAAATTAAACAGCAACTAACTAACGTTTAGTAAAATGAATTCTTTGGCACGTGGATGACGATATTAGGATGACAACACATTACAAACGTCACTAATTATGTGTGCTTTTACATTTTCTTAACGCTCCTTAATTAACCATAACATGGCCACTTTAATATTTTTATTTGGTCATTGGTCATGAAGTAACTTTTTTTTAAAAATAATAATTAAGGGTAGTTAAATTGTATAGTAAACTTTTATTTTATCTTATTTTTATATCAATGAAATGTAGTTACAAAATCAGAATTTTTATTTAGTTGAATTAGTCCAAATTAAGTATGAAGAAGTATACATAAGACAAAGCTAATGACAGCTCAATATCTACTATATATACACAAGAAAAATATTTTTTTATTATGTATAAACATTATATTATACAAGTTTTTACCAAAGAAACATCCTTTGACCCTACCTTACTCCACTCCTAATGCAATTGTTCAACTTAAGCTGACTATTAATTTGGGGGGGGGGGGGGCATGAGGCTGTCACACTTGTTAACTTCTTGCTATATATACACACACATATAGTGCACTTGTAAGAGTCATGTTGGAAAGATTCAAAGACTTCACTCGCTGGTAACGATAGTCACAGGTTACTCCTACCCAATCACAAACAGAAATATTGAGAGACCAACTTTCATCCAAGTAATGAAAGGGTTTGGAACTAATTTGGGATTTCAGAGATGGAAGAGTCGATTGATCCGTCGAAACAGTCATAGTTGAACAAGGCATAACATATTGAAGTAACAAGAGTAGCAATGTTATCAGAAAAGATGTCAAGGCTCTCTCCATATGTAAAAATATTACTAGTAGGAAAATGGTATTACTAGTAACATATCAACATTAATGCAACTAAATTAGTGTTTTCAATGAAACAAAAAAAATGTGTCTTTCATTGTTTCTTGTGTTTTTGATAACCAAAATGTTGAAAACCACTCATTTTAAAATCAATAGTTAAAGGCATAATATTGACTCATATCATCAATATGGTAGACCAATAATAATTGTTTAAATTATTCGCTTATTCTTGCTGGACGGATATATCTTATCTGTGTTGTTCAGTTCACAAAATTTTATAATTATCTTCTCGAATATATAAGCTATTGTGAAGAATTCATGATTTATATATGTTTGAGGAAATGCGAATATCTCTCTCCACGGGGACATATAGTGGAAAAGAACCTATCAAACAACAACTAACTAACGGTTTAATAAAATGAATTCTTTGGCACGTGGATGACGATATTAGGATGACAACACATTACAAACGTCACTAATTATGTGTGCTTTTACATTTTCTTAACGCTCCTTAATTAACCATAACATGGCCACTTTAATTATTTTTATTTGGTCATTGGTCATGAAGTAAACTTTTTTAAAAATAATAATAATTAAGGGTAGTTAAATTGTATAGTAAGCTTTTATTTTATCTTATTTTTATATCGATGAAATGTAGTGACGAAATCAGAATTTTCATTTAGTTGAATTAGACCAATTTAAGTATGAAGAAGTATACATAGGACACAACTCAACATCTACTATATATATACATGAAAAATATTTTTTTATCATGTATAAACATTATATTATATAAGTTTTTACCAAAGAAACATCGAATAAGCCCTTTGACCCTACCTTACTCCGCTCCTAATGCAATTGTTCAACTTAAGCTGACTATTAATTTGGGGGGGGGGGGGGGCATGAGGCTGTCACACTTGTTGACTTCTTGCTATATATACACACATATAGTGCATTTGTAATACTTCAAGTATACTATATAGTATGGATATAATTAATTCCTCAGTATCTGATATGAGAAGATTAATAAAAGAGTTGAATTGTGGTAAGAAATTCACAAATGAGCTAAAATATTTGATGAAGAAACATAACATTAATATTACGTTGGCTGAGGATTTGATCGGGAAAATTATGACTTCTTTTTCCAAAACACTCTCAATATTAAGCTCCAGAATTGAGTTGCATCAATTTTCATCTTCTCTAAGTTCCAAGTACTCAATTGGTAGTTGCAACACTTCTCCACTAAAAGGTGTTATTCAAGAAAGATGCAACAAGAGAAGGTCATAATCAATGTTTGTGTTGTAGTTAATACTTTTACCATTACTTCATCCCCCCACCCCACCCCACCCCCTGATTTTCGATGGACTTTTCGTTCGAAAATCCATGGTTTCCCCCCTCAATCACTTGTTGGACAGACTTAGTTGATATCTATTACTTATGACAGATATTTTGTGAAATACGCGTACGAGTTAGTCCAGATAAAATATCCAGATTTTTCTAGTAGTGATGATACACTCCTAAAATTTGGATAAAATCAACTTCATACTTCAGATTTTATAATAAATGAAATTATTTTATAGCTATGACATGCTTTAAGACCAAACTTTTAAAATACCTCCATTATATATGTTGATTCAAACTATTTCACGTGAATTGCGAACGAGGGAGTATTAATAATTATCATTAGTAAGAATGGTATATAACACAATTTACTAATATTTTGTACAGAAAAATTTCAGCTACAACCATAAAAGAAGTTTCAACTTTGGTGGATGATGTCCATGTTTGGAGAAAATATGGCCAAAAAGAAATCCTCAATTTTTCACATCCAAGGTTAATTTTTTTTTTCAATAAATACATTAAAATTGTGATTGACACTTTTTTTTTTTTTTTTATAATTGATTGATATATGCAGGAATTATTATAGATGTACTTATAAATTTGATCAAGGATGTGAAGCAACTAAACAACTACATATGATGACAATATTAAGGTGACAACATATAATATTAATTAATAATTTCAGATTGGATAATATTTGCACACATAATGTTCACACCAAACTAATAATTATTATAAATTTAAATGAAATTATTAATAAATCTGCCTTAATTAAGTAATAAAAATTAGGGAAAATTACGACTGTATCAAATTCACTCCTCACAGCCTAATGAAATTTTGCGTTGTGACAATTTTCTTCAAAATATTTTCCATTAGTACTAAACACACTCTATATCTAGGTTTTATTTTATAATAGTTATAACTAATATCATAAATTGTATTTCCTTTGAGATCATTTTACTTGTCGTTCTTTATTACATATATGTTATTTTAGAAAAATCAAGATATAATTTAATATATTCTTCTCATTTTGCCCTAGTCAATAATAATAATTAGGGATAAGGCACAAGTATCCATTCAGACTATGACCGAAATCTCAAAGACGTACCTTAACTAAACTAAATTCCAATTATCTCTTAAATTAATTTTTTTTTGGTAATTTTATACACCTTTAACTTACGTGGCACATCCTGTGACACCACACAATTGAAGCGTGTGAAATTTATTTGGATGTCACGTAACTCAAAAGGTATACAAAATTACAAAAATAAAAGGTTCGGGGGAGGGAGAAGGAGGGGGTATAGTTACTTAGTTTAGTTAAGATGCGTCTATGAGATTTCGACCATAGTCTAAAGATACTTATACGTTATCTCTAATAATTATTCTCGAAAATCATATACATTGAGTAATTAGCACAAAAAACTTAAGAAAAGCACATATAATATGGTTGCTTAGATAATTCCTCTTTTTTTTTTTTACTGCAAATAGATAACATGTTAAATGAATAAAGATACCCCTTAGTTCATATTAAGTTAATTATTGAGATTTTTTTCATAGTTCAGAATAAGTGAATTGTTCAAAGTTCAATAGATTCTTTAACTATTTTATACTTTTCTGAGAATAGTTTGAATAGATATAATAAAAAAGTATAATAAAAACTATACTTTATTTTTTGTCTTTAAATATCTTTCTTAGGGAATGTATCATAACCCCAATATTTCACTTTGTTAAAGGAAATAAAAAATAAGAATATGATAGCTCAAACATACGAACTTCTTTTTTAAGATTCGCGTAAATAAAATATATGACAAGTAAAATGAAAATACATAACAAGTAAAATGAATATACATTATGATTGCAAACTTTCAAGCTTAGAACTCGAAAAAAATTAACACAAGATGCATAATCCCCATCCCAACCCTAACCCCAATAATTCACACAAATATTTAACTTAGCATATTCTAACTCGAGTTTAACTTTATCATACATAATTACTTCAATCCATGTTTCAACACTCCCCCTCAAGCTAAGTACGAGTCTTATTCATAGTTGTTGATAAATTTCCAGCAAAATCGCGTTCGCGTAGACCCCAAACCAATGCTATTGAAGAGACAACCACAGGAACAGGACCAAGCATCCAAAACAAAAGAGGAAATGTCATACAGAGTACTCTGTCACCAACAAAAGCCAATGTAAATCCTCTTTCAAATATGGTCTCTGTATGTGTTGGATTTATAGAAAATTCCCCTAAGGCATTAACCAAGAAATTAGCATCTATTAAGAAGCCAAGTGCCATTGAGCTACACAAGAAACTAGCCACCAAGAAAATTGTTGCTGATCCATATTTTAATACAATTGTTTTCCCTGTTTGTGACCCAAAAAAAGCACTAGTAAATAAGTTGCTAACTTTTAATGTGTTGTTTGTTAATGCAGCCACTGCTAATGTTATGAGAATTGTGATTGTAGCTGTTAGTATTGTCTCCATTAATGCATTTCGTAAACTTTGTACAGCCAATGTCCCTTTCTTTTCACTTCCCTATAACACACATACAAAAAAGAAGAAGAAAAAAACGCGAAGTTAAACATCTAGAGTCAATAAATTCAAAATACATAATATCAAACCCATACTAACCCTAGCTAGATCTATGTTTGATCATTAGAATAAGGGTGGAGCCACAATAGTAAATTACAAGTTTGGTAACATTCAGTATCTTTGGCTCAAATTTTATAGTCGTGTTAAAAATTCATGTAATTTGTATGAATAACTCACTCAGCTAAAGGAAATGTGAACCAAGAAGAACCAATAAACGAAAAATCCTGACCCTGCCTATGATTGAGTCAAAGGTGGAGCCACAAAAATAATTACGAATTTGATAGAACTCAATAACTTTGACTCAAATCTTATATTTAATTTTTCAAAAAAAAATCATTTAATATGTATAAATAATAAATGAACAATCTATCCAGAACCTAATATCCCAAAAAAAATTATTATGATCAAGAACCAATAAACAAAATATAGTGACTCCGACTTTGATTTAAATCAGGCGTCATCACGAGTTTAATAGAACTCAATAATTTTGACACTATATTTATTTATTTTTTAAAAAAAATCAATCAATAGGTATGAATAATCTATCTAAACCTCTCTAAGTAAAAAAAAAATTGTGATCAAAGAGTATCGTAAATTAAAAATGCTGACTCGAGTCGTAAATATAAAACGAAAGAATGAAAGGGAAGAATAACTTACTTGATTGAGCTCACGCAGCCAAGATCTCCTCTTAAGCATGTTCATACCAATAGTTGTGTGAGAAGGCTTATGCTTCAAGTGATGCCAAAGATAGAGATGATAACCAATTGTGATGAAAAGACTCAAAGGAACTAATATGGTGTCCAAGTAATTAAGGGCATCACTAGCCATGAATTCAATAGAGAGAGTTTTGATAATTTGTTTGGTGTTTTTATTATTTTTGAGTTTTTGAGATTGGTCTCAACACATAGATATAATATTTAATTTGCTTGTAGAAAGATGGATGGGATGTGTTGAGATAAGTGGAGTTATATGTCATTAGCAACTACCAAAAAATAAAAAAAATGTATGCATTATTTCCAACTTTTGCCAAAATTTAGGTGGGGGATGCCTATAGTGGAAATACACACAAATCACAATGGACAATATATATATATATATATATATATATAATTATGATGGGAGAATAATAAAATAACAATGATTATTTTAATTAAATTTATATGTAATGATCGTACACTTCAATATTATATCAAAATAAAAATTACAAATTCAAATCAAACTATTCTCACGTGCTTGCTTAATTAAGCCAAAAAAAAAGAAAAGTGAAGTATTGAAATATAATTAGTTAGGTGAATAAAATGTGTCTTACCTGTCATTTGTTAAGCTTTTACATAATTAATAATTCGTTTCAATTTTATTGTAACGTATTTTAATATTCATTGTAATAATTATTTAAATAAAAAATATTTTATATAATAATTGCTTTGATGTGTAATCACGTGATTACCTTTTTTTTCCTTTGTCTTGCTTACTTATTATTTGATAACGTTTTATCATTTAATTATCGTATCTTTTTCATAATAATTTTATCCGGTACTTTTTTCTTTATAATATTATAAGTGTATTTCTTTATATCACTAACGTGTGACACTATGAATCGATATAAAATAATATATTTCATCAAAACAATAAAGACATGCATAGTGCAATATTACTTAATAAGAAATAGGGATAACATATAAGTATCTTTTTAAGTTATTTACATATTTCAAAAATTGACGTGACATAGAGAGTGTGCACGAGTCAGTAGAAAAGGTGCATGAAATTACAGAGAAAATGAGTTCGGCAAAGATAATAAGATCCTAATTAAATTAATATATTACTGAAAATTCGATCATAATTTAGAAAGGATACTTATCTATTAAATATGAAAGGAAGTGGACAAATTCTTCTACTTTTCTCTTTTTGTTTCCTTTTTTCCCCTCACCACAAGATAAAGAATAAAGTAATATACATATAGAATTATGTACTTCAATTTGCATGAAAGAAAGTATGAACTTCTTATTAGCACTAAAAAGTAGTTGACATTGGATCGTTGATACTTTCTTTAAAAACAAAAAAGAAGTTCCATTGATATACTTTAAAGGTAGCACCCAGGATTTATTGCTAGGTGGTATATAATTACTTTAGCTCCAATATTTTTTTTTTAACTTCAGCACTTTTATCCAAACGCATAACTGCTTATTTTAAAAATAAGTTTCAGCATTTTCAAAAATACTTTTTAAAAGCTACTTTTATTAAGCCCATCCAAACGGGCCTTTAATTGACCGTCGAAAGCTAGTGAGAGAAGGGTGTTTATATTGTTTCATGGAGGAAAAATGTCAAATATAGATCATGGTAACAAGTTTTCCCCAAGTGGAAAAGTAGAGGGTAAGGCAACAAACAAGAAAAACACAATACATAAATATGCTTCTTTTTTTTTTAATTTGATTTCAGCTGACATTTACGTCATTTAATTTTGAATATGGATAACTAGATACTTAAACTTGTATGAAATTAAATAAGTTATATGACATAAAACACATACAACACTACATAAGACATAAAAAATAGGATGATAGTCTATTTATTCAATTTCATACTAGTTTAAGTGTTTATTTATGCACATTTAAAATTATAAAACGTAAAGATCAGATAAAAATAAATTAAAGCGCATATTTGTGTATGATGCCAACAAAGAAAAGGTGTCAAATTAATGAGATAGTTTTAGTTCATTGTCTTTGAGTGATCTAGTTTATAAAGTAACCAACAAATTCTTTATATATTTAAAATATAATGTACATAATCCGTATAGTAATTTTATATATTTCGGTCATATTAATAAAATCAAATTATATATATTGATATGTTTCCCCAAATTAAAGTTTTTTTTGTGTGAGAGAGACTAAATTTTCTACCAAGAAAATTAATTACACAAGTTGATTAGCACCACCTTGTTTTGTTCTCTAAACGTGTGTTGTTTCAAATTTTAGAATAATTTCTCTTTTTTTTTATTCGATGTCCATTATTCATATTGCGTTCTTTATTAATTCTTATCTGCATCACGTGTGATTCATTAAAAAGCGACGGGAGGGGGGGGGGATATTTTGAATTCAATAAATTATAAAATAGAATATAAAATTATTTTCCAAGTTAGTGTTTCTTCTACTTTTTTCCCCCTTACTTTAACAAATGTTAAATCAAATCATAGCCTAAACTAGCCAAAGAGTGTAGCTAGGTAGCAAAAGTGGGAGTAACATTTATTTATGAAACTCTTTGAGTTAAATTGTGACAATCACATTTTTAGAAATTTGATGTTATACCCTTCTTATGAATTTAATTGTCTTAGAAATTTATTAAAAGTAATATTCTTTTTTCTGAATAGACAAGTCTAATTTGATAGAATTTAAAAATTATAGTTCATATTTGTATTTATTATTAAAAATTTCGCTGAATAAGTGTAAATATCTAAATTTATAATAAATAAAGTAAAAGATCAAATTTCTTAAACTTAAAATCTTATTTTTATCTTTTGTCCTTAAAATCTTAATTGTATTCTTGGTTTCATCCTATGTGACGTAGTTGTGTGATGATAACCATATCAATCGATTTACTCAATTTTCTTAAATGTGTTAACTTGATAAATTGAGCTATGTTTGCAGTTTGATAAGATATTTGATTAATTTTTTAACGTTTTATTATATAATTTTTTAAAATTTATATTGGTATGTTACAGTAACGTTTGCATAATTGCACTCAATAACAAACTTATATATGTATAATTCGCTATACATATAAAATTGAAGTTAATTGTATAAAACGAGAAAGAGAGAAATTATATTCAATTTGAATTGTATAAAACGAGAAAGCGAGAAAGACAGTACTGAATTATATAAAACGAGAAAGAGAGAAATTATATACAATTTGAATTTGTATAAAACGAGAAAGGCAAAAGAGACTTGGGGAGGGAAATATTTGTATTGCATAATTATAAGTGTATAAAACGAAGATATATGTATTTGCATGTGTTTATACAATTTTCTCTCGCTTTACACAATAAGAAACACAATTTGTACAATTCTATTGTATAAAAGCGAGAGAGGCGACGACAGGAAGCGAGCGAGAGAGGAAGAGAGGCGAGCGAGAATATGAGAGGAGAGGAACTGTCAAATAATTTGCTATGAAACACAAATAAATCAAAGAATAACTACAATATTTATTTTATATTATTAGTCTGTCATTTTATACTATTTATCTCTAAAAAAAAATACAAATAGTACTAATAACAAATGTTCTCTTAAACGACGCCGTAAGCGAGAGTTAAATGACTCTAGTAGGTTCCATGTCTGTTTTAGTTTCTCTGCTTCTACTTAACTCTACTATCACCGGACCAACCACCTTTTGCTCCACCGTACACGGCGAATCACGGCAAGGTTACCGATGAAACGTATTACTTCCGACGTACTAGTTCTGATTTTCTTTACTTTCAACTTTTTCAGAAACGTGTCAGCTTCAATTCACGAGTACAAAGATGAGCAATTTATTCCAAAGTCGAATGCTTTCTTCTTCCATGGGGGAACTGAAGGTCTCTATGCTCCGAAATCGTCATCAAATGCTTCTCCAGACAAACCTCTTGAAGGAAAATCGTTTATCAGGTAGCTCACGCGCTCTATCTCATACACACGCGCTTTCAGAAAATAAATTGTTTTATCACGAATTTTAGTGAAATCAGCTTGGATAGAATAGAATGGGTATAGAATTCATATTTTCAGTTAGTTGATTGATTGGTGAGTGATGGATCAAGCTTTATGCTTTTACCTAATATTTACCATCTTGTCAGAGTATGCATGCAGTATGTTTTAGTATTAGTAGAGATTAAATGAAGGTAGTTGTTTGATTACTGTGATCCGTCCGGTGTGGTGCTCAGTGCTCACATTGGCAGTCCTTATCCTGCACAAGTGGATGAAGGAGGAGGGTTGCGATACATTGATGATCAGCATAAAATTGGTACATCTATGTTGAATACTGATTGTATTGGTAGTGAGAATTCATATGGATGATCGAGGGGTGTCAAATGGACGGTTTGAGCTGAGTTTGGGTGGATGTAAATGGATCGGATAAGAAGTGCTACCTGATTATGTACCGAGATATAGCAGTGAGTAACTTGCTTATTGATGTAATCAGATATTATGTTCAATATCATCAATGGCATCTAATCAGCAACTTGATAAACAATCTGGTAGAAGCAGCATTAGCTGTGCAGACTTCTGTCGTGGTTCAAATTTGCCCCCTTTCTTGAATGTCATGCAGATGCTGACATAGTGCTGACATAGCATTGAACATACTTGGATTTTGGCCATAGATTTTGGTTCCAAAATTGTCAATCAAATTGACTTATTGTTTCAACTTCAATCCCGAAACATAGAATTTGAAGTTTGAAAAACAGGTTTTAGGAGTTTCAAGTTTCACTCATATAACTTCAACTTTGTTTTCATGTCCAAACACAACTTCAACTTCCGAAAATCCTCTTTCCACTTCAATTTCAAATACTACTTTTTTCAAATCTCAACCAAATAATGTCCAATCGCCTATTCAGTGTTTGACAGTTGATAGTTTTATCACTTGCAAGGAAACCTGTTCCACTCTTTCACATAAGTAGAGTGCACTTGCTGAAGCCTCTAGTGTTTACCCCATGAATATATTTCATAGAGACAATCATTAGAAATATGTCCATCTTATTGACTAAAATTTGTTCGTATTAGATCAGTTTCTAAATTACCTTTGGTGCTATTCCATTTAGGAGAGGATTGTGATAAAGAAGAGTATGATTCTAGTGCAATATTTACAGTTATAGTATGGATCCATAATAGTAATAGATGAAACTTTCTCTTAAAATTTGACTTTGTGAAAATGATATTTTTAAATCAAGTAGCATGTATATTGTTCTCTTGCTTCAATGTATCTTTGTAATTAAACGGTTATCCAGAATAGCCATCTTGAAACACAGACAAGTAGTCTAGAGACTCTCAGGTGGATTGTCTAATATGTCGATGCTGAAATTGGCTGTGCGAACCTGTAATCAAGTAGAAGTGTAGGATGCTCAAAACCTGATAATTGCACCTAGCTGTTTCATTGGAATCCTTACTAGTAACAATCTGAGGCTGGAGAAAGGATCACAGAGTAATGTCAATCTGCAATATAAATGAAAAACTAGTTTTAATAATGTCAAAAAGTTCCATTAATAATTTTTCAAAAAAGGAAGTTTTTCATTAATAAAAAACAGTAGGTATCGAAAAAAGTACAAGATGTGTCTGTGACCCTGCTTGAGTCATACATTGTCTTGCACCATATTTGATCAACTATTAACACAACATGACATTTTCTCCTGAAACCAAACATACAAGTGAAATAAAAATGTTTTTTAAATTCTTATATCTTTTTCAGTATTATGAAGCAATCTTCTATTATGTTCGTTCCATATACTCCAAAAGAGGCAAGATGGTGAAGTTTTCTATGTTGCCTTCCATTTGCTGGTCCTCTCCAATCTCCAACTCGTAATTGCTTCATCTAACAATGGGAATGCAACAGTCCATGGTTGTAAGTCCCTGCAATGCAACAAAGATGAGTCCTCTCCTGATATAAATAAAAAACTTGATGGGAGTTGGTTTACATTTTGTGTTAAAAAGAAAAGAGTCTCACTGTAGGGAACTTGTAATAGTGGATGGTACACACAGGAGCCAGATGTTTCATATCCTTTTGATCTGTTTTTAGTGATTGGTGAAATAGGGATTGACTTGGTTTGTTAGCAAGTGCCATTTTCCCTTTATTTACCCCCTTCCACACCCTCTTTTTCTTTTTGGTTTTTGATTTGTGGCATAAGTTCTGTTAGCTAATGGTTAAAGCTCGAGGTAACTTCAAAATAATAGTATAATGGGGCTGGGACGAGTTGGAAGTTTTGTTATTTTTCGTTTGAAGCTGGTGATAAATTACTTTGGCATTATTATTGCCTCTACCCTAGAGTCCTTAAGGTGAAGTTAGTTTGTTTTATTTCATGCTCTCAGCTTTAGATCTCTGCTGCTAGATGAATGGATCATCACACAAACATACATCAACAAGTATCCGTTGCTTAACTATGCATGTGCTTGATATAAAAAGTTGACTGTCTTGCTGCTTTAGCGGTATTTAATGTAAACTGAACTTGGCAATTTTGATTTCAAGGTTTCAAAACTATGACATTTTTTTTTGGCTCTGCTTGCTCTATCTCTTTCCTTATCCATTTTGTTAAGAAGGAAATAAGAAAAGGTAAGGAGGTTACAGTATTTCTGATGCACTTGATAAGTATGAAACTTGTTAAAAAGCCAGATTAAAAGAAAAGTTCCTCTTCAAACAAATTGTGGAAACTATCATCTTTTCTTAGTTAAGTTTCTTCACTTCTGTTCTCAAGAAACACATTCTTGTGATGACTGAGCTACTCTGTTTTGTTTGAAATATTTTCTAAGTTAAATGATTTCTTTAACAGCCTTTTTAGATCTTGCTTCTTAGCTGGGTAGTAATTTTAGTTTGAGATTCTCATTAACTAGCATATTCATTCTAGTCCGTTTATTTTCAATTTTCTTCTATGAACCTTGAGACTGCGAACTCACTCTTGAGCTCGACACTGCAGATTTGAAGATGTTGTTTTTTTGAGGACGAGGGAGTCTGCTAATGCGAAAAATGAAATGCAGAGTCGAACTGGGTTGATTGAAACTATCATTCTTGAGGTCAGAGACAGAGACAGGATCGGAGATGCTTTTGCAAAGTCTAATGCTCTGTGTTGTACTCCAAAACTTGCTCAAGAGAAGTTCTGCACTGTCGGAGAGGTTATAATTCAGCACAACCAAGACAACCCACTTTGGCCACTACGTATTCAGACGTTTTTTGAAGGAAAGAATCAGGAGGCAAATATGCTTCCCACAACAGTTGAAATAAACAGTACTGGCATGTATTATCTTTATTACATGTTTTGTGACCCAGAACTTAAGGGAACAATAATCAGAGGCAGAACAGTATGGAAAAATCCAGATGGCTATTTACCAGGGAGGATGGTACCATTGATGACCTTCTACGGACTTGCTTCTTTAGCCTATCTTGTACTTGGTGTATTTTGGTTTCTAAGGTTTGTCCAGTTCTGGAAGGATGTCATACAGCTACATTACCAGATTACTGCTGTTATTGCCCTTGGCATGTCTGAAATGGCTCTTTGGTACTTTGAATATGCAAATCTTAATTCCACTGGAAGTAGGCCTATGGTAATTACGATATGGGCAGTTACAATGACTGCTGTAAAAAAGACGTTGTCCCGTGTTCTTCTTTTAGTCGTTTCAATGGGCTATGGTGTTGTGCGACCTACTCTTGGTGGTGTAACCTCAAAAGTGTTTCTGTTAGCCCTTATGTATTTTATTGCTACGGAGGCACTTGAACTTGTGGAGCATTTGGGAAGCATCAATGACTTCTCAAGGAAAACCAAGATATATTTGGTGCTGCCTGTTGTTTTCTTGGATGCATCATTTATTTTGTGGATATTCTCATCATTATCCAAGACATTGGAAAAATTACAGGTAAATTTTGGTGTAAAATGATGATTCCATTGCTTATAGGATCTTAGCGAACTGTGGAAAAAAGCGAGTGCATTAGCACTCAGTTTCATTTACATGAACCAATTTTAGCGGGATCCTCAGTTTCATTTACATGAACCAATTTTAGCGGGATCCAAAAATTTCTATGTATAAATGTATCTGCAAATATGTATATATATATATATATTATTTTTTATATTTTCCTTAAATATATGTAATTATATATTATGTGTGTGTGTGTGTGTTCATTCTTTCCTTATTTGTTGATTTCGTCATAATGTTGATGTGCAAGCATATAATTTACTTCTTCTCTAAAGAGAAAAGGGTAACGATAATAGAAGAAAAGAGAGTAAACAACCTTCTTGATGTTACTGATTTACTTAATAAATTTTAACATGAGACATATTTACCTTATTTTTGTAGTTTGTGTATTTACTCATGCAATTATTGATCATTTTGTCACTCTCAACTGCAGATGCGGAAAAGCATGGCAAAACTTGATCTTTATAGAAAGTTTACCAATTCCCTTGCAATTTTTGTGCTGATTTCCATTGCTTGGGTTGGCTATGAGGTAATGTAGTTTCAAGTTCTGAATACAAGAATGGTGTCCAAATACATGAAATGTGGTTTATCTGTGAGATCCCTCTCCTATTGATATTGGTGTTAAGGGAGAAGGTATGAGTCTCTGCATTCTGCAATCGCTCTTAGGTGGAAAAAGCTTATTGATCACTTTAGTTGTATATTAGATCAGAAATAGCACTCAATGACAAAAAAGAGATCCCTCTTCTAATTAGTGACAATAAGTTCCATGATAACCATAAGAGTAGCGTCTCTTGGTGAAAATGAAGGTGGTAAAAATTTAAGGCGAATGTATGTGACATTTGGAATTTTTGTACTTGTTGAAGATGTGAGTATGGTAAGAAAACAGAACTTACATAGCAAGAAGGCAGGTGAGTATATTATATGAGGTAATATAGTTTGTAACTTGTGATGATAGTTTATACTGAGAACATATATGCATGTTCTTCTACCTATTTTGTCTTCACTTAATCTCTCTCTCGCACGCATTGTTGATAGGTAATTTGGTAATTTTAATATTTGGATACTGTGAGATTAAGTTGATAGAATTTGGGAAGAATATACTGTGTGGTAATTGTAGGTAGACTAGGAATCGAAATACCCTTATGACACCCACTATCATTTTTCATCCTATGTTTGACAAGATGAGGAATAGATGTCAGATAATTACCAGTGGTCATGTCATTTAATGGTTTTTGCGTGACATGCATGCAAGATTAGTTCTGCTTTCATCTAACTCATTAGTTCTGGTTCAGCTGTACTTCAATGCAAGTGACCCATTAAGTGAGCTATGGCGAATTTCCTGGATTATTCCAGCTTTCTGGAGTTTGCTTGCCTTTTCGTTGTTGGTAGTAGTATGTATTCTCTGGGCTCCTTCAAGTAACCCAACCAGGTACATGTTGTAAACTGAGCTTTCTATTTTATTAGCCTTTCTATGAAATGGTTTGACAAAATCGTTTGTAGTTGGTGTTTACACTATTCAACCTAGTTTTTGTCATTATTATTGGTAACCTTTGATATGGGCTATTCACTTTTCTAGATTCTTAATGGGTATTGTACTCAACAGTATTTTCTAACTGTCAGTGTGTGAATGATTTTTTGTGGCATAGAATTGTTCCAAGGGATGACAGGTAATAAAAAGAGCATACCACGGATGATAAAATGAGCAATAGAAAGATGAAGGCAATTTAAAATGTCATTGTGCTTACTCTTCTAGAGAGCGCAATCTATGAATGAAAAAAAGCACAGAAGAAAAATAACTCTTGTGATCACAAGTCTTGCAATATATGTTTGTAATGAATAGGTTTATGGAGCTTCTCCAGTACTGAGATTCTGATTCTATTCGCCAGCTTTTCTGGCTTTTCATCAGTGAAGAAACAATATAGCTCCTACTCGTGTAGCTGGAATAGCCGACTCATGGTTGATTAAGTATAGTGCTGCAACCAAGTTATCGGAAATTATCTGCTAAAACTGTTTTTGCTTGCTGACTTTAGATATGCATATTCTGGTGAGACTGTGGATGATTATGATGAAGAAGCCATCTCTCTCACGACTGGAGTGAGAGCAATTAGTGACTCGGGGACCAAGCTCGAAAGGAAAGAAAAGAAAGCATCTGTTTCAACCGATCTTGTAACTGATCAAAGAGATGATCTCGAGGAGGACAAGCGCGAGTAGTGTCATTCCTGCGGTAATCGGCTATTACTTTATCTATGATGCTCTTACATCATTGTATTACATACATAAAATTAGCGCTAGAGCCTAGTGAGATGTCAAACATGTTGTGACTGATGTAGTTCAAACTTGTACATAATGAAATGTATTCTATGTTGTATATATTCAGGTGCCCATTGACCCTTTTTCTTCTTTTTCCTTCATCCAAACATTCTGCTGTGGTGGGACTGACCTAAACTGACAAGTAAGTACTCCAACTTTGAGAGTGTATTCCTATAAACCTCAACCGTCAGCTAAACACTCCAAATTTGTTTTCATCGTCTCTTAAGGACATCCGATGGTAATATGATATAAATTTTTGAGGTGTTTAGATGATCATTTTCTAAGTTGGAGTATTTGATTGATGTAGTGCAAATGAGTTATGATGTCTAGATATACATATTTGAAGCTAGAGTACTTACTTGTGAGATAAGATCAAATTTGAATAGACTTTGTTAGGTGTTTAGTCGTTTTAATTGATGTCCAATATTCACGTTGGAGTTTAACAAAATCCAAATAAAAAAGTCTCGTACTGAGAGGTCAAATGTTCTCTTACAAAAATAATATTGTACTCAAAGTGATTCAAACTCAAGATTTTTGGTTATAAATATAAGGCTTGTTTAGTTATCATGCGATATGAAATCAAGATTTTTGGTTATAAATATAAGGCTTGTTTAGTTATCATGCGATATGAAATCATCAGGAAAAAATACTACTCCTTTCGTTTTCATTTATATTTACCAAATCAATTTTTATTTTATCAAATTTTAGTTACGTAATAAGAAGTAACGATGAATTTTATGTTGGTGAAAATAAAAATTTTAAAGGTAATATGTTATGATAATTTTTTTTTATTTATATATGAAATAAATGGTTAGTAGATACAAATGTGAAATTATTTTAATAAAATATAAACTTGTGGGTCAATTTCTGCATTTTAAAATTTTCAAATTATGATTTTTGAAGAATTTGAATTTTATTTCATCTCACAAATGAATGTTGATGACACCCACTATGTCTTTGGGATCGATCTCTTGTATCGGAGCAAACAAAGTCAATACTTTTCTATATTGTATTTATTTATTTATTTTATTATTGACTTTATTCCACCACAAATAGATTTGCCGCATGGATTGGATAGAGTTTTCTAACCTCGACATTCAAGCACGAATTTCTTAAGCGTTTCTGCGACGGATAGCAGCAGGGCAAAGCACTCTACGGCAGCGAGCAACCGATTTTTATTATATTCACTGAGATAGTCTTGCTCGCTCATTTCCTTACAATTAAATGGCTGTCCTCTTCTAAATTCTGTGACAAATAATTTCATCTATATTTTTATAATATGATATCGCATAATCAAATGATTAAGAAAAATGTAATGATGTTTGACAAGCAAAACATCTTATGCACGTGGCTTTGGAATGACACACGTTTAAAAGTAGTTTATACTTTATCCATACAGTTGCCCACCTACCACACATTTCGTTTCATTAGAATCTTTTGATATTATTAAAAAAAAATTAAAAAATCTTCTGCTATTACATTAAATGTATTCTTTTTTGGACAACTTTCAAAAAAATTATGTAAATATAGATCTGTTTTATTAACTTGTCTTTAAGCTACTCTTTTTTTTGAAATTTGATAAACGTGTTTAGACTTTCAATATTTATTGAAATAAAATTTTAAAAATAAAGTAATTTGTCTTTATTTGATAAATTAATAAGTAATTTAAGATAATTATTTATAGGAAGTTGGATAACTATCTCTCCCTCGACATTAATGAAATAATTTTTCTTATTAACAAATTAGAAGTCTTAATCCAATGTACACTCCAATTATATATGAAGTTAAAGTTAAAAGAAAACGAAATATTTATCTTATACTGATATTTTATATTCTTTTTGTCCCTAATTATTAGTTTATTTTTCATTTATTTAGTGGTCCATAAGTACATGTTTATTTTGATAAATCAACAAAGGATAAAATATTTTTATTTATTATACCTTCAATTAATTACTTTGCAAAAGATAGAACTTCTTGAATTTAAGTTTTTAATTCATGCACTTCATAATTAATAGGGGTAAAATAATAAACACACTATATTAATTATAAATTTTTTAATAGATATATCAATTAAAAGTAAACAAGTAATTAAAAAAGAAAAAAATTACTAATGGATGTAAGTTAAACTTATCAATGATTTAGGTGTATTTAAAGACAAGTGTGATACATTAATTATAACTATAACTATATTTTATATTCTTTTTTTTCTTAAATTCAAATCATAAATTAATATTTTAAAAAATCGTATTAACCAAATTGATTAATTACATAAACTTTCATCATTACGTCTATTGTAATTTTCTTCACATTTTTCCTTCCTTGGCTCCAATTTTTATTAGTATATTTTTTTTAAATAACCATTAGTTATTTTTATTAATATAATAAAAGTTAAAAATCAAAATAATTTTTTTGGATAATACATGTGGGTTACGTCTATTGGATGAACCACCTCATAGAGTGCCACTTCATCATTTGGTCCCAAATGCACTAAAAGCCGCCATATATGTCCTCATCATCTTATTTAATTTGTAGACACAAATAATATTTTAATTTAGTAAGGAAGATCCTATTATTTTTATTATTAATTTTATCGAGTTTCACATATTTATTCATTACCTTACATTATAATATAATAACAATAACAACAAATTAAAGTATCTAATTCTTAATGTAAAGTTGAATGCGTTTAAACATTCTTGAAAGACCATTCGCGATTACTCTCGCGGTCCGATATTATTTATCATAATTTTTATTTTTAAAAGTAAATTATTAGAACTTTAAGATATACTTTTATCATATTAATACGTAAAATATTGCAACTTGTAATATTCTTTATATAATTTTAAAATATTTATTTATTTAATTTAAAATATCAAATTAATATGATCTAATTTAATTTTAAAAATTAAATAAATTAACTTTTAGAAAACGTAACATGGTAAATGTATATACTGTATAACTTTACGTAGCTTGTGAGAGCTGTATTTTGTCTACTTTATTTTACTTGACCTTTTAATAACAATACAAATATATTTCGTGCAATCACATAAGATGATGTATAACAAGATAAAATGTTATACGATGATTTTATTTTTACCGTGTAAATAATATAGAAATACTATTTTAAATAGACCTCTAATTTAAGATAAAATAATTCAATAAAAGACATAATAAAGATAAATTAGATGATAGATATATAATAACAAAAACAACATAAATTATTAAAAAAATCATAAAATCACTTAAAGTCCAAAAATAACAAACTACTTCATAAGCATAATTTTGCAATAATTAGCGAAGGCAACAAATAAAACACTCTTATTTATTAATCTTTTATACTGTTATATCTTTCGACCTCCATATTTTGTTACGTGTAAAATAATTTACTTCACTTTTATACTAAAAATATTAAATTAGATCTACGAGGTCTTTGATTAACAACCCAAAATGACTTTGTGGTTGGTAAAAACCCCAAAAATAGGGGGGGAAATAACTTTTGTATTTTTATTAATATACAATTAAAAAAAAAGTCCCACAAAATTTTATGTTTATGTATAAAAAGAACAATTTCATCACTTCAACACAGTTGACACGTTGAATCTGTAGCTTTCGATTAGTTTTCTGTTTCTTTTTTCTTCTTTGTTAAGGTTCTTTTTTGTTTACACAGAGATTACATAGAGTCGCCTAAAAGTTGTTCTTATAGGCTTAGATCACCAATATATGATCTGGGTATGATCTATTTTCTGTAAAGATCCGACCTTTATGTGAATTTTCTAGGTTTGATAGCTTCTAGGTCTTAATTTTGACTTTTCTTGATCTGGGTAATTGTTATATTTGTCTATCTAGAGCTAAAGATGAAGGAAAAGCTAGGGTTTTTAGTGTGTGTTTGGTTTCTTGTAATTGGGTCTTGTTTGGGTAGATTTGTGGTGGAAAAGAATAGCTTGAGGGTAACTTCTCCAGACTCAATCAAAGATGTGTATGAGTGTGCAATTGGGAATTTTGGGGTTCCACAATATGGAGGAACTATGGTTGGTATTGTTGTGTACCCTAAAGCTAATCAGAAGTCCTGCAAGGATTTTGCAGATTCTGATATTTCATTCAAAACTAAGGCTGGTGGTATGCCTGTTTTCGTTCTTGTCGATAGAGGAGGTAAAGGTTCAATCTTTGCTGCACTTTGAATTGACTTAGTAGAGCTTGGTTTAGTGATGTTTGTTTGAGTTCATACTGAGGATGTGCTTCATCTGTTTGGTGATGTGGATTATATAGATTATCTAAAAAAAAAAATTGTCTATAAATTGTGTAATCAGATTTCAGGTTTGTTAATGTCATTTAACTATGCTTCAGTGGGCTCTATATATATATAGCCATTTCATTCCCATACTAGATTGCTTTCGAGGAAATTAGATTCTATAAATCTGCACTTAATCGGTCACCGAGTTCAGTTCTCTAACACAGAATAGAAGACTTGAAATTCTCCTGGAAAACATTGGACTCTTCCTGTTAGTATGCCTATTTAAATTTCTACTTTCTGTTGTCAATCTTTGAATATATTAAAGATGCAGTAGCACAGTGTTTATATGTTGAACAGGAGAAATTATTCCTTCATCTGTAATTTCTAGAATTGGAAATCATTGATGTAAGGAGCACAGTTCAGATTATTCTGATGCCTTTTGAAGTTGGCAATGTTTTGTAGTCTTCTTGTAACAAGCATGCACTTGCTTTTGGCTCTTCCAGTGAACCTGAGGAAATGTCATCTATGTTTGTGTTTTTTATGTGCCTGGTTTTGCTAATTAGTCTATATGTTGTATCTGTTTCAAGTTCAAACTTCCACAAATGCTCCGCCTACTGTTAATAAGTATTTAAGACCGGATAACTAGTGATGGATGGCCAAAGTAGAGCTTGTTAAAACTGTGTATGTATCTAACATGCGTCTCCTTTTCCTTCTGTGTATACTGCTTCACTGTCAGACTGCTATTTCACACTTAAGGCTTGGAATGCTCAAAAGGCTGGAGCTGCTGCTATTCTTGTTGCTGATGATCGCAATGAACCTTTGATTACCATGGACACTCCTGAGGAAGAGGATGCAAAGGCAGATTATCTGCAAAATATAACTATTCCGTCAGCTCTAATTAGTCAATCGCTTGGGGATAGCATCAAGAAGCAACTATCTAAAGGGGAGATGGTTAACATAAACCTGGATTGGAGAGAGGCTCTTCCGCATCCTGATGAAAGAGTTGAGTACGAGTTTTGGACCAACAGTAATGATGAGTGTGGTCCTAAGTGTGAAAGCCAGAGAGAATTTGTCAAAAACTTCAAAGGGGCTGCCCAGATACTTGAGCAGAAGGGGTATACACAATTCAGTCCCCATTACATAACTTGGTATTGTCCTGAGGCATTTATTTTGAGCAAGCAATGCAAGTCTCAGTGCATCAACCATGGGAGATACTGTGCTCCAGATCCTGAGCAAGACTTCAGCAAAGGTTATGATGGGAAGGATGTTGTTTTACAAAATCTGCGCCAAGCTTGCTTTTATAAGGTTGCCAATGATAGCGGGAAGCCCTGGTTGTGGTGGGACTACGTCACTGACTTTGGAATCCGGTGTCCAATGAAGGAGAAGAAGTACGATAAGGAGTGTGCAGATCAAGTAATCACATCCCTTGGTAGGTTGGAGTTTCTCGTTTTTGATGTTTCCTTTAACGAATTTCAGCTCATGCACATTTTTTCCAGTGTAAATATGCATTTGGTGTTAGAAAAATATATATGTTTGATGTTAATGGTTCAATGTGCTAACTGCGATTCATCTTTTCCTTGTAACATAGTGGTGATGATTAGTAATTACTGTTGCTTACTGTATTTTGGTAGTATTTCTGTCTTCACATCCTTGTCCATGAGCAGTGTGAACTGGGTCTTAGCCTCTTATGTATAGTCCAACTCCCTGGTCCATCATCTGAGGCTAACTTTACTAAATTGTTATTTTTGTGGATTATAATATCTTCTATTTTAGTCTGTCTAAGGCTCAGTCACTTAGTTTTAACTGTTCTATTACACAAAAAATACTTTTCAGCATTATATTTATGTCTTGTTTAGATGGTTTGATTTACAACAGTCTGAAGACGAGCTCAGATATAGTCAGACTTCCTGATAACACATGATTGTTTTCCCACTTGGGTTGTTGTGCTCTTAATGTACTGATGCATTTAGATCTTTCATTTAGTTCAAATGTCTGAAAGTATCATTCACCTTTTCTTTTAAAGCTTAAGGAATAGACCTTGTATGATTTTTATATATTGTTTGTTAATTATATGGTAGAGCACTATTCAATTGGCCTTGTTCTTTGTGAACTCGAGATTTTGTCCAACTGTTAACCTTGTTATTTTTTCCCGGAATGGACACAATAGGTTTTGATGTAAAACAGATAGATAAATGTGTCGGAGATCCTGAAGCGGATGCTGATAACCCTATTCTAAAGGCTGAACAAGAAGCTCAGGTGTGTCAAAAAGCAAATGATGGGGAAGCTCTTTCACTGACCTTCTTGACTTTTATTGTTTCTGAAAGACTTCTTGAACTTAATTGTTACTTTGGCATTGCTGCTTTCAGATTGGAAAGAACTCTCGTGGAGATGTGACTATCTTGCCAACTCTTGTGATAAACAATAGGCAGTACAGAGGTATAACTCAAAGTATTCAAGTGAGACTGAGAGGGTGCCTAGTCTAAATAATAGAGATTCTTGACTTCTTGTGTTATCTACCTTGTAGGCAAGTTGGACAAGGGAGCTGTTCTGAAGGCCATTTGTTCAGGTTTCGAGGAGACAACTGAGCCTGCAATTTGCTTAACCGATGGTCAGTAATCTTTGATCATTTCTTGATCTTTGACGACATCATAAATGTACCAATTGTCAATTCTTGCAGACCCTGTCTATCCAATTGATCATTTTCATAAATTGGGGAATCATACTTAATTTATTTTTTATATCTGAGGATCCCGAATTTTTCTGTAATTCAAACTCGAAAACCACCAACCAGTGCTGACAGATCTTGCTCTAGCTTTATCTGACATATTCGAACTTGTGATTTGTTGATACACAAAACTTACTTAGTTATTATATCAAAACAATATTTTTTGGTCAAAATAGGCTTCAGGATAGTACACAATCTCTATGATCTCCGATGTGGTGGTATTCACAAGTTTTTTTTCATTTCTCAGATATACAAACAAATGAGTGCTTAGAGTCCAATGGTGGGTGCTGGCAGGACACAGCTGCCAACATTACTGCATGCCGGGTATTCAGTCATTTGTCTGTTGACTACTGATATGATAGCATTATTTTGCATCTTATGTCAAATTTAGTGCTAGCTAATTTTCCTATGACGTACATTATTATGGTCCAGGATACATTCCGTGGGAAAGTCTGTGAGTGCCCGACGGTTCAGGGAGTAAAATTTGTTGGTGATGGTTATTCTCACTGTGAAGGTACTTAAGACTCTTATGTTCAAAATCTTGGTCACATAAAGTCTCCGCTGTGATGCATATGAGCATTTTTTCAGAGGTTTAATCTTTTGCGGTTTTTGTGTGACAGCATCTGGAGCATTACGCTGTGGATTAAACAACGGAGGTTGTTGGAAGGGAACCAAGGATGGAAGGACATATTCTGCCTGCATAGTAAGAAGGCTCCATTCAAGCATAATTACCTTCAACTTGAACTTTACTCTCCGGCGTTACCCCTTTCTTTTATGGGGGTGCTTACCTCCTTATCATCTGGTTTATTGAAGCAGCAGGCTGAAACATGAAATGGTTTTTTTTTTTTTTTTTTTGTGAATTGATGCTATAAAATTAGTTTTTTCTTCTTTGAATTACCCCCTCTTTTTCTGGCCCTCACAGGTTCTAACTTAAGTGATTTAACTTGAGTTATTTCTCTTTGATTTACCCCATACCGTCTCAATTTAATTCAGTGAACAGGCACATTAAATGTTTTATCCCTATCTTGTCAGGATGACCACACAAAGGGTTGTAAATGTCCACCAGGGTTCAAAGGAGATGGAGTGAATCTTTGTGAAGGTATAGTGAATCTGTTACTCTATATAATTTCATTTTTCGAAATTTGCTGATGTTGTTACCATTATTATAACTCACAGTTTTCAGCTATTATAATCTTCTTTTACTCTCATCTACTTGAAGATTCAGATCTTTGTTGTCTTTGTTTGCAACAAGAAATTTTCCGTGCTCTTTTTCTTTGTAGAAACGTCATCTTATTCTCCGTTTTATCCTGTATATATCCCCATAGAGATGTATAAATAGGAATAACCTTGCTCGTTATTTTGTACTCCCTCTGTACCATTTTATGTGTCACATTATCCTTTTAAGTTTGTCCAATAAAATGACACCTTTCTTTGTTTTGGAACTATTGGAGTTCTTTTCTTAATGACATGATCTGTTGGGACGCATTTGATTTAAGAAGTTTCTTCTTTATAAGAAGAGAGTGAATGAAAAGATCTGCGGAATTCTCACAGGTTTTATTTAAAAGGATTATTTTGGTGATAAGGCATATATTTGGTTTACATGTTAAAAGCTTTTGTTGATTTGTTAATTTACATATCCAGTCTAACAGGAGTCCCAATATGAACAATAATTTGATGAGATCCAAAGGTTTTTAATTGTACTGTTTCCTCTTTTTCAGATATTGATGAATGCAAAGAAAGGCTGGCATGCCAGTGTCCCGATTGTAAATGCAAGAATACCTGGGGTGGTTATCAATGCAGTTGCAGCGGCAATTTATTGTACATGCAAGAACATGACACGTGTATAGGTAAATTTTAAGTTCTCATACAAAATGTTGCTAATATACGTTTAAATATGGATGAAGCTATAGTTAAATGCTTATATGATGGTTGTGATGGTCATTTAGATGCTTTTATCTATAACAGAAATTGAATTTCACGAGCAGCTTTGAGCTATTGTGATTTCAAAAAATCTGTTGTATTTTAATCTGTAAATAATTTTCAAAAGCTGCAGGCAACGATGGAAAAGCAGCATTTAGCTGGGGTCTTGTTTGGGTTATCATCTTGGGTTTGGCAGTTGCAGGAGCTGGAGCATATGCCGTGTACAAGTATAGGATCCGGGTACGTTTTTTGTTACATGTTCTTATTTTATCATTTTTTTTTGTCACTTATGACCTTAGGCTTTGGGTACACAACACCAGAATGTGAGTAGGTTACCGCAGTTATTCATAAATGAACTCTTCAAAGTGTTGTGGAAAAAAAATGGTCTTCCAGAAAAGACATACAATACTGCAAATTCCAGAATCACCTATGATTTGGATACTCGAATATAAACAACTTCACATCTTCTCAAAGATTCGTAATAGCTTGAAATGTGAAAATCTAATCATTCGAGTCCCCCCTATTGCAGTTAATATCCCTTAATAAGTAATCTATTTTGTTTTTGCTCAAATGATCAAAGCTCTTCAGTAGGTGATGA
This sequence comes from Solanum neorickii, assembly GCA_027704865.1. Taxonomy (NCBI): domain Eukaryota; kingdom Viridiplantae; phylum Streptophyta; class Magnoliopsida; order Solanales; family Solanaceae; genus Solanum; species Solanum neorickii. The sequence goes on from JAKWJC010000372.1 coordinate 52,492,653, forward strand.
GAAGGGTGAGTTCATTCTGGTCTCATCCTGTGCTCTGCAACAGATACGCGGCCATTGCTTTTGATGCAATTTTAATCATGAAACATGTATTTGATGTTTTTTTTTAACTTTCGTGATGTATATGTAATCTGAAAACCTTTTTATATGCAGAGATACATGGATTCAGAGATCCGTGCCATCATGGCACAGTACATGCCTTTGGATAATCAGGGAGAGGTGCCTAACCACATATCCCACGGAAATGTCTGATAATATTCCATTGATTGCGCGGATAGAACGCAACATCAAGTGATATCGCCATCAGCTCTTTTTCCAGTTGTCACGAGGTTCTTTATGCTTGTGTCATTCTAGTGTAAACAAACTCTTCACTGTTCAGCGAGGTTCTATTTATGTATATGTTTGTCATAACAGTATACACATAAACTCCCAATTATGATGGGGGAAATTTTCCGAAACATGCACTATCTTCTTTCACTGGAACAAACTGTGTCACCACTGATAATGTTTGCAGCATGAACGCCATAGATTCCGTAAATAGTAAAATTAATTTTTATGTGCTTAACCAAACACTGATTATATGTTTAACTCATGCATTTATTGATTTGCCGTAAACCTTATTAATAACTAGTTTCCGGGCATGCGCCACGCGTGTGTGGCCATTTAAATAAAAATATTTTTGTGAAGATCATGTATTAACAATATTTTAAAGTTATATTATGTGTTATAAAATAGAAAATACAAAATACATGTTCTTAAAATTGATAAGTATCCTATATGGTGTTTTTGTTTTTAAGATCCAAAATTCAAAAAACTATACAACTACAATATTTAAATGTTATGTGCTTTGTTAATGAAATATGTGTAAAACCAGTAACATATAGAAATATTTTACCGTAAAATTAATGTTGTGCGTTGCAAATATTAAGCCCTAGCAAGGAAATTAAATAATAAGTGTCATGAGTGTATTCTTCACTAAGAAATTTCTTTGACGAATCCAACAACATCCATAGCTGAAATTCTTGGACAAATCCAATAACATTCATAGCGTATTTTAATAGCCTTTAACTTTGACATTGATTGAGAAAAAACTGCTCAGAGAATTGATATACTATTCTTTAGAGCCCATAAAATTGAAGAGGGGACTTGAGGAAAATGAAAACTATTCTTGGCTTTATATAATATTTTCACTTTAAATGATTAATTAGTCTCTTTAGCTTCTTTTCATGTATATCATTGCAAAATAACATATATTAATATATTAATTATGGGATTCATTGTATTGAAATCTACAACTTTTAAGATTCTAGCAATGTAAAGGTAACTGATTTTGTATTTTAGTTAATGTGCAACTTAAATCTCTACCTATTTGCTCTCATTAACTAACATTTGTCTCTTCATTTTCTTTAACGTTTAGATTATTAAATTTTCATAATTGTTCAAATATTCTCAATTCATTAATAGTAAAAAAAGTTTACTGCTCAATTTTTTCAAAAATAAAATAATCAAATATGAATATAACATTTTTATTTAGCATAGGGATAAAATGGTAATTCAACTTTACATCTATGAGCTTCCCACTTATAATATAATATGATGTATAGCTGAGAAAGAAAATAGAAACACAAAAGGGAGGGAAGATCAAGTTTTCATATTTCTTCAAGCAGATGAAAATGTGGTCAAGATGTCACAAGATCTGACCAACAAAGAACCCCAAATCCATAACATTACTGTCTTGTCTTCGAATACACTGTTACAAATTTATACATAAGAGTAAATAGAGAGTAACAAGAACCAACAAACTACAGCAACACATGCTACTCCTAGTTTTAATGTTTAGTATATGTACAACATATAATGAAGTAGATTCATGTCCATTTTTCGAAGATATTTCTCAGGCGTGTTTCCTGTTAACAAAGTCGAGGAATCCCTGCCACAAACCACCATAGTTATTGTATTACAGAATATACCAAGCCTCCAGTAAGAAGAAAACAACAACAAAAGGAACCTGGCAAAAAGTTATGGGCAAAGAGCTGCCTCCGTAACTTTAGTTTTTTAGTTGAAAATAAGTAGATCAAATAAGCTAAAGATCTTTTTTTTTTAAAAAAAATAAATCAAATAAGCTAAAGATCTTTTAGTACCTGAAGTATTCCAACTGCTGCAAATTTGTCTGATATGGTCTTCGACTGTGTTGGGTGAAACTTTAAATCTTGTAGTAAGAACTCCACATTCTGAGACCAAGACAATACATATAATTGTTGGTCATTTTGCATATCAATAGATAATACTAATGATCAAAGACAACAGTTGTGGGGGTCGGGGGGGTGGGGAGCAATGAGATCAATCTAACGTCAACTAATAAAAACTGAAGGCAAATTACAGAAGAGGTTCAAAATTCTTTACAGAAGCAAAAGCTTGTCTTCTATAGTTATTTGAGGAGTCAAACAGTGATGGCCTAAATCGTTTGTTTACATGCAATTATAATTGTGGTATGAGCGTTAAAATAACCTAGTCGCAACCTTCCAATAACAATTATTGTGTAGTATTATCTTTGATATCAAGATATGACTAATTCGAGATACTTTTTACAAAGGTAAAAAGTTAAGAGCACATACCTTAGATGTGAAGCATTCATCCCTAAAGGTGTAGTTTACACCTCTAAGTTCCCCTGTCCGACAAAGGTCGTCAATGAATAACTTCACATGCACAGCCTGACAAAGACACAAAAATGTTTATTTCAAATGACGCTAACAAAGTAAGCTAATCCTTATCAAAGTCTAAAACATACATCTCGACTAGTTTTTTGTCTATCAAATGGATAGCCGAAAACAAAGGCCCCCAAGCTAAGTTCAGAAACCTGCACTTAAAAAGAGGAAGACAAGAATTACTTGATAGGAAAAGAGAAAAGGGATGATGAAAGTTTGCATGCAGCACCATTCATTACTATTTTCGAAAGCAAGTTTTATTTTCATCTAAAGCTGATGTATCTACCATGCATATTCAAGTAACTTAGAACGCAACTGCATTTAAACTTCTTTACAGTACCGCAGTAGTAAAATGAGAAGAAAAGAGAGAAACTGAATGGAAGGGAGCAGGGTTTATAATAAACGGTCGTCTTTTGCAAAACAAGTGTTTGAAATTAGAATCTCTCACATATAACTGCTCATGCTGAATTAGATTATAAGTAGCAAGAAGTCAAGCAACAAAACTATATAGCTACCTAAGAAACCACAATCATCGGAAATTGTGGTTAACTAGATAATGAACCTTACCAGACCCTGTAAATCTTTGGCCATCAAGTCTATATTTGTTTTCTTGCGGATGAGAACACTGCATATACCCAACATTTAATGTCATTTCTTCTGACACAACAATGTAATAAAAATGAACATGGAGCAAATTGTTTCAACATAATCAAAATTTAAGATGTCTCAGTGAAGCTACATTACGCGAGAGGTGATGCAACTTTATTTGTTGTGTCCGAAACAGCTAGACCAACGTACTTATCACCCACATCCAACCCAAGAATACGGCTACTTGCAAGTGCATTTGACTTCAGTAATTCATGAAACAAGTTGGATGGCTTCAAATACCTCATCTACAAAAGTACCAACCAATCATTTAACTTGTGAAACACTTACTCTGGATTCAAGAAAATTTGTTTCCTATTGGAGGCATGATGCATCAACACCGCAATCAATTAGCATAGGAAGATCACTACACCTTCACACTTGGGCATTTTCACGAACTCTTATTATCAACTTACCCATAAACAGATCAACGACTCTCACAAATTTGAGATAATTTGTAAACAAAGTGAGTTTGGAATTTCACCAGTACCGATATTCATACATATCCAAAAATAAATGAAAAATCATAGGAGCACATAGCAAAAATATAAGCATTGCCACAGCCAAGAAGACAAGAATCTCATTTGCAAGAATACTAATTGACGTTAATGTTACCAAGTCCGTACCTAATAAAATTACTTGTATTGGATCCAAATGGTAAGAAATTTCAGAAACCAGTCATCTACGATTGGGAACCTAAATTCTGCGCTACATGCTTAGTTATTGAACATAGTTTCCCTCCCAAGGAAAGGGAGGAAGCAAAGGCACCAAATGAACAACCTAAACACAGGCATGAACCAGGGAGAGTGGTACAGGAAATGAAGACTAATGGTACAGTCTAGGTTGGTCAGTTCAAGAAGCTCTGGTAGCTCCTGCACAACAGGTTACAAGTCAGCTAGTAACACAGAGTGCTCTTCTATAGATGTTGCTTCGTCGTCAACAGAATTAGGCTGATATTGCTCAACAACAGAGTGATGGTCTTCAAATGCAGCAACCTAGTGATTCTACACACCAGAAGTTGTTTACATCCCTACTTTACTCAAATAAGGCGAAATGTCGTGGTGACTCAAAAAATAATCAATTAATTCAATTAAATTAAATTTAAAATAATTTTAAGAAAAAGATTTTATGAGTCTCACTCCCACCTAATTTTAGGAAAACTAGAAACCAATCAATTAATTAACAAAAAATATCTATTAAACCAATAGATTTTAGGTAAAGGCTCAAGTGATTCCGAAAGGAAGGTATTGAACACCCTTCAAAATTCACAATTGCGGATTCCGGATGAATTCATTTTTTCAAATTGAGGAGATAAAAGCAATATACAAGTATAATAAACATGTGAAATATACAAATACTAAAATAAAAGAACAATTTATCAAACGATCTAAGATTTGTCTAACGTCAATTATATACACAATAATGAATATAATATCCGAACTTCATTCGTAAAGCTTCCTTGAAAAGCAACTCCAGGGTACGTGTAAATACACTTACTAAAGTGTTAGTAATGAATAAATATGAATCAATATATATGAAATATAATAACTTAAAATAAAATTTAACATGGAACTCGTGGAAAATCTACGGTAAATTCTTCATCAACCAATTGTAACATACAAAGTATATGAACTTACACTAAACTTCCGTCATTTAAAATGAAAAGACCTTGAAAACCGACAGAGAGATAGAGATTTTTTTCATTTTTTCATTGGCCAATTTTATACCGAAACTATTTGAAGAAAATCTCATGACAAAGCGAATAGTGAGAAATTAACTAATAAAGTAATGCAAAAGACATTGACATAAGTCAACCAAAACTCCTAAAGTTAAAACAGTGGGGAAAAAAACTCAATAACGAAAAAAATGACCAAGTGATGTGTTGGAAACTTGGAATTACATACGTAACATACGTAACATAATAGCTCAGTAATAATTAACACGTTTAATTATTAGTTCACAACTTCAAACTATAAAAGATTACACACTTAAGTAGCCTATGAAATTATAAACTCTAATTCTAAACTCAAAAACACAAAACCCCGATTTTCTTTCGTCAACGCCTATCTTGATCGAACACAATGGAGTAACCAAATTTGCACAATTTAGCTGATTTTTTTTTTTAAAAAAAAATAATGCAAATCAATGCTAAGCTATATCACCCCACAAACAATAATGGCCAGCAAAAATTAAAATACAATAAACAAGAACAACCCAAAAGTCCACCAATAACTCTGAACTTGGCAAATTTAACTGGAGTTGTGCCAAAGAAACACAACTCACCATTTAAACACAAAATTTAATAGAAATACAGTGAAATAGATGATAATGAGAATAATACAGTAGATTATGACAACAAACACAAAACAGGGATTTATAAAACAAAAAGAGATCTAGCTTACTGTCTATTGTAGTGTGTTGCTGGAGTTTGGAGCTTCCAGGTCGTCTATTTTCGACGTTGGTGGTTGGATCACGAGTCCGTCGGAGCTCGGAGGTTCACCTGAGACGACGTCGCCGCAGCTGGGCTATGCCGGTTGTTTCTCACGTGTTCACTGGGGACTGTTTGGTTGCTCACCGGAGCTCGTGGCTTTGTTGTTGTTGTTGACGGTTCAATGGAGCCAAAAGCTCGCCGGAGAAAGAGGTTTCAGTAGGATCATTTGCTGGATAATTGGAGAAGGAGGGGTTGTGTGGGTACTCCGGTGGTGGCGGCGGCGGCGGCGGTGTTAGGTTGTGATGGAGAAGTGAAAATGAGCGCAGGGTTGTTTTCTGGTGGGTCTGGTCTCGTTGGAAAACGGGTCGGTAATTTATTTTAGATCAAATAAGGATTTAATTTATTTTTTTTAACAAAGTACTATGAATAATGATCTAATAAGATGATATAATATTTTCTAACATATTCAATCAAAATTAACTCAAAAAGATTCTAATAATTTAACAAATAAAAATAAGTATATATATTTATTGTTATGAAACTATATGAAATTAGAAGACGAATAAAGTATGGAGAAAGAAAAGATTTATTATTCATCTTGAACTATATTCATTAATCATTAATCTTTCACAAATCTTATTTATAACGAAGGATCCTTTTATTTATAGGAAAATCTTACTTGGTCCTCAAGTAGGATTCGTAACCATATCCTACAAGGACTCCACATAATTAGACATTCACTAACACTCCCCCTTGAATGTCGTTAGATTATGTGGCTCGTTAAAATCTTATTAGATAAAACCCAGTGATAAAAAAATCTAGTGAAGGAAAAAGAATACACAAATCTAATAATACGCATCATATGTCTCGTTAAAAACCTTACAAAGAAAACCCAGTGGGACAAAAACTTGTGAGGAAAAAAGAGTACAACGTGTATTAACTCCCCCTAATGACAACATCAATTCAGAGACTGGAATCTTCGTTTTCCAAGCTTGTGGATCATCTTCTCGAAAGTTATAGTTGGTAGGGACATATGGTGAATAAATCAATTATAGTATTACTTGAACAAACCTCTTGCATGTTTATATGACCATTCTTGGGAGCTCATTAGTGTAGAAAAAACTTGACGAAATATGATTTCTTCTATGTGCTTTTATGAATCTTCCCTTCAAGATCAAATATTTCTACAAGTTCCTTACTTTAACTTCCTTAAGCGAATAATCTATTGTCTTTTGAAGAGTTAATATCTCACATGGTCACTCAACTATGCACTCTTCTCTCAGAAAGTCACTCAATTTTCAATTTGCACTCAAAAGTCACTCGACTATGCACTTCTTTCTCAGAAAGTCACTCAACTTTGAATTTTAACTCAAAAGTCACTCAACTATCCACTCTTTCCTCAGAAAGTCACTCAATCTATTAAATTGTTTTTTAACTAAAATTTATTGATATTAATTATTTATATAACAAATCAAAATTTTTAAAAAATAAAAATACCATTTAAACCATTTAGTGATCCACCCACGTAACCCGACCCCTTAAAAAACATGATATGACTCATTTTATTTTGTCTTTAATCCTAATTCAAGGTTTAAAGAGAGGAATTAATTTAGGATTAAAGATAAAATAAAATGGGTCATATCATATTTTTTAATGGGTCGGGTTAGGTGGGTGGATCACTAAATGAATTTAATTTATTTTTTAAAATTTTTGGTTTGTTATATAAATAATTAATATCAATAAATTTTAATTAAAAGATAATTTAATAGATTGAGTGACTTTCTGAGGAAAGAGTGGATAGTTGAGTGACTTTTGAGTTAAAATTCAAAGTTGAGTGACTTTCTGAAAAAGAAGTGCATAGGTGAGTGACTTTTGAGTGAAAATTGAAAGTTGAGTGACTTTCTGAGAGAAGAGTGCATAGTTGAGTGACCATCTGAGGTATTAACTCGTCTTTTGAAAACTCTTTAAGAGTTTCAATTCAATTATTTTTTTAATGAAGAATGAATAAAATTTAAAAGTTATGAATTTTTAAAATGTGAATGTCTATAATTAGTGGCTGAGTCAAAAAATTAAAAAAGGGTTCAAAATATAAAAAAATAGACACATGAAATAGCTGAAGAGGGTTCGAAATCTATTATATATACCAAAAAAATTATTTTAACTAAGTAAAAATAATATATTTTTTCACCGAAAAAAACCCCTTAAATCTTGTCTATACAAGATAGGCCTTGCAATTTTTCATACTCACTCTTTATTTGGTACACCTTTTGTCCAACTATAGGTTCGTGTGGAGATTTGAGTCATTGGACTCGAAGAGACTTGCCAGATAAATTCTACTTTCTATTGTATGTTAACTTTCTTTTTCTTTTTTTCTATATAATTTCTAGTACTCAAACTTATATTTAGTACCAGACTCACTCTTATATTTGTTACCATTTATATGAAATTGTTATAAAAAAATTTCATAAGTCAAGTACACTTGAATAGTTAACTAGTTTCTTCTTTAAAAAAAAATTCATCTAGAATAAATATTTAACTTTTGATTTCCGCTCACCTTATTTTTACCATTTAAGTGGAAAAAATCAATATCAAATATCTAAAAATTAATGAAAATATAAGACTCAAAATGTTCAATAAGCTATTAGCAATAATGAAAAAAAACATATTTATGAAAAGATTAAATAGGATCTCCATTTCATAATATATCAAAAGTTGGAGTCTTACAAGATTACTAGAGAGAATATAACAATTCTTGTTCAACATATATATAATGTTGTAACTTCACCAATTGCAATCCATCAGAACTTGTGCTGACTTGATTAAGGACAAACTAGGGTTTGAACATAGAAATCAGCAAGAAGATCATAATCAAATGTTTTTAGATCTAAATATCTTATTGAATTATCACTTGGCTCGTACATCATGTGATATGGTCTAGACATAATGAAAAATTCACCTCTTTTTGTCAGATAAAAGGACTGAGCTAGAAAATACTCAGCACGGTCTAGACTACAGCTGATCGTAAACGTCTTCGTCCAAGATTCTTTGTTCTCGTACTCCTTCATCGCCCACACATCAACGTTCGTTGTGCGACTACAAATCATGATAGACAAGTTACTTTCCAACGCTCCCAACACGAAAATATCATTTCCACAAGGTGGCTCCTCCACCATTCTCCATTTCTCATCGTTCAAGTCAAAAGATGTTATGCTCCAAACCCTTTCCATATCAACATCATCAACAACACTAGCCCAATAAAGCTTTCCGTTCAGAAACTTACCTGTATTTATGAATCGCCCTCCGTTTGGAGGATGGTTAATTCTTCTCCAGCAATCGCTCTTCAGACTATATATAGCGACCTCATGGAAATTATACAACACCACCTTATAATCATCACGGAGTTTATCGTATCCAAAACCATATATGAAACGACCGAAATGCCATGATTCAAATTTATAATCACGCAATTTCTTGTACTTTCTAATGGTTGGGTTCCATATATATATTTTCTTTGCCCTATTTACAAGACAAATCAATCCGTTCACGGAACCCTCAAACAAAAAAGATACCTCATGTTTTTTCATGAGATAATCCAAGTTAGATTCCTGTATGTTGTTACTAGCTGATAAACTCAGATGAGAGTTGATAAACTCGGGGCTAGAGATCAAAGCAAGCCAAGATTTAGAAACACACCTAAATTTCAACAGTGATTTCACCGGAACCCTCGAAAGGATCTCAACAAGAATTTCAGTGGGCATACAACGGTTTGCGGGGTTGATAAGATTTGGATTTTGATGGGACGACGCTGAATTTTCTCCATTGAATTTTCTTGCAAACAACCTTAAACTCTTAATTTGGAAAAATGTTAGAGCTAGTAAATAAAGAAAGCAAATAAACATTTTATTTTTATTTTTATAAACTGGAGTGAGAATGAGAAGACGATCAATCCTAGATTTATAATATCAGTTACATAAGGGTAAATGCGTCATTTGAAGTGAAGAGAAGTGAACATGAAGATACGTCTCTCGCTAGCATTAAAATTACTGTGTACATGTGTCACTGGTATACGGTAAATTAATGAGATATTTACATTAAGCACCCTAAAAAAATTTATGTTTACAATTTACATCCTATTCTTTTAATGTATATTTTTTTTTTTTGAATTGAAGTGAGAATGAAAAGACGATCATTTCAAGATTTATAATATAAGTTACATAAGGGTAAATGTGTCATTTGAAGTGAAAATGAAGATACGTCTTTTGTTAGCATTAAAATTAGTGTGAACAAGTGTCATTGATATACGGTAAATTAATGAGATATTTACATTAAGCACCCTAAAATTCTTTTATGTTTACAATTTACACCATTTTCTTTTCAATGTTTTTCACTTTAATTTAGTCGTTTCCTTGCAAATATTTGAGCTGATAAAAAAAATAAAAGCATATTAAAAAGAAAATGTTGGAGTTGATAAAGAAAGAAAACAAAACAAGTTTGTTTTCATTGGTGAAAGTGTAGGTCAAATATCATGAATTATAATTTATATAAAATTGACATAATTGTTCACAAATAAATACATATAAAGTTTAAGTTTAAGCCAAGCTAGAGATACAATTATAAAACTAAAGCACTCCAATTTTTCCTTATCGACACTATCCATGTCATGAATTTCTTTCGATAACTCTATGTATGATGTCGATTTTAGATTATTTGTTTGATTTGATACTGAATGACCTTTTAATATAAGACGTTTTTTGCCTTAAGAGTAATGGATATAATTTAAATTAAGTAATACAGAAATAATAATAATTATATATGGATCAATTATGTAAAAGGCTAATAAAGGGAAAATATTCAATATTAAAACTTAAAATGTCATGTAAATTGGGGGTAATTGAAATGTACAACCAATCATGTAATACTAGGAAACTATTTTGACTCGAGCTCAAAAATTGAAGACTGCCTATTATTACTAGTGTTATATAATATGAGTTTAAGATTTATACAATGTCATTATAAATTATTTTTTACACCATCAAGTTATTAAAAAAAATTATGAGTAAATATTCTTAAAATATTAAAATTTTACTAAGATACATTACATGAACTACATTAACGCCAATCAAGACTTTTTTCTTTATTTTGTCAAAAGAACAAGACAAAAAAAAGACTTTAATTTTGTAAGCCCAAGAACAGACAAATCACAAGAAACAAGAAAAAAAACTGTAATGTAAATGCAAAAACAAGAAAGTTGACTAGTACTTCAAGCCAAAAATTATAACCAAACACATTTTAAAACTTCTCCCAATTTTTCACTACTCACAATATTTTTAGAGTTGTGTTTGGAAGGTAAAAATTGGCAGTAAAACAAGGATTACTTTTCTTTCCCATCTGTACACTAAAACAGAAGGTTTCCAATAGTATTCTCAATGGGGTCTTCTAATGTTACTCCAGCAAAATACTAGGTTCTAATACATATAGATACAAAAAGTTTGAGTTGTAACAAAAGTGTATCCTGAAGCAAACCTATGCGCGGCTCATGTATTGTCCATTTCTAGTATCAACCATAATTTCCTCTCCTCTATTTATGAATAATGGAACGCTAACAATTGCACCGGTATCGAGGGTTGCTGGCTTTGATCCACCTGCCACAAAATACAGATCATATTGACAACCAGCTATGTATATTTGGCATCATAGTGTAGCTATATGTTAGGAAGAAGACTGTCAAGAATATCAAACGGTTGACACTGAGACGAACCAAAAGACATGGATGATATATAATGTTGTATCCCTATTAGAATCGAATCATAGGAACATAAGATCTAGTTCAAAGGCGTGAAGCGTTTATGCCTCTGAAATCTCCTTCTAGGACTTCCAGTTCAATGGTTCAAGCTAGTAAACAGTAAATGATTACCTTGGGCAGTGTCACCTTTGACGCCTGGATCAACGTCCACCACTGTCAACTTTACTGTTATAGGCAATTCAAAGTCGATCACCTACAGAAATATTAACTTTAGTTTACTGATTAAGATAACAACAATATATGAAAGAGATTGCTTCTACAAGAAAAACTACAGGATCAATGTGAGAGACTGAGATTCCCAATTGACACTTAAAAAGTAGAAAAACAGAAACTGCAAACACTTGAAATAAGTTCAGCATTGGAAAATACCTTCCCGTTCCAGAAAAGCAAACTGCAGTCCATGCCCTCTTTTAGAAACTTTGCTTTATCTCCAACTTCTTTTTCATTTAGACGATATTCTTCATAAGAGGTCTGCAACGAAATTGCCCCAAAGTTACCATAGAATATACAGTGAGTATATAATGGGGGATCAGAAAACAACCAAATTCTAGGTCATCCTTCGAAAAAGTGGGCAAGGACAAGGAGAATTGGAGGGAACTTGATCCACATTCCACACGAGCAATGTAACCAATTAAGACATTAGAGAGCCACATTAAACTTCTTCTTTTGTATTTTTATAGGTATTTTGCCTATATGCACCAAGAAGGTACATATATTTACAGAAAAAAAGGACTTTCACATCCCTTTAACCATGAAGGGAGACCACCAAGTTAACAGAAGTATTTAAATCATTTTCCTGTTTCAGATCACACCAAGCATACAAAAGAGTGAAACTCTAAATTCTGTGAAATGCAAAGCTATACCTCTATTCTTATGAAGCATTTTAACCTGTCAGACTAGCATAGCTCAATCGGTATAAGAAAGGGCAGAGCCGACAGCTTAAGGGACTTATGAGGTGCAACTATAGCTCAGATATTTAGAACTTCACCAAAACCAAATAAATTAGCCGAACCTTGATGCCCACACTTGTACATGCTACAGCGCCTTGAATTTGGGTCTAGTTTTATGTGCCAAAAGGGTAAGATGAAATACAAAATCTCCATAATACTATACAGGCTAAAGATTAATAAATATAAAAGTAGCATCTTACACTTCATAGGCTAATAGTAGGAAAAAGAGAATCGCTGCTACAGTTAGGTATAATCCCTCAATATAACCAAGTCCATGGACAAGAAGATAATTGCTGCCAGGTTTATGCTAGTTCCTTTTCTTTTTTTCTTTTGGAAGGAAGGAGGAAGAAAGATAGCAGAGTGTCACTTCAACAGATTGGGATATGGGATCTCTATAAAAGTAACCTGCATAAGCATGCGCACTCTATTAAAAGTTACTGTACTTTACCAGATCCATGAAGACATACTGGGCACCATCCTTGTAGGTGAATTGCTTCGTCTCCTTGTAGATATTTGCCTCTTCTATCTGCAGGGATATTTGAATGTCAACTGAAATTTAAAATCATATAAGCAATGACAACTTGGTTGAGAAAAAGAACTGATGTCAAAATTGCAGGTCCATTATCAATAAAATAGATCTGACAGTCTTTCAGTAGATTGCAATATTTTATGTTCTAAAACAGGAAGGATAGGAACTTCCACACTGCCTCTATTGCCTGGTAAAAGTCGAACAACAAAATTAGTTATGGCATTCCTATTAAAAGGAGCTTGCACCTCAGAGTTAATAATTCCTGCCTTTATTTTCTGATGTATGGTCGTATAATTCATGATTTAATGCTACCACTACTTCAGTCAACAAAAAGAGATGAGAATATTAAGCCAGATACACAATGTAAGTACAACAATTATTTGAGTTGTATAAATGAAGTTTGAGGTTGTACATCCTTGCTGTATATCTTTCATTCTCAGTCCTAGAGTTTGCAGTAATCCCCACATCGAGAAAAGGTAAATGACACTTTCCATTATGTCATAATTTGATTTCCACCTTGTAGGGCGGAAAGTAAACTAATAAACTCTCATGAATCATGATACATATCTTACTTCAGCACCATTCTATAATTTCGCATAACCCGACTGTGGGTCTTATGTGATTCACTTCTTTCATTCTATAGCATCTGATGCCCCTTGACAACAAAAGCAGGGGATTCATTTAATATTATTTCTTTAGTCAATTCATAATGTGCATTATTTTTTCTCCTCAGAATAACTAATCCATCTCCAACTAAATGAGCTCTTACTCGGACGAGAGACTACATGATGAGCATGATTTTTCCCACCTTCCAGGAAAAAGCTATATGCTAATATGATGACTACAGCAGCTGCGTTACTTTGTCAACGTTCATCTAGTAACCTGCATCAGCGCCAGAAATACTTATTTTCTCCTTCTCAAAGAGCCCTATAATCACCAACTTCATCACGACATTTAAAACCCAGTTTGTCCCTGCTCATGCTACCATCAGCATCATCATGAACACAAGCCAATGCCATTTGTTCACCACAAGCTCCAGAACATCTCAATGACTGGTCAACTGGTTGTATATACAAGTTGTGTTTCTTATATACACCAAGAGTGAAAGCCTTAAAAGTAATATTCAGTATTCACAAACACAGTAGTCTCAACACAGCATCTTCACAGATTTTCAAAAGGTTACCAACTATTTCATTTCAAAATATATGGCCCATTCATAGTTTCTCAGTTTGTTTGAAGGTACTTGACAACTTCAATTGGTTGATTACAAAAGAATGGCTCGTGCTACATAACAAGTTCTTGTTGTAGATGACATGAATGTGACATTGTGGTGTGACCTTGGCAATAAAATCCACTGGAGCATATAAACATATAGAGTAAGAGAAAAAAGCATAGTGGTTCCACAGATATTACCTTACTTCCAGCTCGGAAAGTTTTCTCAACACTGTTCCCTGTTACATAGTTGCGCAATGTGGTCCTCACGAATGCAGCCCCTTTCCCGGGCTTTACATGAAGAAACTCTAAACACACCCAAATGATAAGTATTATCAAACAGTAAAAAGAGTCAACCAAATTTTAGGTGTACTCAATACCAAACTATTCATATATATGTATTTGTATTCAAAAATCATCTGTTTTTGACTTCTGCTTTATGGACTACAAGTAAAATAACAGTCTATTGTACAATGATACATAAGTGTGAGCTTATCACAGTCCCAGAACATTGTCTTGGTAACCTATATAGAAATCTAAACAGCAAAACAAACAGTTTATAACAGTTAGCATACCCTAGAGTGTGAGTAGACCAACAATGCTCTAAGTAAATTTAGCATAATCCAACCTTTTGGGGTGGTCCAGTGGTTTGGGCTTGGGACTTCCATGTTGAAGGTCTCAAGTTCGAAACCCCTTGTGAACGTAAGCAAGGGTTTACCTTCTTGGTCGAGCTTGTCGCACCGGGACTACCTAGTGCGGGTTACCTCTCCTATGTGGTTTGTGAGTTACTTCATAGGAACGGGAATTTTACCCTGTGCGCACCCAAAGGGTAGAGACTGAAGGTTTCCCTTGTCATCATATTATTTTTTAGCATAATCCATTCATTCGTTCGTTCATTGTAATCATGAAACCTTACACTTCACTCGGAATCCTCTAGTCTTGCTCTACTAGTTTGTGTATTTTTAGCAGTAATTATCATGTTATCCGGGTCAATAGGATAAATTATGGAATTACACATGGCTATAAAATTTCAACATAACAAACTTTAGCAACTTCCATAATTGTAAAGAGTATTGCAAACTTCACTTCTTTAAAAGACTAATTACTTGACTTTCTAAAGCCCGAATTTTCACAACCTACTTAATAGAGCTAATTCACAACCCCTTTCCTTTACTTGTAAAAAACCAAACAGACACTTAGCATAACCAAACAATAAAAAGCTAAAATCACAAACAATGCACTATGAGGAGGGGAATCTTAGTAGTACAGTTGGTTTGGCTACCAGAATTTTCACCCCTATCCCTCAATTTTCCGGCAGAAAAAATTATAATCATCATGTTGGGTTATTAACGAAGAGTAATAAGAAATGGGGAGTGGTCATTTAATCACCTATAACCTTGCAAGGAGATCCATCCACTTCAATGTTGCTGCCCACTTTAATATCATTGCTGGAAAACGCGAATATCTCTGCAAAAAAATGAAAACTTTAAAACACCCACAAAAAGTTTTGAGTAGAAAAACACAAGAACATTGCCATAGTCAACTAAATAATACTACTCCGACGGAGTAAGAATTAGGGGAAGCTAAACGTTACTTACTTGGGAAGCAGTGGGATGTTCTGCGGAAAATGGAGGTAGAAACACGAAATGGGTTTGATGAAATAGAGGAAGAAGAGGAGAGTGAACACGAATTGGGAAACAGAGATAGCTTGAGATTAGTGAGTCCCGCCATTGCTGCTCTGCAAATGGACTAGAACATTCCTGTCTGTCTATAGATAAGTAAATTATATCTATTACTTCTTCCACATTCACTCAATCGGAAAATACAACTCGGCCCAAATTATTAATTTATTCGAGATAGTTTAAATATTATTTTATTTGATTACCTAAATTTAAATACACTCTCAATTTTATAATACGAGGAAAATATTCTCATTCAAATATTATAAAATTGATGGGACACAAATATTTTTAAGATAGTTTGGAGACGAATCTAATGGCTTACCCTAAGCTTATTGAAAACTAGAAAAATATGCCGTTTAAAAATATTTAATTTTACTCTTACATTTTTGAAAATATATAAAATAGTCCCCATCTTTTTAAGTCTTAAAACAGTTGCACCTTAATTATATTGGGATTTGGGGGTTGTTTTGGAAGTAAATATTTGGGGGTGTTTTAGTAGGTATTTGGTCATGTGATATTATATTACGATATAGTATTGTGAGATGAAATTAACGTTTAGACATGTGATTTCACGTTGATTTCATCCATTGATTTCATATCATGAGATGTGATTTCATATTCAAAAAAAAAAAATATGAAATCACTTGGTTATTTCATATCATGATTTAAGATATTTTAATACAAAAATTGATTCACAAGTTTATATTTTGTTAAAACAATCCCACATTTATATCTTCTAACAATTTATTTTATATATAAATTAAATTTATAATCACATCATTACTTTTTTAAATTTATTATTCCCACAGGCGGTATAATTTATTATTCTCACCAACATATAACTCACACCAATCGATTGTTAAAGTGATGAAATATTTATGGTCTATAAATATAAAAATATAGTTGCGGATGATATCAATCAACATATGGTTCAAAGTAACAATGTCGGTTCGTCTTCTCGGTCAAATGATCGAGAAGTGCAAGTTTAACTTGAGGAAATTATCCGTACTGTGTGTGAGAATTATATTAAAAACTAGTAAACTATAATTTTAGTTCAAATTTTTTTATTAAATTAAAGCTAGATGAAACAATTACTTAAGTGGAGAACAAATACCTTTGTAATAATTTACTATGCGATTTTATAATATTTTATTTGATAAGATTGAATAAACAATTGAGGCTATTTTAATAATTTTACAATTTATGAGAAAATATACAACACGAAAATTTTATATCGCATATTTAAGCAAAGCTTCATTTTTATCTTATGATACAATATCATGATTATCGCATGGCCAAACGGGTGTTGGCTGGTAACTGATAAGAGCTTTTGTTTATTATGTCTTGTAACAAAATATGTTAATAAGTATACGATGATTACTAGAAGGATGAGAGGAGATTATAAAAATATTGAAATTGAAAGTCATGATATGTATAATGATTTAGTTGAAAGTGTGATAAAAAGAATTTTGATCAATATCTTAAAGATGTATTTTTGTAACATATTAATATGAGAAAAGTGTAATTTATAGTATTTTTAATATAGCATTTTGAGTAGAGTAAATTTTAGGTTTAACAAACATAAAAGGGGAATCATACTTATATATTATAACTATAATTTGAATAATTGCGCTCCATAACTAATTTTATGTTTGCTGTAACTATTAATCTGTATATTTCGATGTACATAAACATTTAAAGAAAAAGTATTTAAGTCTATTTTATATTTCGGTATACAAATAGGTTCTTTATTTGTATATTTCGGTATACAAATGGGTGTTGCAATTGTCTATTTCGGTCTATTTGTATATTTTTGATATACTGATGGATCATGCATTTGTATATTTCGGTATACAAATAGGTTCTGCATTTGTCTATTTCAGTCTATTTGTATATTTTGATATACAGATGGGTCATGCATTTGTATATTTCGGTATACAACCTGCATTTGTATATTTCAATTTATTTGTATACTTTGGTGTATACAAATGGTAACTACATATGTATATTTCGGCATTGCAAATGAGTGTATATTTCGATTTATTTGTATATTTCTGTATACAAATAGGTCCTGATTAGTATATTTTGGAAAATCGAGGGTGTACTCACTTAATTAATTGTTCAACAAAATCAATTATAAATTTGTCACAATCTAAAACTACCCTCTAGTTGTAATACGGTGCTTAGAGTTACAAGTGATTCCAAACTAACTTGTGATCTAATATAACATTAAAAATATTATTTAAAATCGAAAGGATTTCAAAGTAAGCTAATATTGAATGTAATGAGTAGGTCCAAAACAACCTAAAAGATAAATGGAAACCATATGAACAAGGTATATAGTTGAACTCCTATTTGACTCTGTAAAAGTGTATATTGAGACGAATTATTCGAACAAGCTACTAACTTATTTTAATTGTCCGACTTTAAGACTAAGCAATTGAAATAAACATAGGGGTTATCTTCGTAAGATGAAGATTTATCAATATTGTTATTGAGTTAATTAGAAATCGTACTAAGAGTTGAATGTTGAATATCTAAATATATGTTATTGTTATTCTTATAAGAACTTGTATTTATAAAGTTAATAAACAGAAACAGAAATTAGATGAAGCAGAAAATAATATAGAATACAAGAATTAATCCGAGTCCACAAAAACTACTGTGTGTCCTTAAGAAATTTAATCCCCTCACTGTACCCAAGGTTATGAATTAATTTCTCCCAAGATAAAACGGATTAAACCTGTTAAAGAAATAGCGGTACCTCAAACTTTTTTAACTTCAACAAACATAAGAACAACAACAAGTCACACAGACTCAGTCGATAGACACTTTGATTTTATTTGAGAGAAAAATAAATGCAGAGAAAGAAAAAAAAATTCAGTGTTCAAAAAATCAAAAATTGACTTCCTTTTATAGCCATTTTCAGCAAGGAACATGTCTGTTCAGTGAAATCTGTTCAGACCCATTTTATCCAGAAAGTTGTGTCTTTTGAAGAAAAAAATAACAACTTTTCAAAAAATTGTGTCTGTTAGGAAAATAACTATTTTTGGATAGTAACGACTTTTCGGAAAAGTAACGACTTTTCGGAATGTTACCGTTACCCGCAAATTTATAAGAGATAATATTAACAAGATTTATTTGATTTAACAAAAAATTGATTAAATAAATTTTCCAAATCCAAAGCCAAAGCCAAAGCCGAGCGAGCGACGACGACGACGGCGCGAGGGGGCATCTTCTTCTTAGCTCTTTAAGAAGTAATGGAAGTGTTTCCTTCTATAAGGACAACAATTTCCCTTTTTTTTGCCGATATGGGAGAAATGACTTTTCATTTGCACTTTGCTAATGACTTTACATTTTCCCTCCAAAGTAGTTCCCTCACTTTTCATATTCTCTCTTTTCTTTTCTCATTCACACTTGCTAAAACCCAACAATCCCCCACATGAATGGGGAAGGCTATTGTTAAAACATATGCATGAAAAAACTTGTGTGTCTTGTAGGTAAAGGTTAATCGCATCTGGATAAGTAGGTTTCCCTTTAAACTTTCCGTAGTGAACATATATCGGATATACTCGGTCAATCGGTAGATTTGATATCTTTGAACCGTCGAGCTTTGGTGTATACCTAGACAACGTATGTCACACAATCAACCCTTGAACTGTTCTTAGTTCTCATTGTTTTGTTCGTTTCAGCCATGAACACATCTTGGATAGTAAGTGCTTAAAGAACTGGCCTTACCGGATTCTCCTTGAAGCGGCTTACACTTCACACTTACATAGGTGATTTCTAATTGTGTTATCCCATAGATACACCATTTGATATTCCCTGTATCAAATTTAGAAACCATTAAAAAGTCCTTATGTCTTTATCCTGGTTACTAAACATTGCCTCATCATGAGAATGGACCATAAAATAATAACAATAATTTTTATTTTTTTTCTTTGACAATGTTGAACCGTCATCAATGACTTTGTTTTATCTCCTTGAACCTAGATCTTGAGATCTCCAGTCTTCTAGGTAGAGTTACCGCCACGATGACTTGTTCTCGGCCATAGTCCCATTCCCGTCGATGATTTCTCAACTCCCTCTCTATTTAGGCCTTTTGTAAGTGGATCCGACACATTATCTTTTGACTTCACATAGTCAATTGTGATAATTCCACTAGAGAGTAGTTGTCTCACAGAGTTATGTCTTCGTCTTATGTGACGAGACTTGCCGTTATACATAATGTTTTCAGCCCTTCCTATTGCAGCTTGACTATCACAATGTATGCATATAGGGGCCATTGGTTTGGGCCAAAATGGAATATCTTCTAAGAAATTCCTGAGCCATTCAGCTTCTTCACCTGCCTTGTCTAAAGCAATGAATTCAGACTCCATTGTAGAGCGACCTATACATGTTTGTTTGGATGATTTCCAAGATATTGCTCCTCCACCAATAGTAAAAACGTATTCACTTGTGGATTTTGTTTCAGTTGACCCAGTAATCCAATTTGCATCACTATATCCTTCAAGAACGACTGGATATCTGTTGTAATGTAAAGCATAGTTTTGAGTGTCATCTAAGTATCCCAAAACTCTCTTCATTGCCGACCAATGATTATGATTAGGATCACTTGTGTATCGACTCAGTTTACTGATAGCGCAAGCTATGTCTGGTCGTGTACAATTCATGACATACATTAAGCTTCCCAATACGCTAGCATAGTCCAATTGAGACTGACTTTCGCCTTTATTCTTTGCAAGATGAAGATTTACATCAATTGGAGTCTTTGCCCTTTTAAAATTCAAAAATTTGAATTTTTCAAGTATCCTTTGAATATAATGAGTTTGAGACAATGCTAGACCATTAGGAGTTTTAAGAATTTTAATTCCTAATATCACATCAGCAACTCCTAAATCTTTCATATCAAACTTACTAGCAAGCATACACTTTGTAGCTTTTATATTAGCAATGTCTTTGCTCATTATAAGCATATCATCTACATATAGGCATAAAATAACTTCCTGATTTGGAGTATCTTTAATGTAAACACATTTATCACATTCATTGATCTTAAATCCATTTGACAACATGATTTGATCAAACTTTGCATGCCATTGTTTTGGTGCTTGTTTTAGCCCATAAAGTGACTTAATAAGTTTGCACACTTTCTTTTCTTTACCAGGAACTACAAAACCTTCAGGCTGTTCCATGTAAATTTCCTCTTCAAGCTCTCCATTTAAGAAGGTTGTTTTCACATCCATTTGATGAATTTCAAGACCGTATACTGCAGCTAGTGCAATTAACATCCGAATTGATGTAATCCTAGTCACTGGCGAGTATGTGTCAAAATAATCAAGACCTTCTTTTTGTCTAAAACCTTTGACAACAAGTCTTGCTTTATATTTGTCAATAGTTCCATCGTCTTTCATTTTCCTTTTAAAGATCCATTTTGAACCCAATGGTTTGTTCCCTGGAGGAAGATCAACCAACTCCCAAGTATGATTGCTTAAGATTGATTCAATTTCACTATTAACAGCCTCCTTCCAAGAAGTTGAGTCGCTAGACAACATTGCTTCCTTGAATGTTTGAGGCTCACTTTCAAGAAGAAATGTTACAAAATCTGATCCAAATGAAGTCGATGTCTTTTGACGTTTACTGCATCTTGGACTCCTTCTCTTTTGGTTCTTCTCTGGGTTGTTTAAATCCCCCACTAAATGACTCAAGTCTAGTTTTATATGGATAGATATGTTCAAAAAATTCAGCTCTATCTGATTCCATTATCGTATTATCATGAATATCCGAAGGTTCGGACTTATGAACCAAAAATCGACATGCCTTACTGTTTGTGGCATATCCAATGAATACATAATCCACAGTCTTAGGTCATATTTTTACCCTCTTAGGTATAGGAACTTGGACTTTGGCTAGACACCCCCACACTTTGAAATATTTCAAATTGGATTTTCTACCTTTCCATTTCTCATATGGAATTACATTTGTCTTTGAGTGAGGCACTCTGTTAAGTATCTGATTTGCTGTAAGGATAGCTTTCCCCCACGAGTTCTGTGGTAAACCTGAACTTATAAGTAATGCATTCATCATTTCTTTTAAAGTTCAGTTTTTTCTTTCTGCAATTCCATTAGACTGATGAGTGTAGGGAGCAATAGTTTGATGGATTATTCCATTTTCTAAACATATTTCTGCAAATGGAGATTCATTTCTCCACCTCTATCACTTCTGATCATTTTATCTAACTGATTTTCAACTTCAGTTTTATATTGCCTAAATGCATCTATTGCTTCATCCTTACTATTTAGCAAATAGACATAACAATATCTAGTGCAATCGTCAATAAAAGTTATGAAATACTTTTTCCCACCACGTGATGGTGTTGACTTCATGTCACAAATATCAGTGTGAATCAATTCTAAAGGATTTGAATTCCTTTCAACAGATTTATAAGAATGCTTAGCATACTTAGATTCAACATAAATTTGACATTTTGATTTATTGCACTCAAATTTTGGTAAAATATTTAAGTTAATCAGTTTTCGCAAGGTTTTATTATTAACGTGTCCCAAACGTTCATGCCATAAACATTTAGACTCAAGCAAGTAAGAAGAAGCAAAATCTTTATTCATATCAACTGCAATTACATTGAGTTTGAAAAGGCCATCACTAAGGTAGCCTTTTCCTACATACATATCATTTTTGCTTACTACTACTTTATCAGAAACAAATACACATTTAAATCCATTCTTGGTCAGAACTGGAATTGAAACTAAATTCTTTCTCAATTCTGGAACATATGAGACCCTATTCAAAGTCACCACCTTGCCTGATGTCATCTTTAATAGGACTTTGCCAGTTCCTTCCACCTTTGCAACAACGGAGTTTGCCATAAAGAATTTTTCATCTGTAAGTGCTGGAGTATATGATGAAAATAATTCTTTTTTGGCACAAACATGGCATGAGGCACCAGAATCTATCCACCATTCTCTTGGATTTCCAACCAAGTTACATTCTGAAAGCATTGCACAGAGATCGTCCATTTCTCCTTTGGATTTAGCCAAGTTTGCTTGATCCTTCTTTTTTCTTGTCCTTCTTAGGACCCCGGCATTCATTAGCCCTATGACCATGTTTACCACAATTAAATCAGTTTCCATAGAATTTCTTCTTAGGAGGATTGCTTTTTGGACCAGATGCTTTCTTTCTTTTCTTTAATTTTGTGGAATCTTCTTCAACAAAATTTACTCCAGAAATTGCTGAATTACCACGTGACCTCTTTTCTGCAGCCTTATTATCCTCTTCGATTCTCAACCTTACTATGAGATCTTCAACAGTCATCTCCTTGCGTTTGTGTTTCAAGTAGTTTTTAAAGTCCTTCCACAATGGAGGTAACTTTTCAATAATTGCAGCCACTTGAAAAACATCATTCACAATCAATCCTACATTAAAGGTTATGTGAGTATTAAGGGAAAACTTAATATTTCTAACATAGGCATTAAATAAATTTATACCTTCAGCAAGGAGATCATGGATTATGACCTGCAATTCTTGAACTTGGGTGACGACAGTCTTACTGTCTATCATCTTAAAGTCCAGAAATTTTGCCACAATGAATTTCTTCATTCCGGCATCTTCTGTTTTGTACTTCTTTTCTAAAGCATCCCAGAGTTCTTTTGAGGTTTTTGCATAGCTGTACACGTTGTACAGATCATCTTGTAGACCACTCAAAATATAATTTTTACACAAAAAATCTGAGTGTGTCCATGCTTCTGTTACCAAGAATCGTTCATCAGCCGGAGTTTCATCTGACATAACAGGAACATTCTCATTGATGAACTTCTGCAGACTCAACGTAGTGAGATAGAAGAACATCTTTTGCTGTCATCTCTTAAAGTCGACTCCAGAAAACTTTGCAGGTTTCTCAGCCGGTGCTAAGGCAGCATTTGAACGATTATGTGCAACCGTTGTTGTTTCAACACTTACTGTTCCAGCATTTGTTTGACTTGAATTAGTCTTTTTTTTTTCTGTCACAAATGGCAGATAAATTAAGTATTTAAAATACTAACAGTAAAGAACAAATCTTTACACCAACTGTTTCTGATTTAACGATAAAGATTTTATGTTATTTTAATCGTTAATCGAATGAATTTTAAAAAATTCAAGCAGAGTAGAAAACCATAAAGGTTTTAATCTCCAGAAACCTCAAATTCAGAAACTGTTTAAATTTCTTAAGATTGTTATTCTTATAATAACTTGTATTTATAAAGTTAATAAACAGATTAAACCTATTAAATTTCATCCAAGATAAAATGGATTAGAATCTGTTAAAGAAATAGCGGTACCTCAAACTTCTTTAACTTCAACAAAAATAACTACTTTTTGGAAAGTAACGACTTTTCGGAATGTTACCGTTACCCGCAAATTTATAAGAGATAATATTAACAGGATTTATTTGATTTTCCAAAGCCAAAGCCAAAGCCAAAGCCAAAGCCGAGCGAGCGACGACGACGGCGCGAGGGGGCATCTTCTTCTTAGCTCTTTAAGAAGTAATGGAAGTGTTTCCTTCTATAAGGACAACAATTTCCCTTTCTTTTGCCGATATGGGAGAAATGTCTTTTCATTTGTACTTTGCAAATGACTTTACATTTTCCCTCCAAAGTAGTTCCCTCACTTTTCATATTCTCTCTTTTCTTTTCCCATTCACACTTGCTAAAACCCAACAGTTATAAATCAATATATAGCAAAAAGTATGTGCCCATTACTTTAAATGTATTAAATATGTGAGATATGTACTGCGATTCTAGTAGACTGAACATGATAAAATTTGAGATGTTGAATTGATAATGAAATTGAAAATGCACGAATTGATGCAATGACCAAGTAAATCAATATGCAATTGATAAGTATTGAATTGAAACAATTAAATATAAGGTCAACACAAAAATTTGAGATTGAACTATGAAAAATACTAAAAATCAACATATTCTGTTTGAGTTAAAATGGAAGCTCAATCTGTATTCCAGATGGAAGGGATTCATACATTGCCAATGGTACAAAAACTATCTGACTTGGATCTATTAAACTGATATCTAAAGTCTAATGGATTAAGTTGCCAAACCTACATTGACAAGTGACCCTAATAAACCTACTTAATATATAGTTTTGAAACATAAAAATTGTTATTAAAGATCTCAACATGAATTGACGAATGAACCTTCATTCTTATGTTCACCTAATGCTAAATAATACTTCCAACTGAAATTATGTTGATGGTCTGAATAATACTGATAAATGAAATAGCTTATAAATATTAAAGATATGGTATTGAATAAGATGAAATTTAAGTTTGTCTTAAAATATTTTCAAACACGTGAAACTAAAAGACGGAATGCAAAACTACTCATTGTGATTTCTATATTCTGAATAAAATGATACATGCGATTTAATCGTCACAGGTTCAAAGACATAAATCTTTTCTATTATGAGGGCTCAGGCAAATAACTAGAGATGACAAGAGGTTGGATTGAGTCAGATTTGGTTGAGTTGAATATGAATTGAGAAAAATGGTTTGGACTACAATCCATCCAAATATAATACGGGCAAATATGGATTGATCAAATATGATTTTAGCAAAATGGTTCTAACCTATTTAAATAAATTTATCCCTCCATACAGGCACCCCCACCCCTCAACCTTCCACCAACCTGCCCCCAAAAAAAAATTTGTTTTAGAAAAACAAAAAGAAATCTGTTTTTTCAAAAAAAAAAAAAAAAATTTACCCCTACCCTGCACCCCCCTTCCACCAACCTATCCCTATTTTTTTTATTACCAAAAACAAAAAAAAATTTGTTTTTCAACAAAAAAATAAATTACCCCCTTCCCCTGGCCCCCACCTTCCACTAATCGACTCCTAAATTTTGTTTGTTTTTCAATAAAAAAAAATTATTTCATTTCTCACTTATGTGGGCTGAATATGGATTCTCATATTAATTCATTTTGTCCATATTTGTATAAACTTAAATAGGTTAAAGACCATATTAACCTATTTAAGAAAATAAAATAAAAAATATAAGTGATTCATCTAATTTAATATGAACAAGATAATATCATTTCACTTATATGGGCTGAAATTGTCATCCTTACAAATAACTATATAAATAAATGGATTTATGGGTAAAAAGACATGTACTCAAAAACTATCCAAACAAGTAGGTGTGTACATAGGTCAAGTCAGTTTGATTTTTCATTTAAATAAATATAAACCAATTATGTTGGTTTATTAAATAAAAAAAATCAAATTAAATTATATAAAGTTGATTTTTTCGGTTTTAATTTTAATCAATTTTTTTTGATTTTTTTTTATAACTATAAGGTATTTGAAAAAACTATCAAATATTTTTTCGCTTACCTGTGTGATAAACTAAACTCAAAAAATGTTAAGTGAATTGAAATTTCCGAAAAGAGTGAAAAATTCACATGAGTTCAATTTTTTTTTTTGAAAATATCAACGTTCATTATGTTAAATTAATAAGATTATAGACTAGAGACAAACTGAATACAAAAAATATTTACAAAGTAAATTGTTAACTTCAAATTTGAAACGCTATAACAATATAACTGTTACTTCGGATTTTAATACAAAATAAAATATTTACAATTTTTACAAGTCCAAATTTGAAATAAATATATAAAATTGAAAACTATAAACTAACTAAAAAATATCAACAAACTAGATTATATGTAAACAATTCCAACCAAAACAAGAGTGCTCGATTTTTTTTTTCAACAACCGAACCAATCAAATCAAATCACAAGTCTTTTTTTACGATTTGGCTTGTTACACCCGTACAAGCAAGTATCAAAAACTATCCATGAAATCGTCTCTTGTATGATTTCATTGAAAAACTTAATCAATAGAAGACTTTGAACTTAACTTAGTACTACAGATCTACTTTCTACACTTAGAAATGGACCTTAATAGACATGATCAAGTAGGACATCACATGATCGATGCTGATACATTTGCGACGAATGATTTATATCTTTAACGCAGAATCTCACAAGGTTTTAAAAGGTTCGAATTTAATCATTAAAAATTACATACACCTCTTCGTAGTAAGATTAGTGCATGATGTAATTATGAAAAAATAATGAGCATATTGCTTTGTTAACTGACATACAAGATGTTATAAAAAGAAAATATTTTCATTTTACGTTATTATAACTTTTAAATATTTAATTTTATCGCGTTTGATAACATTTTTTAAAAATCAAAATTAAATCATACATCAAAAATAAAACACTCGAGACAGTTTTAAAAATCTCTTTTATGTTTGGTACATATATGGAAAAAAAAAGTTAATGTCACTCACACCTCATCACCTAATTTTTTAGTTAATGGTTTTTGGTTAAAGATTTGATAAGCATGATGTCATTGTAGTATTAGCATATAGCACGCGTAGAAGAAGTAATCAATTAGGGGATTGAATAAACTAATTTTGATTTGTTTACTTATCCGTTTAATTACGCAATGATGATTGACACACATCTAATCTTACTTCTAATCTTATCGTACACACTAAGCCAAAAGAACCATACTTGAAAAGCAAAGTGGATTTTTGTCCTTTTGATTAGGACTCCCACTTCCTAAATGAGCCATTTGTTTTATTGCAACGTTTTTTATTTTATTTTATATGAGTTAGTTCGAATCGGTAGAAAATTTTAAAATGAAAAGAAAAGTTTTGAAATTTATTTGAGATAAAGTGCTATTTCTTGTGTTTAAAAAAAATGACTCTATTTTCTTTTAATCTATTTAAAAAAGAATGTTTCGTTTCTTTTTTTTTTTTTACAATAATTTAACTTTAACTTTCCATGTGACATATTTAAGATCACAAGATTAAAGAACATTTTGATATATTTGATATAACTTTAATTTAGAACCACAAGATTAACAAGTCTTTTTTCTTTTCTTAAATTTCGTTCTAAGTCAAACTAGGTCATCCTTTTTTTAATGGAGAGAGTAGATATTTGTGTTGTTATAAATTATTTTATAAAAAGTAAAATAAATATTTTAATGTTAAATTGTTACTTGCTATATAAACATGTCATTCTTGTTTGAGGTAACTAAAAAGAAAAATAAATCAAATTTAGAGAAAAATGTACAAAACACTTTTTTCATTAAAAAACTCGTTTAAGACCCTTGTGTAAAGCTTTCAAATATCGTACTTACTTTTTAAGGGGAGTAATTTTCTAATTGATTTTAAATTGTGAAAAGTTGTTTTTTACTATTTTTTCAAGTTATTTTCTTTCACACACAAAACTTCTCTACACTAATAACAACAACAAAGGAGATTCTAGAAAAGATATAATGTATACATATTTCATCTTTTACCTAAAAATAGAGATATTATTATGGATAAAAGTATATGAAATATTACACAAATAAAATAACTAATAATAACAAGACAATGATTATAATTGAATCATGTGATGACAAAAAATATAAGATAATAAGTAATAAAAATCAAAGAACTACAAATTACTGGTGCAACACTTACTACTAATATGAAGTGATGATAAGACAACACGACCTTCTAACTTTCTATCCTAATTTGTGTCCTTCCTAATTTTTCTACGTAAGATCCTAAACATTTATTTCCAGCCCTCATCAACACACGTCTATTCATACACATTCATTTTTACTATTTTCTCGTTCTATCTCTGTTTATGTAAAATTATCTATAGCCAATCACTCACACGTCCACACTAAGACATCAAAACATATCACTTTCAAATGTTCAAAATTATCTCGATTTTTAACTTCCGCATCGAAGCCACTTCCAAATGTACCTATTTTAATCCTATCTCTTCTAGAACAACGAGAGAGGTTACAACATAGTTGGTCTTAAGTATTACTTTGCATTTAGTCACAAAACTTGTATGTTTTTGATCAAATTATATAAACATAAGCTTTCTTTTCAATGTTCAAAGAAAAGCTGATATGATAAAAGTGAAAACGAAATTGAGCAGAGAGAGACGTTAGTGGAAGAAGAACTGAAAGAGAAAGGCGGGCGACCTTTGCTGACCCTTCAAGTCTCTCCCTCCCTGCATGTCCCCTTTTCCATTTTTGAACTGTTTTACACTTTACGCTTCTCTCTCTCTCTCCCCCAATTCCACCGTTCCGGTACCGGAAATTCAACAAACCTCTCTAATATTTCTCACAAATTTTAAAACAGACCCACAAACACTGCAGCTTACTAGCTTAAAGTTTATGTCTTTAACTTTTGTTTTCAAGATTCTTGCTTCACACTTACTATTCAACTATTTCATACTTGGGTTTTTCTAAAGACTTCATTTTTAGCTTTAAAAAAAAAAATTTTTTTTTTTGGGTTTTGCGTATGGAGTATTAAGAAGAAGATTATGTTGTATTAGGGCTTGATTAGAGGTAAGGATTTTAGGAATGGAGTCGAAGATTTGTATGAATGGACTGTGTGGGACAACTTCTTCAATTGAGTGGAAAAAAGGGTGGCCTTTGCGATCTGGTGAATTTGCCACCCTCTGTGATAAGTGCGGGTAATTCAATTCAGATCTCACTCTCTCTTTATACTTAATTTATATATGTTTGTAAATTCAGTTTTGTTGTTCCTTTTGTTTTGTAGAAACTGGTTTGCCTAGTACTCAACTCTGTTTGATCATTTTATATGACAACATTACCATTTAGAATGTCAAACAGTGATTTTTCATTGTGAAAATGTTGTGACTTATATACTCTTTGTGTAGGTTTTGAATTTGTTTATTTTATTCGAGAAAAGATTAAGGAATCAATGTCCTACTAATTGAGATGGTTTGAAATTTGTTTATTGAGCTGATTGTTCTTTTTTGAAACGGAAGAAGTATCTACAATCTGAACAGTTTCTGTGTTTATGTTAAGGTTACTGTGTTGGTGAATACTGTAGCAGCTCGGAGAATTATCCTTTTTGTTTTGCTGAAAGATATTTGCTAAATCATGTTCTTTAATCTGACTGTTCTTTAATTCGACTAAACAATTACTTTACCTTTTCAAATTAGAGATTGCATATTCAATTTGAGAGAATTAATTCTATTGGGATAATATGTTCCTAGTCCAGTTCATGCACCCTAGTAATGGTTGCTCAAACTGACTCTAGTTCTGGAAAGATTAAAGATCCTGCAAGATCAAAATGTGGGAAAGATAATCCTTCTTCTTTCTGTTTCACTTGTTGTCGGAAGTCAGTGCAGATTAACCTGCTTACGTTCTCCTAAGGATTTGTATTATCTGTGATTCTTGCTGTGTCATAGGGAGGTTTTTCTGGCTGAGATCAGGAGCATGGGCTTATGATCTAAGTGAGGCCGTTGAAGCGAGCCAGAATTTTTAATAAGGGGGTTCAGAATCTGAAGAAATAAACACATGAAGTAGCCGAAGGGGGTTCGACATCTATCGTATATACCTAAAAATTTATTTTAACCATGTAACAATAATATAATTTTCTGCCGAAGGGGGTTCGGATGAATCCCTAGTGATAAGGTGGCTCCGCCCCTGCGTTGAAGTGATGGCATAACTTTTTTTTTCTTTCCAGAATTGTCTATTTGGTTCCATGTTAAGTTACTGTGGAGCAACTTTGTCTTTTTTTGCTCTTTTTGTCCTTTATATGAAATAGAGATTGCATGCAGTGATTTCACTTACAGTAAATAATACAGTGCTGATGGAATGAAACTATTTTATTGTTAATATTTGTTATTTTTTCCCTTTTGTTTTGTTTTGTTTGTTTGTTTTACTTCTTCTGTTATTTTTCTGTTTATCTTTTGTTTCTTGGTCAGGATAGATGACTGGTAGTTAAATTCATGATAAACTTAGATCTTTTGCAATCTACCGCCTGCATTGCCGAAAGGAAAAACATTCACTTTAACTTTGGAATAAAATGTAGCTAATGACAGTTTCACCATAAACTGAAAACTGAAACTAATGCAGAGTCTTAGGGATTCCAGTTTGAGAAATTATATCCGGAACGCTTCTAGTGTAGACACATTTGAATAAAACTTATTGATGCCAAAGCAATTCCTGGTATAGTCGATGTAAGCACAAGTTGAATCGGACACCACTATTATTAAAAAAATAATTAAAAAGATTCAATGGCGATATATTGGAATATGGTGGTAACCAATTAGAATTGAAGACTACGTAGTTGTAGAGTTGTATCACTGACTCAGGAGCCTGCCCATTCATTAATGAGCAAGATTCTCTTCAGTATTGAGTGGCAAAATCACAAACCACTGCCATTAGTGGGTTGAACGGAAACTTCTGAGCCCTTTTTTCTTAAAAAGTTAAGATGGTTTGAGGACCAACTTGCGCTAGCATATGTTAACTAATCCATCAGCACAGATATCACATAATTCTCGGTAATTCTGACCATCATGGCTTAGGCAGACTGCAGATGGGATGAATTGACCTAATGCACCTACTGGGAGCAAGCTTTGATTCCTACGGTTTTCAGTCTAACTCTTCGACTGGTACGCCTCCCCCTTGTCGGCCTTCTATAGTGTTCACTCTTTTCTTGCCCAATTCATGCAGGCAAAGGGTTACTATAGTTTCATGACTTATTTTATACATTCTGTTCTTGTTAATATGAGATCAGTTTTTCTTCCCAAATGTCAACTCACTTAGAGTAGATGACCATCATTTAGCAATCTGTGGATGCCTTTCTCTGAGTGTACTGATTTCATCTCAAATGCAATGGTAGATTATCTCTTACGCCTAAAAGGTCTATTGACCAAGTTCTCTTTGCTTGAATGGTGGAGAGTATAGATTTTAAAAAGTAGTTCTTCATGCTGATGACGCCAGAATCATACTAACTAAATACTTAGAAATAAGTATGTTGAAAGTAATTGAATTTGGAAACTTGGAGGAATAAAAGAATTTACCTTAAGTTTTAATACATAATTCTGGCAAGCCGAGTACTGTCAAATGGTGAAAGGGTAGATTTCTCAACATTATACGAAATATTGGTTGGTGTCTGCTAAAAGTGGGATGAATTTAAACACGTATTAATTGCCTCAAGTTAGGTGTAGGACTTCGCATCAATTATTTTTATGAAGCGCTAAAAGATCTCGTAAAATGAAATATATATATTGGTCTGCAATTTCTTTTTTTAGGATGGTAACACTAATCTATATATTCACAGGTAGATTACATCCAAAATATGTAGTCCCCTTCAAAAGGTATTACAGTCTAGTCATATTGCCGTCTATCACCTCTACTTCTTACAAATAATCTAAAACATCCCAGATATCTTCTGCTTGGTCTACAATTTGTAATGTGAAGTTTGTATTTACCATCTTGTGAGTTGTGACCTAACTTCACTCAGATTTTCCTGAGAATTAGATCACTAACTCTCGATGTCATAACATGGGATTTGGATTTACTCCAGGAATGCTTATGAACAACTACTCTTCTGTGATTTATTCCACTCGGAGGACACTGGTTGGAGGGAGTGCATTTCATGTGGCAAGGTTAGCTCCAGAATAGTATTTCTGTCCATAGTACAATCTAATTCTCCGCAGAGCCACTTACCTTTTAAACTAATTTTGGTATTCACAGCGTCTTCATTGCGGATGTATTGCTTCTAGCTCTTTACTAGAGCTGCTCGATAGCGGGGGCATTAATTGTATCAGCTGTGTGAGGAGCTGTCAGCAACATGCTGTGAGATAAATTTTATGCATTCATGTGAACTTTTGTACTGTGACATACAAATGAATTGTAATTACTGAAGTTGGCTTGCTAGCTCTCCTTGGATTGTAATTTTACTATTTAAGTAGTAAAGTATAAAACATTTGAATAACATAGTAAACTCTAACAACTCGTGGACATTGCTCCTATTGATTTTATCCAAAAAAATCACATCGAAGGAAAAAACCCAGCAAATTGCACTCGTGCTTGCCATCTGTTTATCAGTTCTATTTCCTGATTGTTCTCTAACATTATTTTGGAGTAGGATGCCCTATTTTTATTTGTAATGTAGTTAAGCAAGTCTAGTTTTTAATAAGCAAGTATTTTTTTCATTGGAAGTGACAGATTGAAGTTGCTAGACTTGACATTGTTTCTTAGGGTTTTCGCTATTAGAAATTTTGGAACTATAATTGCATCCTGCATCATGTTCTTCCATTTTCCTGCAGACCCCAAATCATGAGAAGCCCAAAGCTTTTGGAACTTCTATCTCAAACAGTGTTGGTGAAACAGCTTCCACTTCTCTGGGCAGTCAGATAAATGGTTCAGAACCAAATAAAAGAGAGGGTTCTGACAGTATTGATCCAGCACTTCTGCTCCTACACCAGAATGACAACACCAATAGTCCTATAGGCCAAATAAAAATGGAAGAAACCTTCCATCCTGCTGGAGAATCTGGAAGCACTTTTTCATCAAATTTCTGTCAGGCTTCGGCGGAGTTCTCTAAAAATGCCAAACTGGATTCATATAACGGATACAAAGGAGTTGTAGAGATTCATGGATCAACGGTGCAAACAAATTTAAGCATAGCTCTGTCTGCACCTTCACCGAACTCAAAGCTCTTTCCTACTACATTGGATGAGGGGGACCTGAACAAGACAATATCTTCCTTGCAGCAAGGGTCTAGATCTCGGAATCTATTGCCCAAACCCCCAAAATCTGCCTCTGTTTTGGGACCGGAGATGAATGCTGGCATAATTTCACAGATTCGTGTTGCCAGACCACCTGTTGAAGGTCGGATTAAGAATCAGCTGCTTCCACGCTATTGGCCAAGGATAACAGACCAGGAGTTGCAGCAAATATCTGGAGAGTATCCATCATAAGTTCTTAAATTAGATTCATTGTTGTTGACCTATTTCATACATGATTTCCTTGACAAATTTTTTTTCAAGCTCAAATTCCACCATCATACCATTATTTGAGAAGGTCCTGAGTGCAAGTGATGCAGGTCGAATTGGCCGTTTGGTGCTTCCTAAAGCGTGTGCTGAAGTATTTTTCCAACTTTCGCATTTGTTTCATCCTCCTCATTTTTACACATTCTTCTCTACTGACTTTTTTGCCCACCAAAGTAGAGGCCTAGTCTTCCTTTACCTTTGTCCTCTTGGTGACACCAGAAGTTCATTAAATTTAACTATTTTCATTGTTCAGGCATATTTCCCACCAATTTCTCAACCAGAAGGCCTTCCTCTGCGGATTCAAGATGTGAAGGGCAAAGAATGGGTATTCCAGTTCAGATTTTGGCCAAACAACAACAGCAGGATGTATGTTCTCGAGGGTGTGACCCCTTGCATACAATCTATGCAATTACAAGCCGGAGATACAGGTAATGAAGTTTCATTCTTTTGTAGTGAGCCATAAAGCCTGTTATATTTGGATTACCTTGTTAACATTAAGCAGTAATTATTTTCCTAGGCTTGAATCTTGATAAGATTGTCTTTTTGTTCATGAGATTCTATGATTAAGACATTTTAGTTCTTTTACAAGTAGGGGTAGCAAATGGGTTGAGTCAATAAATAGGTCATTACCCAAGTCCCAACCTGCCCAATATTAACTTGGACTAAGATGGGCTAAATAGTGGGTCATAAGCCCCCCTCCCCCTCCCCAAATTAAAACAAACGAACTTGACCCATCCTTTTCTCTTTCCAATAAATAAGTTTACATTCTAGTAAGAAACAGTTTTTGTAGTAAGTTCCGTTATTCTGACATGTTTGATATTTTTATCTTACATTCTTAACCTTGAATTAAGTCTTTCTCCATTCCTGTGGGTTATGGTAGACATCTATACGGTTATGTTTGGCAGCTTGTCTAAGACAGGTTAAGCTGGGCATAGCTCAAATTGGTTCATCAGTTAAATATCTGAGTCCGGAGCCAAAAGGTAAGAAAACTTGTCAAAAATTCCAAAAGGGCAACAAAATTAATTAGAGAACCAAAAGGGCAACTTTTTGACAGACAATTTGACGACGTATAAATCAGGGCAGCCGCCGCAAGGCGCAGAATTCCATGTGCCTTGCGGCGGTTTTTATTTAAAAAAGAATTTTGTTTAGTTGATAGTAATTGATTGTTTTTTAAAAGTATACTATTGGGCTTAATTATCCTTTTGGCTCCGGACACGGAAATATCTCTTGCCCAACCTGATAAGTTTTGGGCAGGTTTTAAATAATTGGGTCAATTTTGCTACCCCTAGTTCTTTGCTTTAACTCAACATTGAAGCAATGATGCTGGCAGGTCAATACTCATTATCCACCTCTATTTGAGATAAAGGGGGTCAGGTTAGACATAGTATTTATGAGATTTGAATTTTTGACACTCCAAATACAAGCCTTTGCCCATTCGTCTTTGTTAAAGCCAGTCAGCTATTCTGGAATTAGAATGACAGTAATAGGGCCAATACTTCTTTCACTTTTCCAAGTTTAGTATTATTAGCTATAAAACAACGAGTTCATTGTTAACTACTGTAACTTTTAAGTTGGTCTGACAGGATGATCCTCAATTATATTTACTTCTTGTAACAACCAACTATTTTCCTATTCATACACTATCAGAGGGAGGATAGTCGCATTGAGTACTTATAGTATTAACATAGTCTGGTTCCTAACAGGTTTGAATATAAGAACGTTATGCCAGGAAGCGAATAGAGTGAAGATGCAAATATCGTATGGAATATTTTTTCCCATCTTCTAGGTATCTAATATGAAAGAATTTGTTTTTTTTTGGGATAATGCACAAGTACCCCCTCAACCTATGCCCGAAATCCCAGAGACACACTTATACTATACTAAGGTCCTATTACCCCCCTGAACTTATTTTATAAATAATTTTTTACCCCTTTTTAGCCTACGTGGCACTAGTTTGAAAAAAAAAAGTCAACCATCGTTGGGCCCACAAGATAGTGCCACGTAGGCCAAAAAGGGGTAAAAAATTATTAATAAAATAAGTTCAGGGGGGTAATAGGACCTTAGTATAGTATAAGTGTGTCTCTGGGATTTCGGGCATAGGTTGAGGGGGTACTTGGGCATTATCCCTTTTTTTTTTTAGGTTTTTACTGAAAATGTCTGGTGTACTGGCTCAATGATTCAATATATTTATAGAGTCCTTCAACTACTAACAAAAAATATTTTTGTATTCTAAAATCAAGATAATAAAACAGAACATGAGTTTCACCTGTGTAGTCTTGCTGACTTCTGTGCTCATATTCTTGCATTGATCTTGCTCATGAGTTGGTCCAGCTCCTGATAAGTTCCACATGCTCAAGAAATGGATAGAAAGCGGGAGAAACTCATGTTTTTCTCTAGTGAATGAATTCCAAAATTTCGTGTTGTGGAGAGTCCCACATCGGCAATGGAAAAGGGAATTTAGACTCTTTAAATGATCTTGGGCAATCCTCACCTCTTGAGCTAGCTTTTGGGGTTTAGTTAGGCGCAAGGTCCATCTGACTTATGTGCTCATATTCTTGCATTGATCTTGCTCATGAGTCTGTCCAGCTCCTGATAAGCTCCACATGCTCAAGAAATGGATAGAAAGCGAGAGAAACACGTGTTTTTCTCTAGTGAATGAATTCCAAAATTTTCGTGTTGTGGAGAGTCCCACATCGGCAATGGAAAGGGAATTTAGACTATTTAAACGATCTTGGGCAACGCTCACCTCTTGAGCTAGCTTTTGGAGTTGAGTTAGGCACAAAGGCTATTTCTTTAATACCTGTCATTTTATGTTTTTGTTCCTTGTTCGTTTTTGTGCTCTCTATTCAGACTTAGGATTCTACTACTCATTTCTCATCCTATAAGAACATTTGATTACATGTTTTTGTTCCTTGTTCGTTTTTGTGCTCTCTATTCAGACTTAGGATTTTACTACTCATTTCTCATCCTATAGAACATTTCATTGCAGTGACTTTCAGCCGCATGGATCCAGAAGGAAAGCTTTTAATGGGGTTTCGTAAAGCATCAACTGTTAAAATAACTCAGGTAACTATTCCACGTAGGGGCTTCGTCTTGAGTTCACTTTAGTGGCTTATGGGATATAATATTGATTATATTGCCTAAACAGGAAAATCGTCTGTCAGCCATACCCAAGAATGTTTTCTCTACTGAACCCACCTCCTTCTCAGCAATGCCTGAGAATCTACCTTTGATGAGTGGTTATTCTGGCCTTCTTCAATCATTTAAAGGAAGCAGGGAGTCTTCTGTGAATTTATCCTCGAAGCATTTCAATAGTGGTGATTTTAGCTGGTACTTAACGGAGAAGAATGGAGGCAGGAATGCAGATGGTGCCTTCTCCCCTTCAATGCCTGTTTCAGAGCGTAAAAGAAGTCGTAATATTGGGTCAAAAAGTAAGAGACTGCTCATTGATGCCCACGATGCTTTGGAGTTGAAGCTTTCATGGGAGGAGTTACAGGATATGCTCCGACCACCACTGAGTGTTCAGCCAACCACTGTCACCATTGAGGACCAAGAATTTGAAGAATACGAAGTATGTAGCTTTATCTTTGAAATAATCTGTGCTGCTCATGCTTTGTGGTTGAACTAGATGAATTTCA
Source organism: Solanum neorickii (assembly GCA_027704865.1). Classification (NCBI taxonomy): domain Eukaryota; kingdom Viridiplantae; phylum Streptophyta; class Magnoliopsida; order Solanales; family Solanaceae; genus Solanum; species Solanum neorickii. The sequence goes on from JAKWJC010000372.1 coordinate 52,530,152, forward strand.
CATTATCTTAATCGACGAGAATTGCTATTAAGATTTAATCATTCAGCTAAAAAACTCTGGCTTTGGTTTGTAACTTTGTTCTTCAAAATGCAGCAACCACCTGTTCTTGGGAAGAGGAGTATATTTACTGTCCGCTTATCTGGGTAAGAAAGAATATCTTATCAGAATGTATTCCACTACTCCAACATGTTGCTTAAAAAATTATGAGAAAGGACATCAGCAATAACAGACCGTCATAAGTTACCATTTCTGAATATTCTCACTAACAAGGAGTCGAGGGCCTATGTTGCTTAGACTCCAAAACAGCTGCCACAACCGTGTCAAATCCTCCAAAAAAGCTTAGCTTTTGGACGATCTGAGACGCACGCGGCGACCTAGTTAGATGGCTGATAGGAAACAATATTATGTTACTAACTGGTTTGGTCAGCATGAAAATGTGAAGAATGTCCCTAAAATAGGTAAATTCTAACTCATTCTGCTGCTACAAGAAGAGCTTTCCTCTTTCCAAAAAGTTTGGTCCTAAGACATAGCTCTCTGTACAGTGGCTGTTTCCTCTGAGAGACTCCTTTCTCCCGTCATATTCCAAATATTTCTTTTATTCAGACATTAATTTTGGAAGCTGATAGATATAGTGGTGCTGTCTCTTCCCTTGGCATTCTTTGACCTGTTTATTTCTCCAATGGTTAAGAAAACAGAAAAGAGATAGGAGATGACAAAATAATGTGAAGATATCGGAGCGGGCATAGACACAAGAGGCACCAAATAGGATGACATCACCAATTCACTGTTGAAGTTTGAACTGTAGACTGTAATTTGTTCCACATATTCAACTGCAACAAACACTCTTACAAAACATATATTTTCTTTTCTAAAGATTCTTTTTCATGTCCATCATTGACATTTGATATTCCTTAGACTGCTCAAATTGGAAGTTTTACTGGTATATCACTGATCCCAGGGAGCAGGAGCAGTGGGCTCAATGTGATAATTGCTTTAAGTGGCGAAAGTTGCCAGCGGATTATCTTCTACCTCCTCATTGGACATGTCAGGACAACATTTCAGATCATAGCAGGTCAGGACACCGCAATTCAAGGAATTTTGCTCAACAGCACTTATGCGACTTAAAATTAGACTAATCATGCTCATGTTCTCAGGTCCTCTTGTTCCATCCCAGACGATTTAACACCCAGAGAGCTTGAAAATCTTTTCAAAATGGACAAGGGTGAAGTAACTTGTTGCTTTAGTTTTAGTGTATATTTCGGTCATGCACCAGCTGGTTCTTATATGATAACGTCCTAAGATTCACGAACTCTTGATTTAATATACTTATGTAATGCCTTCATTATTTGTAAGCCTGTAGTTGTGCTAAACTAAATTTCATTTACCGATCACATAATTAACATGTAGCCAGTTGTGCACATATGATATGAAATTATAGGACGAATTACCTCCCATCCGTTCTAGCTACAATGTTGCATACCTGACAGTCATTCCACTTGCAGTCATTTTAACTGTATGCTTGGTTTGGTTGGGGACACTTTCTTAGTTTTACAAAAATACTAAAATACTGTGGTTCTTAGTTTTGTTGGCGTTGTTGTACAGATTTCAAGAAACAAAGAAGTGCAGCAGGCCAAAGGATAACACAGGCCCATGATTCTTCTGATTTAGATTCTCAAGCAAATGGAATAAGCATTGCTGGTGACCTAGGAGAGCCTGGTCCCGCATCAGTTGCAACAACAACTAAACACCCAAGGCATCGACCTGGATGTTCTTGCATTGTGTGCATCCAGCCTCCCAGTGGGAAGGGCAAACATAATCCAACATGTACTTGCAATGTCTGCATGACAGTGAAACGTCGTTTCAAGACACTTATGATGCGCAAAAAGAAGCGTCAATCAGAACGTGAAGCGGAACTTGGCCAGAGGAATCAACTTATGTGGAGTTCCAAGGAAGAGACTGAAGTGGACAGCTTCTCTAGACCAGTGAAACCAGAAGTTGATCCTTCAGAGAAAGAAAGATCTGGAAGCGAGACACTGGCGAGGGGCCATAGCAGCAATCAATTGCAGAAGCTTCCTGAAATAAGTAAGTCGCAATTAGACTTAAATTGTCACCCAAATCGTGAAGATACCGGTTCATCTCATATTAGCATGATGTCTCTTCTTCAGCAAGCATGTCTGCCGCTAGAGACATATCTGAGGCAGAATGGTCTAACAAGCTTAGTTTCTGAGCAACAAGGGAGCTCAGGGTCCCAAGGGTTGCCCCAGGACACCAGAGAGAGTGACCTACGCGTCCAAGAGGATCTGTGCCTTGCTTCTACTGCTCAAGAGCAAGAGAAGGATGTCCCCAAGGAAAACTCTGAACCAGATCAAAGTGGAAAAGACCAATGATGAAACATGAAATCCTTTTGGTTGCTAATGCTCCTTTCTATTCTTTTTCTTGATGGACCAACAATACAGGAGATTTCCACTACCTTGTTGATATCTTGTAGTTATTAGGAGTATGTCAAGCAATTGGAAGTTAAAGTTATTTGTGTTTATAGGTTGTACTATGTGTGTCCTGCAAAATATATTTAGATGATTTCCCTCATGAGTAACAACTTTTAAAGGTCATATAATTTCCAATTGCCCATGATGTATTTGCTTGATATCTTTTGTTGGATTAAACACTTATGATGGACAAAGGAGTTGAAAAGAAAGTCACTAATATGTATATGAAAAATTGAAATTGTTTCAACAAATTATTTGCTCTTGTTAAAGGCAACCCCACCCCCTCAATTGGTTTAGTAACTTTTTTGTAAAAAAAATTCTAGTTTTATGTATTTTTGCCAAGTGATCCATAGATTTGATGAAAGTGTAGCAGCTGATATGAACAGGAGGAAAAATAATCTGCACTGGAAGATAGAAGCCAGCTGATAATGAACATTTGACAACTTAATCATCTACATCAATTGCTAAGATTACTTTAAACTATTGCTTAAACAAGCTTGAAATGTCTGAAAAACAGTATGAATCAAGTGCAGGCAGCTTGTACTAATGCAAATATATGTGAGATTATGTAGCTGACATTTTCCAACCTTATATTTCATTCACCATTAGATTACAAAACTTTCCAGGTAACATGGAATACTGAAATTTACTTCTATCAAAGAGAAAGGTTGCATCACCCTCACTACTGAAACCATATTTCTCACCAAGCCAAGTTCCCAAAATACAAACATTTCTTGATAAACTAAAAAAAGAATACTTGTACACATATACATTGTTACAAAATAGAATTTTCTTTCTTCTTCATCTTCCCTTCCCTTTCTCTTTTTATTGCTTTCCAGCAATCTGGGGATTGTTTTTTTCATCTCGGAAGGGGCTGGAGGTTGACGAATAACATATTGAAGAAAATCTACATCTCCCCACACATCTTGATTCACAGAACACTAATCAAACCAAAGGACAAACCTTATCTACAAAATGTTATTTCCCACATCTTCTTCCTTGAGGAATGGGAAGGTGGAAAACTACATCTTTATCCTTCATATCTTTTCATGTAATCACTTGTCAAAAGAGAGGGCTAGAAGTAACCAATTAAAGAATAAACAATCAAAATCCTTCAACACTGGACCTGCGAAAAGATGAAGTTGATGACCTTCGGCTTTCCAGTCTATCAAGGTCCTCCAAAGAGAAAGAGTAGGAACATGTTAATGAAGGACGAGCCAAGGGTTGAGTAGCAACCTTTGAGGGAGAAGCCGATGTTCGGGTGAGTGGTAAGGAAGGGGAGAAACTCAACCTTGGCACAGGAGTGATGATGCCATTCATGCTTGGAGACTTTGACATGTGTTTACCACCAACAACCGCTGGTTCTTGCAGAGGAAACCGTGAAGGGCACTTCATCACTTGTACGGATTTGAGTTGGTCCAAGATGGTTCTCATGGTGGGCCTTTCAGATGGATCCTTTTGCAGGCATCTTTGGGCAATATCAGCCACTGTACGGGCTGCTTTTGCGGGAAACCGTCCTTTAAGCTGAGGATCCATGATAAGCGATAATCTACCATCATCAGCAAGGAAAGGCCTACTCCACTTGACTAGATTCCTCTCTTCCTTTGAATACCGACCATCAAGATTCTTCCGGCCAGTGAGCAGTTCTAAAAGAACAATCCCGAAACTCCAAACATTGCTCTTAGGAGTTATCAACCCTCTCTCCAGTGTCTCCTGTGAGAGATTCGCCAGGGCCTGAACAAATGGGCTTACTTTATTAATTAAAATCTCCCAAGAAGTTAGAAAGTGCAAACAATGGAACCACAACTCATAATTAGACTCTAGAGTAATTAGAAAGCAAAATGCTTCTCAACAAATAGTAATCTATGATGCATAGACATCTCTTCTCTTAAGAGCCACATCCTCTGATATTATGGGTCGCAATGTCTATCACGACATGCTTCAAAATTAAGGTTCTATTCACATACATCTTAACTACATGCCAGACAGAGCTTGCTGATGATCAACTATACAATACAGCCATCTCGCCTAGTCCTCCCAAAACATGGGGTGAATATTTGAATTTTTAGACCAACATTTCTCAGAGATAAAATAAATTCTGTGTGCGCAACAGTAAATAAGAGAACTTACTATTGAATTGCAAGATATCTCTGTCTCTTGTATATTCGTAATGCATCCATACCCCGAGAGCTTTGCACTAAAATCCTTGTCGATTTGTATATTTCCAGTTGAAAATTCTTGGAACATTGCCTGTTGGTGGAGATAAGAAATTCAGCAAAAATGACTACCATAGGCCAAGTTTCAACATGAAAAACTACAAATTTCCGTAATAGAATACAAAGATGACACCAAAAACTACAAGTTTGTGTGACGGGAAAAAAGGCCACACAGCTCAGGCTACGTATAGCAGATAATAGTGTTGATACCTGAAAAGGTCCCTCCTCATGTAGAAATGTAAGACCTTGTGCAGCACATAGGGCAATTTTGGTTCTCGCATTCCAATCTATAGAGGGGCCATCTGATCTTCCGAACAAAAGTCTGTCTAAGCTTCCATGAAAAAGCCTCTCAAAAACCAACATCCTGTGCTCAGAACCTTCGCGTGCATGAAAACCAATCAGTTTACAAAGTGAAGAATGTTGCAAAGAAGCCAGGGTGTTCACCTCGTTGACAAATTCCTTCAGACCCTGAAAAGGCCAAAAAGACGGTGAGATTGGTTTCTAAATATCATGGACTTGTTAAAACCTCATAAACCACAAAGTTGATGCAGGCTTGTCATGCAAATTCCTGATTGGACAATACCCATTCTTTTATCACTGCAGAATAGAAAGGGTAACAAGTACAGAGAAACAGTGCTGCTAAAAGCCAAATATTAACCCTGCCAAGCCTAGACACCAAACTAGAATGGCATTACAATATTACCGCATCATCAGATATAGGACAGATAAGAGAAGGACTAATCAGCAGATGACACACAGCTAGGATAATATAAAGTCAAAACATGCCAATGCAACTGAACATTACCTGTGAAGAAGGGTGAAGGCGAGTTATAGTGGCTTCAAGCTTCTTTGTACCAGAGGCATCATCCCCAAAAGAAGCTCTGTAGATAACAGAAGAGAGACCTTCTGACACACAACGTTCTGGAGAGAAATGGTGGCATGCAGCAGAAATTTCATCAAAAGCAAAGTTCCGAAGCGTTCCAGTAGAAGGCAATGTAGGAGGCAGCACAGGAGGCAGTGGCAATGGTCCAGAGGCATTGAGAGGGCTACTTGTATTCCCCACTTTGAAGCTTTTCGTAGTCCTGAGAGCAGCGGCATTCTGAGGTGATGGAAGTGGTAGAGGCTGAGGAACTGATGACCTGTATTCCTTTATTGATCCAGCACGACTACTCAGCTCTTCATGTTCCTCACATTCATTCGATGCTAGAGCATCTTGATCTGCTGTGTCTAGACTTGATGGGGCGGATAGAGTTCGTGCCCTACTCGTTGTTACTCCATTGTTTGACTGCACAGGTTTCACTCTTGTTCTAAAACTTGGTGGTGCTGACTGCAATGATCTTGTTTGTCTCTGGGGTTCAGGCAGTGCAGTAGGTGACTGCTCCTGAGGGTTCACACGTTTGATGTGGATGCTATGCACGGATTTTTTCTTCTTACTCTTTGAAACCGTGAAACATCCCATTTTGATGTCTAAATAATCCGGCCTTATCAGGTTTATAATTGTCCTGCCAAATCAATAGTAAAACATAAACATATGACAACGTTCTGAAACACTTGACAACCTAAAGTATTGATTAACATGAGTTTATCAGGGAATCAAATCACTCACATTTATATAAGATCACAAAGTAAAACCAATCTTTGGCGAAGTTGCAATCAAGAAATTATATTAACACTTGACTCCACCAACCAAACTGGTTTGGGAACCTAAGATATTGAATGATCTCCTACTATTGCTTAAAACATAGTCTGAATTACTCCTGTTCCACTTTCCAAATCAATAGCAATGCTGCCATCAACTTATATTCACTCTAAGTACATCAAATGATTAAAACTACAGCATTTCTACAAGAGACTCAGAAATCAATCAATCTTCATCAATAAAGAATCAGAAATCAATCATGTTTCGCGTAAGTTACAAATAGGCTCAACTCAACTAGAGGATCAATGAAAACAATTCAAATGTCTTGGTACATTTCCATAAAAAAAAAAAAAAAGTGATGTCATCAATAATTGTCACTATATGCCTTCATAGTTCAATCAATTTATAAGTTCTTGAATTTTCAAAGCACAAAATACAATAAAGTTTCTCTAAATTGGACACTAACATCAAGAAAGGCAATTTTTCAAGAATCACTAATAAATGAATGTGGGACTGATAAAACCAATCTAATCTAAACTACCAACAACAATGGATTCCCTTGACAAGACCCCAAATCCAAAAATTTCAGCTAAATTTCTAAAATTAACAAGAAAAAAGTAAGATCAAGAAAAGCTAAAAAACCAACCTGGGACACTTTTTGAGCTCAAAGTTTGGATCTTTACTGATTTCTTGGGATTTAAAAACAACCCAGATAATGAATTTTCAATCAAATCTTTTGAATGAATGGGTAAATAAGGGGTGAGGAAAGAAACCCTAAGAAGAAGTTATAGAAATGGAAATGTGTAAAGGGAAAAAGATGAGACTTTTAAGAGTAAAAAGGCAAAAGAAAGTAGGAAAAAGAAGACTGGAGTTTGTTGGGGTGGGGTAAGGGGTGGGGGTGGGGGTGGGGAGGTGGTTTCATAGGAAAGAGGAGTGAAGAAATATTAGTCAAACTCAAACCAACAAAAATCCACACAATTATCATTAAAAAGCTCAATTTTCTATTATTATATGCTTTTAGATTAAGAAAAATATACCATTGGTATCATCTACTTGTATCAATGCAAATCTCATACCTTATGACATTTTTGCCCTCACACACTTATAAATGTACTATTTAACTTGGTTTTAGTTACTCTCTTTGTCCACTTTTAGTTATCATAATTTCTTTTTTTAGAGTTAATCGATAAAAAATTTAACTAATATTTTATGATATATTTTTAATCATATTGATATGCAAACAAATTATGATCTATAGTAATTTTTGTATAGATTTTGAGTATCTAAATCTTATTGTTTTAAATATTGAAATTAATGTAATTTAATTTAAATTTGAAAAATTAATCGCAATATTACAAATAAAAGTGGATAGAGTGAATATCTATATCTTCTAATTATAACTGTTTACAAGTAGACACACTTATAGAAAATTGAATACCTAGATGCATGCATCCTACGTAGTAAGTATGTTTATATATGATGCAAAATATCATGTAGGACGCCACATATGATGTATGTATTTATTCGTTTAACTTTATATAAATTTAAATGTCTACTCGTACATATACAAAATTAGAGGCACAGATGTTAGCTAAAGTCAGGTTAATGGGTGTTTATGTATTATGCTTTTCGATAATGTTTGGAGATAAAACTCCCACTATAATTATGTTTAAGTGTTTAATTAGCTCATTTAAAAAATAAAACTATTAGAAAGAACACATCACACACTTTATTCTCAAATAATTATAAATATGATTTGAGCAAAGTTGTTTACTGACCCTTTTTGTTTGTAGGATTTGGCAAGATTATCTGCCAAATATATATTAAAAAATACCAACACTCAAATTAAACACAATTTTGAATATGAATTTAAATAATATAATCAAATACAATCAATCACAGACTATTGACATTTGACCTCACTTAGCAAAATATGATTAAATTTATAGGTTTTGATTTAGAGTAGGAAAAGTTTGAGAGAAGTTGTATTAAACTAGATTAAGTTGTACTTACTTTATCAAACAATACTTGTAGGAAAAACAAAACACTATAAAATAGATTTTCTCTTATAGTGGTACCATTATAGTATACTATAAGAATAGCTAATTAATATCCTAGTTTTTCATTTCTCAAATATTATTTTTTTTTCAAAGAAAAAAAAGTCTTGTATTGTAAAATAAATTTGGCAAGTAAATTAGCACTTCTTTTAGTTTAATTTATGTGTCACTATTTGATTTGACACAAAATTAAGAATTTTTTTGGTTGTTAAAGTGGTCTTAAACATTCCTTGACCGCTCGTGTCGTTATAAATTAATTTTTTAAACGTAAAACAGTAATATTTTTTTAAAAGTAATTAAAGTTATATATAAGGCATAATATATAAATATGCTTTTAACTTGATCTGAATTGATATTTGTATCCTCCAACTTTGGATATACATAAGTAGATTCTTAAACTTGTATAAAAACTTAACAAGCAGACATATGTGTTCTACGTGGCATAATACAGATAAGACGTCACTTAGAATGCAAACTGGTCATGCAAGACGCCACAAAAGAAAGCATATGTCTATTTATTCGACATTATTCAATTTTATGTGTCTACTTATGCGTAATCAAAATTGAAAAACATCAATACAAGCTGAAGTCAAAATTTAACACATCTATCCATTATACCTATTTTTTAATTATAGGTGATATTTCGTTAAATGAGACTGAAAATGTAAGTATGTTTATGAAGAAACTAATAAAATCAAAACTTGGACATGGAAAGGAAAAATAAAAGAAAATAAAAAATAAAAAAAGGTAAGGGTATTATAGTCAATTCGTGGGCTAGTAATATGTACTTAATTAATTAAAAGAAACTCAAAAATCAACAAAGAGGGGCCTCGAATCAATGTAGGTGGGGGCAGTTCGGTCAAAGTATCGGAAAAAGTTAGTAGTACTATTGTTGAGAAAAAGACCCTTTTACCACTCTATTAGTTAATTTGTACTTGTACATCATTCTTTTAAAAAAAAAAAAAAATTAATGTTAATTGAGTTAAGTCTGTCGCATAAAATCTATCTAACGCTATTTATATTTGTATGTTATTTGTAGATTATTGCATAGTGAAGAAGTTATTGAATATACATAAAGTGCTCATCATAGAGTATTCATTTCAAAGATAGAGATGTAACAACTTTGAATATGTCTATAACGATTAAAAATAAACGGAAGGAATATTTAATTTTCTTATATTAGTCAAAGAGGTCCTTAGTGATGAACTTTTGACTCTTCTTTATTGCCGTCCGATAGACTCCTCAATGACTTACGTGGCGTTCATATGGAACACTGGGTCCCACTTGACGTCAACATTTTAATTTTTTTTAAATACATGTAGATATTCAAACGTGGGAAAATATTGGCCCACCTGCAGAAATATTTTTTTATTATTTTTAATTTTTTGTTTCCCCTATAAAAGTTAGGTTTACTTTTTTTTTTTTTTGGGACAACAGGTTTACTTTTACTAATAATTTCAAAATGTGCGGATTTAACGTCTTAGACTTGATTGAGGAACAGAAAAAGGAAAAATAAATTACATGAATTAATATATTTTAAAAAATAATTACTAATTTTAGTAATATTTTTTGTTTATTATTATTTATAGTAGTATTGTGATACATTTGTAATATATATTAAATGTGAATTATATACGTAATATATTTAAAGTAATTGTTTTTGAAATATATTATGTTTATTTAGTAAAAAATTATTACGTTATATTATAAGTGCATTAAATGTATTATTCATCATTAAAATTTATATTACATGTGAATAATAAATTGTTCTTTGTAATATGTATTAAATTTATATTATAAATGAATTAAAAGTGATCAAATGAAAAGAAAATGTTATTGCTATAAATGGTAAATATTTTTTTATTATTATATATTTATGTAAGTTTCCCCAGAAAAAATATGTACATTAGTTTGGGATCCGGCTCTTTTCCATTTCTTTTCTCTCCATTTTCCCCAAGTTCCTATTTGAATTAATGATGTGTCATAGGTTAAAATAAATGGTTAAGATTTAATTTTTTCAAAATAAACCTCTAACTATGATTTAGTTAATAGATATATTATATATCAAAATTATTATAATTTTACAATCTTAGCAGAATATTGATCCGTAATTAACAAAATTACCTAGAGACAAACAAAAAAAAATTCTACGATAAAAAGAAATTTAGGAACAGAATTTTCCCCCCTATATTTATGGACAAGATAATATGTTGCTAAGATTGTGAGATTATAATAATTTTAATACTTGATATATAATATATTTATTAACTAAATCATGGTTAGAGGTTTACTTTAAAAAATTAAATTTTAACCATTTATTTCAACTTATGACACGTGTCATTAATTCAAATAGAAACATGGAAAAAATAGAGAGAAGAGAAATGGAGAGGAGTCAATCCGTTAGTTTGAAACTTTGAATATTGAATACTTTTTGTTTTTGCAATTATTAATTAGTTTGAAAGATATAAAACCTAAAAGATTGTTTTTTACTTTAAGCAACGTTTTAAAGATGAAAATGTGAGATAATTAAGATGTTGTAGTCCCTTCATCAATTTTTAATTGTCATATTACGCTGTTCAAAAGTTAATTTAATTAATTATTGATTTAGATTATATTAATTTGATATTTAAACAAAAAAATTTAGATATTTAAATTATAATTTTTCACATATTAATACATTATAAAATGATAATTAAAATTCTTATAATTTGACTCTAAAGAAATATGAAAATTAAAAGTGTATCAAGGGATTAGACGAAGTTTTATAAGAAAATTGAAGAAATTCATAGAAAATAAAATTGCTAACGTATTTGTACAAGTAAAAAACAATATAATAGTGTTAACATCATCATCAGATACAAATTAACTGCATGCTTATAATTTTTAATTAATTGAAAAATCATAAATTGGATTATTTTCTTTAGCGAAGCAATTGAAATAACAAACTCATTTGTAAAATAAAATGATTTAAGTCTTCAATTTTTTTTGTGAAGAATTAAAGTTGATATTTTGGAGTTCAAAAAACATCTTAAGTCTATGGTAAAACTTATTAGAATTTTGTAGAAGAGTATCTTTGATATATAATTAGAAAAAATCAAGATAGTCTAAAGTATTAGTATTTGAGGGAGATATTTGTGGAAAAATTCGAATAGTTTACACAACTTTAAATATAGAAGACGTTTGGTATTTGCTAATTAGTCCAAATTAAAATAAAAAAAATTTCTTTCATAATCAAGTTCTCCTTTTCAAATTTTTCTTTTTCCATTTCAACTTCTTCTTTTTCAGTTAAATTTTCCGAACTTAATTAATAATCTCGACCGAACAAAATATATATCAGAGTACGAGCAGTCTGTATCATGCAAAGACATAAAGCTATATGTGCCTCTCTCACTATATATAACCATAAAAACTTAAAAAGCTCAACAATAGCATGATTAAATTCATATTTGTATAACAGTGCATAAAACTGAATATGATTGTATATGAACGTATAAATACCTATCATAATATTGTATAATCTTTTAATGCCAAGTGTATAGTATTGTATATGAAGTTATTAAACATTTTTATAAAAATATATAGAGTCAAAGGTAGAAAACACATTTAAACTATTCATTTCGAGTTTCATACCCAAAGTATCATTCAATAATTACGAAACATAGCTTGACTAATTTTTGATGATGTGTATACAATCTCCTCTCTTTTTTGTTCAAAAATTCCGTCATGTGGCACTTCACGTTGGAAAATAGTTTTACCATGGTAAATCTAAGTAGATTAATATCATGTTAAAATTAAAGATTAAAATTAAAAGTATCTCCAATGATCAACATGTAAATTCTTCTTTTTCACCTCCTTTATGTGTGATCTTGTTTCAGCAGTGGTACTGATATCGATATTTTCGACCTGAAAGGGGAGAAAAGATATTTTAATAATCAATTAAAATATATTAAAAAAATTAATTGTCACCAAATAAGCTTTTTAGATAAACATGTTTTGTCTAATCAGTGTCTATGTGTATTTCGATAAACACACTCAATAGTTGACACATGAAACTCAATGAAATAGAATAATTTAAGTATGTTTTTATACTTTTGTATAAAAGTTTTGTATATTATTGTATATTGAGCGTATATGTTATCATAAATCAAAGTAAATTGGTTAGTTACACTTTTATAAAAATTTATCCACGTTTTTTGGTCATTTTCACATTTTTTTCATTATTTAATAAAGTATAAAATTGGATTAAGGTCTTTAAATAAATTTGGAGGATAACTCTAAGAATAGTAGATGAGTTAAGTAATTGAAAAAAATTACATTAGAGAAGTGGTCAGATGAAGGGTGACGGTGTTGTTATATTTGAAGGGTGAGAGAATTTTTTTCAAATGATATCGATATGATTTTTTAATTTGTTATTGCGTTTTTCATTAATCTATTAAGAGATAATTGGTATCGTTAATAATAAAATTAAAATTATTATTAAAATTAACAAATCAATATTTTATTATTACTCAATCAATAATTTTTCTTCAATTCGATTTTTCGGACAATGAGCCCCTGCACCTCTCTTGGGAATTGATCTCCCTATCACATTATTTGGATAGATGATTGTTGCGTATTATTCTCTCTATTTTAAAAAGAATGATTTTTTTAATAATAATTTTGTTTTTAGTATTTTTTTTGTTTAAAAAAGATTGATTCTATCTTTTTTTAGGTTGTTTAAAAAAGATTGATTTTTTTATTTGATAATATTTTAACTTTAACTTTTCATGTGACATGTTTAAGACCACGAGATTAAATGATATTTTGTACATTTGACATAACTTTAAATTAGAACCACAAGATTAAAAAGTGTTCTTTTTCTTCTTAAACTCCGTTCCAAGTCAAACTAGTCGATCTTTTTGAAACGGAGGGAGTAATAACTTTCCACCTAATATGTTTAAGGTCATAAGATCAAAGGAATAATTTTATAAGTTTATTAATGCTTTAATTTATTTTCTTAAATTTCATGCTAAATTAAACTATGTCATTCTTTGTAAAATAAAAAAAAATTAAAAAAAATATTTAAATATTTATCTTAGATTTGAATTTTTTTGAACTCTTAAAAATTTATTTAATATGGAATAGAAGAAATTTTTATGATGTATATCATTAAATTTAAAATATAATATTTAAATAAGTTATATCTTTCTTCTTTCGATAGTGTTACATATCAATCACTCGAATAAAAGATTTACCAAGAAATAGGATAAATGATAACGTAAATAAAAATGATACTGCAATCACGTTAAATTGATCCTATCAAAAAAAGAGATTTTTATCGTTATGCCGCAATAGATTTAATAATATAATATAAATTAAACTATAATTCAAATAATTTTTTTATTTTAAACTAAATGGGTAATAAGTTACAACTAGTCAAACAAGAATCATTCACTTTTAAATAAATTATTTTTTAATTTTGATTTTTACTCCTTTAAGTACAATAAGTATTTGCTTTCAATTTTTAGAAGTAAGTGCCTTACATGAAATATTCTTTTTACTCCTTTACAAAATTTAAATAAAACTCAACTCCATTTTCAATTTTTAACTTTATTAATTTTAAATAAAATGAAGGGTGTTGAGACTATAAAGTTGTTAGTAACTAACTAAGAAATTAGTTAGTTAAATAAGTTACAAATTAGTTGTTAGTAAGTTAGTTTTTTAGATTCCTTTGTCAGTATCAAGGTTGTTGATTGTACAAAGTATAAATACATGGTCATACTGTATAGGAAAGTTAGTTCATCAATAATATGAGTTCTTCTTCTTCTCCAGAATCTTCTCTGTTCATGGTTACCTCTTCTCTCCACATCCAACTTATCTGTTCTTAACATGGTATCAGAGCTTTGTTAATGGCTGTTCACTAATGTCAATTTCATTTTTTTGATATCAATTTCATCTCTCTGTTTTTTCTGGAGAAATCTCGTTTTTTTCCTTTTTTTTCATTCATCAATGGCGATTGAAAATTCATCCTCAGAAGCTGATGGAGATAACATCAATGGAGTTGGACATAACATCAATGGATCTGGACATGTTGATACTTCACGATCCATCTCGAGTTTTGATTCTTTTGATCCACTTTTTCTACAAAATTCTGATATTCCAGGAGTGAATCTAGCTCATTGTGTTCTCACTGGAATGGAAAATTACATACTCTGGAGTAAATCGATGCGTATTGCCTTGCTAGGGAAGAACAAAATTGGTTTTGTTGATGGCACTTGCAGAAAGGACATGTATGAAGGTCAGATGGCACATCAATGGGAACGGGTAAATGCAATTGTGTTATCCTGGATAATGAGTTCTGTGTCAAAAGATTTGGTGAATGGAATTGTATATTCTTCAAATGCTCATAAGGTCTGGGTAGATCTCAAAGAGAGATTTGATAAGGTGAATGCCACAAAGATCTATCACATCCACAGAGGAATTGCAACACTAACTCAGGGTACATCGACTATTTCTGTGTATTTTTCTCGATTGAGGGAGCTTTGGGAGGAGTATGAATCTCTAGTTCCACCTCCTTCGTGCTCATGTGATAAGTCTCGTGAGTTTATCAATAATCTGGAGCAACAAAAACTCATGCAATTTTTGGGAGGATTGAATGAAAATTACAGTCAATCGAGAAGCCAAATTTTGATGATGCCATCCATCCCTTCAGTAAATCAAGCATATTCTCTAATCATTCATGAGGAGAGTCAACGTGCGCATTTGAATGTAGTCGCACAGAGTTCTCATTCTAGACCACACTATGAGGAAGGTGAATCTTCTGCACTTGCTGCAGCTGCTGTGTCAAGATATGGTTCTGATTCTAAACAATTGCAAAGATCTATTGTGTCTTCTCGTTATGAGGAAGGTGAATCCTCAAATTCTGCTGGTACAAATGATATAAATTCAAGAGCTAACAATAATATGAGAGTGAAGAAGAATTTCAATCTACATTGTGATTTCTGTAATCTTAAAGGACATACTAGAGAAAAGTGTTATAAGTTGATTGGTTATCCACCTGATTTCAAGTTCACCAGGAATAAGGATAGAGAGAATGGTGGTTTCAGAGGAGGAAATTTCAATAGAGAGCAAAGTGGATATAATGGATACAGGACTAGTAATGCTCCAAATGTTAATGGTTATAATGCTCACAATGCTAGTCGTCAGAATGGTACACCACAATTTCATGAACAAGGTTTCACTGCTGATCAGTTTCAGAAGCTTCTCACATTGATTGACAAGCAAGAGTCACCTGAAAATGTAGCTAACATGGCAGGTACTATCAATTGTTTTCTAACTGGTTTTAAAACTAATTTCTGGATTGTTGATACAGGAGCATCACATCATATGGTTTCTTCTATGGACTTAATGTCATCTAGTACTGCTCTTTCACCTTCTCCTCATAATCAAGTTCATTTACCTAATGGTGATATAGCTCAAATCACTCATAAAGGGACTTGCCAACTCGACAAAGACCAACTTCTCAAAGATGTTCTGCATATACCTATGTTCAAACACAACTTATTATCAGTATCCCAACTTACTAAAGATCTTCATTGTTTTGCTTCTTTTTACCCTGATTTCTTTCTTTTTCAGGATCTTTACACTGGCAAAGTGAAGGGGATTGGAAAAAGTCAAGGATGGTTTATACATTCTTTCCACCAAATCACCATCACTAACCATCAATTCTAGCTTGCAAAATGTTTCTTCCTGTCTTTCTGTTAACTCTAGTGATGTCAAAAGTTCTGTATGGCATCAAAGACTTGGGCATGCTCCAATCCCAGTACTTAGACAAATTTCTACCATCAAGCATACATTGGATAAAGATCAAATTTGTAATTGTCCAATCTGTCCTATTTCCAAACAAACTAGATTTTCTTTTCCAGTACATCATACTGTTACCATTCAGCCTTTTCAATTAGTGCATATGGATGTATGGGGTCCTTATAAACATGACACTTACAATGGCAATAAATACTTTCTCACTCTTGTTGATGATTTCAGTCGCATGACTTGGGTTTTCTTGTTGAAATACAAAAGTGATTGTTTGCTTCATTTGAAAGTATTTGTTAATTTGATACAAAATCAGTTTAACACTACCATTAAGATCATGCGTTCAGATAATGGTCTTGAATTCCTTAATTCTCAATGTACCTCTTTTTTCCAATCTCTTGGTATTGTCCATCAAAGAACATGTGTATACACCCCACAACAAAATGGGGTGGCTGAGAGAAAACATAGGCACTTACTAGAGGTAGCACGAGCTCTAAGATTCCAAGGGTGTATTCCTCTCAAATTTTGGGGTGACTGCATACTTGCAGCAACTTACATTATAAATAGGCTACCCTCTAGTGTTCTTCATGGTATTTCACCATATGAAAAGCTTCACAATATACCTCCTTCTTTAGTCCATATGAGGACTTTAGGATGCTTATGTTATGCCACTGATCCAAATCCTCATGACAAGTTTTCACCACGAGCTATACCTGCTGTATTCATGGGTTATTCTTCTTTTCAAAAGGGATATAGACTTTATGATCTACAATCTCACTCATTTTTTGTCAGTAGAGATGTTCATTTTAGGGAACATATTTTTCCATTCAAGCAAACTTCAACTTCTCCTTCTTCTGATTCTTCATTGTCCAATTTTCCTATTCCATCATATCTTCTTGATCCAGACTCCAACCCTCCAAAAGTCACTTCACAATCACCTGTTCCAATGTCATCACCACCATCTACTTCGTCACCATCTCTTCCTCAACCTCCAGTCTCTCAAACTCCTACTGCAGTTACTTCTCCTACCATTTCCTTACCTTCAAAGAGATCATCCAGAGCCACTAAACCCCCCATTTGGCTTTCTGATTATGTTCATTCTATACCTTCTACAAAACTAGTTCCTCATTCCATTCATCATGTTGTTCAATACTCTCATCTTAGTCCTGCTTATCAAGCTTTCCTCTCCACTTTTTCTAATTCTATTGAACCTACCTCTTATGGTGAAGCTATATTAGATGACAGATGGGTTCAAGCAATGAAACAAGAGATTGATGCTCTTGTACTTAACAAAACCTGGGAGATTGTTGATTTACCAGCTGGTAAGAAACCCATAGGCTGTAAATGGGTTTACAAGATCAAATACAATGCTGATGGGTCCATCGAAAGGTTCAAAGCTCGTTTAGTTGCTAAAGGTTATACTCAACAAGAAGGGATTGATTTTCATGACACTTTTTCCCCTGTTGCAAAAATGGTTACTGTTCGATGTGCTCTTTCTTTGGCTGCTATGCATAATTGGCCTGTTTTTCAAATGGATGTATTCAATGCTTTTTTACAAGGTGATCTTCATGAAGAAGTCTTTATGGTACTGCCTCAAGGTTTTGGCGGGGGAGATATCTAAAGTTTGCAGATTGAAGAAATCATTATATGGCCTTAAGCAAGCATCAAGGCAGTGGAATATAAAACTCACTACTGCATTAGTTGAATCTGGGTTTCAGCAGAGCAAGCATGACTATTCCTTGTTCACAAAAAAGGTAGACCAGAAGATTGTAATGATACTGGTTTATGTAGACGATTTGATCATCACTGGAAATGATCTGCAATTTATCAAGGAGTCAAAAAATATTTTGCAACAAAATTTCAAGATCAAAGACTTAGGGGAGCTGAGATATTTTCTTGGCATAGAATTTTTGAGGTCCAGCAAAGGGATATTGATGACACAAAGAAAGTACATATTAGAGTTGATTTCAGAATGGGGTTTAGCAGGAGCAAAGCCTGCAATCACACCATTGGAACAACACATGAAGTTCACTACATCTGATTATGACAAACATCTAAGAAAGCATGATGATAATGAGTCAGATGATCCACAATTGATAGACAAACATGTTTATCAGAGATTAGTGGGAAAGCTACTTTATGTGGCAGTCACAAGGCCAGATATTTCATATGCAGTGCAGACTTTGAGTCAGTTCATGCATGATCCGAAACAATCTCATCTAGAAGGAGCACTTCATGTTGTGAGATATCTGAAGGGAAGACCAGGTTTGGGAATTTTATTGAGTAGTAAAAGGGATTGTACACTTAGAGGTTTTTGTGATTCTGATTGGGCATCATGTGCAGTAACAAGAAAATCAGTAACTGGTTATTGTATGAAGTTAGGCAGTTCTCTGATTTCTTGGAAATCAAAGAAGCAAGAAACTATATCAAGGAGTACTGCTGAAGCAGAATATAGAAGCATGGCATCAGCAGTAGCTGAAGTTATTTGGCTAGTGGGACTGTTGGAGGAGATGAACATGAAGGTGAAAATTCCAGTAGAGTTATTTTGTGACAACAAAGCTGCCATTCAGATTGCTGGAAATCCTATATTTCATGAAAGGATTAAACATATAGAGATTGATTGTCACTTTGTTAGGGAAAAAATACAAAAGGGATTGATCAAGACAATGTATATTCGTGGAACTGATCAAGAAGCTGACCTTTTAACTAAGGCTTTGGGAGGTCAACAACACAATTACATATTAGACAAGTTGGGGTTGATAAATGTATTTCAACCTTCAACTTGAGGGGGAGTGTTGAGACTATAAAGTTGTTAGTAACTAACTAAGAAATTAGTTAGTTAAATAAGTTACAAATTAGTTGTTAGTAAGTTAGTTTTTTAGATTCCTTTTTCAGTATCAAGGTTGTTGATTTAAATACATGGTCATACTGTATAGGAAAGTTAGTTCATCAATAATATGAGTTCTTCTTCTTCTCCAGAATCTTCTCTGTTCATGGTTACCTCTTCTCTCCACATCCAACTTATCTGTTCTTAACAAAGGGAATAAGAAGATATACAAAATTATGACCAAATGTTTGCTCAATCACTTAAATTTTGCCTAAATTCGTCTCTTGATTTTCATTCTTTCGTAATTATTCTGAATAAATTTTATATTAATCTTATAAAATTAAACTATTCTAAGAAATTTTTTTCCAGGAATATCAATGAAAATATCTTTCTGAGTTCTGACTCTGCTTACGCCTTGGGGCAAAATATTTATTGGGACTCTTTCCGTTGTAATGTTTACGGTATTAAATTTTTTTTATTTTTATTAATTTAGTTTAGCATTTATTGTATTTAAATTTTTTATTTTTTGTTTGTCCGATTCAGCATATTGCCGAGAAAGATGCACTATTAATATGAAAATATGATGAAATTTACATATATCTTACTCATTATTTTTTAAAAAGTAAGTAAATTCATGTAAACAAAATAATAATGTTGAACTGTCTGACACTTTCATCTAAAAAGTTAAATGTAGATCATGTTATAATATCGTATTGAAGTGTGTGACAATAACGTTTAAAGATCAAAGCTATTAAAAAATGCACTTTTCTCAACAAAATAAACAGGTAAGTATTAGTTTGTCTTTCTTTACGTCTCTCTTTCACACACATATATATTTTAAAACTATATATCTCTAAGACAGTATGGGGTGGTCTTTTTTTACTTTATCATTCGATATTCAGTATTTGTATTAAAATTTTATTGTTTCATTTGGACTTTTTACGAGTTTGAATTTTGAAGGGTAAAAAATGTTGATAAAAATTTTAAAATGATATATGATTTTTTTAAAATCAAAACGACAAAATTACTGACGAAGTAGAGATTTTATCGGCCGAAGAAAGAATAGCAACGATTTGCGAAATTTGATTTTTCTTTTTAAAATTTTTTTTTTAAAGCCAAGGCAGCAAATAAATAATAATAAAAAAAAGTTTCACGTTTAATCGCTGTCCTGTTTATTAAAAAAAATAAAATTGAAATCAATGCCTTGACAATGATTTGTTTAAAAGATCTTTTTTTTAAAAAAAAAAAGAATCAAATTTTGTAAATCGCTGCTATAGCAGCGATTTGCTTTTTCACACGAACAAAATCGCTATTTCATCAGCGATTTTTTCATTTTGTTTAACTAAAATATTTATATATCATTTAAAAATTTTTGTTAACATTTTTCATCCTTTATGCTCCGAACTCGACTTTTCAACTCATTGCGGCATGGGAATCTAATATATATGCATGGAAGGAGAGCTAGCCATGAACAAAATAAGATAGTAGTACGTAAAATTTTGAAATATTTGGATTGTAAATTGTAATACAACGTAACCAACCCCAAATGTTTCATCACAACACTCTTAACTATAAATAACACAAAATAAGTAAAACTAGATCCACGCATAAACAGGATCAAACTAACTCCACCCCATATTTTTATTATTTCTTCCATCTCTTCATCAAACTCTACCTACTTCCATATTATTGCACTGATCATCGGCCTTACTGAACCCTGCATATATTAAATACCACATTAAACAATTAGTAAATTAGAACATACACAATGCCAGAGAAATTTCATAAAGGGTGCTAAAGTGAATATGCTATTCTTAAAAAGTAATAAAAAAAATTGAAAAAAAAATTCTACTAGTAAGATTTGAACACATGAACACTTTAAGTACGCATGTTTTTACTCTTTTAAAGAGCCTGAAAGAAATCACTAAACTACATGATATTGTTACGTCAAGGTGTCCAGAATATGTTATTTAATCACTTTATTTATCATTTTACTTGAATATGCAGTATAACTTTTTAACGAAGGATGCTTAACTAGACACCATGACATAAGTATGGCTACGCCAGTGAACATATATAGTTACGTATAGTATGACTAATATTTCAACAAGTACTTAAAAAGTACACTCCATAATTCACGACAACAGAAATATCTAAGAATTGTTTTAGATCGACAGTGTGACGTTTACCTATTGCAGTCGGTGGAGGGGCTAATCTTGTAAGGTATGTTTACGCCACAAACACTAGGGAGACCAGCAGCTTTACCAGCATCAATGCCCTTAATAGCAGTAGCTGCTGATTTTAGGCAATTGCATGCCATTTTTCGATCAGCTGGAGTCCTGGCTGCACCCAAAAGACCCTTAATTCCGCCACAGCACCCTCCGAGGGGGCCGCGGCCGGTAAGATAAGGCAGACAAGGAGCCACACCAGATGTGACTTGACCACAAGTCACTGCCTCTGCATGGGGTGCAACTAGTGTTACAACCATGCACAAAACAACAATGCATGCAATTTTGCTAAACATTTTATACTTAGATAAGTAGTGTATATTGCAAATGTAATTTGGGTGTAAAATATAGTGAGATTTTTTTGGGTATTTATAGAGGAAAAAAAAAATATGAAGTGAATAATTAATGAAGGGAGTGGGTGAATTTGTTGGTAGTTGAGGTTAAATTCAATAACGCTTTTCGAGGTATATACATTTTTTTTTCTTTTTCGATCAACGTGAAGTTTGCATACGAGACTTCGTGATTTATTGAGGTATCATATATTATTTTTTTTTGTTAAAAAAATATTTATTCTATCAACTTAGTTTTATTAGTATGTTGTAATAATATAAATTTAATTACTAGTATGTTATGTAATTATTTTAATGATAATAAGATTTAGTATTAAAAAACTATAAATTTATTTTAATTAGCTAAAATAAGAAAAATATTTTTTAGTATGAGAATCAAGTATAATAAATGGAGAGGATACAATATTTAAGGAATGAACATTTTTTTGAAACAGAAGATAAAATAAAATAGAAAATTTAGTTGTTCAATGACTTATAATTAATAGGATAATATAACTAAAATTATTCTTCAAATTGAATATGAATAAATAAAAAGGAAAGCTAGGTGTGTGTCATACTCTTTGAAATATTGCCAATCAATGCTACAACAATACAATAATATGTTATACAGAGAAAACATAATTTTCTTTTAAAAAATGTTCTAAATTTAATATATACATATGAAAAAAATTTATAATCTATATATTTTGTATAGTTTCTTTTATATAATATATAGTTTTTTAACAAATGATGTCCAAGTGACAATCCTCAATTATACGTGGAATAGGTCATTGAATTTGACATGCTCATAGAGCTCACGCACCCACCATTTTGTGGATTTTTATATTTAAGAAAATATGTTATAAAAAAATGGAAAAATTACTTGGAATGATGCATTTTAATAAATAATTACTGATTTTAGTGATATTTTTTATTTATAAGTATTTATAGTAATACTATGTTAAATTTTCAATATGTACTAAAAATGAATTATGTATGCTATAAATATGTATTATAACTATTTTTAAAAATATATTATGCTTGATTTGTAAAAATTGACACATAGTATTATAAGTGTTTTAAAATGTGTGATAAATGTATTAATCATCAATAAAAATTGTATTATATGTGAATAATAAATTGCTCTTTGTAATATGTATTAAAACTGTATTATAAATGTATTAAAAGTGATCAAGCGAAAAAAAATGTTATTGCTATAATGATAAATATTTTTTTAATACAGTATATTTATGTAAGTTTTCATATGAAATAGGGAAAATTACGCAACAAAACAAACTTATATTATTTAATTACTCATCATAGCTATAGTTTGCTATAATTACTACTCGCGACTAACATTATACACTAATTACGTTGGCTAACTTCGAATTTGTATAGTTAGTCATGTTTGTATATGTATAATTCGCTAGATTATACAAATACATATGTATAATATACAATTATTTAATATGCATATACAATTCACCTAGATCTCTCCCCACTTTCTGCCCTCTCTCGCTTGCCTCTCTCCTCCCTCTCCCAATCTCGCTTGCCCTATGTACAAATGTATATGTATAATATACAATTATTTACATATACAATTCACCTCTCTCCCACTCTCTTCCCTCTCTCGCTCACCTCTCTTCTCCCTCTCTCTATCTCGCTCGCCTCTCTCCACTTTCTTTGCTCTCTAGCTCGCCACTCTCCTCCCTCGTTCAATCTCGTACAAATATATATGTATAATATACAATTATGTACATATACAATTCACCTCTCTCCCACTCTCTTCCCTCTCTCGCTTGCCTCTCTCCTCCCTCTTTCAATCTCTCTTGCCATATATACAAATACATATGTATAGTATACAATTATCTAACCAATATACATATAAAATTCACCTTTCTCCCAATCTTTTCGTCCTCTCTCTCGTCTCTCTCCTCACTCTCCCAGTCTCGCTTGCCTCTTTCCTCCATATAACATGTAGCTATAAATTGTAATTATCAAATTATAGCTATGGAGAGTAATAAATTATTTTTAAGTGGCTATATGTGAAAGTTTCTCATGAAATATAGTCATTGGACCAATCTCCACAGTGGTCCAAGAGTCAAAAGTTATTCTTTAAAATTTTTTTTAATTTTTTTGGATAAATTGTAGGAATCACATAGTTTCAATATGGAATTGCAATTTATACCTCTTTAATTTATAATTATATTAATCCTTTAGAAATAACAGGGGATATTGAAAATAAAGAAAACATAAGACATATATTTCAGTTTTTTTCTATTTTTTTTATCATACCAGACTGGCTACCGCGGCCAGTCTAACTGGGCTAATGCCCCATCCGTCCAGTCGTAGGGAGAATATTCATGGTCCGGCTACTGGTCCGGTCTAATCGGTATCGACCCCTTATTGGGCCGGTCTAACCGAGCCAATTCGACCCACATGCTTAGTAGCTATCAGTGAGAAATTTTGTGATATAATAGTGGTTATGCGAACTAGTTCCTTAACATGTCTACAACAAGAACTACGAACCTTTATATACCTAGTTATTTATGTACGAGGTCATTAATGGGAGTTCGGAGTCTAAAGGGTATAAAATATTAACAAAAATTATAAAAACGGTATATAAAATTTTATATTAACCAAAACGGAAAAATCGTTGGAACAACAACGATTTACTCCACCAGAAAAAGCAAAATCGCTGCTACTGCAGAGATTTTGCAAAATTCAAATCGCTACCTTGGCAGCGATTTTTTTAAAAAGAAAATCGGCACTTTTTTTAAAAAAAAAATTCTTAAAAAAAAATTGAAAATCGCAGCGATTTTTTTTTAAAAAAATTGAAAATCGCTGCCTAGGCAGTGATTTTCTTTAATTTCTTTTTAAAACAAAATTGAAAATCGCTGCCTAGGTAGCGATTTGAATTTAATTTTTTTTAAAAAAATCACATTTTGCAAAATCGCTGCAGTAGCAACGATTTTGATTTTTCCGGTGGAGTAAATCGCTGTTGTTCCAGCGATTTTGCGGTTTTGGTTAATATAAAATTTTATATACCGTTTTGAAAAATTTGTTAATATTTTATACCCTTTAGGCTCCGGACTGGAGTTGTCAACAATCACAAGTAGTGAAAGGGTAGCATAAAATAACACATTTTTAATTAATATAAGCAACAACCAAATATGATAGAACTATATACTATTTATGTATATTTTTCTATTATTATTATATAGAAGAGCCATGATTAGGACGATCAATGGGATATTCTAATTTTAAACATTATTTATGGACAAAGTTATAACTTTATAATGCACAATTAGTGGTTCAAATAATTTCTAGAAGAACTTATAATCTTTTTCAAGAGTTACAAAAAGTTCTGTTTCATGTGTGACTCCACATATTCATTTTATTTAATTTTTAAAATTAATTTGTATTTGTTTGATTATAATAATGTAAAAAATATTTATACAATTTAAATAGTTCATATATGTTTATTGCTACCACAACATATTCAGTATAACCTACCATCTTTCATGATGTAATTTCCTTTTAAATTATATACAATATTTTTTAAACATAAGTATTCATATAGTTTTACCAGAAAAGGGTAAAAAATATCCCTAAACTATCCGAAATAGTTTATATTTATCCTTAAATTATATTTCGGCTCAAAACTCTCCTTCCCGTCAAACTATTGGTCCAAAGTGCAATTCTTATTAATGAAAGTTGTTAAATGTCATGTGAATGCCACATTGCACGCCATAGGGTTCCACTATCACATAGACTAAAAGGAAATGGGTAAAAAATACCCTTAAACTATTTGAAATAGCTCATATATAACCTTAAACTATATTTTAGCTCAAAATTATCCTTTCCGTCAAACTATTGGATCAAAAATGTCTTTCTTATTAACGGAAGTTGTTAAATGCCATGTGAATTCCACATTGCACGCCAATAAGGTTCTACTCCCACAATGACTAAATTCCTAAACCTTTATTACTCTTTTCCCCCCCTCATTTCATTATTTTCCAGAAATGATTTTACTCTTTCTCCCTTATTTCGCGGCTAAGAGTTTCAAAGTTTTCTTCGTTGCTGGGTTTCAAAGTGGATCTTCGTGGTTGTAGGTTAATAAATCTTTTTTCTTATTTTATCTCCAAAATAATATTTATATAATCTCCAAAATAATATTTATTTTATCTTAAAAAATTGTGACTTAAATAAGAAAACCAAAAAAATCACAATTCTAAAGAAATAAAAGATAGAGTTGTAATGTAAGAATAAAAAAAATGACAAAATAATGAGCGCATAATTATAATTTAATAAAACACATAACTAATTAACGGGATAAATTTTGAAATTGTATAAATATATGGAAACAAAAATTAATTTGGCATAAAATTATATTTTATATACATATAAAATTTCCACAATTTAGTCTTGATTTCTACTTCTTGCAATCTTGAATTATTATAAATTAGTGTCATTCGTTGAGAGTAAGGAGCACATTAAATATTATATTATGAATGTTTTACAACTTAAAAATAAATGTTTTCTCAATTGATATCAACACTTGAATTTCAAATTTGAAATACTTTATTACCTATTTAAATTTTTTTATTATTATTATCGATAGAATATTGATAAAGAAAATACTATAAAAATAATTGTGAATTATTTTAATTTTAAATTTTGTTAAAAGGCAAAATAATTAAAAAAACTTAAATTTTATAAATATAAAATTGATCTAAAGTTCGTACTCACTCCCTTTCGGTTTATATAATTTTAACTTAACTTAACATGAAGATTATTTTAAAAGAAAAAACACTTTTAAAACTCGCGGTTTAAAACAAATCATAAATGTTCATATGACTATAAATCATCTTACTAAGGATGAAATAAATATTTTAAAGTCAAAATATTATTTAAATATATTATACATCATTCTTTTGGAACTGACTACAAAAAAAAAATATGTCACATAAATTAAAGTAAAATTTTCTTAAATTTTCATACATTTTCATAGTGTAAAGAGTTAATTACATAATATCCCTATTTTTTTCAAATTACAAAATTTTCTTAGAATTAAATAATTTCAAATAAATCAGCAGACATGATGATACATCGATTGTGATACATTGCTATTGAGAAAACTTACAGACGCATAGCTCACGAATGAATCTGAGAGGAGAGGGGTGTATTCAAGAGAGAATATGAATATATCCGAGAGGGGAGAAACGTATCAAAGAGAGAACATGGATGTATTCAAGATGGGATAAAGATGTATTCAAGAGAGGATAAGAATATATCCGAGAGGAGATACTGATGTGTGTGACAGAGGATAAGAATGTATTTGAGAGGAAATTTTTTAAATTTTTTTAAATAGTAGAAAATTTTAGGAACTATAATAAAATAAGATATTAATATGAATAATTATTTTTAACTTATAATTGATTTTTTTTTATAGTTTTATTATATATACATGAAGATTGGACTGTAGAACGAGCAACCACCAAAGTTTCATTACAAGACACTGACTAGCTATATATGACTCCAAATTAAAAGACACAAAATAATAAAAAGAAACAGAAATACAAAATACAAAACATGATCAAACTAGCTCGATCCCTTTTATTCTTGTCCTAATTATAATAAAATATACAGCGACTTCCATATTGTGTAGTGGATCAGCTTTCATCAGCCTTACTGGAGTCTGCATCCCCACATTAAACCAACATCAGCAACTTACTTAGTAGCTATATATACATACAATAAACATGTCAGGTGAAAAATTAGAATTAAACATGTTACATTTCCTCCTATAACATGTTACACATACGATAGTATGACAAAGTAATTACTATATTGTATAAACTTATAATTTAACAGACCTGGAGCAGTCAACGGAGGGGCTAATATCGTAAGGAATGTTAACGCCACAAGCTGTTAGGACCGGAAATAAGCAGGTGTAAACGCGAAAGCTAGCAAAGCAAACCTCGAAAGACCACGAGTAAGAAGACAACAAGAAATATACCAAAAGACACAAAGATTTAACGTGGTTCGGTCAATCGACCTACGTCCACAAAGGAGATGAGCAATCCACTATAAATATGAGAGTACAAAATACAGAGGGAAACAACCTCAACCAATTCACTCGGAATACATGAGGGGTTCCTAAACTTTTTCCTACCAAAAAAAGAATAGTCAATTCAAACTTTTCCTAAAAGGAAAACCTATTTATGGTAAGAAATCAGGGCAAATAAAACCCAACAAATCTCCCCTTGGCCTGAATTCTGACAAAATAAATTTGTCCACCTTCTTTACTTAATCTTCAACAACTTGCTTTCCTCTCCATAATCTCCTTTACAAAATTTATGTCTCAACACAGAGAACCTCTCTGAAACAATTTCTCAAAAAAATCTTCATTACTGTCAAAAAGGTTGCGGCTAGAAACAAGATACACCACACACGTCAATGACCAACCTCATTTTAACTTGGATTTTCAATCTTCGATACTACTAACCACTAGCAACCACTAACTCCATCATTATCAATCATTCATTCAACTTGTCAGTTCCTAATCAAAGATTGAGATGAAGATAATATGCTGTCCAAAAATCAGCTCAATCGGACAAGAAACGAAGCGGGAATCGCAATTTGAAGTTGGTTGTTATGGCTGGATTTTTGACTGCGAATTTCTCTCTTTTTCTCTCTTTTGGCTGCTGAAAAACTCTCTCTAAAAAAATCTGAAAATAAGACCTAAAATAGGCTTATATTTGGCTCATAAGAATGGGCTTATGGACAAAAATGGGTTGGTCCAAATTGGGCTTTTATTTATCCACATAGGAAGGGAAAAAGACCCATAACCCAACAATTCTCCCCTCACGACTATGTGGAGGAGACCGCCATCCCGGCGACCATGCAACAATATTCAAACTTCCCTCTTGGCAAAGCTTTAGTCATCATATCGGAACCATTGTCATTTGTATGAATCTTTTCAAGCTCAAGCAACTTAGAATCCAACACATCTCGAATCCAATGGTATCTCACATCAATGTGTTTAGACCGACCATGGAACGTAGAATTCTTGCCAAGATGTATAGCACTTTGATTGTCACAATAAAGCACATACCTCTCTTGAGCACAACCAAGTTCCCCCAAGAATCTCTTCATCCAAAGAAATTCTTTACAAGCTTCAACGATAGCAATAAGCTCAGCTTCTGTAGTAGATAGAGCAACACATTTTTGCAACCTAGATTGCCAAGACACAGCTCCCCCTGCAAAAGTAACCAAGTACCCTGAAGTAGACTTGCGAGTATCAACATCACCAGCCATGTCTGAATCAATATAACCACAAAGAATAGGCTTCCCTGTACCAAAAAACAAACTCAGACTAGAAGTGCCACAGAGATATCTCATAACCCACTTCACAGCATTCCAATGTTCTCTTCCCGGATTAGAAAGAAAACGGCTAACAACTCCAACAGCGTGAGCAATATCCGGTCTTGTACAAACCATCGCATACATCAAACTACCAACAGCTGAAGCATAAGGAACTTTCTTCATATCTTCCTTCTCATCATCACTAGAAGGACACTGTTTCGTGCTCAATTTGAAGTGCATAGCTAAAGGTGTACTGACAACCTTAGCTTTATCCATGTTGAATCTGCGAAGTACTTTCTGAATGTATTCTCTTGTGATAATACCAATTTCTTGGCCTTTCTATCACGGACAATCTGCATGCCAAGAATCTGCCTTGCTGGTCCTAAGTCTTTCATAGCAAAAGACTTACTCAACTCTTGCTTCAACTTCTGAATCCTGCAAGTATTATGACCAACAACAAGCATGTCATCAACATAAAGCAACACAATAATAAAGTCACTATCAGAGAACTTTTGCACAAAAACACAATGGTCTGAAGAAGTCTTCTTGAAGCCCTGCTGACTCATAAAAGAACCAAACTTCCTGTACCACTGCCTGGGAGCTTGTTTCAAACCATACAAGCTCTTCTTCAATTTGCAAACATAATTCTCTTTACCCTTGACTTCAAAAACCTTCCGGTTGCTCCATATAAATTTCTTCATCTAAGTCACCATGGAGGAAAGCAGTTTTAACATCCATTTGCTCAACCTCTAAATCTAGACTTGCAGCCAAGCCTAGAACCACACGAATGGATGACATCTTCACAACTGGAGAGAATATCTCATCAAAATCAACTCCCTTTTTCTGATTAAATCCCTTGACAACTAATCTAGCTTTGTACCGTGGAACTGGATTACCATCTTCATGTTTCACCTGAAAAACCCACCTGTTTTTCAAAGCTTTTCTGTCTTTAGGTAACTTAACCAAATCAAAGGTATGATTATCATGCAAGGATTTAATCTCATCTTCCATAGCATCAAACCACCTTTCTTTTTCTTCACTTTCCATGGCCTCATCAAGACTCTCTGGTTCTCCCCCATCAGTCAAGAGTACATACTCATTGGGAGAATAACGAGATGAAGGAATTCTCTCTCTACTAGATCATCTGAGAGAACTCTCTGGAGCATCTATAATTGGTTGTTGGACAACCACATCATCTTGCACTGGAGCATCAACAACATCATGCCGGTTATTCTGAACATGATCACCATCTTCATTATCAACTTGATTTTCATCATTATGAAGATTTTCTTCCGGTGCAATAGTCAAAGGAACTGGATCAACATCAACTAAGCTCTCACTACTCTGAAAATCAGCCTTGTTAGCTTTGTCAAAATCTTCAATTGTTTGGTCTTCAAAGAACACAACATCACGGCTTCTAACAAGTTTCTTCTCAACAGGATCATAGAAACGATAGCCAAATTCATCTTGACCATAACCAATGAAGATACACTGCCTAGTTTTAACATCCAACTTTGACCTTTCATCCTTAGGAACATGTACAAAGGCTTTACACCCAAAAACTCTAAGATATCATAAGAAGCATTCTTACCAGTCCAAACTCTGTCAGGGACATCACCATCTAAAGCAACAGCAGGAGATAAATTGATAACATAAGCAGCAGTATTAAGTGCTTCTGCCCAAAAAGAATCTGACAGCTTAGCATCTGAAAGCATACATCTAACCCTCTCAACTAGAGTTCTGTTCATCCTCTCTGCTAAACCATTTAACTGAGGAGTCTTTGGAGGAGTTTTCTGATGCCTGATACCCTGCTCTCTGCAATATCTATCAAAAGGACCAATATACTCACCACCATTATCTGAGCGGATGCATATCAATGTCTTCCCTGTTTGTCTTTCAACCAAGGCCTGAAAACCCTTGAACACATCAACTACTTGATCCTTGAACTTTAAAGGAAACCCTTGCGAGAATGATCATCAATAAAAGTCACAAAGTAAAGTGCACCACCATGAGATCTTACCTTAAAAGGACCACACAAATCAGAATGTACCAACTCCAGCAAATCGAGCTTTCTTAAAGGCGGATGACTCTGAAAAGAAACTCTTTTCTGTTTACTGGCTAAGCAATGAACACATTTCTTCAACTTTGCTTGTTTCACTCCAGAAAGCAAATTTTTCTTAGCCAAACTATCAATCCCCTTCTCGCTCATATGACTCAGCCTTCTATGCCATAACTCTGATGAAGTATCATTCTCCACCAAATTATTGAGTCTCTGGACATGGAGCCCTGAAATACATACAAGTTAGACAACTTGTCACCACGGACCACACCATCAAACCTCTAGTAAGCTTCCACTGGCCAGCACCAAGTGTATTAACATAACCCTCATCATCAAGATATCCCACAGAAATCAAATTCAAGCGAACATCTGGAGCATGCTTGACATTATTAAGAACTAGTTGGAACCATGTTACTTTCCAAACAAACTGTCCCAATGCCAATAACTTCAACTTCATGATTATTGCCCATTTTCAACGTTCCAAAATTACCTGGAGTATAAGAAGAAAATAATTCCTTCTTTGGCGTGACATGAGAAGTAGCACCAGAATCTACAAACAGCTAGACTCATCACGAACAAGATTAATGGCATTTTCATCACAAGAAATAAGAAGATCATTATTAGCAACAACAGCAACACGATTTTCATTATCGCCTTCTCTCTTTGTTGTCTCATATCTCTCTTGTGCTTGTAACAATATTTCATGATATGCCCATTCTTGTGGGCAATAGTCACATGTAGTATTCTTGTATTTAGACTTTGACTTGCTTCTACTTTTACCTCTATCATTCTGACCTCTGGACTTGTTTCTCCCCCTATCTTCAGTAACCAAAACATCGGAGTGTGAAGCTGAAGAAGATGAGGCTTGAGATTTCTTCTCATTTCTTCATTCAAGACACCACTTTTAGTATATTCCATGGTTACAACACCACTGGGAGCAGAATTAGTCAAAGAAACTCGAAGAGTTTCCCAAGAGTCTGGCAGAGTATTAAGAAGCCAAAGTCCCTGTATCTCATCATCAAACTTTACACCCATTCCGGACAGCTGGTCAAGAACACCCTGAAAATCATTAATATGATCAGAAATAGGAGTGCCCTCTTTATACCTGATATTCATTAATTGTTTCAGTAGGAACAACTTGTTGTTGCCAGTCTTCAAAGCATAAAGTGTCTCGAGCTTGTCCCACAAACTTTTGGCATGTGTCTCATTCACAATATGATTTCTAACATTATCTTCAACCCATTGTCTAATATAGCCACAAACCTGCAGATGCTCAAATTCCCATTCTTCATCATTCAAAGACTGAGGCTTATTAGAAGCAAACACAGGTAAATGCATCTTCTTGACAAATAGAAGATCTTTCATCTTGCCTTTCCAAATATGATAGTTACTACCATTTAAATACACCATTTTGCTCATATTTGCCTCCATCATTCAAAACGACAATCAACAATAACCAATGCTCTGATACCACTTGTTAGGACCGGAAATAAGCAGGTGTAAACGCGAAAGCTAGCAAAGCAAACCTCGAAAGACCACGAGTAAGAAGACAACGAGAAATATACCAAAAGACACAAAGATTTAACGTGGTTCGGTCAATCGACCTACGTCCACAAAGGAGATGAGCAATCCACTATAAACATGAGAGTACAAAATACAGAGGGAAACAACCTCAACCAATTCACTCGGAATACATGAGGGGTTCACAAATTCTCCCTCTAACCAAAACTCTCAAAGCCCTTAAAACTACATTGTGAATGCTAATTAAGTTAGAAGGAACATGCCTCTATTTATAGAGTCCTAAACTTTTTCCTACCAAAAAAAGAATAGTCAATTCAAAACCTTTTCCTAAAAGGAAAACCTATTTATGGTAAGAAATCAGGGCAAATAAAACCCAACACAAGCCCTAGGGAGACCACTGGCTCTGGTGGTATCAAGTCCTTTAACAGCATTCGCTGCTGATTTTATACAAGTGCATGCTGTCCTTCGGTCCGCTGGGGTCTTGGTTGCACCCAACAGACTCTTAACACCACCACAGCAACCTCCTAGAGGGCCGCGGCCTTGAAGATAAGGTATGCAAGGAGCCAAGCTAGACGAAACTTGGCCGCAGCTTATTGCCTCTGCATGGGGTGCAACTATCACCATGCACAAAACCACAAAACATACAATTTTGCTATCCATTTCCATGTTTACATTAAATATAATGTAATGTAGTGTATTTGCTTGAGTGTTGGGTGCAAAAGCTAGTGAGACCTTAGGGTTTTTTTTATAGAGGGAAAAATAGGAAGTGATTGATTAATGGAGTGATGATGAGAGAATTAGTTGGTAGTTGAGGTAAATAGAGAGCTTGTCCTTTCTTCTATGTATTATATATCTAGTTCACTTAATTTTGGTGACCTATATTTGTGTTTAAATTTTATGTGCTTTAGTTTGATTGGTTAATGAATCTCAAAAATTTGAAGAAGATTTAGCATCTTATTATACTATACATATATACATAAAAAATGATCTATTTAGAGGTAATTAAATCAAAATATGTTCGTTGGGGAAATTAATTAGAAGTAACAATTACATTTTTTACATTTTTTATAAATGTCGTTAAAGTCGATAGTGATATCAAATCTAATAATATCAATAGAGATTTTAACACTCTTTGTTAATGTACATATCTATTGTAGCTAAAGCTATTTTTCTTATAGTGTTATTAATTTGACGTAAATAAATACATATGTCAAAAGTATTTTAGCTTATTCATACTTGGAAGAAAAACTGTTACTCCTTCCATTTAAAAACAATTTTACGAATTTATTTAAAAAAACTAATATTTTTTTCTAAAAAAATAATACTTTTAACCTTTCAATAATAATAATATCAAACAGACTCGTAATATTCTCGAACAAATAAAGTAGATATTTTCCCTTCTCTAGTCAATTGCATCATGTACAATGTACGATGATGAAATGGACACATAATTCCAATCTAATAATCGACGGAGCCGTGTATGAATATGTCATGCTCACTAGTCTCACCTATCCACCAAATTCATTTATGGCCTGCTTTCACACTCCAAAATGAACTACGTTCTTAATCAGAAGTTTCAGATTCTAGTCTTTTTAGTATGAACTTACCTTTATTAAATAATTTTTATCTTTTACGTGGATTTTAATTCATATATGAATACCTCATACCGAGTGTGAGACAAAAAAAAACTATTTTCTTCGTCTTATTTTAACTATTGGTAATTAGCACAAAAAATAATTCCAAAATAAGTAACAATTTAAGAATTTATTATTTATACTCTGAATATTAAAAAAACTTTAAGATTAAAAGTAAAGGTTACTTACCATCCGAGCAACTCCCTCTTATCTGACTATACCCTGAATACTAAAAATGTAAAATTTTCATACTTTATTTGAAAATAACTACTAATAAATAGGAATAACATAGTAAGTAGCGACCTATACTTTTCTTTTTAATCGATGTGAAAAACTATATTGATGGTTAAAAATTAAAATATGTTCGAGGTACTTTACAGTCAAGTACTTGCACAATTAAGTGTAATATATTCTTTTAAAATACTTTTTAATTCAATCTTTCACTGTTCAAAATAAGTGCACAGGTAAAGTTTTTTAAAAGAAAACACAGTATTTATATATATATTTTTAACTATTTTCTTCTTTTTTTTAAAAAAAAAAAACCCCCCGGAATTACGTGCAACAAAAATTGGAACCGGCAGTTCAAACAAAACCGCACAATCAATTTGTGCAATAAAGTTGCGGGGCGTATGCAATTTTTTTTAAAAACAAATAATTGGTTTTTATTTGGTGGGATAAATCGACAAATAATTATAATTTATTTTGTCTATAACCTCTGCAATACTTTATAGTGAAATTTAAATATCTGAATTTATAGAAATTTAATTGCATGATTAAATCAAACAAAGATTGATGCCAATTTAGTAATTAAACCATTAAAAATTTGGTTTAAAATTATAAGCCATTAGTCATTGTACAACTTTAAATCAAAATAATTAATGCGAAAGCCTTGAATAAAGAGAACTCTATAATTCGTCACTTACTTCATAGCTAAATGGTATTAGTGTGAAGTTTTTATTATTTAGCTACAAAATTTTATTTTTGTAATATCATTAAATTTAAAATTTTTTTTAAAGAAAATATTAAATTCGAAACATTGGACTAAGAAAGATAATTGAATATGTATTACCAAGATTGAGTTGTAGTAGAAATTACAATACAAGGCTCGATAATGATGCTCCCAAAGATGGACACAAATATAAAAAAAACAAGAAAAAGATACAATAATAATGAGGGAGGTGCCTATAAAGTCAAGTTTAGTTGTTACGTGACTATTTTTTATTGAACCACGCTATATAAGATTTAGGGCCCTTGGTAATCTACTTCAATAAAAAAATTTATTTGTCTACTATATTATATTTATTTTTACTTTTCACTTTTTTTTTATATCAAGATAAAAGTGGACTTTTTTTTTCATATTATTATTTACTCATATTTTTCAAATAATATTTCATAACATAAAATTATACGTCAATTACTATGCGTATTAGAATAAAACATGCATATAAATTATTATTTATTTGAGGACGTACAATATTCAAAATGAACAAGGACAACCACATGTGACACTGATAGAAGTTGTAGTAAACATCGAATGGATATTTTTTTAAAAAAAATAGTAGATTTATAGAGTGTATTAAAAGAAATAATATATATATATATATATATATATATATATTATATATATATATATATATATATATTAACTTTGTATATTGATGATACTTTATTTGATACATTATAGTGTATTGTTTATTGAGATCTGTTTTACTAATACAAGGAAATTCATGATTTTAATTATGCAACGTATATTAGTGTAATACATCATAGCAAATAATGCATGGATAAAAATAATTTCTATATAGCGTGAAAAACGTATCTATGACCTATTCTTGACTACTGAGTCATCAATCAATTTATTTATTAGAAAGTTTACAAATTAGTATATATATAATAATAATAATAATAATAATAATAATAATAATAATTTAATATAAATACAAAATAAATAAATAAATTATTAAATTCAACCAAATCTACGAACATCTGTACCTTAAAATTAATAATGTCCCATTCATTTTCTTGTGCAATGTTCAGTGAGGGGTCACTGACTGCCCATATCGAAATACATCTCAAAGTAAACCTTTTTGAGATGTGCATTTTTATGGCATGCATTAAGTCCACTGT
Source organism: Solanum neorickii (assembly GCA_027704865.1). NCBI lineage: Eukaryota > Viridiplantae > Streptophyta > Magnoliopsida > Solanales > Solanaceae > Solanum > Solanum neorickii. The sequence goes on from JAKWJC010000372.1 coordinate 52,566,437, forward strand.
CCCCATCTCTACATGTATTTGATGATCTACCTATAATAATTATTTTACTTCCTTTTTTTTTTTTTACAAAATATTTTTTAATTCTATATTTTAAAATGAATGATTTTTTTCTTTTAGTAACACCTTTAATTTGAGCTTTTTATACGATATATTTCAGATAACAAGATAAAAAATTTACTTTATTTTCTCAACTCAATTTCAAATAAAACTAGATTATTTTTTTGAACAATTTTTTCTTTTTAATGTCTTGTTAATTTATCTATAGCATCACTTGAAAATTAGATGGAGGAGAAAGAGAAAAAATTGTTATATTGCTCTTATCTAACAACAATTTAATTTGAGCTATTCATATGATATATTTAAGATGATAAAATTAAAGAATATTTTGTTATATTTAACATAATGCTATTAGATTGATTTTTTTTATTTTTTAATTCAATTTCAAATTAAACTAGGTCATTTTATTGACAGATTTTTCTTTTTAATGCCTTACACTACAGGAAAAGTGTGAAATATATTGAAATTTTGCAAGGGATTAATATAAAAATTCGCATGAAATTTATTTTCCTTTAAATTTTCATACTAATCATTGAAAAATTTCCATGTAATTAACCCTTTTCTTGTGTTGTTAATGTATCTATATCATCACTTGGAATTTAAATCGAGGAGAAAGAGAACAAACGTGAGGTTTTAACCAAAATAAGCTATTATATAAAGTCATTCACTAAAATAATATGTTTTTTTTAAAATTTTACAAAACTAGTATAAACGTATTCCACAGTAACGTTTTAGGATATATTTTATTTTTTAAAAGTTGATGGCGTCAGATTTATATACGTTACTCACAGTAACGTTTTACTCCTAAAACGTTACTAGAGTAAAACGTTATTGAAAATAACGTTTTAAAAGTAAAACGTTACTTACAGTAACGTATATCAACCTAATGCTGTTAGTTTTTTAAAAATAAAATATACCCTAAAACGTTACCATGAAATACGTTTATACTAGTTTTGTAAAATTTTAGAAAAATATATTACTTTGGTAAATTATTTTATATAATGACTTAGTTTGGTTAAAAATTCAACAAACGTTATAGCTCGTACTATGTTACAGTAAATCATTTTTTTTTTGTCTTTGAATTAATAGTTATTATTCGTTGTACTCGCTTTTACTTATCTATTTATATAAAAAAAAAAGTATATATTTTAAAATTAATTATTAAATAGGTGAAAGAGCCCTAAAATGCCAATGAGATGGACACATGTACTGCCCTATGACTAATAATGTGAATCAACCATGGATATACTGCCATGCTCACACGTCTCAAAGCACTCACCACATTTATTTAATGCTTTGGGGACTATTTCTTTATCTTCTTAAGGATCATTTCATGGATCGATGTAATAGAAAAGGACATTAACACAAATTGTGATAGAGTAGTTGAATTTTTGGCAAAAAATATCTTTTAATTATATTTTAAATTTAGATCATATTTTTAAGGAAAGCAGGGAAGAAGTCTTTTCTTTTCACTGGTTCTTGAAAGCTATCAATTTCCGCTTCTCTCAAAGTATTATTTTTAGCAGAAAATATTTTTTAATTATATTCCAAAATTAAATTACATTTTTAAAGGATGTTTTCTGCTAAAAATAATACTTTAAGGATGTAGTTTAAGTTTAGGGTATAGCTAAACGATGTTTTCTGCTAGAAATGATACTTTAAGGATGTAGTTTAAGTTTGGATATAATTAAAGAATGTTTTTGGCCAAAATACATAAATGTGTCTTTTAACTTAACTTCAAATTACATTTATGCCCTTTAACTTTGAATATGCACAAATACACACTTAAACTTGTATAAAGTTGATGAAATAGACACACATGTCCTACATGTCATTTTTTGTCCTAGGTGGTGTCCTACGTGTATTTTGTCATGTAGGACTCATGTGTTTATTTATTTAAAAGTTGAACAGTTAAAGTGCCTATTTGTGCATTATGAAAATTGGAGGTCAAAATTAAAATTTAAATTTAAGTTTAGGGTCCATATATATGTATTATGCCTTTTGAATTAGAGGTCTTGTATTTAAATGATACATGAAAAAATAGAATTGAAGAGTTGAGACGAAACAAGGTTAAGTTGAAGTGTCAAATTAAAATTTAGAGACCAATTTAAGGGGGTTGTGTATGTAATTGGCCTAAAAGAAGTGATACATATATTAATTTTATATTTATTATTCATAATTTGTTTGGTATATTTTTAAAATTTGCATTATTTATCTATTTTGATATTATGTTAGTATAAATTAACATATATACAAAAAATTATAATATTAACAATGTAAAGGTGGTTATTGTATTTATAAGACATTCTTTCACATCTTTTCAATCATATTTATAAAACATATTTTTGTAAGCAAATATCCGTAGAGTAGAGCAAAATATGAGAGACCAGATCGATATGTTGATTGTATTATCTATGAATAATCTTTTAAATGATGACGTAAAATAGGAAAATTCGCATTAGTAAGCCTTCTTCCATTAGTCAATTATCTATTATCATCTTGAGTTGTGGTAGAATAGTAACCATTTGTATACTTTTAATTAAAGTTTTTTAATATGAATTCTCCTTAGTTATAAAATTACCTTGTTAAAGAGGAAAAAATTTAAACATATCATCGAATTTTCAGGAAAGATTCATTTATGTTATTCGTTAAAAGTTTTGTTCATTTATGCCATTACTGTTAAAGAAAAGGCTCATTCATGCTAAAAAAATTTAATAGTGATTTTGAAAAACCATTTTTAACACGTGATCAATTATAATTCGGGCACATAATCAATTTTTTTAATTAGAAAATCATAATTCTGAAAGAAAAATTGAATTAATTTTTTTTTATTTTTTTTATTAAATAATTGATTACGTGGCCGAATTATAATTGCTCACGTCATCAATTTTTTATTAAAAAAATTAAAATTCTGAATAAAAATTGAATTAACTTTTTTATTAAAAAATTGATGAGGTGACCAAATTATAATTGACCACGTGTCAAAAATGATTTTGCAAATCTACTGTTAAAAAATAAAGGCATTAATGAGTCTTTTCTTTAACAGTAATGACATAAATAAACAAAACTTTTAACTAATAGCATAAATGTGTCTTTTCTGAAAGTTTGATAACATATTTAGTTGAGTCTTTTTCCTTGTTAAAGATCACTTTACCTCTTAACGTGCAATTTCCAAGTAGAATTCGAGTTTAATTGAGTAGCAATTATATGAATACAGGTGAAACCTTGGATATTGGCCATTGGGGCATCAAAGTCATGGACCGGTAACTAGCCAACCTTTTGCATGTTGTTGTGTGCGTGTGTGGGGAAAAAGCACAAATATGCCATTAAATTTTTAGAAAAGACGTATTTATATTATCAGTTAAAAGTTTGGCTTATTTATGCTATTACCATTAAAGAAGTCTCATTCATGTCATTATATTTTAATAATGATTTTGCAAAACTATTTTTGACACGGTAAATTATAATCCGGTCACCTCATCAATTTTTTTAATTAAAAAATATTAATTTAATTTTTATTCAGAATTTTAATTTTTTATTAAAAAATTAATGACGTGACCAATTATAATTCGACCATGTCATCAATTTTTTAAATAAATAATTAAATAATTTTTAACTTTTTTCAGAATTATGGTTTTTTATTAAAAAAATTAAAGATGTGACTGAATTACAATTAACCACGTGTCAAAAATGGTTTTGCAACACCATTGTTAAAAAATAACGGAATGAAAGTGTCTTTTCTTGAACAATAATGACATAGATGAACCAAACGTTTAACGAATGACATAAATAAGTCTTTTTTGAAAGTTCGATCACATATTTAAGTATACTTAAGTCTTTTCTTTATATATATATATATATATATATATATATATATTTATATATACCTATTTCCTCGTACTACCATATAATTTCTCCAATTCTAACCAACTAAAAATTAGTATAAAAATTATCTCAGTTGGTTAATTGTGTAAATAATTTTAACCCATCGATAATAAAAGTAAAACCAGAAAGAAAGAAAGAAAAAAGTAGAATATGATGTATATATATTACTATGAAGATTGGGTTGTAATACAACCAACCACCAAAGTTCATTACAATACTCGACAACATATAAGTACTCCAACAAACACAAATACAAAATAAAAGAGACAACATATTATAAAATGATGGATTAAACTCGATCGATCGATAGATATATCCATCTTATTTTTCTCCATGCCTTAGAAAATTGAACTTTCATCAACCTTACTGAACCCTGCAATATACCATATTAAACCAACATTAACAAATCGATACAAGTACTCATCATTATTTAACATGTTAGATCATATAATTTTATCAATCGATATATATAATAAACTAAAAATATGTATCACGTACTTGGAGCAGTCAGTAGAAGGGCTGATCTTGTAAGGAATGCTTACGCCACAAACACTAGGTATACCAGCGGCTTTGCCTACATCAATACCTTTAATACCACTAGCAGCTGATTTGAGGCAAGTGCATGCTGTCTTTCGATCCGCGGGGGTCTTGGCTGCGCCCAATAGACCCTTAACTCCACCACAACACCCTCCTAGAGGGCCCTTTCCCTGAAGATAAGGGAGGCATGGAGCTAAGCCAGATGTAACCTGGCCGCAACTTAGTGCTTCTGCATGGGGTGCAACCACTATCATGCACAAAACAATAAAGCATGCAATTTTGCTAGACATTTCCATTTGTTACAAAAATTGAGAAAAGATAGAGAAGTTTTATGGACTAGTAATGTATTTGCTTGAGTGTTGGGGTACAAAAGCTAGTGAGAACTTTAGGTATTTATAGATAGTAAATTAATTAATGAAGGAATGAGAGAATTAGTTGGGAGTTGGGTTTAAGTCCAATAATTAAGGAGGTGCCTCATGCTGGCTATGAAGTCAAAGTTAAGTTGTTACGTGCCAAAGTTTTATTGAACCAAGCTACGACCTATTAGGGCCCTTTGAAAAGCCACACCCTTAAAGGCAATATGGTTTTTATGGGTTACTTCTGATTAAGAAAGAAATAACTTTATCCACGATATTTGTATCACAATTTTTTATGGTAATATTGTATGATTGGATAATTATTCTCTTCATTTTTTTATATAGTCAGTTTTTACTTTGTATTTAAACTAAGAAATAATGTAATTTTATCCTTCTACGTATTTTTATTTAATTTTTTTAGAATTCAAGTTTTCAATCAATGACATGAATTAATTTATTTTGATTAATTAATTTAATCAATCAACATAAATCATTTACTTAAATTTTCAAGTTGATCAAATGTATGTTTTCAAGGCTAATAACTCACAAAAATTAAAAAAAGAAATAATATGATAACCATAAATTATATGAAATGACAAACATTATAGATCAACTATATATAAAACAAAAAGATGAGAAATAAATAAGATTGGAGGGATCAGTGTGCTACATATATCCTCTCTCAAAATAAGTGTTGTCGTACCAAAAGTATATTTCATATTACTTGGGTTTTATCAAAAAAATAAATTAAAAAAATCAAAAGTTTTATTATATTTTTGTTCTTTCTATATGTTTCCTCGATTTATTTTTTATTTGTGTAATTTGAAAATTAAAGTAATAATTTATCATTTTATATCTATTTTATCTTTTGTGAATAATATTTATTTATTACTATTTGTACGACTTATAATAAATACGAGTGAGATATCGTAGAATTATCTTTGCATGTGGTATGTCTTATGAAAATAATACATACATATCCAAACTCCACCAAATTAAAGGTAAAAAGAAAATAAAAGTTTGAAGAACATAGCATTGGTTAGCCCCATTCTTTTTCATGACTGCCCATGTCAACTTTGATTTCCCTTTAGTTTAGATTTTAGAAAATAGCTATAAATTTAAATGATTTTTATTTTATTTTAAGATATTTTTAAATTTAAATCAAACACTCCCTAAAGTTAAAAGTAACTTCAAACAGACTCTAAGTTTGGCTCTCTACCTTGACTATCTATATAATTGATCTACTTACAATGTATTTAGACACTTTTATACTCTCTTTTATTCAAGTTTATTTGTCTATGTTGAATTTGATAATTTCTTAAAAGTAATAAGTAAAATGATAATTTTGCTTTATTCATCTCTAATAAAGATGTATTTATTCATCAAAGAATCAATGTAAGCTCACAAAAAGAGAAATGTAAGCACCCTCCTACACAACGAGTTCAAAATCAAGGCACATAAAGAAAATACATTTTATACATGTTTTTAACCAAAAGAAAACAGATTCTTATACATATTTTACATATATATATATATATATATATATATATATCAGTTGTAATAATTATAAATAAATCATCTCATGAGAGTTCGATTCCCATATGAAATTTCCTCTCCATTTCTCTTTTTTCTATCCCCAATATAAAAAAGTATTTATAAGATAGTCCTTATTAGAAAATATATGTTGTAATATGCATGTCAAATAAAGGCACACATTTTAAAAACAGTGAGCTCTTTATTAAGGGAAAATTTATTTGGCAGGACACTTTTTTGGCACGAATTGATACGAGCAGTTAATTATTTTTTTTTTGTAATTTTGTTGAAAAGTGAAGAATAATTAAGTAAATTCATTTATTTTTTAGATCCAAAATACCCTTAAAATAAAATTATTTTAAATATATCAGAACCACTTTTGAGAAGTCAAACTCATAATTGTTACTTTTTCAGTTTACATTGTCCACGAAATTGGGGTCCCCCTTACCAATAAATGTATTAAAAGTTATGTTTCTTTCTCCTTTTTTTTATTTTATATCTTTTTCTACTCCTTTTTTTCCTTTATATTACATCATAATTTTTTATTATTATTCTTATTAAATATATTTATTTATCTGGAAACTTCGTATTTTTAGTAAGATTGTTTTGCTCGTGATTTAATTTGAATTATTTTTTAATTAAATGAAAAAAATTTAATTAATTTGATTTTTCAAATGTTTATCAAGTCAAATTAATTAAGTCAATTTTCATAACTTTTTTTTTAATTTTTCTTGCTATTTGATTTTTTGGACTTCTAAAAAATATATGATACTATAGAATTTTGTTAAAGTACATATATATAGGATCCTTCAAAAAACAAATTACGCATTATTTAAAAATTTAATTATTTTAAAGAAAAATGATAAAATTATTTCAAACAATTTTAATATTTTCTTACAATATTAAAGATGAAGATATGTTAAGATATCTTGTTAATATTTGATTTAAATAAAAATAATCGATTAAAATAATCAACTGATAAGAAAGAGAGTAAATACAGTTCTTTACGTAATTATGAACGAATGCAATTGCAGCGTCAATGGTTAAAGCTTAAACGAAGAGTCTATAGGTCACAAGTTAGAAAATCTAGGTTAGGTCCCAATTTTAGGTATTTTTTTTTTAAAAATAGACTCTTTGAAGCTATTAGGATTTAAATAATTTTTAATGTTATATTACTTTGGTAAATATGATTGTAAAAGTTTATATTCATATTGTTTCATAAAAATTGAAGATTTTTCATTATTATAAGTCGATCATTATGATAAAAATAAATGTACTAAATATAGTATTATATGAGTTATGCACCCTCACAAATACAAGTCAATTGAATGTGATTATATATGCATGATCAAGTTATAATAAGATAATACTATTATTTATGACTTTGATCGGTTTATCTTCACATATTAGGAGTTATTAGACTATATTTATTGATAATATCACATTTTAAATTTTCTAGTGATATTTATTAAACAACTGATATTAAAGAGAGTAAATATATTTCCTTATGTAATTATGAATGAATGTTATTGCAACGTGAATGGTTAAAGCTTAAATGGATAGTCTACAGGTCACAAGTTTGAATCTAGGTTATGTCCCAATTTTAGATTTTTTTTAAAAAAATAGATTCTTTGAAACTTTTAGGATTTAAATAATTTTTATCATTTTTTTGGTACATAAGATTATAAACATTTATATTTGGATTGTTTCACAAAAATTGAAGATTTTTCATTATTATAAGTCGAATCATTATGATAAAAATAAATGTGATGGGTACAATATTATATGAGTTATGCTCCCTCACAAACAAGTTAATTGAATGCTATTATATATGAATGATCAAATTTTAATTGGGTAATACAATTAATTATTGTACATGTCAACCTTTGATCAATATATATTCAAATTTTAGTAGTTATTAGACTATATTTATTGATAATATCTCATTTTAAAATTACTAGTGATATTCAATAAACAACTGATATGAAAGATAGTAAATACATTTTCTTTCGTAATTATGAATGAATGTTATTGCAGCGCAAATGGTTAAAGCTTAAACAAATAATCTATAGGTCACGAGTTCGAATCTAAGTTTAGGTTTCCAATTTTAGGTTATTTTTAGTTTTTTTTTGTAAGTCTATAGGTCATGAGATTTTTTTACTTTTTTTTCCAGACCTATTGTATGCACCATCAAAATCTTTATGATTTTAGGACAACAAACTATCATCCTCATCTAAATCCAAAATATTATTCAGTACTTCATTTAATTGACTATTCAAATTCATCTTGTTAAAATTATATGAATCTAACAACAAAATAAAATCTTGAACAACAAAATAAGATAAAATTGTGAACGAAGTAAAGAAGAAAAAAGTAAAGTAAGAGAGAGAAAAAATAAGAAAGAAAAAGTTTAGGAGTGATTTTTTATTTTGAATGGAAACAACAAGTGATTTTAAAGTCAAAAGGTTATTTAGTCATTTACCCATAGCTTGCCAATTCATGCCAAAAAAATATCTTGTCATTTAGTAATACTCATTTATTAAATACTCAATTTGAGATTGATTGAAAATACATTCCCTTCTAGGGAAGAGGTTTCATATTTTGGAAGGAAAAATATGAGATGGAGACATATACTGCTATCTGAATAATCAAATAAATTAATTGTGAATAAACTGCCATGCTCACACCTACCTCAAAGCACCCACCACATTTCAATTTTCATTTAAGGTTTTTGGGTCCATCTATTTTTTAACTTTTACAATAATCTCTCCGTCTCATATAAGACAAATATCTTATTAAAAATATTTATTTCATATTACTTGTTTATTTAATAAATTAAAAAAATTATTACTTTTTCATTTTATCTCAATAATCAATATAACACAAAACGAAAGAAATACTATATACCTAACACGTGCTTGAGAATATATTTTTAACTTGTTTGGAATTGGACCCCGGTGAAAATAAAATAATAGGTGTCAATATGATTGTAAAGTTTTCTCGATGGGTCCTTCTCTCTCGGTGTAGGTTACTAACGTGCGTTGGCCTTCGCAAAAAACTTTAATGGCACTGGAAGCAACAACAAAAGGAAATCTACATAAAGGGAAAAAGGCATAGTAGCTTGAACTCCAGGAAGAAATAGGAATTGGATCTGAATCTAGGGAAATGGAACATAGTAAGGCGGAGGTGGAGAAAGAGCACTAGTTGGCTGAATGAAATACCAAGTATGTATAGAAGGAGAACAAGGTAGTAGCAAGAAAACATTGGGCAGGAATCACAAAATCACAATCTTTGAAAATGGGGTCTCCGTCTGGAAATGGATCGGCGGCATGGGCAGATGAAGTAGAAGAGGTAATGTTGCAGAAACCAAAGGCTGGAACAGTGTGGGATACATTTGGCATTTCTAAACTAGCCAAAGTTGGATTCAAGTTAGATTACTTGGCTCCAGAGAAACATGGTGAAGGGTCAATAATCGACATTGATTTAGAAGATATTGAGTCTGAAGTTAACTATTGGAATAATGTGGTGGTTTGTTATGTACTGGGTGCACACCTTCACTGTAATTAATGGATACATCCAAAGAATTTGGGCAAAGTATGGGTTTAACAAAGTGGCGATGCTTAAAAATGGAGTCATGATAGTAAGGTTTAATTGAGTTTAGGGAAAAGAGGAAGCGCTAAAAGGAGGAATTTACCATTTTGACAATAAGTCATTTATTGTCAAGGCATGGTCAAAGGATATGGAATTCACAAAGGAGAAACTGAATTCTGTTCCGATTTGGATAAAACTTTCAGAATTGGACTTCAAGTATTGGAGTCCAATAGGATTAAGTAAGATCAGGAGTTTGATAGGAAAACCATCACTGGCTGATCAGAATACTGAAAAAAAGCAGGGTCTTAATTTTGCTAGAATCCTGATTGAGGTAGAGTTGGGGGTTAATCTTCCAAAAAAGTTGTATTTCAAGAATGTGAAAGTACAGGTGATAGAACAACAAGTCGTGTATGATTGGAAACCCACCCACTGTAAGTTTTGTGACAAGTATGGGCACACTAGTGATGAATGTCGAAGGAAGAATCCTTCAAAGAAGAAGGGAATTATGAAAGAATAAGAGAAGCATGGACAACCACAAACAATAGTTGGCTAGAGTAGTGAAAGACAAGAGTTTAAACACTTTGAATTAAGAACTGCTGCGAAGACAAATGTGCAATGTGAGCAACATCAGTTTGAACACGGGGAATCATCTTCGATGGGTTGGATAACACCATTCAAAATCGGAAGGAGCCAAGGTCCGCATCAAGTACAAATTGCTAGTGATAATTCATTCCAAATATTTAACAAATCTAATGAGGTAAACAACTCAACTCTAAGGTCTGGGCAAATAGTGGGTGGTAGAACCATTTTTCCAGAAGGGAATGGTTAGTATGATATGCTGGAATGTGAGAGGGTTTAATGCCCTGAATAAGCAAAAGAAAGTGGTATTCCTCTACAATAAGGAAAATATGGGATTGGTAGGGTTAGTTGAAACGAAAGTAAATAGTAAAAATATGGAGAATGTGGTGAATAAAATGTTTGGAGGTTGCCAGTTCCTAACCAACCTAGAATCACACTACAATGACAGAATTTTATTAGTATGGAGACCAGATTACTATAAAGTGGAGCTAATGAGAAGCTCAACCCAAATGCTGACTTGCAAGGTCTGCTATATACCACTGCAATTAACGTTTATGGTGTCAATTGTTTATGCATACAACAGTAGGGAGGATAACAGAAAAATGTGAAAGGAAATTGAAAACCAAAGTTCAAATTGTCCAAAGCCATGGCTATTATTGGGGTGATTTTAATTAAGTGCTACACGCTGAAGATAGAATTGGAGAAAACCCCGTCTCTTGGTCGAAAGTAGCAGAATTTCAAGATTGTATTGATGTAAGTGGCTTGATAGAATTACCTCATGAAGGGAAAAAATACACATGGAATGATAGAGGGATAGGGAATAAAATTCAATCTAAGATAGACAGGATGTTCATCAATTCGATATGGTTAAATAATATGCCGTAATGTGGATTATCGTATCTACCCGAAGGTATAAGTGACCACTGCCCTTCAAAGGTGTACTTACAAAATCAAGTTACCAGAACAAGAAGAGCATTCTAGTATTGTAATGTTTGGGCACATATCCCAATTCAATGACAGAATCCAAACAGTATGGGACACACATGTGGAGGGATGTAAAATGTGGAAAGTGGTGAAAATATTAAAATTATTGAAACCAGGTCTGAAGAAACTAAATACACAATATTTCAGAAACATTGTTACTGATGCAAGTGAAGATAGGGAGGCCTTGTTAGAAGTGCAACAGAAGCTTTAAAATGATCCTCAAAACAAGTCTTTACAGGAAGAAGATAAAGTTTAATATGACAAGTACAGGTAAACTTCCTATATGGATGAAAGCTTTCTCTAACAACGAAATAAGGCAACATGGTTGAAGCTAGGATATGACTGCACGAGATATTTTTTCACTGTGATAAAACATCGGAGACTCCAACAGAAAATAACACGAATTAGAGATGACCAAGATGAATGGCAGTATGATCAGGAGGCGATTGCAACTATATTTGTGAGTTTTTATGAGCTATTCGGGAAAGAAGATTCTACGAAGGAGGCAGATTGCTCAGCTTTCTTTAGCAATGGTCATATCCTTTCTATAGAGTAACAACTAGAAGTGCAACAGGGATTTAAGCAAAGGGATTTCAAGGAAACAATGTTCAAGATAGACTGCAACAAAAGCACAGGTCCTATGGATACGAGAGTGGATTTTTTACATCATCTTGAAAGATTGTGGCAAAAGATATTACAGAGGCCATCCTAGAATTCTTCGAGAATGGCAAGTTTTTGAGACAAATTAATGCTACAAATATTACCTTAATTCCTAAAGTTGTTGTTCCGAAATTTGCCTGCCAATACGGACTTATTTCCTGTTGTAATATATTGTATAAGTGCATTACAAAAATGATCTGCACTATACTTAAAGAGCTAGTATAACATATAGTGACTGATAACCAGTCTGCATTTGTGCAGGGGAGATCGATGTTGCATAATGTCTTAATATGTCATGACCTATTAAGACATTATAAAAGGAAGACATCTCCTAGATGTTTGATAAAAATTGATTTGAGAAAGGTATACGATATGGTGAACTGAGAACATGAAAGAACATGAAACCATTATGTTTCAATATAGGTACGACAAACGGTTAGGGGCAATGAAGTAGGTGAAGTGGTTGGATTTAAGTAGATTTACAGAACTTGTCATGACATGTATCACATCCGCTATGCTTACGGTTAAGGTAAATAGAGAAGGAAATGGTTTTTTTGCTGGTAAACGAAGATTAAGATAGGGGGATCCTATGTCGCCTTTGTTGTTTGTGCTTGTAATGGAATACTTGTCCTGAACTTTGAAGTGTATGAGTGAGTTGCCTGATTTTCATTTTCACCCAATGTATAAGAAACTCAAGTTGACGCATTTAATATTCGCAAACGATTTGATGATCTTTTGCAAAGGGGATGTTCAATCAGTAAGCAGAATAATGGAGGCTTTGCAACATTTCAGTAGTGTTACTGGTTTAGTTGCAAATATGGAGAAGTCAAACATATTTATGGCAGGGGTAAATGATATTACCAAAAAACAATTGTTGCTAAGAACATGATTTTCGCAGGGTTCTTTTCCTATTAGATATCTCGAGCTGCCGTTATCTTCTAATAAATGGAGTAAAATGGAGTGTCATCAACTGATACAAAAAAACACGAGTAGAATAACAAAGGTCTACTCAAAACAGTTATCCTATGTAGGAATACTACAGGTGACAATATCAGTATTGTTTGTTATTCACAACTTTTGGGGTTCTGTGTTTATTCTACCACATGGTGTATTAAAAGAAGTTGACAAAAAATGCAGAAAATACCTTTGGAGCGGTAAGGATGATAAGAGGAGGACATTATTAGTATCTTGGAACAAAGTGTGTCTGCCTAAGAAGTTCGGTGGACTAAATATTAAGGGGAGCAAGTTGTGGAATGTGGTGGAAAAACATTTATGGCAGTTAATAGTCAATAAGGATGTATTGTAGGTCAAATAGTACATGGGGTGTATATGAAGGATAACCATGATATCTGGGCGCATACACCACCGCAAGATAGTAGTTGGTACTGGAGGAAGTTGAATGCACTGAAGTCTGATATGGCGGAGTGGTACTCTCAAGGAGCTTATGTCCTAGCATAAAATGGGAAGTACTCAACAGGAGCCAGTTATGCAGTATTGATAGGCGTAAAGAGAAAGATGAGGATTTCAGACTTGATATGGAGCAAGATCTCTCAACCAAGGCACATATTTATAATATGGTTAGCTGTACATGGTAGATTGTTGGCAAAAGATAGACTACAAAGGATGAATATACAAGTAGATAATATAACATGCAACTTGTGTGATGACCAGTCTACAGAGACACAACATCACCTTTTTTTCTGAATGTAAATGGACGAAAGGACTCATTACAGCAATGGCTCAATGGACTGGAGTGCAATTTCCATCAAGGAATGTCAAACATGTGTTGAATCGAATCAGAAGGAGGCACTGGAAGCAAATTAACAAGGAAACAATTGCAGCACTGTGGGGTTCCATACTATATCATGTGTGGAAGGAAAGGAATTGGAACTGCACAGGGGAACTAGTGTCATTATGAAAACTACAATCACACAAATAAAGATAAGTTTCAGTGTTAGATTAGAGTTAGAAACACTAGGAAAGGCAAAAAATGTGGTTTGTTATTTCAGCATTTTACTATGTAATTAGAGATATGTTGGAGGTTTAACTCAAAACAGTCCTTCTTCAAAATAGTTGTAAAGTTAATTGTTCTTTAGGTGTATTGATTTGGTTTTTAATGGTAATATGAGAAAAAAAAATATGATTGTCATGATAATAATAAGAGAGTACAAAGTATGATCACTTGAAGTACAGCTAGGGCCTACAGGTAGTAAAATAGTTATTGTTTGATCATTTTAATAATAGGTTAAGTAAAAATTAATAGAGAAATTTTTGCAAATAGTCATTATAGTAAATTTAATTATGCTTCATAATTATAGGTTGGATATTTATAGATTGTAGCTATAATTTAAGTTGTCTCTTTTGTATTATTCGTGGATAAATTTGTATAATTCACGGGTACGTTTTAAATAATTGAGATAATTTTGTATAAATTCAAAATTACAAATTTATACAAATACAAATATTTAAACTTTAAAAAGTTATACAAATTATATTATAAAAATTTATACAAATTTTATTATTTAAATTTGAAATTATACAAACTTGAAACCCTATCCCCATATAATTATTATTGAATGTTGGTCTCGAGTCACTACAACAAAAATGATCATTATCGGCAATTAATTCTCAATTGTGCTAAACTTGTATTTTTAGCGGCAAGTGACACTCTTTGTATCTGTCCCTTAAACTTTTAACGACATTGGTTCTAATGAAACTTAACTAATGCCGGTAAAGACTTTAACACTCTTTATTAGGCCTCATTTATTTGCACTTAATGGAGGTCTGAATCTTAATCATTCAAATTCAGCCTATTAAGTACATTTGGTTTTTAGGTCTGAATCTCAATCAGCCCATTAAGTTCATTTGTTTTATTTTTAAAAAGCCTCTTAATGGGTCTGAAGAGGTCTGAATGAATCAGATCTGTAGGAGACTCTTAACAACATTCAGATTTGTTTAATAAGTTATCAAATAATAAACATCGCTTCTCTACTTTAAGCGTGCTTTTTATCGCATAACTAAAAACTTTCTTTTTCTCTTTTCTCAATCAAACGTCATTTCCCCCCTCTTGAACTGATAAATTTTCATAAATCCTTTCAAGTTTTTTTTTATATTAATGATTTTCTTGAATTGACTGTGTCAAAAACATTGTTGGTATATTAGCTAGCGTTTATCAAGGTTTTTAAATGAATTTTTTTTTCAAAATCATGATTATTAAAACTTTTAAAACTTTTTTATCATCAAAAGCGATATATTTTGTTGAAATGAAATTTTTATGATATTTTATTAGGTTAATGTTAATTTCATATGCACATTCAGATATTGAAAACAAACAATATTAATTATTTAGTGTTCACACATCTTAATATTCAGATGTGTATTCAGATCAAAGCACCTGAATCTTAATATTCAGATGTGTATTCAGATTCAGACCTCTTAATCTGACTGAAAACAAATAAGGCCTTCCGCTATTTTTGTTGTAGTGAGTGGTAATTAATTAAAATTATAGTATATTATTAGCCTTATCTATTTTCCCAAAAAGTTTATAAATAACCACAAGTATTAGAATGTAAAAAATAATGCACAATAGAGTATATTAGTAACACTTATATATTAGTAATATTTGTATTAGTTATGCTTGCATTAGCTATATATAACTTTTTATTTATGCATTGTTTGGTTTGATATATCCAAAATAGTACGCATTGTATAATTATATTTATTTACAAAATAGTCTCCACAATTATGACGGAAAAGACGTAAAATGTTTTTTAGGGTCAATTGGGTCTTTAACCATATTAATGCACATAAAAAATTAAGAAATTTACGCGACTCCTTAAAAAGGGCATGTAATTACAGTGGGCGCGAAATGGCTTGAGCATATGTGATGATTCCCCAACTCAATGCGGAGGAGCTCGTAAAGTTTGTTGAGAAAGTTTTTTTGTGTGCTTTGAGCGCAAGATCCATGAGTTAACACATACGAAAAATTAAGGAATTTCCGAAATTCCTAAAAATAGGGCCTGTGGGTGTGGAAATGAGCAAGAAAATAATAGCATGAGCATACGTGATAGTTCCCAACTCATGAATTTGGAGGTCCTCATAAAAAAATTTCAGAAATTTTTTTTGCGTGCTCATGGCTAAAGATCTATGGGATAATACAGATAGAAAATTGTGCAATTTAAGCGATTTCGAAAATGGGCCTGAAGATGCGGATATGAGCGAGAAAAAAATGGTGTGATCATGCGCGATGGTTCCCAACTCAATACAGAGGTCATCCTACAATTTTCTTAGAAAAATTTTTGAGTGCTCCAAGCGCCGATCTATGAGCTAATACACATAAAAAATTGAAGAATTTACGCGATTCACAAAAATGACATATGGATGCGAAAATGTGCGCGAAAAAAATGGTGTGAGGATACATGATGGTTCTGCAACTCAATACGGTGGTCCTCATAAAGTTCTTTGAGAAACATCTTTTGGGTGCTCCAAAAGTCAGACCCATAGGCCAATACACACAAAAATTGAAGTATTTGCGTGATTTCAGAAAAGGCATGTATATGCAAAAATGGGAGAAGAAAATGGTGTGAATATATATACGTGATGGTTCCCAACTCAATACGGAGATCCATATAAAGTTTTTTGAGAAAATAATTTTTGGTGCTCCGGATATATCGTTTGTATGGTTGCTACGGAGCATCTGATTTGTATAGATCGACATATCGTTTGTATTAAAGCGCAATGATTGTATATGTATATCGATTAGATAATTGTATATATGTAACTATAATAGAGGAGGAGGAGGGACTAGGGAAGAGGAGGAGGAGGAAGTTGTCTCAATGTATTTGATAAATAGTTTTTGTGATAAGAGGCGGACCCACCCTTTTAGGTAGGGTGCACGTGCACCCGTTAATTTCGGTAAATAAAATCATGAGTTTGTGAGTGTGTGTGTGTATATATATATACATTGAAAATTTGAGAGAAATTAAAATATAATTAACGCACTCATCATAAAAAGCACAAGTATATATGTTATTGTGCTGCTGGTACAAGCTAAAGTATGCACATGCGAGACTTGAGTTTGAATCTAGCTAGAATGTTAACTTCACTTTTTTTAATTTTAAGCTTATCTTAGAGGCTACAGCTTATATTTGAGTTAAGATAATATTGGTGCACCGACTTCAAATTCCGATTCGCCTTTTGCATGTGATTAATTATATAGTGCATTAGTTATTTTTAGCCAATACTACAACTAAAATAGATCGGAGGGAATATCATGATGTGAATAAAGGATCTAACCAGAGTCAAATTTAAATATATCGATGAAATTTCTCAAATTCCAACGTTGTATCATCCTTTTCTTAAGAATTACCAACTCTTAATTAGTGTAAAAATAATTGTACCATCGATGAATAAGAGTTTTGAAAAGTTTAAAGCAGAAAATATCATGTATTACGCTATATATATATGAAGATTGGGTTGTAACATAAGCAACCACCAATGTTCATTACAAGACTCGACAATATATAAGTACTCCAAATTACAAAAGAAAAGAGACAACATATATATATATATATAATGATGGATCAAACTCGATAGATAAATCCATCTTATTCTTCATCTCCACAAGCTAGATTTAGCTTTCATCAACCTTACTGGACCCTGCAATGCAATATTAAATCAACATTAAATATATAGTATGCACGTACACACATATATATATTGTTTTGTAACATATAAGTTTAATCAATAGTCAGACATATATAAATTACAAATAAAAGAGATATTATACTGTCAATTGAATAAGTATAATCACCGTACGTTGAGCAATCAGTGGAAGGGCTGATCTTGTAAGGAATGTTGACTCCACAAACTCCAGGGAGCCCAGCGGCTTTGCCCGTATCGATGCCCTTAATAGAATTAGCTGCCGATTTAAGGCAAGTGCACGCTGTCTTCCGGTCTTCTGGGGTCTTGGCTGCGCCCAATAGACCCTTAACACCACCACAACACCCTCCTAGAGGGCCTTTTCCCTGAAGATAAGGGAGACAAGGAGCCAAGCCAGACGTAACCTCGCCGCAGCTCAGTGACTCTGCATGGGGTGCAACCACCACCATGCAAAAAAGCACAAAGCATGCAATTTTTCCAAACATTTCCATTCTTATAAAAAAGTTGAGTAAAGATTATAGATATAGTAGTACAATCGTATTTGTTTTGTGTGTTAGGTGTAAAAGCTAGTGAGTATTTATAGAGAGGAAATTTGTGGAATTAAAAATGATAGAATTAGTTGGGAGTTGAGAGTTAAATGAAATGAGGGTACATAATAATAATTAGGGGGCTGCCTATAAAGTCAAATTTCGTTTGTTACGTGACTAATTTTTATTGAACCACGCTATACACGATTTCAGGCCCAATCCACAAATTGTCCCAATACTACTTTTCCTGTTACGACGGCGAAGTCAGAAATTTTTTAATTATATCATAATTTTTTTCTTAAAATAATGTGTGTTGGATGGTTCTACTCATGCTTTGAATCATTTTATTTTTTATCCTTTATGGTATAAAGTAGATGTTTTTTTTTTAAAAAAAAAAAAAGATACAAGGAGAAGAGTGATTATTAAATAAAGAAGAGTAATAAATAAGGAGAAGGGTGGGATGTAAAAAAGTCATAATACATGAAATTGATTAAACAATCTCTCGAGTACAAACTAAGGAGACAGAGTACCTTACTGTTAGATGTGGAAATATTATGGTACATGAGTTAATTTTGAAGCAAATGAGCCATTAATTTCTTTTAAAAATTGGATTTAAGGTGTAATGTTTATTTATTTAAATAAATCAATTTGCTTTCATGACTTTTTATTTTTAAAAATGAGTTTAAGGTGTAAAATTTATTTAATTAAATAAATAAATTTGGTTTCATGACCTTCTTTTAAAAAAACAAAAATGAGTTTAAGGTGTAAAGTTTATTACTTAATTATAAATGATTAAATATTTTTTGTATGTTCAATACAAATGCTTGTTTCCGGTCAAAAAGATCATGAAAAAAGTATACAAAATAATTAAACCTATAGCAAAATTATACTCATGTGTTATAGTTATAAGTTGCATAATTTGCTCTCCATAGTGAATATGCTATGGCTATTTCGCTACACATATATACAAAAGAATTTAAGATATATATATATATATATATATATATATATATTTGCATAAATTATTGTCAGTCTCTCGTGGCTGCCTTTCAATTCAATTTTATGTGTTTGTATATCTGTATATAATTTGAATTTGTATACAATTTAATCGAAATAAAATGTTGGTATATCAAATATTGCTCTCTGTTATACATTGTATTTTATATAATTTATACTTCTATAAAGCGAGAAAGAGAAAGACAAAAGAGACCTAAGCATGAGAATATTTGGATTGTATAATTATAAGTGTATAGAACAAAAATATTTGTATTTGCATGTGTATATACAATTTTCTTCCGCTTTGTACAAACAGAAACACAATTTATACATTTTTATTTGTATAAAGCGAGAGAGGCGGGGGAGAGACTGGCGAACAAGAGAGGAAGAGTGTCGAGCGAGAATTTCAGGGAGAGAGGCGAGAACTGTGGTTATAACATCTAATTTAAATCAATAGTTTGTCATTATATACAATTTTCTCAATTAAAAAAAATAAATCTTTTTTATTAAATTAATTTAATTTACTTTTCAATTTGGATCGGTTTATAACTAAACCTATCAAATCTTATACAACAATTCGTCAAACCTCATGTCCCTGATTACCCCTTCTTCCTTGTGGAGAGGTTTAACAACCATCAAAGGATATAGGGCCACCCTATAATAAAACAAACTTTAAACGGTAATAGATATATAATACAATTGTTAATTTTATCATTAACATAATAGAATTAGTTAATTATCATTCGGTGTACTGTAGTTATAGGCTTGAAAATATTTACAAAGAGTGTTAATTATCTTTAAAATAAAATGTTTTGTCACAATTAAGCTATTATTATTAATTAATTGTCGCTAAAGATTATTTTTGGTGTTGTTCCTTTCTTATCAAATGTAAAGATATTGTTCATCTTGTATTCCAAACATACTTAGAACAAAACTTTGAACATCTTTGTAAGACAACAAAGTTTAAGAATATTTTCACAACTAGAAAATTAAAACTAGTAGCGAAACTAGAATCAGAAACAGATTTAAAAAAAAATATACGAAATATTTTTCTTAAAGAAGAATTGTTGTTAATATGTGTCTAAAGAATCTTACTCATTCCAACAAACTTTGCAAAAACACGAAGTTACCAAGTTTAATGAACCAGTGAAGAACAAAAGAATAGAAGAACTGAAATTAATTCACAAATCTAAAATTTGTAAAACACGTACCAGAATCTGAAAATTTTTAATAGGAAAAAGATCAAGTCCACTGAACTCACAGTGTTCCCCTAAAGAAATTATTCCCCTCTAGTATCTGAGGTTTGATTTGGAATATGACCTTCCAGGGTAAAATGATCTCGATCAGCAGAGTATAGATACCAAAAACTCAGGTGTCAGCGAACCTCTCAACGACAGTAAAGTACACTTAGAATACTAGATTTAGTAGTTGAAGAAGAAGTCCATGAATTCTATATTAATATGAGAGGAAATCCCTCAATTTATAGAAAACAAAGGGTAGTGCAAAAAGGTTCTTATTGTGCCTTACCGAAAAGGTCACAAACCTTTGGAAAAGTCACAATCTTTCAGAAAGGTCGTCACCTTTCATAAAAGTCATAACTTTCCATAAAAATCACAAGTTTTCATAAAAGTCGCAACTTTTCATAAAAGTCGCAAACTTTCATAAAAATCACAATTTTTCATAAAAGTCGCAATTCTTCATTTTCTATTCACACCTTTTTAAAATCCAACAAAAGATCTTCGATATGAATTAATTTCTCTTAATAAGACTCTACGTGATTTGAATATGAAATTATTTAAGTTTAATATAAATAATAATCAAATTTTAATACAAATATAAAAAGAAAATAGAAAGAAGTTTGACGAATATGAGGTGGACACAAATTGCCAATCTAATAGTCGACTGAGACTGAAGAAATTAATTGCGACAACAACCAATGAATACGCCTTTCTCTATTCATTTTAATTATTCATAATATTAAAAAAAATATTTTTTAATTTATCCACTTAATTAGCTTATCAAGATAAATTATATATTTTATTTTATTATTATTAGCTATGTATTCTATTTTATTTTTCAAATTCATTGAGACTATATATATATATATATATATATATTATTTGTTATTTCTTAATGGAATTGTAAAGCTTCTTATAAACAAGTAAAAATAACAAAGCTTATTTATTAGTTTTTTTTTTTTAAAAAATACATAGGTTCAAAATTATTACCCCTAAGAAATTAAAAAGGTATTAATTATTTTCTCGCAAGTAATTTCTTTCTAGTTTCATGATGTACAAAGCATTTAATAATCTTTCATAATTGATATTTTCTAATAATTTCTTTTCAATTAATAATATAACCAATCTATGCAGATTAATCATTTTTGAACATAATATTTCAAATATATATATATATCAAACTTCTTCTAATAATTTTTTCAAGCTCAATTTTTCTATAGTACGCTATTGTTTTTTGTAATAAAAAATAAAATCTATTATTGCTAAAAAGCAAATGCCCTTCCTTCAAATTTTGAGGTCTTAAAGGCACTTATCTTTTGTTAATTAACCTTGTAGAATTTGTACTAGAGTATTGTGGTCCCGTTTGACTTCAAATATATTATGAGAAAATTTGCAAGAAATTAAAAAATAGTGTTTGATCATATAATTTATTATTATTTAGCAAATATATCTATCAAATATTTTAATTTTTAAATTTTAGGAAAAAAATAATATTTGAGTAAAGTTCTAATATTTAGAAATTCAAATAAATCACGTCAAACTTTTATATTTTATAAATAGCATTCGACATTTATTAATTCCAACTAATATTTATCTACCAAGTTACTCTATTAATAACTAATAATTACTCATCTGTGCTATCTATATAGAACGAGACCCAAAAATAACAAATTATTGTTAATGAATTATCATTAATAACAATTAATTGATGTAATGTGTAACAACTTCAATTTCACAATAGAAACATTCAAATATTATAATCGTTAAAGTCAAAGTTACAACGGAAAATGAAACTAACAAGAAAATCGTAAAACGATAATGAACTAGTAAAACAAAGAAACCATTGAAGAAGATTACTAGAAGGGAGATGAGAAACACAGACTCAAAAAAAGGGATGAGAGGACTAGACACTTTTCTACAATAATTTACGTAATCCCTAAATCACGTATCACTTATATTGAAAGTTCGAACCGTTTCACACCCACTACTCAATCCGAATCCCAAATTAACGTGGTCCTATATTTTCAGCCCAATAACAACTTATATGACATTAATATCTATATTTGGTTAAACTTGATTCATAACATATTGCTCCTACCCATATTTTTATTTTGTTGTGAATTGATATTAATTACTTTATAAGCTATTTTTTAAAAAAGGAATATGTTTATTATAAAATGACATTACAAACTTAAAATAATTTGTCAAAAAAATTTAAAAATTTGAGGCACACTAGTTGTGTACCGTGTTGTGATAGATGGGTTGTGTAGAGAGAGGAGATTTACGAAAGCACAAAATTGTTTGATAACATATTTTTCAATTTGCTTTTATAAACCTCTTTTTTTAGCAGTATTTTTATTTTTAGTTTTCAGGTAACATGTTTAAGGCCATAATAAGATTAAATGTCATTTTGATATATTTGACATAATTTCTATTTAGGGTCACTAGATTGATTTTTTTTTTTAATTTTGTGTCAAGTTAAATTAGATTGTTATTTTTTGAAACGGGAGAAAATGGTCAAATGTCCCTTTAACGTATAACCAGATTTTCAACTATACACTTAAACTTTATGTGAGTCCTATCACCCCCTGAACTGTTTAAAAATGAAACAATTATACCGTTAAAAAGCCATAACCAAATCTATGGTGGCATATGAGTTTCACGCATTTGATACATCATCAAATTATTATTTTTTTCAATTTTTATATTTTTTTTTTATCCTTTTCTTCTATATTCTTACTCATCTCTTGAAATACTCAAAATATTTTCACCATTTTCACAATTACTAAAACAACACAAGTCCATTAAAATTGGGTCTTTAAGGAAGAAAGGTGAATAATGATTTCAGAGCTCGTTCAAAGATATTCGAATTTTGCTCATTTGAAACCTAAAAATTAAATTAGGAAAATTTGAAGGGGGAAGAGAAGACGAATACGTTGGAATATTGTCATTAATGGTGGTCACCGAAGATAAGAAATCCTCTCAAGAAAGATGAGGAAGAGGAGCCTACCATGTCTTCCACATCGTCATCTATAGCGACGACAATTTCAAAAAAGAAGAAACTGATTATACGACAATTGATGGATTAACTAGATTAATAGCTAGAATTTTTGAGATATAGTTAGTTAATTAAGATTCGATATTGATAATTAAAGGATATATTAGGGAAAAATATTTTTTTCCAATTGGCCCAATTAGATTCAAAGTAAAACCATATTAATTTTTCTCAAATCAAATTCAAAGCATCTTGGGGTGATATAAATATATGTCAATTTATCTCAATTGATTTAGATTGATTGATTTTGCAAGAGCTTTATAAGTGTCTGAAAATTTGTTTGGAGTCAACAATAGTGAAGATGGTGGTGGCTGTAAGACTTAGAGGTGATTGAGAGATTTGTTTATATTGATGGAGAAGAAAGAAATCAAATAAGAAAAATAAATAATAAAAAATGCATATATTTGTTGAAAAAAGATATTACATCTGTTTCACAAAAAATGATATGGTTTGACTTGGCATGATGTTTAAGTAAATAAAGAAGACTTTTGAATCTTGTGGTCCTAAATTAAAGTTATTTCAAATATACAAAATTGTCTTTTAATTTTGTGGTCTTAAATGTACAACATGAAAAGCTAAAGTTAAAATGTTAGAGGTCATTCTTTTGGAAACATACTAAAATGGAAAGAATGTCATTATTTTTTAAATAGAAGAAATATCAAATAAAGTTTAAATAATAGATTTTGGTGCTCACTCTCCTAGAGAGAGTCAAATACACTCTCTATGTCAGTTAAGCATTTAGGGAGGTAATTATTTCAATTTTGAATAGTACAAGGAATGATAAGACTCCCGTAAAATTTAACTGTATAGCGTTAAGAGGCATTTGACCATTTTCTCTTTGAAACGGAGAATATATATCATTACGGATCTAAATCTCCAAAAAATGAAGAGTGAGTAAACCCTGAATAATCTGCGACATTTAATACGTTGTTTACTTTAATTAATGGACTTATAATAATAAGTTGGAAAGGACCGAAAAAGTTAATATATATTGCATGGTGAATTTGTACCTTAATGAATTTATTTAAAGTATACTTTTTATAGGCATTTGTGATGGTGATGATGTTATAAATATATTTCTCAATAATTAGAATTGTACGTGTAAGAAGTGGTTAGAAAAAGGAGGTACCTAGATGAATGAGCACACAATAGCGTATACTATATTACTCGAATTTGATATATATGTGTAATGCATATTAAAAAAACCCTAGTAAAAGTAGACCAAAAATATTGAATAGACGAGAGAGTACATATACCAAATAAGATAGATGTGTATTATCAAAGATTAGATTAATACCACATAGCCAATCGTGAAATTTCGATACAAGACTCGACTACACACGATTTTAAAAGAAACACAGGAAAACAGAAAATAACAACTGATACAATATAACCAATCGTTAAATTTCGATACAGACGATTTTAAACAAAACACAGAAAAAACAGAAAGTGACAACTGATACAACATAGAAAGAAAGGATCCATAAGCAAGATCAATGCTATCTATCTTATTCTTAATTCTCCTCATGAAACCAAATTCTGATGATCAGCTTTACTGAACTCTGCATTAATAATGAACAAAACCAACATTAATAATAATAATGATGATAACAAAAACATAATGTACTAACTATAATAGTATTTTTTTTTATATATAATTACATATATAAATATTTTTAAACTAATATTTCTTAACAGTAAAATATAAATAAAAAATGCACTTATTTTTTGAGAAAACCAAACACACTTGTAGAGTTTACTTTGTCCTACCTATGTCATATTGTGACAATGTGCTAGCACATATCATTTTTTTGTTACTTTATTTTTCATACTACGAAGAGTTAGGTGTTGTTATAGGTAAAAAAGATGAAAAATTAACATACTTAGTGCAGTCAGTAGAGGGGCTGATCTTGTAAGGGATGTTGACACTACAAGTGTTAGGGAGATCAGCAGCTTTGCCCAAATCAAGTCCTGTAAAAGAAGAAGCAGCTGATTTTAGGCAATTGCATGCGGCCTGTCGGTCTACTGTAGTCTTGGCTTGACCCAAAAGACCCTTAACACCACCACAACAGTTTCCGAGAGGACCGCGATTCATTAGATAAGGGAGACAAGGAGCCAAGGTAGATGTAACTTGACCACAAGTTAAAGCCTCTGCATGGGGTGCAACCACTACCATGCATAAAAGCACAAAGCATGCAATCTTGTTAACCATTTCCATTCTTAATGATTTATGAAAATTAGAATAGTAGTTATGAGGTTTATGATGAAGTAGTGGATGAGAAGAAATGTGTTTTGGTTGAGTGTTTTTATAGAGGGAAATTTGGAGTAGATGGCCAATGGAGGAGTGAGAGAGGTAGTTGGTTGTTAGGTTGAAAATTTAAAGCATTTTTATGGTTGTACATTATTATGCTGGCTCTAAAGTCATGTGGTAGCTAGTTCTAACATCTTACGTGTAGGAGTTTTTTTTTTCTCGCCAAGTTCGTATAAGTAGATTCCTCGATCAATGTAGGATTTTTACTTACTTTAATACCCCCTTTTTTATGTAGATCCAATTGAGATGTGGATCGGAAATTCAAACAGGAATGAATATGACTCTAATATCATGTAAGCAAATTATTTTTAGATCTAATTTAATCTTAAATGCTAGCTTATGAGAGGAGTATCGTCCACATCCTTATAAGCAAATCATCAGTTTATTTCCTGATTAACGTGAGACTTTTACCTACTCTAACAGTTTGATCGAAGATTTTTTTTTAAAAAAAAATTATGAAGTTATAGAGTTAAAGATGAAATTGTATTGGATAATACTTTTACGAAAGAATAAAAATGATGTGAGTATAGCTTTAAAAATAAAAAAAAATAATTAAGATTTTAAATACAACTTCAAATTAAATAATTTACGACCCTAAATTTAAATTTGGGAAGTGACAAGTTTATTTTACTTCTGACGTTCTTAGCTGGATTACAACAACGTTTAATTAATCAAGGTCTTTATTAGTGTTTATACACTTAACCACCAAAGTCTTTAATGCTTTTTCTACTTACCAGCTTTATCTCTTAAAAATTGATTTAAAATGACTACTTCGTATTATATTTTATAAAGTTGAAAAGGTATTCCATTTTCTTTTTCAAATTTATCCTTAACACGTTCCTTATTAAATGTATACATTTAGAAATAATCATATCAATACACGATCAATAGTTATAACGTATACTTGTTTCTTAGTATTTCTTAACCCTTTAATCACCAAAGATGACGGTGGTTTTATAAATAGGCATTTCTTTAATATAGAATTTGAGTTTAAATCATATTAACTATAAAGTCATATTAGTAATTTTTTTATGGTACCAACACTACAATTATTTGCCGCTACAATATGCATTTTTAGCGGGAATTTAACACTCTTTATATATGTTTCTAAAGTCTTCAGAGACTTTAACACTCTTTGTTAATGTCAGCATTTATTGCCGTCAAAACTGTTTTTGTGGTAGTGCAATTTAGGATAAAAAGTCTTACATTGATTAATACATGAAAGATACTTTTCGTTTTTCGAGAGTCAAACAATTTAAGTTTGACTGGTAATTTACACACGGAATTTTCTTTTTATTGAAATGAAATGTATATACTTTTAAACTACGTAAAAATATCATAAGTCACAATTCAAAATATTTTTAAAATGTATAAAAAATTTACGGTCAAAGTAGATTTGTTTGAATCTCGATATTTAGAAAGTGTCATATAAACTGAGACGAGTGAAATATATATATTACGTTAGTGATGCGTTTTAAAATCATGTGACTTAAAACGGACATATCAAAATGACTTAGACCATTAAAAATGATACCTAAATCAACTCATATGTCGATCTTTATTGATATATATGGACCATAGCTCAACTACATATAAGCAAATCTCATGTGGTGGAGTAAACCACTGCGTAAATACAAGAGGAGATGCATGTGAAACCCCAACTTAAAATAAAAAATCTAACATTAACAAAATCAATTGATGAAAACATAAATTTTATAGATAAGCAAATCTTACATGTTAATGACATATTTTAAAATCGTGTAGACGTAGATTTAACTAGATTCAGGTAGGAAAAAAGAAACAGAACCTGACACTTTGACGTTTCTTATATGTTGCACGAAGTGTTGATTGCTAATTGGACCACGAATTCAGCTATATTATTACATGCTTTCTCTTGGTCCATGTAGTATAAATTTGTGTCAGTCCCAATATTAATTTGGTAGAAGTTGAGTAAAGATTTGAGCCACCCAAACTCATTAATTAGGCCAAACAAGAGGAAATTTCTTTGAGACATATAGTCTTACCTAGAGGCCTATAATTTGGTGTATGTATAATGTGGGGATATGTTTTACATGTATGAGTATTATAAAGTTTATATAAGTTTTATATAAATGATTTTCTTAAGATAATAAGATAATATTTATTGACCTTTCGAGATTGGATTATTTTTTTGACCTATAATTTTAGGTTGATTTTCTATGAGTTGTCTCATATATCAATTTTGACTATTTGTTTAAATAGTGTATTAATAATATGAGGTTGTGTATTGATTGGTGTGGTTCGAATTGAGAATTTATCAGTTTTACTTATTGATTATCGGTTTGTAATCATGTTTTAACCGTTATTGAACAGTTAAAATATTAATTTATCGATTATTGAATTATTAGTTAGTAATCGCTATCGATTTGATTATTGAATCAACAGTTCAAACAATTTCCATTGAGAATTACTAATGAACTAATCACTCATTAACAATACGCAGTAATTAGTAGTCACTATGAACTTTCCCCCGTTAGTCTATCTACATAAGATACTTAATGAAACTCCATATTAATTCAAATAGAGATGTCAATATTGCCCAAACTAGCAAATTCAAAAGGATTTCTCATAACAATCAAGCCAATTTTTGTTGCCAATCTACAATTTTGATATAAACTATAAAGAGAACACTACTAACAAAAATCATTAATGATCATGAGACTTACTAATCAAAGCTTTTTCATTTGCAAATCGTAGCATTGCGATATACAGACATATCTCACTGACTCACTCACTGTAACGAGAAGATAAAAATAAACACTTAAAGTAAGGGAACCAACCATCTGAACCTCAATTTTAGACACTTAGAAAATGCTATTCAGTATAACTTTTTGGCGTGGGAGCAGTGACAGTGAATTAATGAGTGATGTCGCAACTCTAAAAATTCCTAAGGCCTTAAGTGATATAAATGTAAGTTACTAAACTTGTTATTAGGTTATCACGACACTCAATTAGAAATATGGCTAAACCGAAATTCAAATCGGTAAGACGATGAAAAGTTTATAATAAATTGAGATTCGAACCGTTAAATTATTAATCTGAATCTTTGACCCAATAATAAAATATCAATTTCGATTTGATTTGATCAGCTCTATGGTGATATTTCAAATAAAAATCATGAAGTTAAATTAAAAATTGTTGTTTTTTTAATAGTTGCCACCTAATGCATGGAAGAACTTGATTAAAAAAGATCGAACACAGAGAATTTTATCACTTTCTTGCTCAAAAAATAAAATAAAATAAAATAAATCATGTACTGTCTATAGAACTTGCTTCAAATCTACACAAACTCTAAAATCTTAACTTTCCTTGTTAAAACTGGCACTGTTAAACTTTATTGTATTCTTGAAAACTTTTACAACTCAATCAACAAACGTTTACCACAAGACTTGTTGCATAGTAATTACTTTTTATTGAAACATGCATTTTACTAAAAAAAATTATAAATTTTTGTAAGAAAAAAGTTATTTGAATCAATTTTTCAAATTAAAAAAGAAAAACTCAGCTTTGAATTGAAATGAAAATTTAACGACAATATATAAAATCTAAGTACGTGGATTTTTTACTTTTGATGCCATATTTGCGTCGAATTCTTCAAAAATATACTATTTTTAGAGAATCTAATCAACAACAACTGATATTTTCAAAAATCTGAGCAACATAAATATGTACTAACAATTTTATTTCTAAATGTAAAAAATAATTTGTATGCCCAATTTGTTGGAAATAAATTCGTAACAGAAATAATATTTGCGGTGATAAAGGCAATAAATGCGGAACACAACAATACGGTTAATCAACGAGAATAAAAGAGAAATAATGACACCATGATTTTACGTGGAAACCCTCCTAAATAAGGGAAAAACCACGACCCGAGAGGAGCAACGAATATCACTATAGTAAGGATTTTACACTTGTATGTCTGAGTAAAACTCCAAAGACCACTACACATTCAAAAGAAATAACATTCTTTTGATTTTTCCACCTCACTACAATATCGCTCACACTCTCTATTTTTCCTCACAGATTATTATCCTCTGTGATGCCTCACTCTTCTTTCTCTCCTTTGTAATTCTTTTTAGTGCATTTTTGAAATGAGCAAGGGCTCTGTATTTATAGGAAAATCTACTCCTAATGATGTCACCAGTGACATCACAAAAAACACAAGATTTCAACCTTTTCACCTATGTAGAAATCTTGCTAAGATTTTAGTTGAAAAAAGAAATGATGAGCTTTGAATTTTGTTGCAACATTTGTTGACTTTAACAATAAGCAACAAACGAAATTCAACCATTTCTGCTATGTTTATCTACAATGGGTATGGACTCCACAAATCTCCCCCTCCATACCCATTCACCTGAAGGAGGTAGCTCTAGGTTTCTAGCTTGAGTGCATGCCGACAAGTTCTTTGCATAGCTCAAACTTGTCCTTTGATACCACCTTGGTTAGCATAGCTGAAGGGTTTTCACTAGTATGGATCTTCATGACCTGCATAGATCCGTCCTCTATCTTTTCACGAATCCAGTGATATCTCACGTCAATATGCTTCGTCCTTGAATGGTATATTGTGTTCTTGCTCAAGTCTATTGCACTCTGACTGTCACAATAGACGACATACTCCTCCTGATGCAATCCAAGTTCTTGAAGAAATCGTTTAAGCCATACCATCTCTTTGCCAGCTTCAGTAGCTGCAATATATTCTGCCTCAGTTGTAGATAGTGCGACACACTTCTGCAACTTTGACTGCCATGATATAGCTCCCCCTGAAAATGTAAACAAATATCCAGTAGTGGATTTTCTATTATCGAGGTCACCTGTCATATCAGCATCAGTATAGCCCTTCAAGATTGGATCAGATCCTTTAAAACACAAGCAATCTCTTGTGGTACCTCTTAGATACCTGAGTATCCACTTAACTGCCTCCCAGTGTTCTTTTCCAGGATTTTCAAGGAATCTTCTAACAACACCAACTGCATGAGCAATATCAGGTCTCGTACACACCATCGCATACATCAAACTCCCCACTGCTGAAGAATAAGGAACTTTAGTTATTCCCTCTTTCTCCTCTTTTGTTGTAGGACACATATGTTTGCTCAACTTCAGATGACTCGCAAGAGGCGTGCTAACAGGTTTAGCACTCTTCATGTTGAAGCGTTCTAGTACACGTTCAATGTGCTTCTCTTGAGATAGCCACAACTTTCTTTTTGTTCATTCTCGAACAATCTTCATCCCTAGAATATGTTGTGTTGGGCCCAAGTCTTTCATGTCAAATGACTTGGACAAATCTTTCTTCAACTTTGCAATCAGCTCTTTGTCTTGTCCTACAATTAACATGTCATCCACATATAACAACAAAATAATAAAATTGTTTTCAGAAAATCTTTTGAAGTATACACATGGATCAGAATAGGTCTTTGTGTACGTTTGGCTTTTCATGAAAGAGTCAAACTTTTTGTATCATTGCCTTGGGGCCTGTTTCAACCCATAAAGACTCTTATTCAATTTGAACACCATGTGTTACTTTCCAGATACTTCAAATCCCTCTGGTTGCTCCATATAAATCTCTTATTCCAAATCTCCGTGAAAAAATGCAGTTTTCACGTCCAATTGCTCCACTTGAAGATCTAGAGTAGCTGCTATTCTCAAAATAGTTCGAATAGAAGTCATTTTGACAACATGTGAAAAAATTTCATCAAAATCAATACCTTTTGTTTGTTCAAAGCCTTTTACAACCAATCGAGCTTTGTACCTCACCAACTTGCCATTTCCATCTTTCTTGAGTTTAAAGACCCATTTGCACTTAAGTGGTCTTTTTCCTTTTGGAAGTTCAACTAGCTGGTGTGTGCCATTTTTCTGTAGAGATCCCATCTCTTCGTGCATGGCTTTCATCCATTGGCTCTTTTATGGATGAGACAACACCTCCTTAAGACTTTCTGGCTCACCTTCATCATTGATAAGGACATACTCTGAGGAAGGATATTTGGTTGATTCTACCCTTTGTCTTTCTAATCTCCTCAGAGGTTGAGATTGTTCTTCTTCTTCTGGGTACTCCATTTGCTCGGTATTATCACCAAGTTGCTCCCCCTGCTCAACAATCTCATCAGGTTTCTCTTCATGCTCAGCAACTTCGTCAATCGTACTTTCTGCACTTATGGGATGGTGAGAAGAAGAAGGAATGGTAACAAGATTAGGGACTATAGCATTCTTTTTCTTGGCCTTCTCGGATAGATCATCAGCAGTTCCAACTTCACTTTCTCAAAAGAATACATCTCTACTTCTGATGACCTTCTTCTTTACAAGATCCCATAGTCTGTACCTGAATTCTTCATCTCCATATCCGATGAATATGCAGGGAACTGATTTATCATCTAGCTTGGTTCTTTGCTCCTTGGGTACATGTGCAAAAGCATTGAAATCGAACACCTTTAGGTGCGAGTAAGACACCTCTTTGTTGGTCCAAACTCTCTCCGGAATGTCAAACTCCAACGGAACTGATGGATTACGATTGATAAGATAACACGCTGTCCGAACTGCTTTACCCCAGAATGTCTTGGGTTTGTTTAGCCATTCTGAGCATGCTTCTCACCTTCTCAACAATGGTGTGATTCATTCTCTCAGCTACACCATTGTGTTGTGGGGTTCTAGGAACTGTCTTTTCATGTCTGATTCCATGGTTTGAACAGTACTCTTCGAATTCTCTTGAAGTGTACTCACCTCCATTGTCGGTTCGGAGACATTTTAGCTTTCGACCTGTCTCTCTTTCTATCAGAGCATGAAACTTTTGAAATACTTGAAACACCTGATCTTTGGTTATCAAGATATAAACCCACAATTTTTTAGAAGCGTCATCAATAAAGGTAACAAAGTATTTATCACCTCCTATTGATTCTATCTCCATTGGACCATAAACATCAAAATATACCAAATCAAGTATATTCGACTTTCTTTCAGATGATGTCTTAAATGAGACTCTATGTTGTTTACCAAATAAGCAGTAGTTACACGATTTTATCATTGTACCTTTGGCAAAAGAGATGAGTGACTTTTTGGAAAGAATTTGCAATCCTTTCTCGCTCATATGACCCATTCTTTTATGCCATAAATTTGCAAAATTTTCTTCATGAGCCGCATTTAATTCACCTTGGCATATTTCTGCATTTGTCCTGTATAATGTGCCACGAGCAATTCCTTTTGCAATCACTAATGCCCCTTTAGTGAGTCTCCATTTTTTATTTGCAAAGTAGTTCTCATATCCATCTTGGTCCAAAGCAACTCCCGAGATCAAGTTCATCCACAAATCAGGTACATGGCGCACATCTTTCAACAATAATGTGCATCCAACATTTGTTTTTAAGAAAATGTCTCCGATCCCCGCAATCTTTGAGTAACTTGTGTTACCCATTTTCACATTTCCATAATCACCGGCTACATATCTGCAAAAAAGATCTCTTACCGGTGTGGCATGATAAGATGCTGCTGTGTCAACCACCCATTCAGACTCTATACCTGTCAAGTGCATGCATTCTTCTTCCTCATTTTATGAGGAGAACAACATCGTCATTATTTTGCACTATGGCAGCTGTGTTGTCATCATTCTTCTGGTCGCTGATTTCCCCTTTGCCCCTTTTTAGATTTGGACAATCTCTTTTGAAATGCCCTGGTTGATCGCAATTGTAGCAATTTCTGGCCTTCGATTTTGATCGGACCTTGGACTTTCCACGAGCTTCAGATCTACCATAGTTACTTTAGCTCCTTTGGTAACTTCTGCCTCTACTTTCCGTGATGAGAGCCTGTCCGTGATTTTCAGGCCTTTTTCTCATCTTCTCATTAAGCAAAAGGGCTGATGTGATATCCTTCAACTCAATAGTCCTTACCATGTAAAATGGTTGTTGCTAAAGTATCTTAGGAAGATGGCAACGAGTTTAGGAGCACTATGGCTTTATCTTCATCCTTGATCTTTACTCCGAGGTTTGCTAGCTGCATGATTATTCCATTAAGTACATTTAAATGAGACAAAAAATTTGTACCTTCACCCATATGTAGCGCATATAACTGCTTCTTTAGGTACAATTTATTTGTCAGCGTTTTGGACATGTATAGATTTTCTAACTTTGTCCAAATGCCACATGCACTCTCTTCATCGATGCTGTTATTAACTACATCATCTGTTTAGTGCAATCTGATTGCACTAGCAGCCTTTTCATCCATTTCTTCCCAATCCTCAAGTTTCATGGATTCGGGCTTTTTGGATTTGCCGCCTAGTGCCTTGTGCAAACTCTGTTGGATGAGCAAGTCTTTCATCCTTTTCTGCCACGTTGAGAAACCGCTATCACCGTTGAATTTTGCTTCCTCGTACTTTACTCCAGACATTTTTTTATTGAGTATAGTACAATAAGTTGCAAAAAATATTTCTGTAAATGAGCAGAACCTGTGTTCTGATACCAATTGTTGGGAATAAATCCGTAAAAGAAATAATATTTGCGGTAATAAAGGCAATAAATGCGGAACACAACAATACGGTTAATCAACGAGAATAAAAGAGAAATAATGACACCAAGATTTTACGTGAAAACCCTCCTAAATAAGGGAAAAACCACGACCCGAGAGGAGCAACGAATATCACTATAGTAAGGATTTTACACTTGTATGTTTGAGTTAAACTCCAAAGACCACTACACATTCAAAAGAAATAACACTCTTTTGATTTTTTCACCTCACTACAATATCGCTCACACTCTCTATTTTTCCTCACAGATTATTTTCCTCTGTGATACCTCACTCTTCTTTCTCTCCTTTTTAATTCTTTTTGGAGCATTTTTTAAATGAGCAAGGGCTCTGTATTTATAGGAAAATCTACTCCTAATGATGTCACCAGTGACATCACAAAAAACACAAGATTTCAACCTTTTCACCTATGTAGAAATCTTGCTAAGATTTTAGTTGAAAAAAGAAATGGTGAGCTTTGAATTTTGTTGCAGTATTTGTTGACTTTAACAATAAGCAACAAACAAAATTCAACCATTTCTGCTATGTTTATCTACAATGGGTATGGACTCCACACAATTAACGGGTAAATTAAATTTGAATTATGATACAAAATTTAAGATTGTGCTCTTTTTATTTCACTTCTAAGTATAAAATATGGTTTCTACCATCAACGGGCACTACAACAAATATTGACACTAATAAAGAGTGTTAAACTCATTATCGGCATTAGTTAAGTGCTATTAGAATCAATGTCGCTAAAGGCTTTAGGGACATATACAAAGAGTGACAATTGTCGCTAAAAATATAAATTTAGCGGCAATTAAGAATTAAATATCGGTAATGGTCATTCTATGCGTCTAAAGTTTCGTTCCTGAAAAACAGCAAACAGGAAAGGAAAAATAGCAAGCAAATAATAATATTTGAATTTGGATTTGTGCGAAGGTTACAATCTTTATGAAACCTTTAATAAAAGATGTAATCCTCTGATTTTTC
The DNA here is from genome assembly GCA_027704865.1 of Solanum neorickii. Classification (NCBI taxonomy): domain Eukaryota; kingdom Viridiplantae; phylum Streptophyta; class Magnoliopsida; order Solanales; family Solanaceae; genus Solanum; species Solanum neorickii. The sequence continues at coordinate 52,601,926 of JAKWJC010000372.1, forward strand.
TCTTCACGAATGATCTTGATTTGATGGAATACTTGCATTTTTCTCTTCACAAATGATCTTGGTTTGATGTTTCACGAATGATCTTGAATTTGATGGAATACTTACATTTTTCAATGATCTTGATTTGATTAAATACTTGCGGATCTTGTGATTTGATGGAATACTTGCACTTGTAGATACCACTGAAGAGCAACTATGTATTTTTGTATATATGTATTTGTGTGTCTTTTGTTCAGAAAAAAAACCTTTTATATAGATTTAATTTAGGGCTTTAGGGTATTTTGGTCTGAACAATTTTTATTTCTGGGTATGAAGAATATGAGTTGAGCTTATCTTGTCAACTTGATGGACTGACCCAAGTGATTTGAATTTGATTTAAGGCATACAATTTTGACTTAAATATTAATCCAACTTTAGCAACTAGTAATTTAACTTGATCAACGTATTATAATTTAAAATTTAATTCAAATTTAATATAGATTTATCAATAAATTATTTTTATTATAGTGAGATTCTTTGAGCTAGAGTATAGACTATACATGCACTTGGTCATGTAATTTTCTTTGAAGTGTTTGACGGGGGACCTCTTTCATTTGGTAGATAGATAAAAACACTACTTCTACCTAATGAGTATTATCTTAGTTTTATAATACTTGTCACATTTTTTTTAGAACTAAATAATAAAATATTTTATTAATATTTAAAATATTTTTTTTGTCAGATTAATATGATGAAATAAATTATAATATACAATATTTTACATATAATTATTAAAAAAATTAAATTTTATTTTAAAATAACGAATTAATCTAATTGAATATGGGCCTCTTGGCTAAAAGGCCACTTTATAAAACTCAATTTGCTATTTAGACACAAGTTTGGTTTTATTGGCAGAAGAGACACCATTTATGATGTCATCGTTGCAAGTTCAAAAGTTCATGACAACTCTTGCATCCAAGTCTTAAATAATACAAAAAGGTTCATACATTTTTTAATTAATTACCAAGATAGCATGATAGAATGTATCACTACATAAAAAATGAGCTTTAGCGCCAATTGATTAGTGCTAAATATATCTTTGTAGATTTTTTTAAAGGCTTTACGATATTGAATCTAATGACACGTAACTAATGTTGATAAGATTTTAAACACTCTTTATTGATATGTTTATTTATTACCGCTAAAAGTTATTTTTATTATAGTGTATGCGTCCACTAACAATTAAGGAATCAAGTTCTTTGACAACATAACAACATGAAGAAAAAAAAAACAAAGTAAATCAACACATATTTTACATAAAAAATCTCTTGCTTAAGGGAGAAGAAAATCACGACATGTCTTCATAGAATTTTCAACTCTAACTCCATTTTATTCAAAACAGAGCACAAATTCATATTACAAACTCCATTCATTGAGGAATTAAACTATTAATCCCTTCCCCCTCACTATAATACTTCTGCTACTCTAAGTAATAACTCTATTGTCTACTAAACCAACTAATTGTATTTAGACTTCAAGAATCCAACAATGCTTAACTTTAGTCAACTTAGATCTCAAAGATAAAAGAATAAACAAGCAACAACTCTAGTACATCCACGTATCGACTAACTCTAGTTGACACTCCTAAGCAACTCCACCCAAGAGAATATCAAATCAATAATGAAAAAAGGCTTTACTATAACATAGATGATTATACTAATTAACTCTAGTTAATTTGACTCAAACTAAAAACCTAGACGCGCCATCAATTTAGTATCCTTTATAACTTAGGAATAGATTTACAATATAAAAGCACAAGACAAAAGCTTAAAATCCAACAAAAGACGTTGCAACAATTGAGTATGAGCAGTGTTCTTCCTTGAAGATTGTTTTTACTTTTGAATGCAAAAACTACTGTGTGTTGAGAGGACATTTTATGGATTGGACATAAACTCTTGGTTTCAGGCTGAGAGACGAATACGGCAGAGGACACGCACTAACCACAACAGATGTTGCAAAATTTACAATTTTAGTGTCTTTTTCATGTACAAACACTTTCAATCTTTCCTAAGATCTTGTACCTCAATAAATTCTGAAGTAACGTTAAATCATTAAAACTTCAAAATAGTTCCCAAAAACATCAGCCTAAGTTTTTTGTCTTTTTGTGTTCGTCTGTATAGTTCCTTTTTTAAGTTATATGAAAGTTGATACATAAATAATTTATTTCTTATTCAGCTATTAAATAAATCCTAAAAATTTTAGTTTGTTTAAGTTTTAATAAACCGTGTTTTCTTTTTGTTAAATCTAAAGCTAAAGCCTAATATTCGAGGAGTATTATATATCACTTTCAATATATACATGTGCAACACATATATCGAAATCTATTACAAAATAGGAAAAGAGAATAGAGAGAAAGGAAAGTATATTGAGTACACAAGAAACATACAAAAAAAGATAGATATATATTATCAAGATTGGATTAATGTAATACAATCCATCGATCGTAAGGCTTCGATACAATACCCCCAAAAGACGCAACGAAAAAAGAACAAAAAGACAACAAACACAACATATTACGAATGGATCCATAAGCAGGATCACACTCCATTCATCTTATTCTTATAAATTCTCCTCAATTGGTCTGATGATCAACTTTACTGAACCCTGCATCGATGAATAAAACCAATATTAACAAAAAAAAAAACATAATGACTAAATAATACTACATAAATATTAATGTTCTTTTAGATTACACATGAATATTTTTTTACTTACTTACGAACACACTTTGTAATTTACTACTACTACTCCATTTTATGATAATGTGCTAGTACACATTATGTTGTAAATTGTACTCTATATTGTTATATGCATTCCTATTATCATAGGTCAACAATATTAATGAAAATATTATAAATTCATAACATACGTGGAGCAGTCAGTGGAGGGGCTGATCTTGTAAGGAATGTTAACTTTACAAACACTAGGAATACCAGCAGCTTTGTTCAAATCAATTCCCTTTATAGCATTAGCAGCTGATTTCAAGCAAGTGCATGCTGTCTTTCGATCCGCGGTAGTCTTGGCTGAACCCAACAGATTCTTAACACCACCACAACAGCCTCCTAGAGGGCCACGGCCTTGAAGATAAGGGAGGCAAGGAGCCAAGCCAGCGGTAACTTGACCACAAGTTAGTGCCTCTGCATGGGGTGCAACCACTACCATGCACAAAAGAACAAAGCATGCAATTTTGCTAACCATTTCCATATTGTTAATGATAATGAAAAATAGAGAGGATAATATGGTAGTAAAGAGTATAGTATGGTGAAATGTGTTTTGGTTTGAGTGATGGGTGAAAAAGATAGTGAGATCTTTGGGGTTATATAGAGGAAAAAAATTGGACTAGATGGACAATAGAGTTTGGTGGATGTTGGGGTGAAATTTAATGCATTTTATTATGGAGGTGCCGCACATTAGGTTATAAAGTCATGAGGTCTAGTAGTATGGTCTATATCGGACATTATTTATCGAAAAATTATACTTCCTCCAATTCATAAAGAATGATCTAGTTTAACTTAGCACGGAGTTTAAGAAAATAAAAATAATTTTTTATCATATAGTCCTAAATTAAATTTATGTCAAATGTACAAATTTGTCTTTTAATCTTGTGGCATTAAACATGTCACGTGGAAAAATTATTACCAAAAAAAGAAATAGATTATTCTTTTTTAAACAGACTAAAAAAAAGGTTATTCTTTTTTAAACGAAGGATGTAATTTTTTTGTTTTAATTTGCTTGATCTTTTTTTTGATTTGGGATAAAGTTTTAAAATGTGTATTAAGATTTAAGAAACTTTTTAAACAAATATGTCGATCTCATGTTAGATGAAAAGTTGAAACGAAAGAATTGCTGGAAAAAAGAAAGATCATTCTTTTCGTTTTATTTGCTTCTTGTTAATTTGAGACATAAATATGATTGCAGTAAAACCAATATTAATCGTAAAAATGCAGTTTTTTATGTGTTCTTATCTTTTTCACGTAAGGCACTTCATTTACCTAATCATGTCTTCTCTATTCAAAAAATTGGAGTTGATTTCTACAATTTAATTAATTTTAATTTATGTCAGTATCTTAATTACTAATTCTAAGCTAATTATGTTATACATTTTATTATGTGTACCATCCCCTTTAAGCTGATTGATCCGTTTGTGTTGATTGCTAAATAGACTCAACACTTCACATTTCGTATATCAACATATCAAAAATGAATTTTAGCGACGAATTAACAATTGTTATTAAATGTGTATTTGTATCGATAATTAATATTCTTTATATATGTTCCTAAAGGTGTAAACGACATTGAATTTAATGATATTTAATTAATGCTGATAAAGATTTTTACACTATTTATTAATGTGTCTAATTATTATCGTTAATTTTTTTTTTTGTTATAACGTATGTTAGCACAAAACTGTTGATTGTTATGGACCACCGATTCAGATTTGATTGTGTATTATTATACTTACTAACATATTTTAATTGCTTTTAGTTAATCTCACATCTTTATAAAAATAAATTATATCTTGATTTAAATTTACAGATATCAAGTAAAATGAAGGGAAAATGCACAAGTATCTCCTCAACCTATGCCCGAAATCTCAGAGACACATTTATATTATACCAAGGTCCTATTAACCCCCTTAACTTATTTTATAAGTAATTTTCTACCCCTTTTAAGTCTACGTGGCACTAGTTTGAAAAAAAAGTCAACCATCGTTGGGCCCACAAGATAGTGCCACGTAGGCTAAGGTAAAAAATTATTAATAAAATAAGTTCATGGGGGTAATAGGACCTGTATAGTATAAGTGTGTCTCTGAAATTTCGGGCATAGCTTGAGGGGTACTTGAGCATTATCCCTAAAATGAAACGATAATAAAATTATGGAGTTATCTTGTTCTTACACTTGCCAAAATCTCGTCGATTGTGGCCTAAATTCATGTCGGTCCAATAATTGTGCATCTTTATTTATTTGGTAGGAATTAAGATTTGACCCAAACCAAACAAATTAATTAGGCCAAACAAGAGGAAATTTCTTGAGGCACAGTCCTAGGTGATCATGTTTCTACATGCATCAGTTGAATATTTCTGTATGCATACGCTATACTTTTTGTGAAATTTTGTTATTACGTTTTTCTAATTGTATAAATTTAAAATTTATATAATTTTATTTTTATTTGTTTAATTTCAGAATTTCGTATTTATCTTAACTATTTGCGTACAATTTCAAAAAAAAACAAAGAATTACTTATCATGTTTATAATCTCGCGAGCTAAATACACAAATTACGACTTCATAATAAAGAAAACTATAATTGTAAAATATATTTACCAAACCTGTAAATTTTCTCAAGTATACCAAATTATTGATTTTTGTTCGTCATGTTAGCCCCATTCATTTTCTCCTACAATGTCTAGGAGTGCGTGCCCATATCGACAAAACAGTCCCACGTGAATATCGATAAGCCATTTTGAAATTAGTCCAATAACCATATCTCTCTGTATCAATTGATCCACATTGTGTACATTCTCGAAAGGATGAATCCAGAGGAATTTAATAAACCAAATTTATTAAGGTTTTAGACATAAATTGGTGATATATATATATATATATATATATATATTAAACATAAATTGGTGATATATATATATTTGACATAATATATAAATATATTATTTAAGTTTACTTCAAATTATATTTATACTCTTTAATTTTGGGTGTGCATAAGTAGACACTTAAACTTGCATAAAGTTGAACAAATTGACACACATGTCTTACATGACATTGTACATGTCATTTTATTATCTTATGTAGTATCCAACGTGTATCGTGTCATGTAAGACTCGTATGTCTACTGGTTCAAATTTATACAAGTTTAAGTGTCTACTTGTATATACCCAAAGTTGAAGGGCATAAATGTGAAATGAGGCTAAGTTAAAAGACACTTAAACTTACATAAAGTATAATTGTGTACTTGTGTCCTACCGCATGAGATTTGCCTAGACTCAATCCCGAGGTTTGTGCCGTCTTACTGGGATTCGCCTTAACTCAAAAGAACTCTAGCACACATCGACAAAGCTGACACATGAATGACTTTGATACAATTTGTAATAGCACAACTCGCTAATGATATTGTCCGCTTTTGACTTATGATGCACAACTTTAAAACGTGTCGCTAGTTGGTAAGACTTGTTTACTTATATACTCAATATCTCTTTTGTATTTTTTCGTCAATATAAGACTTCTTATCTTAAGTGAGGGCGTCAGAGATGAGCTAAGTTTTTTGAACCTGATTTAAAAATAAAACTTTTAATCACATCCCAAATAGATTCCGACTCGTGAGACTTGAAGCAAGGCCTCTTTGTAGGCCAACTAAAAAAAAATTTAGATAAATTTTTGGAATAATTACATAAATACACATCTAATTTTCATCATAATCTTAAAAATATTCCTATCATTACAAGAATTCCCTCTCACATATTCTATCCCTTCTCAATTACATTTATAATTAAATAATTAAATAGTATATCATTCGCAATTCATGAGCTATGTATCTTAAATTTTCTGATATATCCGAGATTGTATAAATTTAAGAAATTTTTATAATATTAAAAAGCATAAAAACATGATATAATTAATTTTTAATTCTACGAAATTTATGTAATTTTTACTATATGTATTTATTTTTTGGGAAAATACCCAAGTACTCCCTCAACCTATGCCTGAAATCTCAGAGACACACTTATATTATACTAAGGTCCTATTACCCCCCTGAACTTATTTTATATGTAATTTTCTACCCCTTTTTAGCCTACGTGGCACTAGTTCGAAAAAAAAAATCAACCATCGTTGGGCCCACAAGATAGTGCCACGTAAGCTAAAAAGGGGTAAAAAATTATTAATAAAATAAGTTCTGGGGGGTAATAGGACCTTAGTATAGTATAAGTGCGTCTCTGAGATTTCGGGCATAAGTTGAGGGGGTACTTGGACATTATCCCTTATTTTTTTAAAATAGAAAAGTACAAATTACCAAAGGATGAGGCCAAACTCAAAAATCTACTTAGCCCATCAAATTACAAAGTCCAAAATGTTTGAAATTTGAACATAAAGTCATGTTGAAATTATAAATTAAGTTAACAAATTGTATATTTTCCAACCCTAAAAGGTGTAGCAGCTCTATCTTCTCTTTCACTTTTAACCTCTTGTTATTAGAATAGTTTATTTTTGGACTTGAGATTTCGTTAATAATACAATATGATATTATATTGGATATATCAATGTTTTGACATGTTTAGGTTAGAATTAAGATTTAAAAAAATTTAGAAAAGGAGAAATTATATGGTTAAGTAAACATATACTTCCTCGGTTCACTATTTGTTGTCAAAATTTTTATTTTTAGATTCAAACTATGTAACTTGACTAACATTTTAGGATAATATATTTTCATCATATTGATATGTAAAAAATTGCAATGTATAGTACTTTTTGTATAGTTTTTATATCTTAATTTTTTATTTTAAAAATCAAATTAATATAATCTAATTTAACTTTAAAAATAAGTCAATTGTCTTTCGAAAAGCACAATATGACAAATAAAAGTGGATAGAGGGAGTACAATAATTAGGAGCATAACTATAATTTTAGTTAATTATCACTCACGATCAATATTTAGTGATAATTACACGGGTTGGGGTTTCGAGTTTGTATAATTCGTATGTTTGTATAATTCAAATTTTGTATAATATAATTTGTATATTGTTTAAAGTTCAGATGTTTATGTTTATATAATTTCGTTATTTCAAGTATACACAAAAGTTGCCCAATTATACAAATGTACCCGCAAATTATATGAACTCACCTGTGAATTATATAAACGAGACAACTTAAACCATAGTTACAACTCATAAATAGACAAACTATAGTTATGCAACATAATTAAATTTATTATAGAGGTTATTTATGAAAATTCGCCTTTAAAAATAGGGAAAAATTACGCGGCTAAGCAAATTTATACTATTTAATTGCTCATCATAGTTATAGTTTGCTATAATTATCATTCGCGACTAATATTATACATGAATTATGTGGGCTGACTTCGAATTTGTATAGTTAGTCATGTTTGTATACGTATAATTCGCCAGGATATGCAAATACATATGTATAATATACAATTTTTAACCTATATTCATATACAATTCACCTCTCTCTCACTCTCTGCCCTCTCTAGCTCGCCTGTCTCCTCCTCTCTCAATCTCGCTCGCTTCTCTCCTTCCTCTCCCAATATTGCTTGCCATTTATACAAATGTATATGTATAATATACAGTTATATACAATTATATACATATACAATTCACCTCTCTCCAACTCTCTGTCCTCTCTCCTACCTCTCTCCATCTCGCTCGCCTCTCTCCTCTATCTTCCAGTCTCGCTTGCCTCTCTCCTCCCTCTCCCAATCTCTCTTGCCATATATACAAATACATATGTATAATATACAATTATCTAACCAATATACGTATACAATTCACCTTTCTCCCACTCCCCCCCCCCTCTCCCCTCTCTCCTCTCTCCCAGTCTCGCTCGCCTTTCTCCTCCATATAACATATAGCTAAAAATTGTAATCATCAAACTATAGCTATGGAGAGTAATTAATTATTTTTAAGTGGCTATATAGCCACTTAAAAATAGTATATATCGCCGGCCCGTAAAGAGTTGTCAGACTAACTATTTAAAAGCCCATTAGTATAATAAGCCGAGCTCTCAGATCCAAAAGGAGTGTCTTTTGGGTAAAGATTTGTCCAAAAGTATTATTACCAAAAATTTACACATGATCTTAATTTTTTTAATATTATAAATAGTAAGTATTAGTCTTTAAAAAAAAACAATAAGTAAGTTATAATTTTGTGCTAGTAATTAAACATTATCTCAAATATCATGACTATTTTTCTTTTGCATTAGCAGTATAATCATCAACAATATAAGTCGATCATAATAAAAATAATAAATCAATAACTTTTTGCCTCTTTTTCTTGTGTGTTCGGATGTTTTTCAAAAGAAAAAAGAAAAAAGATGAAGATATTCGGCATGGTAAAAAAATAAATAGAACCTTTTGTTTGAGAAAGAATTTTTTCAAACACGAGAAAAGATAATTTCCTAGTGGATTATCAGTCTAATTAAGTTTAATTTACTACAGTTCATATATATATATATATGATGTCCATGCATGTGAAACCCATAGCATGCCCAAAATTTTCACAAAGTGAATTTAATATATAATAAATTTAAACAAAATGTGAGAATGGGAATTCAAACTTGGGCAGACTGAAAAAATTATGTCTTTTTCACCAATAGGTCAAGGGTCACACTTGTGTTAATCTCATTATCATAAAAATCATAACACAATAAACAAAATGTACGAAAAAGAAAATGGCTTCAAGTTATGGCTTCGTATTTCTTCATGTGTTAGTCATATTTTGTCTAGCACACACGGCTTTTTCGGATTTATCAGATGATTTCTACGATGATATTTGTCCCCAAGCTTTACCAACCATTAGACGGGTTGTTGAGGATGCAATCAGGCAAGAGAGGCGTATGGGCATCTCTTTGCTACGTTTACATTTTCACGATTGTTTTGTTAACGTGAGTTTAATTTCTTTCTCTCCTAACTAGCTAGTTAACGTTTGGTAATTGCTTGAAATGTTGTTACTAATTATAGTTTTAATAATGTAGGGTTGTGACGCTTCAATTCCTCTTGATCAAACGGCTACTATTGATAGTGAGAAGTCTGCTCGTGCTAATAACAATTCTGCTAGAGGATTTGAGGTGATCGATAGAATCAAATCAGAGGTTGATAAAGTTTGTGGACGTCCAGTTATATCTTGTGCAGACATATTGGCTGTTGCAGCTCGTGACTCTGTTGTTGCTGTGCGTATTACTCATTTTTTCACCTAATATATGTAAGCTAAAGTTTGTAAGCTAAAGTTAATTTAGTGTATAATTGAACTGATAAGTATTTTGTTACATTGACACAGTTACATGGACCAACATGGGAAGTGGAACTAGGAAGAAGGGATTCGACTACAGCAAGTAGAACCTGTTATTTTCTTACAATAACCTGTATTTATAAGGTTAATAAAACAGAACCAGAAATAAGATGAAGCAGAAAAAATATAAAATACAAGAATTAAGCCGAGTTCACAGAAATTACTGTGTGTCCTTAAGAAATTTAATCCCCTCACTGTACCCAAGGTTATGGATTAATTTCTCCCAAGATAAAACGGATTAAACCTGTTAAAGAAATAGCGGTACCTCAAACTTCTTTAACTTCAACGAACTTAAGAACAACAACAAGTCACACAGACTCAGTCGATCGACACTTTGATTTTGATTTGAGAGAAAAAATAAATGCAGAGAAAGAAAAAAATTTCAGTGTTTGAAAAATCAAAAATTGACTTCCTTTTATAGCCATTTTCAGCAAGGAACATGTCTGTTCAGTGAAATCTGTTCAGACCCATTTTATCCAGAAAGTTGTGTCTTTTGGAAAAAAATAACAACTTTTCGAAAAAATGTGTCTGTTAGGAAATAACTACTTTTTGGAAAGTAACGACTTTTTGGAAAAGTAACAAATAATAATAATTTTTTTTTTCTTTGACAATGTTGAACCAGGATAAAGACATAAGGACTTTTTAATGGTTTCTAAGTTTGATACAGGGAATATCAAATGGTGTATCTATGGGATAACACATTTAGAAATCACCTATGTAAGTGTGAAGTGTAAGCCGCTTCAAGGAGAATCCAGTAAGGCCAGTTCTTTAAGCAATTACTATCCAAGATGTGTTCATGGCTGAAACGAACAAAACAATGAGAACTAAGAACAGTTCAAGGGTTGATTGTGTGACATATGTTGTCTAGGTATACACCAAAGCTCGACGGTTCAAAGATATCAAATCTACCGATTGACCGAGTATATCCGATATATGTTCACTACGGAAAGTTTAAAGGGAAACCTACTTATCCAGATGCGATTAACTTTTACCTACAAGACACACAATTTTTTTCATGCATATGTTTTAACAATAGTCTTCCCCATTCATGTGGGGGATTGTTGGGTTTCAGCAAGTGTGAATGAGAAAAGAAAAGAGAGAATATGAAAAGTAAGGGAACTACTTTGGCTTTGGATTTGGCAAATGATGTGATTGATTGATAAATTTTTTGGACAAAATTTATTTAATCAATTTTTGTTAAATCAAATAAATCCTGTTAATATTATCTCTTATAAATTTGCGGGTAACGGTATCCAAGAAAAGGCTTTTGCATTCTGATCAAGCACTCTTTAGTGGAGGAGAAACTGATGAGCTTGTTAAAACCTATAGTACGAACCTAATGACTTTATCAAAAGATTTTGCGGAGTCTATGATTAAGATGGGTAATATCAAGCCATTAACTGGAAATGAAGGCCAAATTTGGGTCGATTGCAGGAAGGTGAACTAATGAAATAATGAGATTTTTATTCATTTGTAACTATTGTTGTTTTTAAACTAAAAAAAAAAGGTTTATTGTGAACAGAGAGTTGTGTGGTTCTTTGTGTTTTTATCGAAGAAATTGGATTATGTTGTTTTCAACTATCCAATAAATTATTATTTAGTATAGTCGAGCTATGTGTTGAACTTCACTATGTTCTAAAAGCTTAGGCTTTAGACTTTTGTGAGCAGTGTCGACCATACTTATAAATTAGAGGTTACGTAGTTTAGATTTTGACCAAACTAAGTCATTTTATAAAGTAATTTATCAAAATTATATATTTCTCAAAAATTTTACAAAATCAGTATAAACGTATTTCATAGTAACATTTTAGAGTATATTTTATTTTTAAAATGCTGACAGTGTTAGATTGATATACGTTACTCTCAATAACGTTCTACTCCCAAAACATTACTGAGTAACGTTTTGTACTCTATTCTATGTTGTTTCATATATAACTTTACCTTCAATTTAAAAGTTTTTCCTATAAATATTATAAGTTGTTTTTCTTTTAACTTCACTTTGCATGTCCTTCCATTCTAATTTCTATGGTGGCCATGTTATTTGCTTTACAGTGTTGTCCGCCTACTTGCCACTAAACTAAGTCCCGTATTGTTAAGTAGAGAAGGGCAACGAAATGGACCTATTTCTTTGATTTCTAGGAGTTAGACTTAAAAAAAAAATTATTTCTTGAATTATATTACAATAGCTAAAGGAAAGGAAATTCACATTATTGGACAGCATGCACAACTGAAGATTAACACAAACTGCACTAATAAAAGACTATCCGCTTTTAGTAAAATTTGACGAAAAGTTACGTATTATAAATTGTTACTGTGAGTAACGTTTTAGGAGTAAAACGTTACTTATAGTAACATCTATCAACCTAACTCCGTTAGTTTTTTTTTAAAACGAAATATACCCTAAAACGCTATTGTGAAATAGGTTTATACTAGTTTTGTAAAATTTCTTCTCAAGTGTGTGGAGCGACATAATTGAATTAAATTTTAATCCTTACATGTTTTAGTTACAAATAAGTCTCCAAAGAACCAAATGGGTTGGATATTATATGAAGAAAATGAAAGAGACATTGAATTAAAGGGTAAAGTCATACACATATATTTTTAGTTGGCTCAAAGTTGCATTTAGCTAAGATTAAATTACAGACCAACCAACCATCAAAGTTTTATTATAACTCCACTATATTGGACCAAAAAAAAGAAGAAGACATAACCATAATTAAACTCAATCCATAAGCATCTTATTCTTTGCCACCATGATAGGACGTCTAACACCAATTTTATCACTGGACCCTGCATTGGCACATTAAATTAAAATCAACATTAGCCAACAAACTTACTAGTAATATTTTAAACTAGTCATTTTTACCCTTAATAAAATTAAAATGAACGTAACGTACTTAGTGCAGTCAGTAGATAGGCTAATCTTGAAGGGACTTTTGACACCACACATAGCAGGAAGACCAGCAGCTTTGCTCATATCAATGCCTTTAATAATAGAAGCAGCTGATTTAAGGCAAGAGCATGCAGTCCTACGATCCTGTGTTGTCTTAGCAGAGGTAATGAGACCTTTAACAACATCACAACACTGTCCCACGGGGCCGCGATTCTGCAAATAAGGGAGACACTTAACCACACCGGCTTGAACTTGACCGCAGCTAAACGCCCCCCATGCATACGGTACAACCATCAACATGCACAAAACCACAAAGCATGCAATTTTCCCACCCATTTTTTTTAAAAAAAAATTCTTAAAAGAGATGTATATATTTAGAGAAAAAAAATTGTATGTTGCCTAAGTGTTGAGTACCTTTTAGGCTTTTATAGAGTGGGAGAATTAGTTGGCTGTTGGGTTATTAAATTCAATCCTTTTTTTTCTCTTTGGTACATTAATTACATAAATAGGGTTTTGTTCTATACCTTTTTTTAATTCTAAACCTTTAGTATTAAGTATTTACATAAAGTTATAATAATCAAATTTGAAGTTTCAGAGTATCAATAATAAAATTCGTTTAATAAAATACACTTTTATAATAAAAGATTTTTTATGGAGTGTATTATGTCAACAAAAATCAAATATTATGAAGCGGAGAGGGTATCGCCGTTATGATTAGAAAATAACATTCAGGAAAAATGGTACAAATATTTTGATAATGTATAAGCGTTTCTAGAGACATCTATAATGTTGTGATTTATCAAATAATGAATCATCGATTCTAAGTTATCTCTAGCGATTAAAATTTTAATATTATAGGTTTAAAATTCTCTCTCTCTCTTCTCTCCTCTCTCTCTCTCTCTCTCTTATATATATATATATATATATATATATATATATATATATATATAATCGATTAAAATGTTAAAAGTGCTACCAATTACCGCTTAGAGAAGTTTGTTATCTAATTTTAGAAAGAAATTAAAACAACAAAAATATATCACTCAAATTTCAACCCTCGCGTTGAGAGATGCACCCAGTTATTATCGCATTATGTGATTCTCCGAATGTGAATCCACACAACTATATTTCAATTAATGTCGAATATAATGTTGAAACTTATTTTCTCTACTTTTATTGGGGATTTTGTTTTCTATGCAGGTAATTTAGTTACTTAATTAACTTAACTTTTGGCCAAGCGTGAAATATGTTATTCAACGTGTTTCAACAAAATAGTAAAAACAATAAATAAAGAACACAATATTTTCGTGTGGAAAATACTCAACTCAAAAGGTGTAAGAAAACACGATTTGCACTCTGCATGATTTAACTCTAATTTCACTAAATTTCTAAGCCTCAACAGTTTAAGATATTACAAACTCTACTTTCAAATTACAATTTTTGCATGGGAACTAACTCTGATTCCTAAACTTCAACACTGACCACTCAAGATATGTGTTCCCAAGTCTTAGTGTTATCCCAACTTGAAGGCAAGATATGTGTTCCTAAATTACCTTTTTGCTAAGTAAGTGCACAAATATTCTGAACGATTTTTCTTCTATTTAAAGTTGTTCTTCGCTTCAAACTCCACATTGACTCAACTCTCTTTGGCATAGAGTTATATTTAAGTAAAACTCTTTTAATTCAATTTTTTGCCTCTTTAATCCCCTTCAAAACAAACTTATTATTTTTTAATATTGTAGTTAAACTCCAACTCTTTAATTCAAACACATGTACAAATTCCTCATCAATTCAAACTCTTTTAATCTAGAGTTTTACTTGAATTGTAATTCCCTAGTTCTTTAGATCAAGCTTGTCCATTCTTATGTTGTAATTGCACTCCAACTCTTTAATTCAAACGCATGTACAAATTCCTCATCAATTCAAACTCTTTTAATCTAGAGTTTTACTTGAATTGTAATTCCCTAGTTCTTTAGATCAAGCTTGTCCATTCTTATGTTGTAATTGCACTCCAACTCTTTAATTCAAACACATGTTTGTTTCCTTGAGTTTATCATGAAATTACCATCCCATCCTTGATTATTGCACACTTCTCTTTATTTATTAGTTGATCTTGCTACGAATTTAACTTGTTGAGACCGTGCATCCGTGAACCAAGCTGATTTACCTATTTCATTTTACTTTGTTAATCATCAAAAATGCATAGAAGATATCATTTTCTTCATATTTTTCTTACAAAACTTGTTTTCAAGCAAATATTTTCTAAAAATTTTGAACAACAAAAATGAGAAAATTCAAAAACATTGCTCCATATCAAACACATCCTTAATCTAATGATCGAACTTGTCACGGCCATGGCCTAAATTTGAGTTTGGTAGAAATTAATATATAATTTAATGACCAAAACCTAAACACATGAATTAGGCCAAACTAGATGACATCTCTCAATCACGGATAGTCTACTTTCGTGTAGTAATTACGTTTACACATAAAAAAAATGGGTATTTGAATTACATTTCTAATTTATTCTGGTACACAATTCTAAAAAATCCCAACTCCAATCCACTAAAAAAGAAGAGAAAATAAAATTGCTTACTAGCTAAAAGGAAATGCATTAATTTACAAGGTTACGTATAGAAATTTTTAAAATCTTTGCAGTAATACTTATTAAATATTTTTTCCATTCATTTTTTAATTGTTTAGTGTTTTAAATATTAATTTTAATTTTTATTTGTCGCTTTACTTGTTTTTATGTGAGGAAAAGGGTCTGAAATATATATCTGAACTTTGACCGAAATTGTTGTTACAATATCAAACTTTGGAAAGGACTTTTCTTTTTACCCCTGCACTATTTAACAATGTATTTTAAAGGTTTATATATACCCACATTGACATAAAAAATATTGCATAATTATAAACAGTAATGTGTCCTTGACTCCACGTGGGCACATATGTACCATTAAAATACACTATTAAATAGTTTGGTGGTAAAAAATCCTTCATAAAGTTTGATATCGTGACAACAATTTCGTTCAAAGTTGAAATATTTTTCAGACCTTGTTCCCTTTTATTTATCACTTTATTTGTATCTAAGTTCACTTTGCTAAATAGAGAAATATTTTTAAGATTATTAATATAATAATTTAATTATAAAATTAATATTTCACGTCAAATTGAAAAGTTATTCAACACTTTAGTTCATATGAAATAGACATATCATGTGTTACACATATACGGCCATTGGAATAGTCAATTGAAATTGAAAATTAATGTGAAGGTAGTGATGAACATGCTATGTTTACACATTTTACGCACCCACGAGACTGCACTCAATGTGCTTTTAGGTCCATTAGGTGCTGACCCAAGACAGTTCGATTTGCTATGAAAATTTTGATACAATATTTTTGTTGTATACAAATCTGGTCAATATACATAAATTTTTTATATAAGTGTCTAAATCACACTTAAATTATTCTTTTTTTTTTAGTTTACTAAAATATTGAGAGTGTGAGTTTTATATCTACACTATCACTTTTTAGTTTAGGAAACATATCTAAGTGGTGTGTGTAATATACTCTCTGAAAAAACTCTGAAACTAGACATCCACAAGGATAAAATATTCTATCTTAACAAAAAATTAAATAATAAACAATTAATATTAATTAAAAATTAAAGATTAATGTATTACTATCTATATAAAAATATTTTTTTAAAAAAAAAAAAATTTAAGTTATTTTTCTTATCCCACTTCACTACTCCTTCACCTAACCCCCCCCCCCCAAAAAAAAAAAATTATATTATTTTGTCTTTACAAAAATAAAAATTCTACCCCAACCTATTTAATCCCCCCGCTCTTGATTTTTAATTTTTTTTTTCATTTTGTATTAGATATGTACATACATATAGTTTTAGAAAAAAAAAAGGATAATGCACAAGTGTCCCCTCAACCTATGCCCGAAATCTCAGAGACACACTTATACTATACTAAGGTCCTTATTACCCCCTGAACTTATTTTATTAATAATTTTCTACTCCTTTTCTACCTACCTGACACTATTTTGTGGGCTCAACGCTGGTTGAGTTTTTTTTCAAACTAATGCCACGTAGGTCGAAAAGGGTAGAAAATTACTTATAAAATAAGTTCAGGGTGTAATAGGACCTTAGTATAGTATAAGTGTGTCTCTGAGATTTCGGACATAAGTTGAGGGGTACTTGTGTATTTCCCCGGAAAAAAAAGTTACTAGTGTACCGAATATAACATAAATAAGTAAAAAATTAAATAAAATTTTTTGGCAGCAAGTAAAAAATATTTTCGAGATGTATATATCTAACACAAAATGATACAAAAATTGGAAGCGAAGGAATAGGTGGGTTGGGTAGAATTATTTTTTTTTAAAAATAAAATAATAAATTAGTAAATTAGTATTTGAGGGGGGGGGGGTAGAGGGAAAAAATTAAATTCGGTTATAAAAGAAAATTTAAACAAAAGAAAAACTTAAAAATGGCCCGAGGACGGGCGGTAAGAGGAAGTGATGGAGTGGGTAAGAAAAATATGTTACATTTTATTTTATGAAGAAATATTAGTTTTTTGGATAATAATTTTTTAATTTTTAGTTTTAACTAATGCTAATAATTTATTTAATTTTTATTAAGGTTGAATGTTTTGTTCATGTAAAATCTGATGTGCCAATTTGTAAAATAAAAGAGAGAGTTTATTACACACCATGATGAGAGTGGTATAAAGAGAGATGTGTGTTTCTAAAACTAAAATATAAAAACTGATAGTTAAGATGTGAAATTCACACTCTCAATATTTATATATAAAACTAAAAAGAATATAATTTGAGTTTATTTTTGAAATTTATCTTTAAATTTTTTTACAAATTATTCATTTCTTCCACTTTGAAATCCCAACAAAAATCAACTCTAATCTTCATCAAACTAAAAACTTAGACGCACCATCAATTTAGTATCCTTTATAACTTAGGAATAGATTTACAATATAAAAGCACAAGACAAAAGCTTAAAATCTAACAGAAAACGTTGTAACAATTGAGTATGAGCAGTGTTCTTCCTTGAAGATTGTTTTTACTTTTGAATGCAAAAACTTTTGTGTGTTGAGAGGACATTTTATGGATTGGACATAAACTCTTGGCTTCAGGCTGAGAGACGAATACGGCAGAGGACACGCACTAACCACAACAGATGTTGCAAAATTTACAATTTTAAATGTCTTTTTCATGTACAAACACTTTCAATCTTTCCTAGGATCTTGTACCTCAATAAATTCCGAAGTAACGTTAAATCATTAAAACTTCAAAATAGTTCCCAAAAAAAATTAGCCTACGTTTTTTCTCTTTTTGTGTTCGTCTGTATAGTCCCTTTTTTAAGTTATATGAAAGTTGATACATAAATAACTTATTTCTTATTCAGTTATCAAATAACTCCTAAAAAGTTTAATTCGTTTAAGTTTTAATGAACTGTGTTTTCTTTTTGTTAAATCTAAAGCTAAAACATAATATTCGAGGAGTACTATATATCACTCGAATGTATACATGTGCAACACATATATCGAAAATCTAGTACAAAATAGGAAACGTGAATAGAGAGAAAGGAAAGTATATTGAGTACACAAGAAACATACTAAAAGAGATAGATATATATTATCAAGATTGGATTAAAGTAATACAAGATTGGATTAAAGTAATACATTCCATGGATCGTGAAGTTTCGATACAAGACCCCCAAAAGACACAAGGAAAAAAGAACAAAAAGACAACAAACACAACATATAACTAATGGATCCATAAGCAGGATCACACTCCATTCATCTTATTCTTATAAATTCTCCTCAATTGGTCTGATGATCAACTTTACTGAACCCTGCATCGATGAAGAAAACCAATATTAACAAAAAAAAAACACAATGACTAAATAATACTACATAAATATTAATGTTCTTTTAGATTACACATAAATATTTTTTTACTTACTTACGAACACACTTTTTAATTTACTACTCCTAACTCCATTTTATGATAATGTGCTAGTACACATTATGTTGTGTAAATTGTACTCTATATGTTATATGCATTCCTATTATCATAGGTCAATTATAAAACATTATTACAATGA
Organism: Solanum neorickii; assembly: GCA_027704865.1. Lineage (NCBI taxonomy): Eukaryota > Viridiplantae > Streptophyta > Magnoliopsida > Solanales > Solanaceae > Solanum > Solanum neorickii. Next base: position 52,621,026 of record JAKWJC010000372.1, read on the forward strand.
AAATATTATAAGTTCATAACATACGTGGAGCAGTCAGTGGAGGGGCTGATCTTGTAAGGAATGTTAACTTTACAAACACTAGGAATACCAGCAGCTTTGTTCAAATCAATTCCCTTTATAGCATTAGCAGCTGATTTCAAGCAAGTGCATGCTGTCTTTCGATCCGCGGTAGTCTTGGCTGAACCCAACAGACTCTTAACACCACCACAACAGCCTCCTAGAGGGCCGCGGCCTTGAAGATAAGGGAGGCAAGGAGCCAAGCCAGCGGTAACTTGACCACAAGTTAATGCCTCTGCATGGGGTGCAACCACTACCATGCACAAAAGAACAAAGCATGCAATTTTGCTAACCATTTCCATATTGTTAATGATAATGAAAAATAGAGAGGATAATATTATAGTAAAGAGTATAGTATGGTGAAATGTGTTTTGGTTTGAGTGATGGGTGAAAAAAGATAGTGAGATCTTTGGGGTTTTTATAGAGGAAAAAATTTGGACTAGATGGACAATAGAGTTTGGTGGATGTTGGGGTGAAATTTAATGCATTTTTATTATGGAGGTGCCGCACATTAGGTTATAAAGTCATAAGGTCTAGTAGTATGGTCGACATTATTTATGGAAAAATTATATTTTTTTCACAAAGAATGATTTAGTTTGATTTAGTATGTAGTTTAAAAAAATAAAGAAGATTTTTGATCATGTGATTCTAAATTAAATTTATGTCAAATTTACAAAATTGTCTTTTAATCTTGTGACATTAAATATGTCACGTGGGAAGTTGTTAAAACCAAAAAAGAAAGAAGTCATTTTTTTTAAACAGGGCTAAAAAAATTGAAGGTCATTCTTTTTTAAACGGAGAAAGTAGTTTCTTTATTTTAATTTGCTTGGTCTTTTTTAATTTGGCATAAAGTTTTAAAATGTATATTAAGATTTAAGAAACTTTTTAAACAAATATGTCGATCTTATGTTAGGTGAAAAGTTGAAATGAAAGAATTGCTGGAAAAAAAGGAACATCATTCTTTTCGTTTTATTTGCTTCTTGTTAATTTGTGACATAAATATGATTACCGTAAAACCAATATTAATCGTAAAAATGCAGCTTTTTATGTGTTCTTTTTCACGTAAGGCACTTCATTTACCTAATCATGTCTTCTCTATTCAAAAAATTGGAGTTGATTACTACAATTTAATTAATTTTAATTTATGTCAATATCTTAATTACTAATTCTAAGCTAATTACGTTATATATTTTATTGTGTGTACCATCCCCTTTAAGCTGATTGATCCGTTTGTGTTGATTGCTAAATAGACTTGACACTTCACATTTCGTATATCATCATATCAAAAATGAATTTTAGCGACGAATTAACAATTGTTATTAAATATGTATTTGTATCGGTAATTAATATTCTTTATATATGTTCCTAAAGGTGTAAGCGACATTGAATTTAAATATATTTAATTAATGCTGATAAAGATTTTTACACTATTTATTAATGTGTCTAATTATTATCGTTAAATTTTTTTTTTGTTATAACGTATGTTAGCACAAAACTGTTGATTGTTATGGACCACCGATCCAGATTTGATTGTGTGTTATTATACTTACTAACATATTTTAATTGCTTTTAGTTAATCGCAAATCTTTATAAAAATAAATTATATCTTGATTTAAATTTATAGATATCATATGTAACATGAAATGAATAACAAAATTATGGAGTTATCTTGTTCTTACACTTGCCAAAATCTCGTCGATTGTGGCCTCAATTCATGTCGGTCCAATAATTGTGCATCTTTATTTATTTGGTAGGAATTAAGATTTGACCCAAACCAAACATATTAATTAGGCCAAACAAGAGGAAATTTCTTGAGGCACAGTCCTAGCTAAAGGCCTATACTTTAGGGGATCATGTTTCTACATGCATCAGTTGAATATTTCTGTATGCATACGCTATGGTCTTGTGAAATTTTGTTATTACGTTTTTTTAGTAGTATAAACTTAAAATTTCTATAATTTTATTTTTATTTTTATAATTTCAAAATATCATATTTATCTTAACTATTTGTATACAATTTCAAACTATAATTTCATGACAAACAAAATTATAGTTGTAAAACATAACCTGTAAATTTTCTCAAATTATTGAATTTTGTTTGTCATATTAGCCCCATTCATTTTCTCCTACAATGTCTAAGAGTGCGTGCCCATATCGACAAAACAGTCCCACGTGAATATCAATAAGCCATTTTGAAATTAGTCCAATAACCATATCTCTCTGTATATTCTCGAAAGGATGAATCCAGAGGAATTTAATAAACCAAATTTATTAAGGTTTTAGACATAAATTGGTTATATATATATATATATTTGACATAATATATAAATATATTTTTTAATTTGATTTTAAATTACATTTCTATTCTTTAATTTTGGGTGTGCATAAGTAGGCACTTAAATTTGTATAAAATTGAACAAATTCACACATGTCCTACATGACATCGTACATGTCATTTTATTATCCTACAGGATATCCTACATGTATCACGTCACGTAAGGCTCGTGTGTCTACTTGTTCAAATTTATACAAGTTTAAGTGCCTACTTGTATAAACCCAAAGTTGAAGGGCATAAATGTGAAATGAGGCTAAGCTAAAAGATACTTAAACTTGCATAAAGTTTAATTGTGTACTTGTGCCCTACCGTATGAGATTTGCCTAGACTCAATCCTGAGGTTTGCGCCGTCTTACTGCGATTTGTCTTAACTCAATTGAACTCTGGCCCATATCGACAAGGCTGACACATGAATGACTTTGATACCATTTGTAACAGCACAACTCGCTAATGATATTGTCCGCTTTTGACTTATGATGCACAACTTTAAAACGTGTCGCTAGTTGGTAAGACTTGTTTACTTATATACTCAACATCTCAATATGAGACTTCTTATCTTAAGTTGGGACGTCAGAGATGAGCTAATTTTTTAAACCTGATTTAAAAATAAAACTTTTAATTACATCCCAGATAGATTCCGACTCGTGAGACTTGAAGCAAGGCCTCTTTGTAGGCCAACTAAAAAAATAATTTAGATAAATGTTTGGAATAATTACATCAATACACATCTAATTTTCATCATAATTTTAAGAATATTCCTACCATTACAAGAATCTCCTCTCACATATTCTATCCCTTTTTGAATACATCTCCAATTACGTAATATATTATTCGTAATTCATGAACTATGTGCCCTAGATTTCATTATATATTCGAGAATGTATAAATCTAAGAAATTTTTATAATTTTAAAAAGCATAAAAACATGATATAATTAATTTTTAATTCTACGGAATTCATGTAATTTTTACTATATGCATTTTTTTAAAAAAAATAGAAAAGTACAAATTACCAAAGGATGAGCCCAAACTCAGAAATCTACTTAGCCCATCAAATTACAAAGTCCAAAATGTTTGAAATTTGAACATAAAGTTATGTTGAAATTATAAAATAAGTTAACAAATTCTATATTTTCTAACCCTAAAAGGAGTAGCAGCTCTATCTTCTCTTTCACTTTTTATCTCTTGTTATTAGAATAGTTTATTTTTTGGACTTGAGATTTCGTTAATAATACAATATGATATTATATTGGATATATCAATGTTTTGACATGTTTAGGTTAGAATTAAGATTTTAAAAAATTTAGAAAAGGAGAAATTATATGGTTTTCTTTTGTTCACTATTTGTTGTCAATTTTTTTTTTTTAGATTCAAACTATGTAACTTAACTAACATTTTAGGATAATATATTTTCATCATATTGATATGTAAAAAATTGCAATTTATAGTACTTTTTGTATAGTTTTTAAATATCTTAATTTTTTATTTTAAAAATCAAATTTAATATAATCTAATTTAACTTTAAAAATAAGTCAAATTGTCTTTCAAAAAACACAGTATGACAAATAAAAGTGGATAGAGGGAGTACAATAATTAGTAGCATAACTATAATTTTAGTTAAGTATCACTCACGATCAATATCTGGTGATAATTACACGGGTTGGGGTTTTGAGTTTGTATAATATATTTGTATAATATAATTTGTATATTGTTTAAAGTTCAGATGTTTGTGTTTATATAATTTTGCTATTTCAAGTATACACAAAAGTTGCTCAATTATACCAATGTACCCGCATAGTATATGAACTCACCTGTGAATCATATAAACGAGGCAACTTAAACTATAGTTACAACTCATAAATAGACAAACTATAGTTATGCAACATAATTAAATTTATTATATAGGTTATTTATGAAAATTCGCCTTTAAAAATAGGAAAAATTACGCGGCTAAACAAACTTATACTATTTAATAACTCATCATAGCTATAGTTTGCTATAATTATCACTAGTGACTAATATTATACATTAATTACGTGGGCTGACTTCGAATAGTATTATTAGTCATGTTTGTATATGTATAATTCGCTAGGATATGCAAATACATATGTATAATATACAATTTTTTAACCTATATTCATATACAATTTACCTCTCTCTCACTCTCTGCCCTCTCTAGCTCGCCTCTCTCCTCCTCTCCCAATACCGCTTGCCATTTATACCAATGTAAATGTATAATATACAATTATATATATATACAATTCACCTCTCTCCCACTCTCTGCCCTCTCTCCTCCCTTTCTCGATATCGCTCGCCTCTCTTCTCTCTCTTCCAGTCTCGTTCGCCTCTCTCCTTCCTCTCCCAATCTCTCTTGTCATATATACAAATACATATGTATAATATACAATTATCTAACCAATATAAATATACAATTCACCTTTCTCCCACTTGTTTTCCCTCTCTCCTCTCTCTCTCAGTCTCACTCGCCTCTCTCCTCCATATAACGTATAACTACAAATTATAATTATCAAACTATAACTATGGAGGGTAATTAATTATTTTTAAGTGGCTATCAAATAGTATATATCGCCGGCCCATAAAGAGTTATCAGACTAACTATTTAAAAGCCCATTAGTATAATGGGCCGTGTTCTCAGATCCAAAAGGAGTGTCTTTTGGGTAAAAGATTTGTCCAAAAGTATTACTACCAAATATTTGCACATGATCTTAATTTTTTTAATAATATAAATAGTAAGTATTAGTCTTTTAAAAAAATTAAACATAATTTTGTGCTAGTACTTAAACATTATCTCAAATATCATGACTATTTTTCTTTTGCATTAGCAGTATAATCATCAATAATTAAAGTCTATTGTTAGATTAGTTAATTGCACAAATTTATCATCATTATATACATTTATTATACTTCTATTTCACCTTTAATATATTAATGCCACTTAATTAAGAATAAAAATATGATAGATGTCAAACATTTTATCGAACATTTATTTAAATAATAAATCAATAACTTTTTGGCTCTTTTTCTTGTGTGTTAGGATTTTTTTCAAAAGAAAAAAGAAAAAAGATGAAGATATTCGTCTTGGTAAAAAAATAAATAGAACCTTTTGTCTGATAAAGAATTTTTTCAAACACGAGAAAAGATAAGTTCCCTAGTGGATGATCAGTCTAATTAAGTTTAATTACTACAGTTTATATGTGGGAATAGATTTATATTTGAGCGGATCGGAAAAATTATGTCTTTTTCACCACTAGGCCAAGGAGTACATTTGTATTAGTGGGTCAAAAGTTAATATATACATATAAAATTTTAAAAATTGATTAAATATACATATATATCCGATATTATTTTTTAACGAAATGAATTCATGTAAACCCACTTGACCTTGTGTGGGTTCGCCCCCGTGCGAAAACATAATACTATTAATTAAAGGCATCACAAAGGAAATTATCCAATCGTAGTTGTTGATCTACTGATCACGTCTTCTATTCATCAATACTTTGTTCAATAGATATTCCAATAAGAAGCGCTATGGCCATGGGCCTCTAATTTACTAAGGGAATTTTTAAAAAAATGGACAACTTTCACATATAGCAAATAAAAAATTTATATTTGTATGCTATAGCAAACTTTGCATAATTGCGCTCTATAGCAAATATAAAATTGTATAATTTGCTATACATATACAATTGTATAATTCGCTGACCTAAATTGTATAATTCGCTGGCCTAAATTGTATAATTCACTGGCCTATTTCGCTGCAATTGTATAATTTGTTTTGCATAGAGTTGAATCGAATTAAAATGTATGTATATTGCATAATTATAAGTGTATAGCAAGAAGATATATGATTTTCTCGCTTTATACAAAAACAGAAGCACAATATATACACTTCTGTTGTATAAAGTTAGAGAAAATTGTATTTCACTGCAATTGTATAATTCGTAATTGTATAATTCGTTGGCCTTTTTCTCCGCAATATTTGAAGTAAAATGTTTGTAAATTGTATAATTAAGTGTATAACACAAAGATATACATTTTTATATGTGTATATACAATTTTCTCTCGCTTTATACAAAACAGAAACAGAATTATACACTTCTGTGTATAAAGCGAGAGAGGCGAGGGAGAATGGAGAGTGGCGAGCGAGATTTCTAGGAGAGAGACGCTGGTAAATTTTAGCTAATGTTTGCTATGAAGCACAATTAAATCAAACCCTAGCTATTCCATTTAATTTAAGTTATTAGTTTGCTATTACATACAATTTTCCCGAATGCAAATGCCTAGTATTAGAATTATGTATGACAGCTTATGCCTTTTCTACTGGCTTCCAAAAGGCCTTTTTATACGTGGGCTTGCACTCTTCTGATGGAATAATATGGGTGTAATTAAAAAAATAACTTCTTTGTCAAATTTAGATCTAATATTTGGAATCTGTTTCTTCTTATCCATAAGGAAAGGGGTTCCTTTGCACCCTTAGGAAATTGTACCTTTTGAGTGTATTTTTTTTTTTGGACAAACTATCATATATAATATTATTATATATACTTTTAAAATATTACGTATTTTTACCACTAATCAAGAGTTTTTTATCTATTTTATATTAGGATACATGTATCTTTGTATTCAGATACAAAAAAATGGAGAAAGAGACCAGTGGAATTTGTTATATTCCGAATACATGAGAATCCACTTGTATGCAATATCTAAAGCAAATTACACTTTAATTTGATCCCCTGTATCTGAGATACATATATCTTGAAGCACCAAAATCTGGTAAGATACGAAATGTTACAAACTAAAGTATATCTAAGTAATTAACTCCTAATTAAACTATGAGATTTACATAATATTTTTTTAAAAAAATGAAATTAAATTTCCCATTGTTCTGTTTTTTCCCTGCGTGAAGAGCAAGAATAGTTTTTAAATCTTTGATGTATATGTTGGTATTTGATACAATTTTTAATCGAGTTACATTTTCTATTTGATTCAGTGAAGCACCATTCAGAACACGTTTTATGTACTTTAGGCTTTGTGCTGAATATATGGTGGTTCTGTTTTCAAACCTTTTGTTGGAGGTACAATATCGTTGAACATAATATAGTTAAATTTTTCTATAATGGTGTCATTAAGCTTCGCCTTGTATCAAGTAATGTACATCACACTTCCATTGAACTTAATAAAATAGAACATACATTATTACGATCGGGTTGTAATATAACAAACCTCCAAAGTTCTATTACAAGATTTCAATTACGATACTAAAAAACACACAAAGAAGCTAAAGAGAGAAACAGACACGATCCGTGATTTAAGCAGGATCAATATCGACTTAATTATCTTATTCTTGTCCACATAATTGTGCTACTACCATATAATATGATGTGGAAAACAAATCTCTTTCATTAACGTCACTTCACCCTGCATCGTCACATTAAAACAAATATTAACCAAGAAACTTACTACCTAGCTATATATATGTACAATAATAGGAGTAGGGGTAATTAATTTTAAAAGAAGCTTGAAAAGTGGATTTAAGTCGAATTTTAAAATTTACATCATAAGTATATCATTTTAGATTAGTTAAAAAAAAAAAAAGTTATTCCTCTTATATATATATTTACGGTTATGCCACTAGTCGAAATAATTATGTTGTATATTAAGGGGTACTTGAAGTGTCCTACCTCTATTGGTGAAGGGATAAGTGATCTCTTTATATGATCTTGGACAAGTATTTATTCAGTGAGTTAACTTTTGAGTTTATGCTATAGAGTCAATATTTATTTTCTTTTCCAAGAGTTGATGTGATTAATTAACTGATCAGGTCAAGCTATCTATTCCGCCCTCCGGAATAGGCTACCAAGGAACCAAGCCACTTGTTTACACTACAACTTAAAGTTTTTACCGGCATTAGTTGAGTTTCAGTAGAATCAATGTCGCTAAAGATTTTAGGGACATATACAAATTAAAGAGTGTTAATTGCCGCTTAAAATACATATTTTGCGATAATTAAAAATTAATTGCCGCTAATAGTTATTTTTAATAGTGTTATATACTCAGGTCAAGCTATCTATCTCGTCCTCCGGGACAGGTTGCCAAGGAATCAAGCCACCTCTTTATTTCAGTGGTGCTGATAGTCGTAAGTCAGTCGACTACTAGTCAAAGTCTTAATCTGACATGACATATCAAATCTAGATTCATTCTAAGTATCATTTCTTTTTTATACCAAACACACATTAAATATTCAACTTTTAAGATTAAATTAGGTCAAACGATAACTGAAAACATACTTGGAGCAGTCAACAGAGGGGCTGATCTCAAAAGGAATCTTGACACCACAAACTCCAGAGAGACCAGCAGCTTTACCAAAATCAATGCCTTTAATAGTATTAGCAGCTTTTTTGACACACTTACATGATTTTCTACGTTCATGTGGTGTCTTACAAAGCTTAAGCAAATCTTTAATGACACCACAACAGCCTCCTATTGGCCCACGGTTCTGCAAATAAGGAAGGCAATTCACTACCCCAACCTGAATTTGGCCACAAGTCACTGCCTTTGCATGGGGTGCATTTGTAATCAACATGCATAAAACCACCAAACAAGCAATCTTGACAAACATTTTCATTCTTTAAAAGAGAAATAGAATTGAGAGAATAGTGTGAGGAGTGTTGGGTAGAAAAATTAAGTGAGTACCTTAGGGTTTTTATAGAGAGGAAATTAATTGGAACTAAAGATGATAAAATGGTAGGGGAATTTATTCCAAAACACCTATTGATACAACTGACAAATCAAAATTATATGACAGTTTCAAATAGATTAATTTCAAATTATATAACTTAAAAAAAATATAATTATTTGGTTTTTAATTTTTTAGATCCAAAAATCAGAAACTCAAAACAAAATTTTCATATTTGATAGGAAAAACTACATAATTAGCTATATTTTACTATCATATATATTATTATTATTTATATTTTTAAAATAGTACGTATCTTACCACTAATTAAGTTTTTTCTACATATCTTACATTTAGATACATGTATTTTTGCTATTCGATAACACAAAAATAGAGAGAGAGGAGAGCAAGATTCGTATATATCTGGAGTGATTTGCATGCATATATATTGGATACAGGGAGAGACGCGAGGGAAGTGAGTGAGATTGTACATGTGAATCCACTTGAATACAATGTATCTATAACAAATTACACCTAATTTGACCCCATGTTTTCAATATACATGTATTTGGACGTATCTCAAGACACCAAAATATTATAAGATACGTAATATTATAAACTAAAGTGTGTCTAAACTGCTAGTAAGATTTGTATAAGTTCACCTGTTTAATATGAATGGCCCAAACACTCGCCCCATGTCTACGATCGATGGCTTTTAATTAGCCATGTACGTAGCATTAGACTTTTCGTCGGTAACTCACATTATTCCTCTGTTGTTTGCTTTCACAAAATGTCTTGATTTGTAGAAAATGGCCAATACATGAAGGAAAAATCCAAATTATAATCTCATAATGATCTTTATCACTTGGCCATCTTATCACCCATCGTCACGTGGCCAAGGCATGAAGAAAAATCTTGTTTGGATTCGTATGCTAAGTCAAGTTTGATCATATATCGATTGATCTTCAATTTTGCATCATCTTCCAAGAAGCAACATCTCGTATGAGATGCCAAAGCCATGTGTGAGCAACGCTTTTTTTTCTCTTAAGCAATTATAGTTTGAGTCTGAGATCGCTATTGACTATGAATATATTTAATTATTTTACTAAGCGAAGATTACATTTTCTCATAACTTATAGGTGTTGGGTATGTAGCAAGAATTGATGGGAAATAGAGGGAAGGAGAGGAATTTGAAAGGTTTAGAACTTGAAAGGTTGGGAACTTGAAAAGTCCTCTAATGCTTTATTGAAAAAGGCAATAGTCCCTCATCGGTAATGGAAAGGAAAATAGGAGAGTTTAAATAAATAAACACTCCTATTAATTGTTAAAAGGGTTGGAAAGAGGGACCCCCCTCGCGCCGTCGTCGTCGCTCGCTTCGGCTTCGGCTTTGGCAAATGATCGATCGAGACCAAAAATTATTTTCAATAAATTAGTTGATAACCGAAATGTTTTCAATTTTTTTAGTTAAAACCCAACCCGACTCGGATCCACGCGAGTGACCCGTTTTAAATTCCGTTATATTCAAAATTTCCCGCCATGACTGTTCTGAAAGGTTGCAACTTTCAGGAACAGTCAATACCATTTGAAAGTTTGCAACCTTTCATTAATGGTCGTGTTAATTCTGAAAGGGTTGCAACCTTTCAGAATATATTCTTCTTGCCTATATATACCATTCAGTCTTCAGAATATTTACTACGAATTTTTCTGATCTTCCTTCTTCTTAAAATCACATATTCTTCGTGTACTTTCCTGTTGTGGATTGATTCGCTGACAGTAGAGTTTTTGGTATCTATACTCTACTGATTAAAATCATTTTACACTGGGAGGTTATATTCCAAATCAACCTCGGATACTAGAGGGGAATAATTTCCTTAAGGGGGACACTGTGAATTCAGTGGACTTGATTTTCTTCCTAAATTTTCAATAAGAGGATTCCAGATTCTGGTACGTTTTTACAGATAAATTATTTTTACAAATAAATTTCTGTTCATCTTATTTACTGGTTATAAAAAATTCTCAGTTACTTCGTGTTTCTGAATAATTATTAGAACCAGTAATTTCTGATTTTATAACACAGATTGACAACAATCTTAAGGAAATTATTAAATCTGTGTTTCTGGTGGAGACAAAATCTTTGTGATTTTATACTCTTTTAAGTCTGCAATTATATATTATTGCTTACTTATATTGTATCAATTTTGATTATCAGAAATGGAAAACACTGGTGTTACAGTGGCTGTTGCTGCACCAACCCGACCTCTTGTATCACAAGCAGAGAAACCGGGTAAATTCACAGGTGTGAATTTTAAAGGATGGCAGCAACGAGTATTTTTCTGGCTTACCACTCTTGGTCTGCAGAAATTTACAAGTGAAGATACTCCAGTTCCTGCTGATGATATGCCAGACAGGGAAAAATTTATGATTGTTGAAGCATGGAAACAGTCAGACTTCCTATGTAAAGGTTACATTTTGAGTGCTTTAGAAGATGACTTATATAATGTCTATAGTGCAATAACAACTTCAAAAGAGTTGTGGAATGCACTTGAGAAGAAATATAGACAGAAGATACATGCTTGAAAAAGTTTGTGGTCGCAAAGTTTTTAGACTATAAAATGACAGATAGTAAAACTGTTGGATCACAAGTGCAGGAACTTCAACTTATTCTCCATGATCTGATTGCTGAAGATATGGTAGTAAATGAAGCTTTTCAAGTGGCTGCAATGATCGAGAAGTTGCCTCCTTCGTGGAATGATTTCAAGAATTATCTAAAGCACAAGCGTAAAGAAATGAAGCTTGAAGATCTTGTGATTCGGCTCAAGATTGAGCAAGATAACAGAAATGCCGAAAAGAAGTCGCGTAAGAGTTCAACAATCATTGGAGTTAATATTGTTGAAGAAGCTCCTACCAAAGACAAAAAGAGAAAGAAGTCCAACGGGCAGAAGTCAGAACAGGCCAAGAAGAAATTCAAAGGCAACTGTTATAATTGTGGCAAGGCTGGTCATAGATCTTCTGATTGTCATGCTCCAAGAAAGGACAAAAACAAAGGCAAAGGCAAAAATCAAGCAAACATCGTGGAAAAAATAGAAGATGCAGATGACTTGTGTGCAATGATATCGGAGTGTAACTTAGTTGGAAATCCCAAGGAGTGGTTTCTCGACTCAGGTGCCACTAGACATATTTGCTCTACAAAAGAAGCCTTTGCAACATACACTCCTGCTGAGTACGATGAAGATTTATTCATGGGAAACACAGCAACAGCAAGGATTGCAGGAACTGGCAAAGTAATGTTGAAAATGACATCCGGCAAAGTGTTGACTTTAAACAATGTTCTGCATGTCCCTACTATTAGGAAGAATTTAGTTTCTGCTGCACTACTCGTTAAGAACGGGTTTAAGTGTGTCCTAGTTAGTGATAAAGCTGTAATAAGTAAGAATGAAATGTTCATAGGAAAGGGCTATCTCAATGAGGGTCTTTTCAAACTAAATGTAATGGTTATTGACAGTATCAATAAAAATTCTGCTTCTGTTTACTTATTGGAGTTAAGTGATTTATGGCATGCCCGTTTGGGACATGTTAATTACAAAGCCTTGCGAAAATTGGTTAATTTAGAAGTATTGCCTGATTTTAAATGCGATAAGTCGAAATGTGAAATTTGTGTGGAAAGTAAGTTTGTTAAACATCCTTACAAGTCTGTTGAAAGAAATTCTAAAACTTTAGACTTAATTCACACAGATATATGCGATATGAAGTCAACACCATCTCGTGGTGGAAAAAAGTACTTTATAACTTTTATCGATGACTGCACTCGATTTTGTTATGTATACTTGCTTAATAGTAAGGATGAAGCAATTGATGCATTTAAGCAATACAAAAATGAATGGAAAACCAATTGAATCTAAAGATAAAAATGATTCGGAGTGATAGGGGTGGAGAATATGAATCTCCTTTTGCAGAGATATGTTTGGAATATGGTATTATTCATCAAACTACTGCACCTTATACACCACAGTCAATGGTTTGGCAGAACGAAAGAACAGAACATTAAAGGAAATGATGAATGCCTTAATGATCAATTCTGGTTCACCGCGAATCTTTGGGGGGAAGCCATTCTTACAGTTAATAAATACTCAATAGAGTACCCCATCGAAAAACACAATCAATTCCATATGAGTTGTGGAAAGGAAGAAAACCCAACTTGAAATATTTTAAAGTGTGGGGGTGTTTAGCCAAGGTAGAGGTTCCTTTACCTAAGAGGGTTAAAATTGGACCCAAAACAATAGATTGTGTCTTTATTGGATATGCTTGAATAGTAAAGCCTGTCGATTTTTGGTTCACAAATCTGATAATCCTGAGATTCATGTTAATACGATAATTGAATCAGATAATGCAGAGTTTTTGAAAACATTTATCCGTATAAAACTGAAAGTGAGTCAACAAGTGAAAGATCTAAACGACCACGAGAAGAATCAATGGAAAATATTCTAACTAGTAAGGAACCTAGGCGAAGTACTCGACAACGAAAATCTGTTTCTTTCGGACCAGATTTTGTAGCACTATTGCTTGAAAATGAGCCTCAAACATTTAAAGCAGCTATGTCTTCGTCAGAGTCAACTTATTGGAAAGAAGCAGTCAATAGTGAGATTGAATCAATTTTAAGCAATCACACTTGGGAATTGACTGATCTTCCTCCAGGAAATAAACCTTTAGGATCAAAATGGATCTTTAAAAGGAAAATGAAACCTGATGGGACTATTGACAAATACAAGGCTAGACTGGTAGTCAAAGGGTACAGACAAAAGGAAGGTCTGGACTACTTTGACACATATTCTCCAGTAACAAGGATAACATCAATTAGGATGTTAATAGCACTTGCAGCAGTGCATGATCTTAAAATCCACCAAATGGATGTAAAGACAGCCTTCTTAAATGGAGAGTTAGAGGAAGAAATTTACATGGAACAACCTGAAGGGTTTATAGTTCCTGGTAAAGAAAAGAAAGTGTGCAGACTTGTGAAGTCACTTTATGGACTCAAGCAAGCACCCAAACAATGGCATGCTAAATTTGATCAAGTAATGTTGGCAAATGGATTCAAGATTAACGAATGTGATAAATGTGTTTACATCAAAAATGTTATAAATCATGAAGTCATTGTTTGTTTGTATGTTGATGACATGTTAATAATGAGTAAAGAAATTGATGATATAAATGCTACTAAGCGCATGTTGTCCAATAAGTTCGATATGAAAGACTTAGGAGTTGCTGATTTGATCTTAGGGGTCAGGATTATCAAAACTCCCCAGGGACTAGCATTATCTCAATCTCATTATATTGAAAAAGTATTGGATAAGTTCAATTACTTGAATTTCAATGTAGTCAAAACTCCAATTGATTTAAGTTGTACATTTAAAAAGAATGAAGGTCAAAGTGACTCTCAATTGGAATATGCCAGAGTGTTGGGAAGTTTGATGTATATTATGAATTGCACACGACCAGATATAACATGTGCTATTAGTAAACTGAGTCGGTACACTAGTAATCCGAATCAAACTCACTGGATGGCTATGAAACGTGTGTTGGGTTATCTAAAATGGACACAACATTATGCTTTGCATTATAATAAATATCCTGCTGTGATTGAAGGATATAGTGATGCAAATTGGATCACCGGGTCAAATGATGTAAAATCCACGAGTGGTTATGTATTCATACTTGGTGGAGGAGCTGTCTCTTGGAAATCTTCCAAACAGACATGTATTGCTCGCTCCACAATGGAATCTGAATTCATTGCTTTGGATAAGGCTGGTGAAGAAGCAGAATGGATCCGGAATTTCCTAGAGGATATTCCATTCTGGCCCAAACCTGTCGGACCAATTTGCATACATTGCGATAGTCAAGCAGCAATAGGTAGGGCAGGGAGCGTTATGTACAACGGAAAGTCTCGTCATATACGACGTAGACATAACACCATAAGACAACTGCTCTCTAGTGGAATTATCACAATTGACTATGTAAAGTCAAGCGATAATGTGTCAGATCCACTAACGAAAGGCCTAGTGAGAGAGGCAGTTGAAAGATCATCTAAGGGAATGGGTTTACGGCTTAGGACAAGTCAGCATGACGGTAACTCTATCTAGCAGACTGGAGATCCCAAGAGCTAGATTCAGGAGAAAAACAAAGTTGTGGCTGACGGTTCGACATTGTCAAATAACTCAATCCATTCTCATGATGAAGACAATGTTCAGGAAAAGGTTAAGACTTTAAGGCTTGTTAATGAGATAATAAAGCTTAAAGTTTTAATGATTTGCTAAGTTTGGTAGATTTGACCAAATAGTGTATCTACGAGATGACACGGTTAGAAATCACCTATGTGAGTGTGAAGTGGAAGCCGCTTCAAAGAGAATTTATGTCAAAAGCCTATTCTCTATACACTCATGAAACCAGGAGGTGTTCATGGCTGAAACGAACACAACCGTAAGAATCATAAACAGTAAAGGGTTAATTGTGTGACATATGGTTGTCTAGGTATACACCAAAGTTCGACGGTTCAAAGATATCACATCTACCGATTGACCGAGTATATCCGACATATGTTCACTACGGAAAGTCCAAGGGGAAACATACTTATCCAGATGCAATTAATCCTTTCTTGTAAAGTACACAATTGTCCGTGCATTCCTATGTTATAACTATTCCCCATCAATGTGGGGGGTTGTTGGGTATGTAGCAAGAATTGATGGGAAATAGAGGGAAGGAGAGGAATTTGAAAGGTTTAGAACTTGAAAGGTTGGGAACTTGAAAAGTCCTTTAATGCTTTATTGAAAAAGGCAATAGTCCCTCATCGCTAATGGAAAGGAAAATAGGAGAGTTTAAATAAATAAACACTCCTATTAATTGTTAAAAGTGTTGGAAAGAGGGACCCCCCTCGCGCCGTCGTCGTCGCTCGCTTCGGCTTTGGCTTTGGCTTTGGCAAATGATCGATCGAGAGATAATTTTTTGGACAAAATTTATTTTAATTATTTATTAATTAATTTAAATGGCCAAAAATTATTTTCAATAAATTAGTTGATAACCGAAATGTTTTCAATTTTTTTAGTTAAAACCCGACCCGACTCGGATTCGCGCGAGTGACCCGTTTTAAATTCCGTTATATTCAAAATCCCGCCATGACTGTTCTGAAAGGTTGCAACTTTCAGGAACAGTCAATACCATTTGAAAGTTTGCAACCTTTCATTAATGGTCGTGTTAATTCTGAAAGGGTTGCAACCTTTCAGAATATATTCTTCTTGCCTATATATACCATTTAGTCTTCAGAATATTTACTACGAATTTTTCTGATCTTCCTTCTTCTTAAAATCACATATTTCTTCGTGTACTTTCCTGTTGTGGATTGATTCGCTGACAGTAGAGTTTTTGGTATCTATACTCTACTGATTAAAATCATTTTACCCTGGGAGGTTAT
Organism: Solanum neorickii; assembly: GCA_027704865.1. Classification (NCBI taxonomy): domain Eukaryota; kingdom Viridiplantae; phylum Streptophyta; class Magnoliopsida; order Solanales; family Solanaceae; genus Solanum; species Solanum neorickii. Next base: position 52,637,572 of record JAKWJC010000372.1, read on the forward strand.
ATTCCAAATCAAACCTCGGATACTAGAGGGGAACAATTTCCTTAAGGGGACACTGTGAATTCAGTGGACTTGATTTTCTTCCTAAATTTTCAATAAGAGGATTCCAGATTCTGGTACGTTTTTACAGATTAAATTATTTTTTACAAATAAATTTCTGTTCATCTTATTTACTGGTTATAAAAAATTCTCAGTTACTTCGTGTTTCTGAATAATTTATTAGAACCAGTAATTTCTGATTTTATAACACAGATTGGCAACAATAGGTCGCCTTCAACTAATCTATAAATTATGTAGTTTGTATTATTAAGACGAGTGAATGGTGTTAGAGATATTGACAATTCAATATCAAGAATATTTTTTAATGTATATTTTAAATTGCGTTACTCTTCCGTCTTGGAAATATATAGATGAAAAGTATAAAATTTCTACCTATGAACCAATGATTTCATGTTCCTACAATAAATCCTATAGATACTATATTATTACTTATACATTCAAAATATTAAGTATATAATTAGACGTGTTTCACTGCTATATATATTATTATTATAATCTATATTTTCAAAATATTACGTATCTTATTATATATTAAAGAAAATACACTTAGATACATGTATTTTTTTTTACCATATGCACAAAAATAGGGAGAGATGCGAGTGAGATTGGAGAGGCCGGAGACAAGCAAGATTCGTTTGTATCTCGAATACATGTGAATCACAACCAGATATACACTAGATACATGTATCTGGTGTGATTTAAATGTATCTGAGACACCACATACATGGAAAACTGGCGAGTGAAATGAGAGAGAGACGAACAAGATTTGCTATATATCACTGATATATAAGAATCCACTTGGTTATAAGGTATCTAGAACAAATTATACTTAATTTTAACTCCATGTATCTAAATACATGTATATTGATGTATCTGACATACACATTTATACTTAAACTAGTGAGATTTACATACGTTTCCGTCCCACTATTTTCTTGTTTACTCTTTTGAAAGATTTTCGACACCTATAACTAATAGGGGTCTTCTTTCTTTGGCCTATTTTAGTTGTCATATGTGCATAAATATAAAGGATAAATGGCCAAATTTACTTTCGAATTAGGTAAAATGGAATAAATTTGCCCCCATTAAAATGGGTCAAGTATGCCATCGCTATTACTAATTGGAAATAATTTCTCATCTTAACTATGCGAAAAGGAACAAATGTCCTTTTCTTTTTTTTTCAGATTTCAAGATCGGATAAATTTAAACTTTTTTTATAGTTCAGAAGGTAATTTGATCCTAAACTTTGTAGTTAATGATTTTGAAAACGCATAAAAGAAATAAAACATGACAAGTAAAATGAATCGAAAAGAGAAACTTCTCATGATACTGCATATACAAGTAGTGTAATGAGGTGTATATTATTAGTTGTGAATAAAAGATAGAATTATGAGGAAGTAAAAGTTCAAATCTATGATAATTTCATTATAAAAAGAAAATTAAGAGATTATTATGTGTTATTTTTTAAAAAAAATACTCACAAAACTTTCTTAATAATTTCTTTAACATTTGACTTTTCTTCGGTATCTCATGATATTTTGCTACAGAATTGCTTTTACTGGACTACAAATTATGTCCTAATTTGAAAAATAAAACTTATAAATTCACTGTGATCTCTATTATTTTGCCATCTTATCAAGAAAATGATTTTTGGAATCATGTGCCAATTTGTCTAATTTGGCATAATTTTCCAAGCAGCGATGTAACTGAAAAATAATAGCGATTGGAAAAAAAAATCTGGGAAAAGAAGTTCGTTAAAAATGAAAAAAATTATCAAGCTGTATCTTCTTCATCCATACATATTATTAATACAATTAATTGTATCAATGTATAAAAAAAATTATTGAATTTGTGTGCCAGATTGTATTTCTGTATTTTTAAAAAAAAAAACTGACTCAATTATTATCATATTGTATTTGTGTATAAATATAATTGATACAACTATTACAAAAAATAAATATTTATTATGTGTGCATTAATATTAGAATTGATACAATATTCAAACAAATATGTATCAATGTTTTAATTTAATTTGTGAATCACAAAAAGTTGAATAGACTGTATTTGTCTATTTATTTTAGGGTTGATACAATATTCAAACTATCAATATTTATTTTACGGAAAAGGGCCTAAAATACTCTTGAAGTATTGAAAATGGTACAAAATTATCCTTCATCCACCTATTGGCTCCAAAATGTCATTTTCATCCACCTATTAGCTCCAAAATACCCTTGTCATCCACCTTTAGGTTCAAAATTGACAACTTCTTTAATTGTTTTAAAATTAAACTCTTTAAATGTTTTTTAAAACACTTGGCGTTCAACTACTGGTTATAATTTAATTTATTAATATAATTTATAAATCAACCTACTACCCATTCATTACTAACTAAACCCCACCCAATTAATAATCCAATTTTAATATCAAAATCGTCATACACACTTCTAAAACACGACGAAATTATAGATTCCTGAATATGACGTTCAAATTATTCGAGTCCGAATCGAAGCCCAATTAAATTTAGGTTGAGCCACTTATTTAGGAAGACACTTTCAATAGGATTCTCTTTCAAAATTGAATTAGAAATTTATGATTAAAGGTAAAGAAGTAATACATCCCGAATTAATTCATGCACTTTTTAAAAATATAATTTTATAAATATTTATGATTTATTTTAAAACCTTTAATATATTGTTTTGAAAAAAAGTTACCTATGAAGTAACATCACATAATTGAGATGTAAGAATAATTAAGATGAACATAGTTAGACTTTTAAGTTTATCGGTAATTTTTATTTAGACACTTGAAGATATGATAATTTACTTCTATAGATACTTTTCGCCTCAAATTTTTAAACACTCAATTGGCAGTAGATTTTCTGTTGTTTCATTAATAATGTAACTGGTTTATTAATTTGGAGGGGTTTAATTAGTAATGGGTGGGTATTAGATTAATTTATAAATTATATTAATAAGTTTAATTAAAATTGAAAGAGGGTTGGGCTTGGGGAAATTGGGAATTGGGTGTATTAGATGGGCTGCTGAAATGAAAACAAAGGGAGTTGGATTGGGCTTGGGAATTAATTAAAGGGAAAATTTCATATATGGCAAACTTATTTGATTAAATAACATTATATGGGTATAGTTTACCTAATTACATTCTATGGGTATAGTTTAGTTATTTTAGGTATCTTTAATTTTGTATATAAGGTTTCTTTTGTTTTTTATTTATACAATTTTATTTTAAAAAGTGATTTGTAACTGAAGCGTTAAATATGCTAACAATAAATATAGATAATGCCATAATTTAAGGTAAACGTCCTTTTTTTTAAGGTAAACATTCAAATTCAATTTTTTTTCCAAAAAAAATAAGAATTATACAACAATTGAAACAAAAGATAAACTTGTTTTTGTTGTTTATGAAACAACAGTTCATCAATTTTTTTTTATTTTTTTTTTGTAATCGAATTCAGGTAAGTATTCATTGGATGAAAATTCATGTTTATTATTGCAATAATTATACAATGTTCTATTGGATTTACAAATTTTGATTTATGTGTGTTTGTTATTGTGGTGTCATAATTTATTTATTTTTTGAAAAACTGGTTTCAAAATATGATTATTTTAAGCAGAAATTTCGTACTATACAATTATATACTTTTTGTTGATGTAGTATTTGTATATTATAAAGAAGATCAGTGTAAGCGAATACAGGTAATCGTTGGTGATAATTGTATATACCCATAAAGTAAGTGTTTTTTTTTTGTAGTATTTGTATATTAAAAAGAGTATCAGTGTAAAATCAATTCAGTAATTTGATTGTATAATATATACAAAAACAGACAATTTTAAAAGAAGTCATGTACAGATTAATTTTTGTATATGTCTACAAACTTACCTTTTTTGTATATTAATATGTTTACATGAATATAGTAGTTAAACATGACAACATATACAACTGTCTAAATGACTTTGTATATACTCCAATAATATATAAACTTAATATATACTAACTTCAATAATTTGTATATAACTACTAAAATATACAAATTATAATTTTTGTATATGTATATAAACTTAATATATACTAACTTCAATAATTTGTATATAACTAATAAAATATACAAATTATAATCATATATGAATTTTTTTCCAATTACTTTTTATATATATATACAAAAACAAAAATAATAATGAGCTTTTAATATACAATCTGCTACTACCACTATTAAGACTTAGTATATTATTCATTATACATAACTTAAAGTATGTATAAAGTAATCAAATCTACAGACACATATACAAATATATAACTAAAACATGTGTGTACTAAACATGCAATATACTATATGCAATATACTATATACAATTACGTGAATACAAAATTTACTTAAACAATAATTTTTTGTATATTGACATCTAAGTAACAAAAAAATTGTATCTAGATTTGTGTTTTAAGCCACTACCTCATGATTATGATGTTCTTCAGATCCGTCAACTTCACATGCATTTTCCTCTGAATCAATATTTACTGATTTCCTCTTTCTTCCTCCTTATACAATTTTAATGTCTCTAGCTTTAGCATTGTTAATAACTTCTTGAACTACTGTAAGGTCATATTTTTTCTTTGATCTCAATTCTTCCATTGTTTGTTCATGTTGAACTTGTTTTGATTTTACCATAGACCCTACATCAACCCCAAAATCTTGAGTTAAACCCATTGAAAACGATGGTAAATTGTCAACAAAATTGATATGCAATGGAATACCTCTGGTAATACTCAAAGATGAAGATGATTCATTCATTCTGTGACTAATTTGAGATCTAATAAGAACAAACAATCGATTATTTCATCAAAAAAATATGAAAAAACATAAGAAACACAATACATATACAATTGTTGAATAAGAAAAAAAAAGAAAACGACTAAAATTTAGGAGTACCTACGAAAATTGAATTCAACTTCGGGAGGGAGTAATTGAATTTTGGACAATTTGAAATTTAAATCTGATAGAAGTATTAATTGTAGGAGAAAAAGGTGGAATATGAATAGGAGAGATAATATTGTTTTGTGTAGAATTATATACAAAATTAAAAAAAAAGATTTTTATACTATTGGTTATATAATAGGTGGTGGACCCCATTAGTTATAGCAAAAAAAATAAACTATAATTATAGAAAGTAAATAAATTAAACTATACCCCTATTATATAATTACTTAGGAATGTTTGCCATTTCATATAATTTTTCCTTAATTAAAATGTAGGTGGGCTGGAAGGGAAAAGGGAACGGGCTGGATTTAATATTGGTTGGGTGGATTATTTAAAGTAAAAATTTAAGGAATTCCATAGTGTAATTCAATAATTACACTCTGTCCCGACAAATTTAGTATTTACTAAAAATCCCTTAAAATTTTTGTGTCGTGATACTTTAGACTCTAGTGATACATGGTAAATTTAAACTGTTAAGAAAAAAATGGGGAAAAAACAGACATTTAAACTTGTTAACTAAAATAGCTTAATTTACGGTAACAGATCATTAATCAGCATTAAATTAGCACGTAATTGAATATTAATTTCAAATTTTGAAAATTAAAGATTATATCATCTATTTTGAATACAATTTTCAAAACCACATGATACATAGAAAACATTATGATACACAACAAATTCATGTATCAATGCATCGTCTAAAACACTATACACACTGATTCAAAATGTATCAGCAAGCACACTTGATGGATTCAAAATGTATCAATGAATCATCTAAAACACTATGCACACTTGATGGATTCAAAATGTATCAGCAAGCACACTGATTCAAAATGTATCAGCAAACACTACATGTATCAATGCATCGTCTAAAACACTATACACACTGATTCAAAATGTATCAGCAAGCACACTTGATGGCGCAGTTATTGAAATTAATCACTGATACATGATAAAAAAATTTAAAAACCCTTGATACATAGGAAATCATATGATAGACATCTAATTCATGTATCAAATCATAGACTAAACATTATAATCCACTTAGTACTCATGTATTAAACCTATTGTCTGATACATGATAATAATTTTCATAATTTTTTGATACATAATGGATTCCTTAAAATTTTTACTAATTTCAACAACAATTTTTAAATAAGTATAAAAATACAAACCCGAAACAATGTAGGCCTGACAACAATGTTTGCTGCTTCTTTTTTCTTTTTTTGTTGTATTTTGATAAACTTTGATTTTGATGTTTCACCAGAGTCTTTGTTTGAATCCTTCTGAAGATTCATAGGATCATGCAAAGACTTTTTTCTATTTTCTTTCAAATTTTCATCGTCGGAATCATATATCCTTCTATTGATTAACGGATCTATTACTATGATGTAATAGAACAATTAACCAAAACAAAAAAAGGAAGAAAAGAAGAACTGATAATGGAGTAATAAGAAAAAGAAGAAACCAATAATAGATGTTGGGTTAAGAAGAAGAAAGACGATGATGGAGTAAGAAGAACTGAAGACGTGATGGAGTAAGAAGAACAATAAGAACGGGAGAGAAATTGTCCAGTTTTTTGAAATTTCAAATTTTTTAAATTTTGAAATTCAAAATTTCAAAATTAGATGAACAAAATTATTCGGCGAATATTAGCAATGAAAAGAAAATATATCACTATTGTCCCAAATACAGCACAACAATGTTATAACTTATAAAATATTACATATATAACAAAATACAAGATTTATTTCAATTGCAAAATTTTACAAGTCGAAACTATTAAATTTGTCTTTCGCCACTATAGTATACTCTCCATATGCTAAAAATTGGGAATAATTTCAGATTCAGTTAGTAGGATTCTTTTTTTAACATTAGAGACAAAAAGGAACAGATTGATTTTTCAAAGAGTTCAAAACTATAAACACATATATATAATTTTAAACTCTTTCATAGAGAAAAATTAAGAAGAAAAATTGGGATCATCTGTGATAATTGGGTCGGCATTGACCTGATTTTCAGCAAAATCATCAACTTGGATTTGATCAAGCACAAGTACTAATCCCATGGCAAAGGCACAATCAAACCCAGGCTTTATTGAGAGAGAGAAAACATCTTTTCCAAGCACCACATGAGCACAAGCATCCAATTTTTAGAAATTTCAAATTTTTTGAATTTTGAAATTAAAAATTTCATATTAAATGTTGTGAAACATTTTTAATTAAAATTAATAATTCAAAATTCAAAAAGTGATTCAGAAGATTGAGTGTTTTAGTGGAGAAAAAATAGGCATGATATGGGGAAGTGTGTGTTATAGGAGAGAGAAGACTATGTATCTCTAAACTTCTACTAAAATTAAAAAAAAGGAATTATGTAATATTTAAAAAAAGAAGGGAAAATTAGAGAATACTAAACTTATAGTTGTGTATTTAAATTATTTTTCCTTATTTAAAAGAGTGGAGGTGGGCTGCTGAAAGGGAATAAAATAAAGGCCCAATTCTGATCCTAAAGGGGAAGGTATTGGGCCTACGAATTGGGCTTGAAATTTGTGAGCTGCTGGGAAGGGAATGGGAAGGAGATTTAGATTAATTTGATAAGTAGCCAAATAGAGTTAAGATGATAAATTTGGCTAGACCTTAAATAATATGGATTCGTATTAATTAATCAACGAGCTTCTTTATTTTAGTGACATAATTATAAAATAGTGATTCAAAATATAATCATAATTTTAAACTAAGCAAGAGTGCTTACTAAAACCAAAATATTTTGGGATGGTTTTTTGAATGATCATGTAATATACTAATTATATACATAATTATGTTAACATATATATTATCTAAAGATATGCTAAAAGTATCCGACGTAACATAAATTTCATGCATTATATTATTATATTCATAAAATTTATAAAACTAATTAATTTAAATTATTTGGAAAACTTACGAAGCTCGATAATTAATTTATACCGACGCGGGTCAAAATTGGGTGTCAACAAGTACTATAATTTACAATTTTTTGCATATCAATATGATGAAAAAATATATCTTAAAATGTTAATCAAAGTTTTTATAGTTTGACTCTAAAAATAAAAATAATGACAAATAATAATGGACAGGGGGAGTATCTAATTTTTTTTTAAAATGAAATGTTACTGAATGATGTACTAATTTGTCCATGTCGGATAATTTTGGTAGTAGGTTGTCCTCCTCGATTTGTTAAAATGTTAATCAAAGTTATTTGAAAAAGTGTACACTCTCTATGTCAGTGAACAAAAATATATTCTATAATAAAATATTTGTAAAAATAAAATTATATTAGTTATTTTAAGTTTCTCACTCTCTTTAAGAGAAAGTACACACTCACTATGTCAGGTGGATAATAATGTAATAGTATCAGTTCAAGATTATTTATTAGGGGCAATAAGACGTCTGCATAGTTAAGATGTCTTCTTGAAAAATCGGTGTAAGTTCAGGCATTACTTTATGTCTTTTCTCTAATATATTTAAGACAAGTAGTATATTAGAGAAAAGACATAAAGTGACACCTCAATTTATATAACAGTAAGAGTATATATCAATACTGGAAAATTGAATTTAGCGAGAAAAAAACTTTGTAGTTAAACAACAAATCCGTTAAATCCACTTAGCGATGAATTAGCGACTGATTTCTATTAGCAACGAACAAAATAGCAACAAGTAGCGACTACTATTACTAAATGCAATGATTTTTAGTAATGTATTAGTTATTTGTATAACGGTAAGAATATATATCATAATAGAAGGATATCAACTTTAAATGACCAAAATTAACAGATATATAAAATCATTTTTAATTTGAAAAGATTAAGCGATGATTTTCGCTTTCAACTACTTTTTTCCAAACAACTTCATTTTAAACATGATAAAATACTAGCCACATAATGTTTGACACGTGGAAGATAAACCAAACCTTACTCTTCTCTAAAAGCACACTATATCCACAAGCCCCTCCTTCATTCTATCCTCCTATCTCCAAAGATTTCAAAGAAGTAAAAAAAAAAAATGGCTAGTATTCCTAGCACCATAGTTAACACTAGTTTCTTGCCAAGAAGAAGTGTTGTTACTAGCCTTAAATCCATACCAAATGTTGGTGAATCTCTCTTTGGTCTTAAAAGTGGTAGAAGTGGAAGGATTACTTGCATGGCTACATACAAAGTGAAGCTTATTACACCAGAAGGACCTTTTGAATTTGATTGTCCTGATGATGTCTACATTCTTGATCGGGCCGAGGAAACGGGGCTAGATCTTCCTTATTCTTGTAGGGCTGGTGCTTGCTCATCTTGTGCTGGAAAGGTTACTGCTGGAAGTGTTGATCAGTCTGATAACAGTTTTCTTGATGATGACCAAATAGATGAAGGATTTGTGCTCACTTGTGTTGCTTATCCAAAGTCTAGTGTTACCATTCAGACTCACAAGGAGGAGGACCTTGTTGGCTAACTTCATCATTGACCATGTACTTCTTTTCTTATCACTAAATTAGTTGCTATGTACCTCTTTTATATAAGTCAATGATGACTTGTACCATAATGATTTATGGAAGAGTTAATCATTTTCATCTTTATTTAACTCGTCTCATATTCACTTCAAAAGTCAAAATTTTCGTTAAGGAGTGTACGGTAATAAAAGATTAATTATAAGGATAATTGGACATGAATACATGACCTCAAGAAATTTTCACTAGTAGTGTCCCCTAATTCAGGAATTATAACAAACAAAGCAAAAAGCACATAACACATATGTTTTAATTACAAAAGTCAACAAGTTTTAGATGTGTCACCACTACATTTTTTCCACTTCACTCATGGTTTTATGTAGTAGTCGATATGTCAACATTGCGAAAGTTGTCTAAATAATTTCATAATCAAAGTTTGTTAGGAAATAAAATAAAAAAAATAGTCTTTCAAATTCATTAAATTAGAATTTACAATATTACAGAGGTTTGGTGAGAGGATGTCCCTAAAACAAAAATGATCATTAGCGACAATTAATTCTTAATTGCCGCTAAATAAGTATTTTTAGCGGCAATTGTCACTCTTTTTATATGTTCCTAAAGCCTTTAGCGACATTGGTTCTAATGACACTTAACTAATGCCGGTAAAAATTTTAACACTCTTTTAATGTCAATATTTAATGCCGCTAAAAATTATTTTTATTGTAGTGTGTGATGAGAATTATAATACTTAATTCCTCTTATAATTGGCCTCCACCACATCTTTCTAGTGGTTCAATTTGGATCGGTTATTGATTAAAACCAAAACCAAACCAATTCAATGTCATCATTCTTACCACAATTTCACCTTCCTTTTTTACAACTATTAATTTTACTCTCTTTAATTTTAAAATTTTATCTAAATAATTTTTCAAATTTCGAACAATTTGATAAACCCATTAGATTCATGATGATCAGAAAGTATCATATAGTTTTTTTATCCGATTTTAATTAAGTTTTTTCAATTTTTGGGAATTAATTGATTCTTTTAAAATTATCATTTCTAATTTTGAATCTATATAAAAATGAGTAGTTTATGATACCTTCTAAATTTTCTTAGAAAAATAATTAATTTGCTATCAATAATTCAATAAAACCTAAAAATATTATGAATTCTATAAAGAATTTGACTAAAAGAGAAAAAAAAAAGGGAGTAGGACTCAATTTGATATGGGGTGTAGGAGGTGAAGAAAAAAAAAATGAAGGAATCAATCACTTGAAAGTGGAAGGTGGGAGATAAGTGAAATTTAAAATAAATTAAAATTAAAAGTCAAAAAGTAAGAGAGAGAAATAGAGTTATAAAAAAAAAGATAAAAGGAAAAACTTAAGATTAAAAAAATATATTTTAAATTAAATTAATATGTGTCATATAATGATTGGTGTGTGAATATACTTGTTTCTTAATACTTGGGGGTGATAGAAAAATGATATAATAATATATTTTCAAAATTGTTTAGTGGGAGAATAAGACAGTTGCAAAGTTGATGTGTCTTTTTGCAAATCGCAGACAATCAGTGATGACTTTATGTTTTTTTTCTTAATTAATTTTGTATTTTTTTTCAAAACTAAATCTCTAAATTTGTGTTTTTTAATAGTAGTAGCTATTCAACTAAATATAGGACCTTAGTTTCAACTATCTTTAACATTAATTATCTATTTTTTAAATTGTTTTTTAATATTTAATATTAACCATTATTTAATATAAATATTATAATATAATATTATATCATTATTTTTTTTTATGTGATGCCTAAATTTTAAGTAAATTAATAGATTAAATATATGATTTGAGATACATGATATTGTCAATGTTTTGTTGGTTCTTTTAAGTCAAAGGTGAAATAATAACATGGAATATGGTCCATTAAATACACAAGCTATAGTAATAAAGCCCATTGTAACATGATCACAATGAGAAACCATGGGACGCTGCTCGAAAAACTTGAATTGAATTTTGAAGTTTTATTGGATAACCTTTCTAGAAATTTGAATATTTCTTTTAATTCCTTAGATCCAATTCTCTTTTATTTCACCATCCTCAAAATAATCTCTTTTCATCAAAGTCGAAATGTCTTAATTATTTTATTTTAGTGTGTTTGGTAAAATTTATTTACACAAATCAAATCACTTTCAATCATAAGACACATAAATAAACATGATTTAGTAGGCTTAATTTATGTATGCATTTTATTAGTCTATTTCAGAAAAATGATATTTTTTTATACTTAAAAATAATTTTGTTTAAACTTTTTTTATCTAAATAAAATAATTTACAATAATATACATATTTATGACTTTGACAAAAATATTTCTTTCTTTCTTAAAATTTATTACTCTCTCTGTCCATATTTAGTTGTCCACTTTAGAAATGACACACATTAAAATAACAATAATTAGCACAGTGAAGTTATAATTATACCCTCATTATTTATTGTTTCAAAAATGATTAATTAAAACTTAAAAATTTTCAAAAAGTTTAAATGAGGGTATAATAGATTTTTTTTTTATCATTTCTTGATTTGTCAAAATAGACGAGTAAATAGGGACAACTAAAAAAGGAAACATGGATAAGTAAATATGGATAAGTGGAGTAATAACTAGTCAAAGTTTATGATTAAAATTGTATTGAAACTAATACTAAGTGTAAAATTGTTGACAAATATTGTTAAATATCTCACAAAAATATATAGTGGACAATTATTATTAGACGAAAAAGTATTTTTATATAATGATGAGATAAATAATTCAAAAACTATATACCTCTAATCAAACACAAAATGAAATAAGTCTATATTTTATCGTAATATTATTATACTTTATACCTAGCACAAAACAACTCGTAATTAAATTGAGTCCAATGGAATATTGAAGTGTTTGAAAGTTGGTGACCCTTTTAGAAAAAAAATGTAGAAATGGGAAGAAGACAGAAGCCCACAGGAATTTGTAACTACCATTACCAAAACAGTGTTTTCAAATCTCAATGTCTTGTTCACTTTATTTTCCAATTAACAACTACTACTAATTTAACTTCATTTTTCTTCTCAAGAAAGAGAGTCATAGTAACCTTTTCCTAATTTTACAATACAAGAAAAAAACAGAACAGAAGAGAGCAATGAAGATGAAGATGTGGAGTAGAAATGTTAGATGTTTGTCTACTTCAGTAGCAACAAATAGGAAAAACAATATGGGATGGTGGGACCATGTACAACAAGCACCTAAGGACCCAATCACCAGTGTCACTCAGGCTTTTCTCTCTGACCCAACTCCCTTCAAGCTCAATCTTGGTGTGGTACTGCTCTTTTCGTTTCAATTTATTTGTCTTATTTTAATTTTACTCATAATTTAAAAAACTAATTGAATGTGTACCACGTGATTTATACTCGAACTATTGTAAATGGTATGCAGATTTTCTCCGTCATACTTTTGAGCATTGATATCCTTGTCATCCAAAAACTAGAGCATATATAGCCTTTATATTAATGGACATACACGTGTCATAATCTTATTCACTAACCCCGACATTTATTATATATCGGATCGACGGATAAGATTCTGCCACGTGTTCCTATTTAGTGTTCCGTCAGAGTGAAAGACATGTATGCTCTAGTGTTTGGATGACAGGAGCACCAGAGGCAGAAGTAGCCTTCTAACAGGGCTCATTCGAACCCCCTCCGGCAGAAAATATTACTATTTATACATGGTTAAAAGTATGTGTTTTATATATATAATAGTTGTCGAACCCCCTTTTGGTTAGTTCGTGTTTTTAGTCCTTCAGATTTTGAACCACTTATTAAAAATCCTATATACGTCACTAAGGAGCACTATGTTCCATAAGTATGACGGAAAATATCCTGTATACCATATAGGATAGTTTGGAGATATATATATCATTTTTCTCTTAATGTTTTTTATTCTTGGTATGTCAGGTACAAAGTTAGAATTAAGTCTTACAAAAAACAGTTTTTTTTTTCAAAGCAGACTAAAAATGAAAGTAATAGAAACAAATTGAAATGAGTGAGGACTTGGTTTTGTTAATTGATGTTTTCTCATTGGTATTTTATTTTGTTACAACTTCTTAATAGGGAGCTTACAGAGATGATAAAGGAAAACCAGTAACTCTTGAGTGTGTTAGAAGAGCTACAGAAAAGATTTCTGACTGCGAGATCTTGTAAGTACCATCTGTTTTTCCTTTTTTTCTTTTTAATTAGAGTTAATGGTAAAATATTTGGCTAATTTAGGATCGAGATATGTTTTAATACAAATGAAGTGATATATGCTAATTAGGTAAAGAGTAGAATCAATAGTTGAAGTATGAAACTCACGAAAAAGTGATAGTTCAACTGTATTTTTAACTTTATTGTTTGTATAACTTAGTGTTATACTTAAGGGCTGATGTTTCCTCCTTTTTTCCCCTATGATTGAATAATTGTTTTGGTTAAATGAGTGTACTCTAAGTCTAAGCTCATGTTGGATTTGATCAATCGTATTTTTCAGAATTTCCTTATCTAATTACTCGAATTTGTTTCATTTCTTACTTTTCTGAAGTCTGACTATCCATTGCATGAACAATTTCTTGACTTTATGATTGGAAAAGGAAAGTTTTAACTAGGAAAAGTTCTCGGAATCATCCAAATGTGACACTAATTAAGTTGAGGTGCGCGCACAAGCTGCCCCAGAAACCAATGGAGTAAAAAATAGTAATGTGACATACTAAGGTGATTGTAGGGACTATTCGGTTAGGAGGACATATTCCTTTTGAGTAAGGGAAGGAGTTCAGTGAAATACCAATTCTGTTTCGAGTAATATTGATCCTTAGGATTGAAGAGGATGAAAATTAATTGTGTATTGGAATGAAATGTCTATAATGATTAATTTTTTTAATTCTTTTGAGATAAATTTATCGCTATAATGATTTAAGTTGAGTGGTACAAATATTGAGGATTCATGTAGACAAACTCAACTAGTTTTGAATTGAATGTTCTTTCACTAATAGCTAATTGCATACTTTAGATATATTGTTGGTACACCAGTCATTTTAGACACCAAGTCGAGGTGTCTAAATGTGCACTCTCTAAGTCGTTGGAGTGCTTGCTTGCCAACTGTTTATGTATCATTTCTTTCTTTTGCTCTTGTGGATTAACTTCATCACACTAGAATGACTGGTACATCTGCTGGTTTCACTAGTACTTGATTTCCCTGAATTGTCTGTCAAGGGTCTTTTACATGATACGGTTAGACATGATTGAGTTATATAATGTTTCTCTTTGGGTATATAAAGGCATCACTCGTGGCCGTTGTAAGGGGCTCATAATGCCGTATTGGATGCATAAGAGCATCAGAATGTTTTTGTAAGGATTTTCAGTTACTTCACTGCTTGCTTTAAGATATTTGGTTGAACTTTGAAGTTCATTCATCATATTTGCATAACACTGTATTAGGAATATTTTCTAGGTTCATCCTATTTCATTGCAACCATGACCGTTGCTTTTCTATTGGCAGGGAATCAACTAAAGCAACAACAAAATCAAAGTTTGTGCAGGACTGTGTTAAATTGGCTTGTGGAAATGACTCTAGTGTTGTTAGAGAAGGCAGGTTTGCTGGTGTTCCAGCTCTTTCTGGGACCGGTGCGTGCCGGCTGTTTGCGGAATTCCAAAGACGCTTCTATCCTGACTCACAAATGTTTCTACCAATGCCAACTTGGTCCAAGTAAATGTTTCTCACATTTGTACTTCTTTTTCATGCCATGCCATTATTAATTAGTAATGTGATTGAAATGTGTCCTCTTTTGAAGCCACCACGACATTTGGAGGGATTCTCAAGTTTGTACAGGAACCTATCGCTATTATGATCCTGATTCAAAAGGATTGCGATTTCAAGCCCTCGTGAATGATATCAAGGTTTGGTGAATTTTCTCTAATTGTGTTGCGAAATTCTAGTTTCAACTTCACCGCCAAATCTTACATCCTTACGTATGGGATTGTGAGCCTTTGTAAAAGATGACTTATGTTGCTGAGCTAAGGCCAGCAGTAAACACTGCAATGTGATGATGATTCATTTTGATTCGCGGTATTTGTGTATGTGGTTACAATGTTTGCAACTAAGGCAAACTCTTGTTCAGTTAACTTTCTTCCTTTGGAGTTTCGATTATGTTACCTGACACTATTCATTTGATGATCTCACAGAACGCTCCAGATCGTTCCTTTTTCTTACTTCATCCTTGCGCTCATAACCCAACTGGTGTCGACCCCAACTATGAGCAATGGAAAGAAATCTCACACATATTTAAGGTCAGTGGCAAACTTGATCCTTTTTTTTCCTCCTATTTATGCTTTTAGATAACTTCTTATGCACTATGTTTGTGAAAAATGTTTCAGATCAAGAATCATTTTCCTTTTTTTGATATGGCTTATCAAGGAATTGCTAGTGGAGACGTTGAGAGAGATGCCACTGCCATTCGAATATTTCTAGAAGATGGACATCTATTAGGCTGTGCACAATCTTTTTCCAAAAACATGGGCTTGTATGAACACCGAGTAGGTTGTGTCAGGTAGACAAACTTCAAGTTACAGTGTTCTGCAACTCCTCATTTTCAATAATACCGAAATAATACTTTAATTAGTTAAAACTATTCACTCAATCCATTGAACGAACAGTAAACATAAACGGTATAGCTCCATAAACGAAGTAATTTCAACTTGTACATTTTTAGTCCTGAGTGTACTTTAGTGATTAGTAGTCCACGAAATGATCAGAGAGTATTTGGTTCTTAATGATTTCTTGATTAGCCTCCAGCTCTGAAACTTCCCGTCCTCCCCTTTTTTTGGAAACCAGTATTGTCTCCAGGGATGATAAGCAAGCCACTGCAATCAAGAGTCAGTTGCAGCGAATTGTCAGGGCAATGTACAGTAGTTTTCCGGTTCATGGCCCATTATTAGTGTCAACAATCTTGAATGATGCTGATTTAAAGGCACTTTGGGAAGAGGAAGTTAAGGTATTTAGTGTTATTATTATGTATGAGTAGTGAGTACTACTTTCTTACCATTCCATTTCCTTACAAACGTACCAATTATATATTCACATAAGGTCATGGTGGATCGCTTAATCAGCATGAGAGTTACATTACGTCAAACTCTTGAAGAGTTGAACTCATCTTCGAGCTGGGAACATGTAACGAAGCAGGTAACAACTCTCAAGTTAATGCAGAATCGCATATTAAATGCAGCTGCTAATTGTTAAAACTTCAGGTTGGAATGTTTTACTTCTCTGGTTTATCCCCTGAGGAAGTAAACCAATTGCAAAGGGATTTCCATATATACATGACTAACGATGGACGCATCAGGTACTTATAACTCACTAAGATGTCTTAAATTTCAGTATTGATACCTATAAACGCGACGCTGATGACATTATGATAATTCAGTTCTGATACCTATATACTTGACATGGCTAATGCAATATTGTCATATGGCAGCATGGCAGGGGTAACAAGCAGCAATGTAGACTACTTGGCTAATGCAATCCATGAAGTTACCAAAGAGTAAATAATAGCAGCTGTATTGGTTCAAAGCATTTTGAATTTGTAGTTTAGCAATTCTTATTGAGATCTTGTGCAGATAACCATTGTCTAATACTGTTAGAGGCTGTTTTGTAGGATGTATTAGAGAAAATAATACATGTATACATCTTAGTCAATACTATTCTTATACATAACGATCAATGATATTAGCAATATAAGGGTTTATTAATATATTGATAAGCATGGTTAAAGATGGAACTGGCCTTGAATCACCAAGCCAAACATTGGATAAGAAAAATAATGTCAGGATGATTAATTAATCCCAAAAATATAATTAATAAATCTTATACTTCTGTACTATTAAGGGTTCGTTTAATAGCTAGATAAGAAATTTTTTGGTAGGTAGGTAGGTAAAACCGATGTTTGTAAGTCGGCAACACTTAGAGGAAGGTAAGCATAGAAGTGCATCCGGTTAGATCTCACATTCAAATTGGTAATTTAAAGCAAAAGATTATCTATGAAGGGGATGGTATTATTTGCCTAAGCTGTGGAAGGGTTGGACATACAACTATTGCATGCACCTACACTAATAACCGATAAGATATCTGGATATGTGTGTGTACGCCCAGTACTCTTTGCACTTTTTGTCTTTGTTTGTGAGTAGATCGATATTCACACCAACACCCTTCCTCAAGTTGGACATGCCCAATAAGGTGTGAAGCAGAGGTCCAAGCAATGATCTAGTGAACAAATCAGCTGATTGGGATGAAGATCGAATGTGAGAAAGTGAAATGACTCGTGCAAGGAACTGTTGGCGAACAAAATGACAATTAATTTCAACGTGTTTTATACGTCCGTGGATAACAAGATCTTTTGCTATATAAATTGTCGCCTGGCTATCAGAGTGTAGTGGAATAGGGAGTGAAATAATGATGTAGATGTCTTCAAAGAGGCGAACAAGCCTAGTGAATTCAGCAACTACCCGTCTCATGGACCTAAGCTCTACTTTAGCGAAGCTAAGAAAAATGGATGTATGCTTCTTTGATTACTAAGAAATAGGAGAAGTCCCTAATGAAATGCAAAAACCACTGATAGATCAATGAGTATCAGGGCATGTTCCCCAATCATAATCGCAGAAGGCTCGTAGTTCAAATGAAGAAGAATGTGATATAAAAAGGCCAAGTCTCGTGTCTTTCAAAAGGTACTGAAGGACTCTAAGAGCAACTTGATATAGAATTTCCTGGGCACCAATATGTATTGACTTGAGTGTTTTACGATAAAGGAGAGATATGATCTAGTATGTGTGTGTGAGGTAGTTTAGCTTCCCTGAAAGATGTCGATACAAAGTAGGATCAACAATTGGATCGGGTAAAATTGTCTGATAGGCCCTTATGCTTGTACGAGTTTGTATTCTAGACCTTCTAATGTAGCATTTTGTCAACCGAACGTTTAACTCAATAAAACTCAATACTTAAACCCTTTCGGCTTTGTGTGAACTTCAAACGCCCAATGAAAATGACATGTTATTATCCAAATTAGATTTTATATAACACGTCATTTATTATTTATCTTCTTAAAAAATTATTGTTTCTTCATTTTCACATCATTATTCCCTTCATTGTTACTTGAACAACTTCTAAAACCATTTCCTCCATTGATGTCAATGAATCACCATTGAAATAGCTTAACATATCTTATTATTTGCATACAATTTTACACAATACACTTCATCTAATTTCATAAAGATATTCAAAAATTACTTTTCACTATTCAAAACTATCAGATGTTGTCTACAAAAATGACAAAATGAAAAATAAAGAACAACTTTGACAACAAATGAGGTCAATACTCATTAGAAGTATTTCTTTCGAAAACTAGGTTTATTATATATATATTTTTTATTTTTTTCACACAATTTATTTTTTAATTTGTGGGGAACACAAAACAAAAAAAAGAACAGAAAAAGAAATTGGAAAGGAGCAAGGAAGGGGAGAAAGAGTGAAATGAAGATCTTGGTGGGGAAGAATGGGAAAAATGATGGTTGAAGAAAGGACAAAGGGGGATGGGTGGGGGAAATTAAGAAGAGAGAAGTGAAACATTTATTTTTAATTTTTTTCTTGTTTTTATTTTGATTTCCTTTTTCTTTTAATTATTTTAAATCAAAATTCTCAGGTTCACGCTCTTTTTAGCGCGTGGAATCTTGTGTTTGTCCAACTCATTAATTAAGTTGACACGTAGACCTGGTAAATGGTCAGAGAGATTTAAAATGTTAAGTTTTATTGAGTTGGAGGGTTCAATTGACAAATTCAAAGTAAGGTCTAAAATACAAACGCATACAGGTACGACGATCCATCAGACCATTTTACCTTCTTGAGAAGCCTAGTTTGACAATTGGGTCTAAAGGAGAAGACACATGAGACCTAGAATATCAAACTCGACCAAGTCGAGGGCGACTTTCCTATGATAAAGCATCAATCTATGTGATTCACAAAGTACTTCCATTCCAAGGAAAAAATGTAAATTCCCAAATCTCTTCTTTTGGATTCTAGATCAAAGAAGATCTTCAAAGCATGTATATAGCCACAATGACATCAACCATGGTAGGTTGTGAAGAGCTAATAGAGGGAATATGTGGAGTATGCTCTGGTTGAGGCAAAGAATCAGGAACTACAGTTAGAAAATGTGTAAATTGTACGATGGGATCATTTAAAGATACAATATCATCCACTGGTAATGAGAAGACATCAAAAGATAGATCTGCCAGCATGTATTTGTTAGCAGTAGGAAATAAGGAATCGGTAGGAACCGAGGACTTGGTAAAGGAAAATGGAAAAAGTGACTCATGAAAGACAACATCCCATGACACGAAACACTGTAGAGATTTAAAATTGAGAACTTTGTAGCCCTTTTTTTCGTGTGGATACCCAGAAAACATACAAGGAGCCGCCCTCAGATCAAACTTACTTTTTTGATTCGAAAGGTAGAAACAAAACACAAATAATCAAAACTTCTAAGATGAGATTATTGTGCTCTAGTGTTAAAAAGTATCTCAACTGGTGTTTTGAAATTTAAGACATTGGAGGGAAATCTATTAATTAAATATGTTGTTGTCAAACGATAGTCTCCCCAATAGCTAATAAGAAGGTGAAATTGATACAATAGAACCCAAGAAGTTTCTAATAGGTGTTTTTTCCTCTCAAGTTTCATTTTGTTATGGGGTGGACACACAAGTTGTTTGATGGATAATGCCTAAGGATCGATTTTTTTTTGAATGCATGTGTTTCTAATATAATTTGTAGCTGAACTAGAACTAGACTTCTTGCTCGAATTGAAAACTTGAATGCAAAACTTATGCACATATATCATATTAAATCTGAAAGAATGTAAATACAAAATATTATGCAGAATAATATTAGAAAATGGCGTGACTGTTCCTGCATGAGTAACCTTGACTCTATAGGTATTAAGCAAGTTTACCATGTCTCTATAGCGTGAATGTTTCAAAGAGATTTTTTAATATTTGAAAGGAAATCCCTATTATAGGTCATATGCTTAGTTGCTCCAGTATCTAAAATCCAAGAATTCCTATCAATTTCAATAAAGCAGACATAAGAACTAAGAACTGAGGAACTCGGACATACCCTAAAGACTAAGATTCAACGCTTCTTCGAATCCTCCTGTATGTTGATTTGATTTCATCTGCTGAAGCATTTGCAATATTTGTATTATGTTCCCCCTGACCGAGAGCTTGGACTTCTGGAGCATTGATCCTTCACTTTGATTGTAAACACTTGAGTTTAAAGTCGTAATTCCTTGTGATGTACCCTGAAACTTTCTAGGTTTTGTGAATTTAATATTAGTAGGAAAATCATGAATCTTGTAGCATTTATCTACAATGTGACCTGGCTTCTTACAGTAAGCACAAATCACAAATTGCTATTTTTTCCATCATATCCTGAGTTAATTCATTTTTGTGCCTTGAGGTTCGGGTACTTCCTTCCACCTGAATTAGCAATTATGAAAGATTCTTAATCGCCTAGATAAGCAGGTGCAACCTGTATTTTCCTTTGTTTTTCATCTTGGATAACAAAGGACTAGGCCTGCCCAATGCTAGGCAAAGGAGCCGACAACATAATATTACTTCTGACACCAACAAAAGTGTCAATTAAGCCCATCAAAAACTATAAAAATCTTTCATCCTGATGAGATTTGATACTTTTCATTTAGCATCACATTCACACTCACAAATACAAGAAGACTAAATGTTTAGTGAATCTTATTCATTCCACAAACACTTCATTTTTGTGAAATAAGTTGATACACTAAAATTACCTAATTGCACTTACTTCTTTCTGTCTGAAACAAATTTGCTCAATTGATCATGTAAAATTTGTCTTCTCGGTCATTCCAAAGGTTAGCTATTTTCTTAGAAAGAGAATTCATGAGCTATGAAAGGACCATATCATTACATCTGGCCCATGTTTTTCTGAAGCAAAGAATCAGTGTTGGGAACTAACAAGGAGCCATCAATGAATTTCAACTTGTTTTTTTTGTCGAATATGTGATCATTATTGCTCTTCTCTATGCTTTCATAAGCCTTGCCATCAAAGACAGAAGAAACGAGGTCATACTTGGATAGTCCGATGGATGGAGATAAAATTTATGTGTTTGATCCACCACATTAGTCATGGCAGATCCAGTGGGATTAGAGAAGGAAAAAGTCCAGCGGCACTGGAAGAAAGAGGTGGAATGGACCGACTACTAGCCTGTGAATCAATATTTTCATTGTGAAAAATAAAATAATACAATAAAAAGAATGATCGAGAGGTATTCAAACATGCTCTAGTACCATGTAACAATATATATATGACACTTTTCTTATATATTTGATCGATATTTTCAATCGTAAAATGCCTTGTATAAATAAAGTAAGAGAAGGACTCCCAACATTTTACTAATGACAAGGAAAAGACTTCTAACGGGTAATTAGTCCTAACATTGTATGTGTATTGCCTTATTTGTACTTAACTTCTAAATGTAGATTAATTTATAATACTTCAACCCACTGTTGGTTGAGATCGTTAACTAATCAAAAACTAAAAGACCAAATAATCGATAAATATCTGGATTTGTGTGTGCGGGAACTCTTTGTACTTCTTCTCTTCTTTAGTGAGCAGCTCAATATTCACACCAACAAATTTCATACCTAATTATGATTATTTGAATAATCAAATTCAACATCTAAGCTTTGGCTAAAAAGGAATTTAATTGTGATGTTTTAATATTGTTGTTATAGGCTAGGTTTATGATATATATAGTTAAAGTTGTCAAAATGGGTTTGGCTCATATGATCGTCGCAATTCAATTTGTTATTAGGGATTGATATAGTTTTTTAAATCCCATTTAATTTGAGTCTCACAAACTTAATCATAGTAAGACCTCAACCTTTGAGATTTGATGTAATTTATACTAGATTTTTTAAATTTAATTCCTTGTAGAGCCTAGGTGTTTGTATTAATATCAAAATCTAACATCAAACATGTACAAAGGAGGTGGACAATCTTATATTTTCCTCCAAAATCATAATTGCAATATAAATTACCTAAACTAAAGTTCCAACAAATAACATCTAGCAGTTAATTATTTGCAAGGACTTTAGTTACCAAAAAGTAAGCTTCATTTGGCCAATGACAGTTTTCCAAATGATTAACCTCTCGATAACTGTCAACTTCATTTGGAATTGACAGTTGATCTTCTGCGCCAACTTTCGAACTTCTATGATAGTATCTTTCAGGTGTCAAGGTGGAAGAATCTCTTTCCAAGATAAGGTTATTAATACCATTTTAAACATACCATTTGAGTCCACAAAGAGCTTTTTTTTTTACCCAAGCAGCCTTGGCTTTAGCTGTACTAGATTATTAGTATGTTGAAGTCCTTGGAGGAAAAAGTGAAGTCCCTAATATCTTATTTACCTTTTTCATATAATATATTTTGACCACAATCATACTATTTAATCAAAATATTATTTTAAATAATATTTTTCCTCTATGAAATATTAATAAGTCTCATAATTGTCATATGATATAATATAAAGTAGTATAGCATAATCTGATTTCCAAAATTGGGTAATGCATAATGTCAAAATTCAAATATCTAACATGGTTTTACTATTTTTTGGTATAAGATTATTGCAACTAATTTTGAAATTACTTGCATAATATAAAAAAATTTGACCACTCTTATGATATAGCTACTAATTGCTTTTCTTATTAATTAAGACTTATCGGTCTTGATTAACTAAAATGTTCCTTGTTTTTTCATATATCTGCCTATTTCGTACTATTTTTAATAGGCGTGATGAGCTTAAATTCTAATACTCAAATGCTGCTATAATTATACATAAATAAGTTAGCAATTTTATCTTGAAAACATTACACTACTTTAATTTTTTTTATATGGATTTTGTCAATTACCTCAAGTGTAACATGGTTGACATAGCCAATTTCTACGACGAAACGGGATTAGACAAGTTGACAAAACATTATGTAAATGTTGTTTTCAGGTTCAATTTATTTTCTTCTTACCAGATAGTGAAAATTTTTTTGCCTCACATACAAAATTTATGGCTAACTTGAGTTTAAAAGATCGTTTCAAGTATGTTGTGTTACCAAAAACAAGTTGATTCCATCCCAACATGATTTTTCAAACTTAGTGTTAGGTTAACTTATTTAATACTATTTCGAAATCAGTATTGTAGAAAGAAACAAGTCACCAGTTATGTGTAACCGACACAATCTATATAAAAAGAATAAAATCTGTTGTTTCCATGAAAAAATGGTGAACTTATTTATATACATAGTTGTGGTAGAATTTTCAAGCATATTATACCTATTAAAAGTAATACGACACAAGAAACTAACTGAAGAAAAATTAGTAAGTATTATATATGGTTGTTCCAATTAGTTGGATTTTGTCAACTACCTCAAGTGATAACACACTAGAAATAATCAGTTTCTTCGATCGAACGGGGTTAAACAATTTTATTAAACACTATGTAAACGTTTTCAAGTTCAATTTTTATTTCTTCTTTCCTAATAGTAAAAAGATTTTGCCTCACATATAGAATCTCTGGGGAACTTAAGTTTAAAAGATCATGCTAGGGTTGCGATGGCACCTAGAACGTGTTGGTTCCATCACAAAGTTTTACAATTTCGACATACTTTTTCAAACCTAGGCTCCTTATAAACTATGCATATGAGGCGAAATCGTTTCACAATCAAGCAAGAAGAATAACATGTAGCCTATTGCAACATTTGCATAGTGTTAACTTATTAAATCATGTTTGGATATAGCTATTGATTACGTCAAAATTGCAGAAAGAAACATGTTATCACTTGAGTGTAATTGACACAATCGATGTATAAAGAATAAAAAATGTGTTGTTTCTATCATGAAAATTAGTTAACTTGTATTTATATAATCGTGATAGTATTTTCAAACCTATTATAGCTATTAAAGTAATAAGACACAAGCAAATAACTGAAGAAAAAATAATAAGAAGTATATAATATGATTTCAATAAGTTGGATTTTGTCAACTAATTCTTTTTAAGCGACTAGTAAATAATATTATAGCTTCTCTATAATAACTAATACTACTAGTTCGAATTACATTATTGTATCTAAAGAAATAAAAACAACTAAAATGTATCCGCTAACACTTGAACTTCTGGAAATGTTACTTTACTGTGTCTTCCAAACTCTTTCCTATTCCTTGGTTGTTTTGCTTCTTCTAGACAATCTGATGTCTTTCACAAGTACATCATCTAGATCAGCCCCGTCTTCCTGACCCTTGAGCCCTTTCACGCTTAACGTATGGTTCCTTTGTTGGCAATGCTGAAGTTGTATCATCACCTTTTTGGGCCCCAGCCTCTTTGTTCTTAGCAGGCCTCCCACGACCTCTTTTTTTTGGTTGCTCCAAATGCACCACATGTTGAGGATCTTGCTCCTTTTCCTTTTCTTGGTGCTTCTTATGTGTATTTGATGAAATCCCTTTTATCTTGCTCTTCTCTTTTTCCTTTGCATTCGAATTTTCGCTGTCACCAGGAAGCAAAAATCGTCCTCCATCAGTCATAACAATTTCCCCCCTTTCACACATCTTCTCCAGATGATGTTTCAGCATTGTTGTATAAGCCCTTGGCAAACTGTCATTATTTTTCGTGATAAACTCAGATATCGATTCTTCTTTAGAACCCCCTTCTTCGTTCAATGCTTCCAATGCCTTTTCAATCATCCAAGTATAAGGAGGATGATCAGGAGTAGTCTGAAGACCAGACAGATAATGATGAGGGTGCTGTTGAAGAATCAAATTTTGATCTCTGATAATGGCGCATTTGGAGCACTGTGTGACATTTTGACAATTCCTTCTCTCAGTTTGTCCATGGCTTTCTCCATATTCTTCTTCTTCTATAGCAATTTAGGATTTTCACAAGTGTTAGACACCTTAACTAAATAGTATGCAAATGTAGTTTTTAAATTCAATTTAGTTTCTTCTTGCCTAATAGTTAAAAGGACTTTGCCTCACATATAGAATTTTTGGGAAAGAAATAACCAATTTAATTTAAAGAAGATTTAGTATTAATTACAACAAAAAATTAAACACATTGGGACATTAATTATTTCAAGAGCAATCAATTTCATGAATTATTTGGCAAGCAAATCAAAACAAAGCCGACAAATAAAATCTAGTTATGATTACTCACTACAATCATTTGATTCCAAGAATCATTTTTTAATATTCGAGAGTCTTTTTTCACTCAAATAAGACCACAAATGAAAATAAAGTCTTTCTTAAACAACAACAAAAAGAAATAAGTAATAAAAACAACTCATTTCAAAGTGAAAAAACAGACATCATTCAGATATATAAATGAGAAACAGAGTTAAAGATTACACCTTCAAATGTAGAGCAAAGACAGAGATACAAACGAATGGTGAGCAAGTAGGTTTTGATAAAGGATCTATATGCCAGTGCAGTTGCTCCTGCTGTTGTATATTAAGAGTCTTCCTCAATGTAGGTCTTTTTATTTCCTTTTATAGGTGAGAATTAGGGTACAGACAGTTAGCGTTGTTTGAATGGACTTGGCCCATAAGGTCGATCCAACTCAATCTGTTATTAGGATAGGATTGGGATAAGAATTTTAAAGCCCATTTAACTTCTGGGCTTATAATCCTGACCAAAGTAAATCCTAACATTGGACCCTTACATATACTAGATTATTACTAGTACATTGAAGGCTTAAACCTTTATATGGCTACAATCATTCCTTTGTGAAAATTTAACTCCCTAATATCTATTTACCGTTTTTATATAATTGAACTACAACTTTCGTCCTCCTTACTTAATTAGTTTTAATAGGCATTATTTTCATACACAACCTTTGGAAGAAGAAATTTTTTTTCGAAAGGATCTCATTTGATCCATATATGCTTATAATACTGCTTAACTTCCTTTATGCCTCAACATTCCACAAAATCTCGCCACAAAAAAATTATTTGAACTGTTATTCATCAACAAAGACTTGTCCTAATAGTTTTGATTAACAAAAACATTAACTCGTTGTTGAATGTGTTGATAGACTTCTTATAGGAATATTTCAATAGAAAGTTTATTATTTCACTGTCTATTTTGTCTAAGTTGTCATATATCCGCTATTTTAAACTAGAAAGATCTGAAATAGAAAGATAATAATACAATGATTTCAATTGTGTGCAATTATCAAACCAGACATTAGTACGATTACTTTTAATTTTTCATCAAATTTTCTGGTCAGTGTTCCCTCTATCTCAAACACAAGTTTCCAAGTGTGTTCCTCGAACATGTAATCTTTTTTATTCTAAAGTTACACTCAAAGTTAACAAATAATACTTTGAAAATATCAAAGAGAACTCTCAAGCTTAAACCCTCATTATCTTTAGCCAAACAAAAATCAAATCACAAAACACAATGTTTACTCCTCTAATGTTCTTTAAAGTTTCACCGAATTCTTGCAAATGATCTATGTAAATCACAAATTTCACACTTAGGAGGTGTGATTAAATAAATGAGATAAATTCAAACCACCTGGCACGTTGAAACTATTTTCGTTGAGGTCAAAAATCACCATTTTGACATCATCAGCAGAACATGAAAGATTAAGCAAATTAGCTCCTCAATTACTATTTTTGGAACCATTTCTAATCAAGAAACTTTAACAGCATTAAAATTCTAGATTTGTAAGTTGATAATGAAAAAAAAATAGACAATTCAGCAGGAGCATGTTTCAACATGTCATGTTCTCAATTGTAAGACATTCTTTAAATAAAGCCTCCTTTATTTTGACTTTATCCTTCTTTAAATTTATTTCTTTAAAATATTTTCCAACATTATTTTATTCCATTTTCTTCCTCTTCATGATCTTTAACTTTAAATTCAAAAATAAATATTCTGAATAAATGAACTCTCTATCCTCTTTCACAACAACCTCTTTCAAATTATGATCTTTCATGCAATATTTCAAAAATCTAAAAGGTTTTCTCCTAAGAGAAATTTGATTACTACAAGACAGAAGAAATGGTGCATGATTAGAGTACTTCTAGCGAAGTGTTTCATATTCATAGTGTCGTGCACCCCAAAAAAAGCTTGATTAACCAGAACTTAATCAAATATTTTATAAATTGCGACACTGAAACTTAAGATAAGAAGCTCACATCGATAAAAATTTCAGAGTTGTTGGACATATAAGTAAGCAAACCTTATCAAATAGTGACACAATTATAGTCATGCGACCTAATTCTAAAGCTGATAATGTCAGTAGCGAGCTTGGCCATTACAAATGGTGTCAAAGTCACTCATATGTCAGCCTTATCGATGTGGATCATAGTTTAATTGAGTTTAGAAAATTTTTGATAAGGCAAGATAAACCTTAGTGCTAGGTCTAGGCTAATTCCAAGTGGTGGAGCAACCTCAACGAGGACACTGATTTCATAAAGGGGTGTATGTGACACCCAACATAAGATAAGAAGTCACATATTGATAATATATAGAAAAAATGTCGGGTTTATATGTAGACAGACTTTACCAATTAGTGATGCGTTTTAAATCGTGCGGGTCTAGTCTCCCTAGAATAAACTAATTACAGAACTATTAATGAATATATGTGAGAAAAACCGTAGGGGATAGCCTTGAGATAAAAAATATCTCCTCTTGATTCAATAGATAATTTCAAAAGGCTCTTTCAATTACTTGAAGGAAATAACGATTCAATCTGAACAAGATAGTGAAGAAATATTTGCTAATTTATCTCTTTTGATTGAACAAACTAGCGAACAAATATGCAACTCAATTTAACATTCATTAACAAACTAAGCATAAAACGAGGATTAACATCGAAAGTTATTTATTAATACACCATGTTTGTAATATTTATGGAATATCAAATCTCATCAAAAAAGTTATTGTTAGTGGTGTAATTTTTGTTGTTGTTGTAGTTGTTAAAGAAGCACAAAGTTTAACCTTCTTTCAATCACATGGAACCCCTGATTTAGAGCTTTTTTGGATTAGCTTGTTTTAAGCTAAATTAGTTTAAAACACTTTTAGAGCATGTGAGTGAGTTAAAAAATGTTCATTACTACTTTGCTTTAAGTCAAATTGTTAAAAATTCAGTCGTTAATTGAAATTTCTAATTTATAACTTTTAGCTTATAAGTCAAAAATGAAAAGTCATTACGAATAAGGAGGTTATCCCTATTTTAGTTACAACAGTATTTTCCATTTTAATAAACAATTACCAATAAAATTATTCCCTTACATATATACGAGAAAGAAAATCAAGGAATGAATGATTTTTTTCTTAATTTGGTAGAAGTGAAGATGATAGTTTAGCCATGTTTTAGTTACATCAATACTTTCCATTTGAATAAACAATTACCAATAAAATTATTTTCTTACATATTTGAGAAAGAAAATCAAGGAATGAATGATTTTTTTCTTAATTTGGTAGAAGTGAAGATGATAGCTTAGCCCTGTTTTAGTTACATCAATACTTTCCATTTGAATAAACAATTACCAATAAAATTATTTCCTTATATATTTGAGAAAGAAAATCAAGGAATGAATGATTTTTTTTTCTTAATTTGGTAGAAGTGAAAATGATAATACTGAAGAAACCATTTTACAATATTTATTGCTAATAAAATTGACAAAAGAATTCCAAACAACTCAACCAATCTCCCTAACACATTTTTGAGAATAATTACCAAGCTTTAGTCATGATATTAATATTATTATAAGGAATCAAAGAGGATGAGCAATTGATTGATATGATGTTTAACCACTGCGATAAATATTAAAGAATCTGGTAAAAAAATTGTGAAGTGATCAAATAAACCTGAATGATCATTGAGAGAGATCGCAACTTACACATAAAACAAAAAGATATTCACAAATTATAACATGAAGACCATCTAATAATATTTATGGAATTTTTAACCAAACTAAGTCATTATATAAAACAATTTATCAAAGTAATATATTTTTCTAAAATTTTGCAAAACTAGTATAAACGTATTTCACGGTAACGTTTTAGGGTATATTTTATTTTTAAAAAACTAACAGCATTAGGTTGATATACGTTACTGTAAGTAAAACTTTACTTTTAAACGTTTTTTTCAGTAACGTTTTACTCCTAAAACGTTACTGTTAGTAACGTTTTAGGAGAAAAACGTTACTGTGAGTAACATATATCAATCTGACGCCATCAACTTTTAAAAAATAAAATATATCCTAAAACGTTACCGTGGAATACGTTTATACTATTTTTGTAAAATTTTAGAAAAATATATTATTTTGGTGAATGACTTTATATAATGGCTTAGTTTGGTTAAAATATTTATGTATCCAAATTTAAAATGACTTATCACCTCATTGTAGGCTTCATCGATTGTGATCCTTTTTGTACATCTTTAGAATTTGTAAGAAGGATATTTACACATGATCTCTTTTTTAAAGAGTTCTACACGAAGTTATACCAAAAATATTTTTTTGTGAACTTATATTTTACTATTTATATGTATATCTAATTATCTATATTTGTATGCTTATAAAAGTTTGAGACTTCAATAGATATGTTGTTCGAATTCTTTGAGACTTCAATAGATATGTTATTTGAATTTTTACATTTCCGTACGTGCATTTCACATTAGCTAAAATTGTGATAATGCTTAAGTAACTCTTAGAAATATCATTATTTACTTTTGTTCATTGTTTAATCCTTAAATTAATTAGTGAGCCTCATTATTTTCTCGTACGGGGATGTTAAGAATGCAATAACTTTATTGTATTAATCATAAGCTCATTATTTAATTGTTATTAAAAAAAAATTACCTACCAAATTTTCTTTAGGGATTTTTATTTCAATACTTCAAATTCACATTAGAAACTAAAAACATTTCAACATGCACACTATTTCTTGTTCTTTTCGTCTTTATATTATCTTTGTATGACACAGTGACGAAGTTAAAAAAATTGCTAAGAATATTCAAAAATTAATATATATCTCAAAAAATTTATACCTAACTAATATACATATTATTATTTCTTACAGATATAATAAAAGAATTCATTAAGAATTTATGGATGATGGGTCCATGTAGCTATGCCACTGACAAGACAAAGTGCTTAAAGTACAAAATTTGTTATACTAATTATCATGTGATATACATACCATGCATGTAAATAATTAAAAAATATAATTTCACAAAGATTACAACTTTTTCAAGCTTGATTCTCTGCCTTCCTCTTCTTCTTCTCTCTCACACACAGACAACATACGTAAAAATACATGTAAACATTCTGCTTGTAACTCTCTGTTTATGTGCGAATGTTTTTCTGGATAAAATCTTACCCTATTAATAGATATTGAATCTCGATTACTTTTGTAGTGGTTCCTACTTCTTGTAGGATTAAGCATCCTATTTTCAGGGGCGAAGCTACTGTGGTGTCAGAGTGTCCAATCGGACATTCTTTGTCGAAAAATAATGTCGAATATATAAGTAAAATGGTATTTTAAATGACTATTTAATGTATTTTGGATACCCTGAGCCCGACAAGCATATATAGCCCAGTGATTCTTGGAGCTGTTAAAGTAGCGCTTAGGGAGCTGGGGATCCCAATTTGGATCCTCACCAACAACATTTGTTGTCCTTTATGCCATTATTAATATTTTAAAATAGAGTCTTTTTTTAGTTACTTTCTAAATCTAAATAACACTTTAATAATCTATTTACAAATAACTAAAATTTAGTATTATTTGATAAAATAATCCTCAATCTTGAAATTTAAGATAAATAATACTTTAATAATCTATTATGACAAATAACTAAAATTTAATATTATTTGATAAAATAATCGTTAATTAGATGTAACTAAAAAATTTAAGAAAAATAAATTAAGAATTTTAGAAGCAAATCAGAATTTTAATTGATTTAACTTTTTTTCAAAAAAAAAACAAACTTATTTTGTCGTCGTCGCTCGAAGCATAAAAATGATGTTTTTCTAACTTGAATTTTCTCTTTTTTTGTCCGATCACATTATATCAAATTAAATATACACATTAAACTTAAGTATTATGTAGTTTAACTAGAATATTTTTTGCACATTTGTTCATAAATGAAATTTAATTATTAATGTTATGTAGTTTGATTTTAAAAAAATTTGTACACCCATTCGTCATTTTCTTTTATTTAATATAATTCTTGGACATCCTTCGTACAATTTCTGGCTACGTCACTGCCTATTTTAGCTGGGTTATTCATTATGTCCTTCCTCTTTCTTGTAGGACTCTTTTATAAAAGGAAACTTTATATAATGGCTTCTTGTCAAAAAAGCAATCCCTCCACCATTTATAACTTCTAATTCGTGTGGTTAATGTTCTCCTTATATCAGTTGGATTTAGTCGGAAAGAAGTTGCATCAACGTTGATAGCTACATTTAGTTAATGTAATAGCTACATTCATATTTTCTTAAACTATAGGTACATTTTTTAAATACAATATAAATATATGTTTTCTTTGAAATACTGTAAAGATGCACTTTTTTTTTTCATATTGAAGTCTGACTATATCTAAACTCTCACCGCATAAGCTTCCATTCAAAGGAAACCGGTATTATCTCCAAAGATGATTAAAAAAAAAGCCGCTGCAATCAAGAGCCAGCTGCAGGGAATTGTCAGAGTAATGTACAGTAGCTCTTCCGATCAATGATAAGAAAAATAATGTCAGGATGATTAATTAATCCCAATAATATAATTAATAAATATTATACTTATGTACTATTAAGGGGTCATTTTATAGCTAGATAAGAAATAAATTATTCATAATTTTTGTATTACTTGTACAACGTTTGGTAGGTACATAGGAAAAAATGTTATTCATTTGTAAAATTAAAGGAAAATGCACAAGTACCCCCTCAACCTATGCCTGAAATTCCAAAGACACACTTATACTATATTAAGGTCCTATTGACTCCCCTGAAGTTATTTTATAAGTAATTTTCTACCCCTTTTCCGCCTACGTGGCACTAGGTTGAAAAAAAAAGTCAACCAGTGTTGGACCACAAGATAGTGCCACGTAGACCGAAAAAGTTAAAAAATATTGATAAAATAAGTTTAGGGGGTCTAATAGGACCTTTATATAGTATAAGTGTGTCTCTGAGATTTTGGGCATAGGTTGAGAGGGTACTTGTGCATTATCCCTATAATTAATTTGACTTTTGGTTGACAATTTTGAAATATGTATAACTAATACATTACTAATACTAATCCCTAAATTACTAATATGTGTATAACTGTAACCAACCACTGAACGCCCTTATAATACAAATATCTTGGGACACGATTGAGGCTTCAATATTTTCCCTCAAACACTTGAATCCTGAGCCTTCATATACAACTTCTAACCCTAAAGCAGGATGACCAATAGTCACATAATATCTAGACAAGGCAAAATTGATTTTGGGTGAGTTAACCTCTGTTGGATGCCCTTTATGCCTGGCAAACGAGAACATATGCATATTCAAGGGGTTAGATTCAAAATTTCAAGAAATTGTCACCATGCACCTTATTGGCGTGATCTCAACTTGTTACACTAATTCTTCAACTATGACATCTTCATTGACAAATTCTTCATCAAGTTATTAGGACACATAAATTATCTTGTACTAATTCTAGTTTTTAATCTTGATCTCCAATCTTATTCTCTATTTTACTGTTTAATTATAGAGTCTATTTTTTCAAACAATCAACTCCAATACAATTCTTTATTTTAATTCTCTAAAAAAAGAGTTTTTTTTTCTCTTTCCGCAATATTATATTATTATATGTATTTCAATTTATTTTCCTATTTCAAAAATCACCCTATAATCTATATAATCTTCGTGCAATATAAAATTTATTCTCTAAAAAAAGAATTTTTTTTCTCTTTCCGCAATATTATATTATTATATGTATTTCAATTTATTTCCCTATTTCAAATAATCATCCTATAATCTATATAATCTTCATGCAATATAAAATTTATTCTTATCAAATTTTTCATTTAAAAAAAAATATTTTATTCTAAAAAGATAAATAATATAATTGCAAGGAATATTATATAAAATACATGTAAACGAACAATTCAAAGCAAAATGAGATCATTGATGGTTACACGATTACTTCTGGGGTTTTCCTAATATGATGTTTTGATAATAATTAATCACTTCCGCACCCTTGTTGGAAGATAATCTATTACTAAAAATGTGAAAAATTATTCTTTGATTTTCATAGTAATTTTTTTTTGTTTCAGTTATCCTATTATTTATTGTTACTATTGTTCTTTTCTAAAAAGAATTGTGCATCATTAAAGAAAAACATATTTAATCTTCTTTCAATTTCATAAGTTGCAACCTTAATTAATGTTGGGTTATTGTCCATGTTCCAGCCAAAGGCCCATGGCCTAATCCTACTTGGAGATTGAAATTATTGTCTTTATTGTGTTTCCAATTCTATTAGGAAATGGATTGAAATTGTAATCCTATTTGTAGTTGGTTTTGATTTTGTAAGGAAAAACACAACTTTATAAATAAAATATGATCTTGAGAGAATAATTAATTGTTCATTGGTATTGTATTTGAAAGACATTAAAACATAAGAAGTTTTTGAGAGAGCTATCAACAAGAGAAAAGAGAGAAAGAAAAGGATTCTTTTGCTGCAGTCTTTTTCTCCGACTAGCAACGTTCAGATCGTTTTTCCCGATTAACTAACAGTTCGATCGGGCTAAATTTGGACTGAGTGTTCCTGACATTTTGGTGGTTGATTTTAATGGTGGAAAGCAGATTCGGAGGTCAGAAAGATCCTGTTTTAGGCCCTGAACAGAAGCTGGGTTTGGGTGGTGTTTCTTTCTATTTATCTTTCGTTGGTGTAGCTATTGTTTGTTCTCTTTTGACACTTGTTGTGTAGCCATTAGAAGAATATTTGTAACCCTCTTATTGGTATAGTGAATAAATTCGGATCTTGTCGATCCTGTGGTGGTTACCTTCTTTTTGAAGGGTTTTTCCATGTTAAACTTGGTGTTCTTTATTGTTAGATTTTTATTTTATTTTTTTGTCACAACAACTCGTATCAGAGCTAAGGTTTTTTGTATGGAGGGGAATATCAGTAAGATGGTATGTCTAAACGGAAGATTACAACATATGGAAAAGCAAGATGAAAGATCTATTGTTCGTGAAGAAGATACATCTTTCGGTTTTTTCTGCTCATAAACCCGAGAATGTAACCGATGAAAATTGAGAATTTGATCACCAACAAGTATATTGATATATAAGACAATTGGTTGAAGATAATACTCGCAAACATATTGTGAATGAGACACATGCTAAAACATTGTGGGAAAAGTTGGAGATGCTTTACGCTTCAAATACTGGCAATAACAAGTTGTTCTTCTTAAAGCAATTGATGACCTTTGAATACAAGAAGGTCAGTCCTATTCTTGATCATATAAATGATTTTCAGGGTATTCTCGATCATCTATCAGGATTGGGTGTTAATTTTGATGATGAAATACAAGGACTTTGACTTCTTAATACTCTACCGGATTCTTGGGTAACTCTTCGTGTTGCTTTAACAAATTTTGCCACTGGTGGAAAGGTGACTATGGAATATGGTAAGAGTGGTGTGTTGAATGAACAGGTTAGAACAAAATCTCAAGACACATCTTCACATTCAGATGTTCTATATACACAAGATCGAGGGAGACATAAGACAAGAGATCCGAGGAGCAGAGGTAAAAGCAGAAGCAAGTCAAAATTCAAGAATACAAATATTATATGTTATCATTGTGGAAAGAAAGGACATATTAAATGATTTTGTAAACAATTGAAGCAAGATCTTAAAGAAGGAAGAAAACAATGCAAAATAATTTTGTTGTTGTTGTCCAAGATGACCTTCTCTTTGCTTGTGATAAAGACGTCATCAATTTTGTATCTCAAGATACAAGTTGGATAGTACATTCTGGAGCCACATCACATGTCGCACCAAGAAAAGACTTCTTTTCATCTTATACTTCTATTAACTCTGAGGTGTTAAAGATGGGTAATGCTGGTGAGGTTAATGTGTTTGGTGTTGGCACTGTTTGTTTGAAAACCAATACCAGTTCAATGTTGGTCCTTTAGAATGTCAAGCATGCTCTAGACATTCCCTTAAATTTGATCTCTGTAAGACAATTAGATGATAATGGCTATCATAATGACTTGTGCAACAAACAATGGAAGCTCACCAAAGGCTCTTTGATTTTTGCTCGAGGAAGAAAACATTCAAATTTATACGTGACAAAAAGATCAATTCTTGGTGAATCTATAAATTTGGTGAAGAGCGAGACTTCATCAGAATTGTGGCACAAGATGCTTAGTCATATGAGCGAGAGGGGGATCACCTATTTGGCTAAGAAGAATTTGGTTGCTGGTATGAAACAAGCAAAGGTGAAAAGATGTGCTCATTGCTTAGCAGGGAAACAGACAAGAGTTTTTTTTCACAGTCATCCTCCTTCAAGAAAGTCTGAGCTATTGGAGCTAGTACACTCAGATTTGCGTGGTCCTTTCAAAGTGAAGTCAAAAGGTGGTGCACTTTACTTTGCTACTTTCATTGATAATTATTCTTGCAAGATTTTGGTATATCCTTTAAAATACAAAGATCAAGTGCTTGATGTGTTTAAAAAGTTTCAAGTCTTATCTGAGAGACAAACGAGAAAGAAATTAAAATATATTTGCACTGATAATGGTGGTGAGTATATTGGTCCTTTTGATAACTACTGCAAATCGTAAGGAATTCGTCATCGGAAGACTCCTCCAAAGACTCCTCAATTAAATAGTTTAACAGAGAGGATGAACAGAACTTTAGTTAAGAGAGTTAGATGTGTTCTTTCAGAGGATAAACTTCCAAATTCTTTGTTGGGCTGAAGCACTTAACAGTGTTGCTTATATTATCAATTTGTCTCCTGTTGTTGCTTTAGATGGTGATGTTCCAAAAAGAGTTTGGTTTGATAAGGATTTTCTTATGATCACTTGAAAGTGTTTGGGTGTAAAGCTTGTGTGCATATTCCGAAAGATAAGAGGTCGAAATTGGATGTTAAAACTAAGCAATGCATCTTCGTTGGTTATGTTCAAGATGAGTTTGAATATCGCTTCTATGATCCAATTGATAAGAAAATCATTAGAAGTCGTGATGTTGTGTTCATTGAAGATCAAACTATTGAAGATATTGACAAGACTGAGAAACTAGATCTCATACTGATGAGAGCTTAGTTGATGTTGATCCAATTCCTATTATTTATACACCTTCTGCAAGTCACGATGAAGGACTTGGGTCCATCATAGAAGATCTTAGGCATACAAATCCATCGAGATAGACACAAGAAGAAGTTATCTTTATCCCAAAAGGAGTTTATTGGGAATTACTCAAGAGGTTCAACATGACAGAGACAAAAATGGTTAGTACACCTCTTGCTAAAAACTTTAAGTCAAGTACGACTCAAAGTCCATCGACTAATGAAGAGAAGAATGAGATATCGAGTATTCCATATTCTTCCACGGTTGGTAGTTTGATGTATGTTATGATTTGCACTAGACCAGATATTGCACATGCTGTTGGTATCGTTAGCAGATTTCTTTCCAATCCTGGAAAAGAACATTGGGGTGCAGTGAAATGGATACTACGATATTTGAACGGTACGTCAGATATGAAGTTGTGCTTTGGTAGTGGCAAGTCTTAACTAGTATGCTGCACAGACTTTGATTTGGGAGGAAATCTTGACAATTCAAAATCTACTTCGGGCTATTTGATCACTTTTGGAGGGGGAGCTATTTCTTTACAATTAAGACTTCAGAAGTGCATAGCTCTATCTACCACAAAAGCCGAATATATTGCCATTACTGAAGGTGCCAAGGAAGTGCTTTGGATGAAGGAGTTCATCAAATATCTTGATTTTGAACAATCAAGATATGTCTTATTTTGTGATAATCAAAGTGCTATTTATCTCACCAAGCACTCTACCTTTCATTCAAAGTCCAAGCATATTAATAGAAAATATCATTGGATTAGAGTGGCCCTAGAGGAGAAATTAATTGATGTTGAGAAGATCACTAACAACAATCCTTCAGATATGCTTATGAAAGTGCTGATCGTATATAAGCATGCGTTTTGTAGAAGTGTGGTAGGCATGAAGCCTGCCAAGAGATCCTCCACTTGAAGTCCATTTGGCCCCTTGGCTGGAGGGGGAGTTTTTTGGGCTATTGCCCATGTTCCAGCCAAAGGCACATGGCCTAATCCTATTTGGAAAATGATTGAAATTATTCTCTTTATTTGGTTTCCAATTCTATTAGGAAAAGGATTGGAATTGTAATCCTATTTGTAATTGGTTTTGGATTTGTAAGGAAAAGCACAACTCTATAAATAGAGGATGGTCTTGAGAGAATAATTAATTGCTCATTGGTATTGTCTTTGAAAGACATTAGAACATAAGAGAGTTTTTTGAGAGAGCTTTCAACAAGAGAAAAGAGAAAGAAAAGGGTTCTTTTGCTGTAGTCTTTTTCTCCGACCAGCAACGTTGAGATCGTATTTCCCGATTAACTAACAGTTGGATCGGGCTGAAATTTGGACCGAGTATTTCCGACATCTTGGTGGTTGATTTTAACGGTGGATATCAGATTCGGAGGTCAGAAAGATTCTGTTTTATGTCCCGAACAAAAGCTGGATTTGGGTGGTGTTTCTTTCTATTTATCTTTTGTTGGTGTAGCTATTGTTTAATCTCTTTTGGCACTTGTTGTGTAGCCATTAGAAGAATATTTGAAACCCTCTTATTGGTATAGTGAATCAATTCGGATCTTGTCGATCCCGTGGTGATTACCTTCGGTTTGAAGGGTTTTTTCCACGTAAAATTTGGTGTTCTTTATTGTTAGATTTTCTTTTTTATTTTTTCGTCACAACAATTAAGAAGATATATTATGAATGTTCTCACTATCCTATCATTTCAATATATTATTTTAATAAACTGGGACAATTGATTTTATCCCTCAATCGCTCTTTCTTTACAATAGTAATTAAATTAAAGTAGAGACAATAAACATTAATTTTAGGCTTAGAAAATTTCTAACTGAAGAAACTAATTTCTCAAGTTTACCAGCAACAAGTTGGAAGAATTTAAGGCACAACAAAAATATTAATCAATTAAAGAACATTCAAATTCTAAAATTATATTATACGAAAAACAAAACAAAGCCAACAAATAAAAACTAATTATAATTAGCTACAACAAGCATTTTTGATTAAAAAAATATATATATTTTAAGAGTTGTGTTTTACACGTTCATTTTGTAAGAAAACAAAAGATATATGCGAAAACTTTTCTTATAAATTTGATCGATGTTTTCAATAGTACAATGTCTTGGGTATATACAAAAAGAGAAAGACTCCAAAAATTTTACTAATTGCAAGAAAAAGACTCCTAACAGGTAACTAATCCTAACATTATATGTCTATTGTCTTATTTGTAGTTAACTTTTCTTATAAATTTGATCGATGTTTTCAATAGTACCATTTCCTTCATTGATATCAATGAATCACCATTAAAATGACTTAACATATCTTAATATTTGCATACAATTTTACACAATACACTTTATCTAATTTCATAAAGATATTCAAAAATTACATTTCACTATTCAAAACTATCAGATGGGTTCTACAAAAATGACAAGATGAAAAATAAAAAATAACTGTCAACAAAAGAGGTCAATCCTCATTAGAAGTATTTCTTTCGAAAACTAGGTTTATTATATTTTTATTTTTATTTTTTTTGCACAATTTTGTTTTTAATTTGTGGGGAACACAAAACGAAAAAAAGAACAGAAAAGAAATTGGAAAGAAGCAAGTAAGGGGAGAAAGAGTGAAATGAAGGTCTTGGTGGGGAAGAATGGTAAAAATGATGGTTGAAGATAGGAAAAAGGGGGATGGGTGGGGGAAATTAAGAAGAAAGAAGTGAAACATTTATTTTTAATTTTTTTCTTGTTTTTATTTTAATTTTCTTTTTCTTTTAATTATTTTTAATCAAAATTCTTAGGTTCACGCTCTTTTTTGTGCGTGGAATCGCGTGTTTGTCCAACTCATTAATTAAGTTGACACATAGACCTGGTAAATGGTCAGAATTATTTAAAATATTAAGTTTTATTGAGTTGGAGGGTTTAGTTGACAAAGTTCAAAGTAAGATCTAGAATATAAACGCATACAGGTACGACGGTCCATTAGATCATTTTACCTTCTTGAGAAGCCTAGTTTGACAATTGTGCCTAAAGGAGAAGACACATGAGATAGGCCTAGAATATCAAACTCCTTGAACAAGTCGAGGGGGACTTTCCTATGACAAAACATCAAACTATGTGATTCACGAAGTACTTCCATTCCAAGGAAAAAATGTAAATTCCCAAATCTCTTATTTTGGATTCTTGATCAAGGAAGATCTTCAAAGCATGTATATAGCCACAATGACATCAACCATGGTAGGTTGTGAAGAGCTAATAGAGGGAATATGTGGAGTAAGCTCTGGTTGAGGCACAAAATCAGGAACTACAGTTAGAGAATGTGTAAATTGTATGATGGGATCATTTAAAGAGACAAGATTATCCACAGGTAATGAGAAGAAATCAAAAGATAGATCTGCCAGCATGTAGTTTGTTAGCAGTAAGAAATAAGGAATCGGTAGGAACCGAGGACTTGGTAGAGGAAAATGGATAAAGTAACTCATGAAAGACAACATTCCATGACACGAAACACTGTAGAGATTTTAGATTGAGAACTTTGTAGCCCTTTTTTCGTGTGGTTACCCAGAAAACACACAAGGAGCCACCCTCGGATCAAACTTACTTTTTTATTTGAAAGGGTAGAAACAAAACACAAACAATCAAAACTTCTAAGATGAGATTATTGTGCTCTTGTTTTAAAAAGTATCTCAACCGGTGTTTTGAAATTTAAGACTTTGGAGGAAAATCTATTAATTAAATATGTTGTTGTCAAAATATAGTCTTCCCAATAGCTAATAGGAAGGTGAAACTGATACAATATAACCCAAGAAGTTTCTAATAGGTGTTTTTTCGGCTCAAGTTTCATTTTGTTGTGGGGTGGACACAAAAGTTGTTTGATGGATAATGCCTAAGGATCGATTTTTAAAAAAAATGTGTTTTTAATAGAATTTATAGCTGATTTAGAACTAGACTTTTTGTTCGAATTGAAAACTTGAACACAAAACTTATGCACATATATAAGATTAAATCTGAAAGAATGTAAATGCAAAACATTGTGCAGAATAATATTCGACAATAGCGTGACTGTTCCTGCATGAGTAACCTTGACTCTATAGGAATTAGGCAAGTTTACCATGACTCTATAGCGTGATTGTTTCAAAAGCTTTAATATTTGGGTTATATGCTTAGTTGCTCCAGTATCGAATATCCAAAAATTCCCATCAATTTCAACAAAGCAGGCATAAGAACTGATAAACATGGACATACCCTAAAGACTAAGATTCAACGCTTCTTTTAATCCTCATGTAAAATTTGCAAAATTTGTATTATGTTCTCCTGAGTGAAAGCTTGGACTTCTGGAGTGTTGATGTCTCTTTGAGTAAATCTTTCACTTTGATTGTAAACACTTGAGTTAAAAGTCGTAATTCCTTGTGATGTGCCCCGAAACTTTCTAAGTTTTGTGAATTTAAAATTAGCAGGAAAATCATGAATCTTGTAGCATTTGTCCACAATGTGACTTGGCTTATTACAGTAAGCACAAATCACGCATTGCTCTTTTTTTCCATCATATCTTGAGTTAATTCATTTTTGTGCCTTGAGGTTCGGGTACTTACTTCCTCTTGAATTAGCAATTATGAAAGATTCTTAATCGCCCAAATAAGCAGGTGCAACATGTATTTTCCTTCTTTTTTCATCTTGGATAACAAAGGACTAGGCCAGCCCAATGTTAGGCAAAGGAGCCGACACCATAATATTACTTCTGACACTAACAAAAGTGTCATTTAAGCCCATCAAAAACTATAAAAATATTTCATACTGATGAGATTCGATACTCTTTATTTAGAATCACAATCACACTCACAAATACAAGAAGAGTAAGTGTTTAGTGCATCTTACTCATTCCACAAACACTTCATTTTTATGAAATAAGTTGATAGACTAAATTTACCTTGACTAATTGCACTTACTTCTTCTGTCTAAAACAATTTTTTTCAATTGTTCACGTAAAATTTGTCTTCTCGATCATTCCAAAGGTTAGCTATTTTCTTAGAAAGAGAATTCAAGAGCTATGAAAGGTGTTAGGACCGAAAATAAGCAGGTGTAAATGCGGAAGCTAGCAAAGCAAACCTCGAAATACCACGAGTAAGAAGACAACGAGAAATATACTAAAAGACACAAAGATTTAACGTGGTTCGGTTAATCGACCTACGTCCACAAAGGAGATGAGCAATCCACTATAAATATGAGAGTACAAAATACAGAGGGAAACAACCTCAACCAATTCACTCGGAATACATGGGAGGTTCACACAAGTGATAACGTATCAAGCTTGTGACCCACAAATTCTCCCTCTAACCAAAACTCTCAAAGCCCTTAAGACTACATTGTGAATGCTGATTAAGTTAGAAGGAACATGCCTCTATTTATAGAGTCCTAAACCTTTTCCTACAAAAAAAAGGATTAGTCAATCCAAAACCTTTTTCTAAAAGGAAAACCTATTTATGGTAAGAAATCAGGGTAAATAAAACCTAACAAATCTTCCCCTTGGCCTGAATTTCTGACAAAATAAATTTGTACACCTTCTTTACTTAATCTTCAACAACTTGCTTCTCCTCTCCATAATCTCCTTTGCAAAATTTATGCCTCAACACAGAGAACCTCTCTGAAACAGTTTCTTCAACAAAATCTTCATTACTGTCAAAAAGGTTGCGTCTAGAACTACACCCGTCAAGATGAATACATCTTTCTAACCTGGTTCAATAATCGATTATCGAACCACTGAACATGACTCCATCATTGAATCTGGCTCTGATACCACTTGTTAGGATCGAATTCACGCACATACACTAGATGAATGAAGAACACAAGAACTTTCAAGAGAAAGAGATGAGAGATCTAGAGAGAGAAAGAGAAAACCCAATATTTTGTGGTAACACCCCGTGAGTAAACTTCGATGGCGGTAAGGTATTTTTATGTTAATAAATCAGAGTATTTTTGGTTACAGAGAATAAATAGGAAAGTCTAAAATAGAGAATAAATAGTAAAGCCTAAAATTAATCAGGCTCCACTACCTAACAATTTTCCCACTTGGAGACTGACCCAGTCATCTAAAAAATACATTCTCAAAAATAAAATCTCTTCATCATCAACATCTTTACCGCACCGCAACATCTGTAGCAACAACTACAGAAGACCAACCAAGGTTTTACATAACCTTAGTTTCCCAACATCAACACATTTTGTTAACATGTCTGTCGGGTTCTTTGCACCATCTATCTTCTCCAAGCACATATCACCATCCTCCACTGCCTTGCGAGTGAAATGGTATCGCCTTCTGATTTGCTTTGTCTTCGAATGATAGACTGGATTTTTCACCAACTGTATGGCACTCTGGCTATCTGAGTAAAGAATCTTCTCGCTCTGCTTCTTGCCCAATTCCTCAAGATAATCTGCCAGTCATATCATCTCTTTCCCAGCTCAGATATTGCCACATACTCAACTTCAGTAGATGAAAGAGAAACACACTTCTGAAGCCTGGACATCCAACTCACTGCTGTTCCACCTATGGTGTAAATGTACCCGGATGTACTCTTGCTCGAGTCAACATCCCCACCAAGATCAACATCCACAAAACCCTGTAGAGTCATCTTACCTTTGCCAAAATAAAGTGAAGTACTGGATGTACCTCTCAGATATCTCAGAAGCCACTTCACAGCTTCCTAATGCTCTTTCCCAGGGTTCGTCATATATCTGCTAACAACTCCCACTGCATGTGCTATATCAGGTCTAGTGCAGACCATAACATACATCAAACTACAAACTGCTGAAGCATATGGAACAAGTGTCATGTGATCACGCTCCTCGACAGTCTTGGGTGACTGCTCCTTTGACAATTTAAAGTGATTTGCCAATGGAGTAGTCCTGGGTTTAGCATCATTAACCCTGAACTTGCTCAGCACCTTCTCAATGTACAACCCCTGAGATAGATTTAAAGTGCCGGCAGATTTATCCCGAGAAATCTTCATCCCCAAAATCTGTTTTGCTGGACCCAAATCTTTCATCTCAAACGCTGCAGACAACCTTGTCTTTAGATTGTTAATCTCCCTCATACTAGATCCTGCAATCAACATATCATCCACATACAAGAGTAGAAAGACATATGAATCAGTGTATTTCTTGAAGTAACAACAAGGATCCTTTTCAGCTTTGCATAATCCGCTCTTGGTCATGAAGGAGTCAAACTTCTTGTACCACTGCCTTGGTGCTTGCTTTAGTGTGTTCCTCGCATGGAACAACAAATCCTTCCGGTTGCTGCATATAAATCTCTTTGAACAGATCTCCATGTAAAAACGTTGTTTTTACATCCATTTGCTCTAGATGCAAATTCTCCGATGCAACAATACTCAACAGAATTCGAATAGAGGTTTTCACAACAGGAGAGAATATTTCAGCATAATCCATACCTTTCCTTTGTAAATATCCTTTAACCACTAAACCAGCCTTGAACCTTCTTTTGCCATCTAGTTCAGTCTTGATTCTGAACACCCACTTGTTCAGCAAAGCTCTTTTCTCTGCAGGTAGCTCAGTCAACACCCATGTGTCGTTCTTCACAAGTGACCTCATCTCATCATCCATGGCTTGCTTCCACTTGATCGAATCCTCCACATGTAGGGCCTCATCAAAAGACTCCGGTTCCCCCTCATCAGTCAGACTTCAGACCCTCTAATGCTCCTTTTGCAACCAGCATCTTCATTCATTTAGTACTCATATGTCCAAGTCTGTTATGCCACAGACATGAACCGGAAGCACTTTCAACTACAACGGCCATGTTTATACACCCTGCAGTGGTGTACAAGGTTCCAGATTTGGTGCCACGAGCTACTACCATAGCACCTTTCACGATCTTCAACGAACCTTTCC
This sequence comes from Solanum neorickii, assembly GCA_027704865.1. Lineage (NCBI taxonomy): Eukaryota > Viridiplantae > Streptophyta > Magnoliopsida > Solanales > Solanaceae > Solanum > Solanum neorickii. The sequence goes on from JAKWJC010000372.1 coordinate 52,682,444, forward strand.
CAAACTCTGCTGCATATCCCGTGCTATCCAACTGACCAACAAAGATCAGATTTTTCTTGATCCCAGGAATATATCTGACATCCTCCAATGTCCATTGGTTTCCCGAGGTGGTATTTATGAAAAGATCCCCCTTTCCTTCAATCTCTAAGGCTTTATTGTCAGAAAGATATACTTTTCCAAAATTTCCAGATTTGAAGTTTTGGAACAACTCCTTGCTTGGAGACGAATGGAAAGATGCACCAGAATCCAAAATCCATGATTCAACCGGGCTGTTCACACTAAGGATTAGAGAATCCCAATCATTGTCATCTCCAAATTTTCTATTCCGTTTCTTCTTTGGATTTGTACAGTTCGTCTGAAAGTGCCCTTTTTCTCCACAGTTCCAACAAGTCACGTTTGATCTGTTCAGTGATTTTCCTCGATTCTTTGATTTTGATCGACCATGTTGATTTTGGCCTTTCATCTCACTTCTCCCCCTTCGATCAACGCTGAGAGCACTGCCAGATGAATCTCTCACTTCTCGTTTACGAATACTTTCGCTAAGAACAACATCAGGGATTTCATCAAACTTCAGTTTATCAGATCCACAGGAACTGCTAATCGCAGCAACAACAGTATCCTAAGACTCGGGCAGAGATGACATCAAAATCAACGCCTTAATTTCATTTTCGAAATTAATATCCACAGAATTGAGTTGACTCACAATCATATTGAACTCGTTTATATGATCAGAAACGGATCCAGTTTCAGACATCTATAATTTGAACAATCTACGCATCAAATACACCTTGTTCATAGCCGATGGTTTTTTATACATGTTTCACAGTGCCTTTAACAGACCGGACGTAGTCTTCTCCTTCACGATGTTGAACGCCACATTTCTTGACAAAGTCAACTGGATCAACCCTAGAGCCTGGCGATCCTCGAGTTTCCACTTCTCCTCCGTCATGGATTCCGGCTTCAGCCGGTCAACGGTTCGTGAAAATATTTCTGGTACACATAATCTTCTATCTGCATCTTCCAGAAACTGAAATTGGATCCATCAAAATTCTCGATTCCAAGCTTCGAACTATCCATCTTAACCTCGAAAGATCATGAGTAAGAAGACAACGAGAAATATACTAAAAGACACAAAGATTTAACGTGGTTCGGTCAATCGACCTACGTCCACAAAGGAGATGAGCAATCCACTATAAATATGAGAGTACAAAATACACAGGGAAACAACCTCAACTAATTCACTTGGAATACATGGGAGGTTCACACAAGTGATAACGTATCAAGCTTGTGACCCACAAATTCTCCCTCTAACCAAAACTCTCAAAGCCCTTAAGACTACATTGTGAATGTTGATTAAGTTAGAAGGAACATGCCTCTATTTATAGAGTCCTAAACCTTTTCCTACCAGAAAAAGGATTAGTCAATCCAAAACCTTTTCCTAAAAGGAAAACCTATTTATGGTAAGAAAACAAGGCAAATAAAACCCAACAAAAGGACCATATCATTACATCTGGCTTATGTTATTTGAAGCAAAGGATCAGTGTTGGGAACTAACAAGGAGCCATAAATGAATTTCAACTTGTTTTTTTGTCGAATATGCTATCATTATTGCTCTTCTCTATGCAGATCCAGTGGGACTAGAGAAGGAAAAGAGTCCAGCGGACTGGACGAAAGAGCTGGAATGGACCGACTACTAGCCTTTGAATCAATATTCATTGTGAAAAATAAAATAATACAATAAAAAGAATGATCGAGAGGTATTCAAACATGCTCTAGTACCATGTAACAATATATATATATATATATATATATATATAAAACTTTTCTTATATATTTTATCGATATTTTCAATTGTACAATGCCTTGTATATATAAAGTAAGTGAAAGACTCCTAACATTTTACTAATAACAAGGAAAAGACTTCTAACGGGTAATTAATCCTAACATTGTATGTGTATTGCCTTATTTGTAGTTAACTTCTAAAAGTAGATTAATTTATAATACTTCAACCCATTGTTGGTTGTGATCGTCAACTAATCAAAACCGAAAAGACCAAATAATTGATAAAATATATGGATTTGTGTGTGCGGGCACTCTTTGTACTTCTTCTCTTCGTTAGTGAGCAGCTCAATATTCACACCAACAAATTTCATACCTAATTATGATTATTTGAATAATCAAATTCAACATCTAAGCTTTGACTAAAAAAGGAATTAAATTGTGACTGAAAATAGAAACACCAATGAGTAATGTGTTTTACATGTTTTAATATTGTTATTATATCAGTTTACTAGGAGTCCCCTTGTTGAATAAGTCTTTTTCCTTGTTTTTACAGGCTAGCTTTATGATATACAGAGTTAAAGTTGTCAAAATGGGTTTGTTCATATGATCGTCTCAATTCAATTTGTTATTAGGGATTGAAAAAGTTTTTTAAAGCCCATTTAATTTGGGTCTCACAAACTTAATCATAGTAAGACCTAGACCTTTGAGATTTGATGTAATTTATACTAGATTTTTTAAATTTAATTTCCTTGTAAAGACTAGGTGTTTTGTATTAATCTCAAAATCTAACATCAAATATTATTAAAATAATATTTTTCCTCTATGAAATATTAATAAGTCTCATAATTGTCATATTATATAATATAAAGTAGTATAGTATAATCTGATTTTCAATTATGAAAATCTGGTAATATATGATGTCAAAATTCTAATATCTAACATGGTTTTACTATTTTTTTGATATAACATTATTGCAACTAATTTTGAAATTACTTGCATAATATAAAAAAATTTGACCACTCTTATAATATAACTAGTAATTAGTTTTCTTATTAATTAAGACTTATCGGTCTTGATTTAACTAATTGAAACTAGTATACATATTCCTTATTTTTCATATATCTGCATATTTCGTACTAATATTAATAGGTGTGATGTACTTAAATTCTAATACTCAAATGCTGCCATTACTATACATAAATAAGTTAACAATTTTATCTCGAAAACAATACACTACTTCAATTTTTTTATATGGATTTTGTCAATTACCTCAAGTGTAACATGTTCGACATAGCCAATTTCTACGACGAAATGGGATTAGACAAGTTGCTAAACATTATGCAAATGTTGTTTTCAGGTTCAATTTATTTCCTTCTTACCCGATAGTGAAATTTTTTTTGCCTCACTTATAGAATTTATGGCTAACTTGAGTTTAAAAGATCGTTTCAAGTATGTTGTGTTACCAAAAACAAGTTAATTCCATCCCAACATGATTTTTCAAAGGTAGAAATCATGCATATAAGGCGAAATCGTTTTCACAATCATATCGCAACATTTGAATAGTGTTAGGACTACGTCATTTTTGTAGAAAGAAACAAGTCATCAATTATGTGTAACCCACACAATCTTATAAAAAGAATAAAATCTGTTGTTTCCATGAAAAAATAGCTAACTTATTCATATCCATAGTTGTGGTAGTATTTTCAAGCATATTATACCTATTAAAAGTAATACTGTACAAGAAACTAACTGAAGCAAAAATAGTAAGTATAATATATGGTTGTTCCAATTAGTTGGATTTTGTCAACTACCTCAAGTGATAACACACTAGACATAATCAATTTCTTCGATCGAACGGGGTTAGAAAAGTTGAATAAATACTATGTAGACGTTTTCAAGTTCAACTTTTTTTCTTCTTGCCTAATAGTAAAAAGATTTTTCCTCACATATAGAATTTCTGGGGAAGTTTACTTTAAAAGATCATGCTAGGGTTGCGATGGCACCTAGAACGTGTTGGTTCCATCACAAAGTTTTACAGTTTCGAAATACTTTTTCAATACTAGGCTCCTTAGAAACTATGCATATGAGGCGAAATCGTTTGACAATCAAGCAAGAAGAATAACATGTAGCCTATTGCAACATTTGCGTAGTGTTAACTTATTTAATCATGTTTCGGTATTGCTATGGATTACGTCAAAATTGCAGAAAGAAACATGTTATCACTTGAGTGTAATTGACACAATCGATGTATAAAGAATAAAAAATGTGTTGTTTCCATGAAAATTAGTTAACTTGTATTTATATAATTGTGATAGTATTTTCAAACGTATTATAGCTATTAAAGTAATAAGACACAAGAAAATAACTGAAGAAAATATAATAAGAATTATATAATATGATTTTAATAAGTTGGATTTTATCAACTATTTTTTTTATATAAGCGACTAGTAAATAATATTATAGCTTCTCTATAATAACAAACAATACTAGTTCGAATTACATTATTGTATCTAAAGAAATAAAAACAACTTAAATGTATCCGCTAACACTTGAACTTCTGGAAATGCTACTTTATTGTGTCTTCCAAAACTCTTTCCTATTCCTCGGTTGTTTTGCTTCTTCTAGACTATCTGATGTCTTTCACAAGTACATCATCTAGATCAGCCCCGTCTTCCTGACCCTTGAGCCCTTTCACGCTTAACGTTTGGTTCCTTTGTTGCCAATGCTGAAGTTGTATCATCACCTTTTTGGGCCCCAACCTCTTTGTTCTTAGGAGGCCTCCCATGACCTCTTTTTTTTGGTTGCTCCAAATGCACCACATGTTGAGGATCTTGCTCCTTTTCCTTTTCTTGGTGCTTCTTATGTGTATTTGATGAACTCCCCCTTATCTTGCTCTTTTCTTTTCCCTTTGCATTCGAATTTTCACTGTCACCAGGAAGCAAAAACCGTCCTCCATCAGACATAACAATTTCCCCCCTTTCACACATCTTCTCCAGATGATGTTTCAGCATTGTCGTATGAGCCCTTGGTAAACTGTCATTATTTTTCGTGATAAACTCAGATATCGATTCTTCTTTAGAACCCCCTTCTTCGTTCAATGCTTCCAATGCCTTTTCAATCATCCAAGTATAAGGAGGATGATTAGGAGTAGTCTGAAGATCAGACATATAATGATGAAGGTGTTGTTGAAGAATCAAATTTTGAGTCTCTGGTAATGGTGCATTTGGTGCACTGTTGGACATTTTGACAATTCCTTCTCTCAACTTGTCCATGGCTTTCTCCATATTTTTCCTCTTCTGTAGCAATTTAGGATTTTTACAAGTGTTAGACACCTTAACTAAATACTATGCAAATGTTGTTTTTAAATTCAATTTATTTTCTTCTTGCTTGATAGTTAAAGGACTTTGCCTCACATATAGAATTTTTGGGAAAGAAATAACAAATTTAATTTAAAGAAGATTTAATATTAATTACAACAAAAAATTAAACACATTGGGACATTAATTATTTCAAGAGCAATCAAATTCTTCAATTATTTGGCAAGCAAATCAAAACAAAGCCGACAAATAAAATCTAGTTATGATTAGTCACTACAATCATTTGATTCAAAGAATCATTTTTTGATATTCGAGAGTCTTTTTTCACTCAAATCAGACCACAAATGAAAATAAAGTATTTCTTAAACAACAACAAAAATAAATAAGTAATAAAAATAACTCATTCAAAGTGAAAAAACAGATATCATTCAGATATATAAATGAGAAACAGAGTTAAAGATTCGACCTTCAAATGTTGAGCAAAGACAGAGATACAAACGAATGGTGAGCAAGTAGGTTTTGATAAAGGATCTATATGCCAGTCCAGTTGCTCCTGCCGTTGTATATTAAGAGTCTTCCTCAATGTAGGTCTTTTTATTTCCTTTTATAGGTGAGAATTAGGGTACAGACTGTTAGGGGTGTTTGAATGAACTTGGCCCATAAGGCCGATCCAACTCAATCTGCTATTAAGGTAGGATTGGGATAAGAATTTTAAAGCCCATTTAACTTCTGGGCTTATAATCCTGACCCAAGCAAACCCTAACATTGAACCCTTACATATACTAGATTATTACTAGTACATTGAAGGCATAAACCTTTATATGGCTATAGTCATTCCTTTGTGAAAATTTAACTCCCTAATATCTATTAACTTCTTTATATATTTGAACTACAACTTTCGTCCTCCTTACTTAATTAGTTTTAATAGGCATTCTTTTCATACACAATCTCTGGAAGAAGAAATTTTTTTTGAAAGGATCTTATTTGATCCATGTATGCTTATAATACTGCTAAACTTCCTTTATGCCTCAACATTCCATAAAATCTCGCCATAGAGAATTTATTTGAAATGTTATTCATCAACAAAGACTTGTCCTAATAGTTTTGATCAACAAAAACATTAACTCTTTCTTGAATGTGTTGATAGACTTCTTATAGAAATATTTCAATAGAAAGTTTATTATTTCACTATCTATTTTGTCTAAGTTGTCAAATATCCGCTATTTTAAACTAGAAAGATCTGAAATAGAAAGATAATAATACAATGATTTCAATTGTGTCCAATTATCAAGCCGGACATTAGTATGACTACTTTTAATTTTTCATCAAATTTTCTGGTCAATGTTCCCTCTATCTCAAACACAAGCTTCCAAGTGTGTGCCTCGAACACGTAATTTTTTTTATTCTAAAGTTACACTTAAAGTTAACAAATAATACTTTGAAAATATCAAAGAGAACTCTCAAGCGTAAACCCTCATTATCTTTAGCCAAACAAAAATCAAATCACAAAACACAATGTTTACTCCTCTAATATTCTTTAAAGTTTCACAAAAACCTTGAAAATGATCTATGTAAATCATAAATTTTCATACTTAGGAGGTGTGATTAAAGAAATGAGATAAACTCAAACCATCTGGCACGTTGAAACTATTTTCGTTGAGGTCAAAAATCACCATTTTGACTTCATCAGCAGAACATGAAAGATTAAGCAAATCAACTCCTCAATTACTATTTTTGGAACCATTTCAAATAAAGAACTTTTAACAACATTAAAATTCTAGTTTTGTAAATTGATCTTGAAAAAAATAGACAATTCAGCATGACCATGTTTCAACATGTCATGTTCTCAATTGTAGGAAATTCTTTAAATAAAGTCTCCTTAATTTTGACTTTATCCTCCTTTAAATTTATTTCTTTAATATATTTTCTAAGATTATTTTATTCCATTTTCTTCCTCTTCATCATCTTTAACTTCAAATTCAAAAATACATATTCTGAATAAATAAACTCTCCACCCTCTTTCACAACAAGCTCTTTCAAATTATGATCTTTCATGCAATATTTCAAAAATCTAAAAGGTTTTCTCCTAAGAAAATTTTGATTACTACAAGACAGAAGAAACGATGCATGATTAGGCTAGATCTAGCTAAGTGCTTCATATTGATAGTGCCATGCACCCCCAAAAAAGCTTGATTAACAAGAACTCAAAATCAAATCTTTTATAAATTGTGACACCGAAACTTAAGATAAGAAGCTCACATCGATAAAACATCAGAGCTGTTGGACATATAAGTAGCAAACCTTATCAAATAGTGACACAATTATAGTCGTGCGACCTAGGTCTAAAGCTAATAATGTCAGTAGCGAGCTTGGCCATTACAAATGGTCTAAATTCAGTCATATGTCATCCTTATCGATGTGGATCAGAGTTTAGGCTAATTCCAAGTGGTGGAGCAACCTCAACGAGGACACTGATTTCATAAAGGGGTGTATGTGACACCCAACATAAGATAAGAAGTCACATATTGATAATATATAGAAAAAATGTTAGGTATATATGTAGACAGACATTACCAATTAGTGATGCGTTTTAAATCGTGCAGGTCTAGTCTCCCTAGAATAAATTAATTACAAAACTATTAATGAATATGTGTGAGGAAAACCGTAGGGGATAGTCTTGAGATAAAAAATATTTCCTCTTGATTCAATAGATAATTTCAAAAGGCTCTTTCAATTACTTGAAGGAAATAATGATTCAATCTGAAGAAGATAGTGAAAAAATATTTGCTAATTTATCTCTTTTGATTGAACAAACTAGTGAACAATTATGCAGCTCAATTTAACATTCATTAACAAACTAAGCATAAAATGAGGATTAACATCGAAAGTTATTTATCAATACACCACTTTTGTAATATTTATGGAATATTAAATCTCATCAAAAAATTTATTGTTAGTGGTGTAATTTTTTTTTGTTGTTGTAGTTGTTAAAGAAGCACAAAATTTAACCTTCTTTCAATCACACAGAATCCCTGATTTAGAGCTTGTTTGAATTGACTTGTTTTAAGCTAAATTAGTTTTAAAACACTTTTAGAGCGTGTGAGTGAGTTAAAAAATGGTCATAAGTACTTTGTTTTAAGTCAAATTGTTAAAAATTCAGTCGTTAGTTGAAATTTCTAATTTATAACTTTTAGCTTATAAGTCAAAAATGAAAAGTCATTACGAACAAGGAGGTTATCCCTATTTTAGTTACATCAGTACTTTCCATTTGAATAAAAAATTACCAATAAAATTATTTCCTTATATATTTGAGAAAGAAAATCAAGGAATGAATGATTTTTTTTCTTTCATAATTTGGTAGAAGTGAAAATGATAATACTGAAGAAACCATTTTATAATATTTATTGCTAATGAAATTGACAAAAGAATTCCAAACAACTCAACCGATCTCCCTAACACTTTTTTGAGAATAATTACCAAGCTTTAGTCATGATATTAATATTATTATAAGGAATCAAAGAGGATGAGCAATTGATTGATATGATGTTTAACCATTGCGATAAATATTAAAGAATCTGGTAAAAAAATTGTGAAGTGATCAAATAAACCTGAATGATCATTGAGAGCGATCGCAACTTACACATAAACCAAAAAGATATTCACAAATTATAACATGAAGACCATCTAATAATATTTATGCATCCATATTTAAAATGACTTATCTCCTCATTGTAGGATTCATCGATTGTGCTCCTTTTTGTACATCTTTAGAATTTCTAAGAAGGATAATTACACATGATCTCTTTTTTAAAGAGTTCTACACGAAGTTATACCAAAAATATTTATTTGTGAACTTATATTTTACTATTTATATCTATATCTAATTATCCATATTTGTATGCTTATAAAAGTTTGAGACTTCAATAGATATGTTGTTCGAATTCTTTGAGACTTCAATAGATATGTTGTTTGAATTCTTACATTTTCGTACGTGCATTTCACATTAGCTAAAATTGTGATAATGCTTAAGTAACTCTTAGAAATATCATTATTTACTTTTGTTTATTGTTTAATCCTTAAATTAATTAGTGAGCCTCATTATTTTCTCGTACGGGGATGTTAAGAATGCAATAACTTTATTGTATTAATCATAAGCTCATTATTCTATTGTTTTTAAACAAAAAATTACCTACCAAATTTTTTCTTTAGGGATTTTTATTTCAATACTTCAAATTCACATTAGAAACTAAAAACATTTCAACATACACACTATTTCTTGTTCTTTTCGTCTTTATATTATCTTTGTATGACACAGTGACGAAGCTAAAAAATTTGTTAAGAATATTCAAAAATTAATATATATCTCAAAAAAATTATACCTAACTTATATACATATTATTATTTCTTACAGATATAATAAAAGAATTCATTAAGAATATCATGTGATATACATACCATGCATGTAAATAATTAAAAAATATATAATTATTATCAAATGAGAAGGCGGGAGAAGGATCTTTACTTTCTTCACAAAGATGACAACTTTTTCAAGCTTGATTCTCTGCCTTCCTCTTCTTCTTCTCTCTCACACACAGACAACATACATAAAAAATCATGTAAACATTCTGCTTGTAACTCTCTGTTTATGTGCGCATGTTTTTCTGTATAAAATCTTACCCTATTAATAGATATTGGATCTCGATTACTTTTGTAGTGGTTCCTACTTCTCGTAGGATTAAGCATCCTATTTTCAGGGGCGAAGCTACTGTGGTGTCAGGGTGTCCAATCAGACATCCTTTGTCGGAAAATTATATTGTACATATAAGTAAAATGGTACTTCAAATGACTATTTAATGTATTTTGAATACCCTGAGCCCAACAAGCATGTATAGCCCAGTGATTCTTGGGGTTGTTAAAGTAGCGCTTAGGGAGCTAGGGATCGCAATTTGGATCCTCACCGACAACATTTGTCATCCTTTATGCCATTTTTAATATTTTAAAATAGAGTATTTTTTTAGTTACTTTCTAAATCTAAATAATACTTGAATAATCTATTATTACAAATAACTAAAATTTAATATTATTTGATAAAATAATCCTCAATCTTGAAATTTAAGATAAATAATACTTTAATAATCTATAATTACAAATAACTAAAATTTAATATTATTTGATAAAATAATCCTTAATTAGATATAACTTTAATATTTAAGAAAAATAAATTAAAATTTTTAGAAGCCAATCAAAATTTTAATTGATTTGACTTTTTTTTTTTAAAAAAAAAAACTTACTTTGTTGTCGTCGCTCGAAGCATAAAAATGATGTTATTCTAATTTGAATTTTCTCTTTTTTCTCTTTGTTTTTGTCCGATCACATTATATAAAATGAAATATGCACATTAAACTTAAGTATTATGTAGTTTAACTATAATTTTTTTTTTTGTATATTTGTTCATAAAAGAAATTTAATTATTATTATTACAGTTTGATTTTAAAAAATTTTGTACACACATTCATCGTTTTCTTTTAGTTAATGTAATTCTTAGACACCCTTCGTAAAATTCTGGCTACACCACTGCCTATTTTAGCTAGATTATTCATTATGTGCTTCCTCAATTCCTCTTTCTTGTAGGACTCCTTTATAAAAGGAAACTTTATATAATGGTTTCTTGTCCAAAAAGCAATCCATCCACCATTTATAATTTCTAATTCGTGTGGTTGATGTTCTTCTTATATCAGTCGGATTTAGTCAGAAAGGAGTTGTATCAACGTTGATAGCTACATTTAGTAAATATAATAGCTATATTCATATTTATTTAAACTATAGGTACATTTTGTAAATACAATATAAATATATGTTTTCTTTGAAATATTGTAAAGATGCACTTTTTTCATATTGAAGTCCGACTATATCTGAACTCGCACCACATAAGCTTCCATTCAGAGGAAACCGACATTATCTACAAGGATGATAAAAAAAAAAGGCACTGCAATCAAGAGCCAGTTGCAGTGAATTGTCAGGGCAATGTACAGTAGCTCTCCGGATCAATGATAAGAAAAATAATGTCAGGATGATTAATTAATCCCAATAATATAATTAATAAATCTTATAATTCTGTACTATTAAGGGATCGTTTGATAGCTAAATAAAGAAATAAATTATTCATAATTTTTGAATTATTTATACAACGTTTGGTAGGTAGATAGGAAAAAAAGTCACTCATTTGTAAAATTAATGACTTTTGGTTGACAATTTAAAAACTTGTATAACTAATACACTACTAATACTAATCCCTACATTACTAATATGTGTATAACTCTAACCAACCACCAAACGCCCTTATAATACAAATATCTTGGGACAAGATTGAGGCTTCACTATTTGCCCTCAAACACTCGAATCCTGAGCCTTCATATACAACTTCAAACCCTAAAGCAGGATGATCCAACTGTCACATAATATCTAGACAAGGCAAAATTGATTTTGGGTGAGTTAACCTCTGTTGGATTCCCTTTATGCCTGACAAATCAGAACATATACATATTCAAGGGGTTAGATTCAGAATTTAAAGATATTGTCACCATGCGCCTTATTGGCGTGATCTCAACTTGTTACACTAATTCTTCAACTATGACATCTTCATTGATGAATTCTTCATCAAGTTATTAGGACACATAAATTATCTTGTACTAATTCTAGTTTTTAATCTTGATCTCCAATCTTATTCTCTATTTTACTGTTCAAATATAGAGTCTATTTTTTCAAACAATCAACTCCAATACAATTCTTTATTTCACTTCTCTAAAAAATGAATTTTTTTCTCTTTCCGCAATATTATATTATTATATGTAGTTCATTTATTTTCCTATTTCAAATAATCACCCTATAATCTATATAATCTTCATGCAATATAAAATTTATTCTTATCAAATTTTTCATTTAAAAAAATATTTTATTCTAAATATCTAAATAACATAATTGCAAGGAATATTATATAAAATACATGTAAACGAACAATTCAAATCAAAATGAGATCATTAATGGTTACACGAGTTATTTCAAGGGTTTCCCTAATATGATGTTTTGATAATATTTAATCACTTCCGCACCCTTGTTGGAAGATAATCTATTACTAAAAATGTGTAAAATTATTCTTTGATTTTCATATTAAATTTGTTTCAGTTATCCTATTATTTATTGTTACTATTGTTCTTTTCTAAAAAAAATTGTGCATCAGTAAAGAAGCACATATTTAATCTTCTTTCAATTACATCTCAGGACACATAAATGCGACCTCACCATTTTATTGATTGATTTTATCTTAAAGGCAAAGTTGCAACCTTAATTAATGTTGGGTTATTGCCCATGTTCCATCCAAAGGCCCATGGCCTAATCCTACTTGGAGATTGAAATTATTCTCTTTATTGTGTTTCCAATTCTATTAGGAAAAGGATTGGAATTGTAATCCTATTTGTAGTTGGTTTTGGTTTTGTAAGGAAAAATACAACTTTATAAATAGAGGTTGGTCTTGAGAGAATAATTAATTGTTCATTGGTATTGTATTCGAAAGACATTAGAACATAAGAGAAGTTTTTGAGAGAGCTTTCAACAAGAGAAAAGAGAGAAAGAAAAGGATTCCTTTGCTACAGTTTTTTTCTCCAACCAGCAACGTTCAGATCGTGTTTTCCGATTAACTAACAGTTGGATCCGGCAACAATTTGGACTGAGTGTTCTTGACATTTTGCTGGTTGATTTTAACGGTGGAGATCAGATTCGAAGGTCAGAAAGATCCTGTTTTAGGCCCCAAACAAAAGCTGGGTTTGGGTGGTGTTTCTTTCCATTTATCTTTTGTTGGTGTAGCTATTGTTTGTTCTCTTTTGACACTTGTTGTGTAGCCATTAGAAGAATATTTGTAACCCTCTTATTGGTATAGTGAATCAATTCGGATCTTGTCGATCCCGTGATGGTTACCTTCGGTTTGAAGGGTTTCCATGTTAAACTTGGTGTTCTTTATTGTTTGATTTTTGTTTTTATTTTTTCGTCACAACAAAGGGACCTGTATTTTGGGCCCAAGCCTGTTAGGGCGTAGCTTAGCACTATATATAGACGCTATGGCAAACCCTATTTTGTATTCTGTTCTTGCCTCTCCATAATAAAACTGCTCCCCTTCTTCCCGTGGACGTAGCCAATTTATTGGTGAACCACGTAAATCTGTTGTCTTGTTTTTTGCATTTATATTTTCTCATATTATCTCGAATTCCGCATAACAAATTGGTATCAGAGCCTCTCGATTAATCGGTGTTCTTGAAGAATTCGAGATGTCTACTTTGAACGTGAAAATCGACAAATTCACTGGGAGGAACAGTTTCAGTTTATGGCAGATCAAGATGCGGGCTTTGTTGAAACATCAAGGCTTCTGGGCGCCGTTGTTGAAAGACAAGAACACCGTCGTTACTCCTGAGATGGCGATTCTGGAGGAAAAGGCGCACTCGACGATCATGCTGTGTCTCGCGGATGACGTCATCACGGAGGTCTCGGATGAAGAGACTGCTGCTGGTATGTGGTTGAAGCTGGAGAGTTTGTACATGACAAAATCTCTAACCAATAAGCTTCTTCTGAAACAACGTCTATTCGGTTTACGAATGGCTGAAGGTACACAAATCAGGGAACATTTAGAGCAATTGAATACTTTGTTATTAGAATTGCGTAATATCGATGTGAAGATCGAGGATGAAGATGCTGCCTTGATTTTGTTAGTATCTCTCCCAATGTCGTTTGAGAATTTTGTTCAATCGTTCATTGTTGGGAAAGATACTGTGTCGCTGGAAGAAGTCAGATCGGCCCTTCGTAGCAGGGAATTACGGCATAAGGCTAACAGCACAAGTACGGACATACAGCCTTCCGGTCTGTTCAAAAGTAGCGGAAAGGGAAGGAAAAACAGCGGAAATAAAAATAAGCCGATGCCTAAGGGTGCAAAGCCGGATGATGTTTGTAATTACTGCAAGGAGAAGGGACATTGGAAATTTGATTGTCCGAAGAAGAAGAAGAAATCGGAAAAACAATCAGTTTCTGTTGCTGTTGCTGAAGAAGACACCAATTCTGAAGAAGACATTGCCCTAGTTGCGGATGAGCACACTCATCATTCAGATGTGTGGGTTCTCGATTCTGGGGCATCCTATCACATCTTTCCTAGGAGAGACTGGTTCACGACTTATAAGCAGGTAGACGGAGGCAGCATCTCGATGGCCAACACTTCTGTCTGCAAGGTGGTTGGGACAGGCTCGATCAAGATAAGGACACATGACGGTAGCTTCTGCACATTGAACGAGGTCAGGCACGTTCCATTGATAATGAAAAATATGATATCTCTCAGTTCTTTGGACAGCAAGGGATTCAGCTGATCGGGAAAAGATGGAGTCTTGCGGGTCTGGAAGGGTTTAAATCTGATTCTGGAAGGTGTCATGCGTGGTACTTTGTATTTTCTACAAGGTTCCACGGTTACAAGTTCAGCCCATGTTGCATCGTCAGAAGTTCACCAGGAGGATATGACTAAGTTATGGCACATGAGACTTGGTCATATGGGTGAAAAAGGATGCAAATTCTGTCAAAGGAGGATCTTCTTGCTGGTCATAATGTTAAGAGCCTAGAGTTTTTGTGAACATTGTGTCTTTGGAAAACTACATCGCAACAAGTTTCCAAAGGCCATTCACAGAACAAAAGGCACGCTTGATTACATCCATTCTGATTGCTGGGGTCCATGCCGTGTTGAGTCTTTGGGAGGCTGTAGAATTGTTTTGTCCATTATTGATGACTACTCAAGGATGACTTGGGTGTACATGATGAAGCATAAAAGTGAAGCTTTCCAGAAGTTCAAGGAGTGGAAATTTTTGATGAAAAATCAAACAGGGAAGAAGATCAAGAGGTTGCGAACTGATAATGGGCTGGAATTCTGCTGGTCTGAATTTGATCAATTCTGTAAGGATGAAGGGATTGCTCGACATCGTACAGTCAGAAATACACCACAGCAGAACAGTGTAGCTGAGCGGATGAATCAAACACTTCTGGAGAGAGCAAGGTGCATGCTCTCTAATGCTGGGCTAGATAGAAGATTCTGGGCAGAAACGGTTAGTACAGCTTGCTACTTGATTAACCGCGGACCACATACAGGCATACAATGCAAGACACCTATGGAGATGTGGTCAGGAAAAGCTGTTGATTATTCAAATCTGAAAGCTTTTGGTTGTACGGCTTACTATCACGTCAGTGAAGGTAAGTTAGAACCAAGAGCTAAAAAGGAAGTATTTGTGGGCTACGGAGATGGAGTGAAAGGTTTCAGAATCTGGTCTCCAGCAGAAAAGAGGGTTATTATGAGCAGGAATGTTGTCTTTGATGAAAGTTCTCTGCTTAGAACCATTGTGAATCCTACAACTACGTCAGAAACTGGAAGTCTTGATAAACAGGTGGAGTTTCAAGTCATTCAGAACGAGAGCGATTTGAAAGAACCTGAAGAGGAGGATCAAGAGCCACAAACAGAAACTGATATTCCAGAATCTATGCCATCAGATATCCATCAGAGTATAGCTCAAGATCGGCCAAGGAGGGTTGGATTCGGCCACCTACGAGGTATGGTTTTGAGGACATGGTGGGTTATGCACTACAGGTTGCTGAAGAGGTAGATACATCTGAGTCGTCTACTTACAAAGAAGCCATTTTAAGTCCTGATTCTGAAAAAATGGTTTGCTGCTATGGGAGATGAGATGGAGTCCCTACACAAGAATCAGACATGGGATCTGGTCATACAGCATTCGGGGAGAAAGATTATTACTTGCAAATGGGTTTTCAAGAATAAGGAAGGGATATCACCAGCAGAAGGAGTCAAGTATAAAGCCAGGGTTGTTGCCAGAGGTTTCAACCAAAGAGAGGGAGTGGACTACAATGAGATCTTCTACCCAGTGGTCAGACATACTTCCATCCGAGTGTTACTAGCGATAGTTACACATCAGAATCTGGAGCTTGAACAACTTGATGTAAAGACAGAGTTTCTACATGGAGAGTTGGAGGAAGAGATATACATGACTCGGCCGGATGGTTTCCAAGTTCCAGGGAAGGAAAATCACGTCTGCAAGTTGAAGAAGTCCTTATATGGACTTAAGCAGTCTCCAAGACAGTGGTACAAAAGGTTTGACAACTATATGGTGAAGTTGGGCTATACTCGGAGCTCATATGATTGTTGTGTCTACTACAATAGGCTCAAGGATGATTCATTCATCTATCTGGTGCTTTATGTAGATGATATGCTGATAGCTGCAAAGAAGAAGTATGACATTCAGAAGCTGAAGGGTTTACTTAGTGCTGAGTTTGAGATGAAGGATCTGGGAGCCGCTTGAAAGATTCTGGGGATGGAGATCATTAGAGACAGAGAGAGAAGGAAACTTTTCTTGTCACAGAGAAGGTACACTCAGAAGGTCTTGGCGAGGTTTGACATGTCTTCATCTAAGCCTATTGATACCCTTGTGCTGCCAATATCCATCTCGCTGCCATGTTCGCTCCACAGTCAGAAGAAGAGAAGGAGTATATGTCACGAGTCCCTTATGCCAGTGCCGTAGGAAGTTTGATGTATGCTATGGTCTGTACAAGGCCAGATTTAGCACATGCAGTCAGTGTAGTGAGCAGATTCATGGGAAAACCAGGGAGAGAACATTGGCAGGCTGTGAAGAGAATTTTCCGGTACCTTAGAGGTACATCTGACGTTGGTCTCATTTATGGAGGTGATACTCAGTGCTTGGTTACTGGCTATTCTGATTCTGACTATGCTGTAGATATTGACACAATAAGATTGATGACTGGCTATGTGTTTACCCTTGGAGGATCTGTCGTCAGTTGGAAGGCAACTTTGCAACCTACAGTGACTTTGTCTACTACGGAAGCGGAGTGCATGGCCTTGACAGAGGCTGCAAAAAAAGGGATTTGGCTGAAAGGGCTGGTTAGTGATCTTGGTCTGCATCATGATCAGGCTACGGTGTATTGTGACAGTTTGAGTGCAATTTGTCCAGCCAAGGATCAAGTTCATCATGAGAGAACCAAGCATATTGACGTGAGGTATCATTTTCTGAGAAGTGAGAAGAGAATCAAGGTGAAGAAAGTAGGAACTGCTGATAATCCTGCTGATATGTTCACAAAGCTTGTTCCACAGAGCAAGTTTCAACAATGTTTGGACTTGCTCAACATCAGAAGCTGTTAATTGCCTTGCGGGGCAATTCTGAGGAAGAGGGGGAGGCCTGGCACTATCATAGTGCATCTGAAGAATCTGTTTGGAGAATTCAAGTCAAGGTGGAGATTTGTCAATTCTGTATTTTGGGCCCAAGCCTGTTAGGGCGTAGCTTAGCACTATATATAGACGCTATGGCAAACCCTATTCTGTATTCTGTTCTTGCCTCTCCATAATAAAACTGCTCCCCCTCTTCCCGTGGACGTAGCCAATTTATTGGTGAACCACGTAAATCTGTTGTCTTGTTTTTCGCGTTTATATTTTCTCGTATTATCTCAAATTCTGCATAACACTTTTGTTACAGTCTTTTTCTCCGATCAACAACGTTGAGATCGTGTTCCCGATTAACTAACTGTTGGACCGGGCTGAAATTTGGACTGAGTGTTCCTGGCATCTTGGTGGTTGATTTTAACGGTGGAGATCAGATTCAGAGGTCAGAAAGATCCTGTTTTAGGTCCCGAACAAAAGCTGGGTTTGGGTAATGTTTCTTTCTATTTATCCTTTTTTGGTGTAGCTATTGTTTGTTCTCTTTTGGCACTTGTTGTGTAGCCATTAGAAGAATATTTGAAACCCTCTTATTGGTATAGTGAATCAATTTGAATCTTGTCGATCCCGTGGTGGTTACCTTCGGTTTGAAGGGTTTTTCCACGTTAAATTTGGTGTTCTTTATTGTTAGATTTTCGTTTTTATTTTTTCTTCACAACAATTAAGACGATATATCATGAATGTTCTCATTGTATCCTATCATTTCAATATATTATTTTAATAAACTTGGACAATTGATTTTATCCCTCAATCGATCTTTCTTCACAATAGTAATTAAATTAAAGTTAGAGACAATAAACATTAATTTTAAGCTTAGAAAATTTCTAACTGAAGAAACTAATTTCTCAAGTTTACCAGCAACAAGTTGGAAAGAAATATCCAATCCGATTAAATTTGAGTCAATATTAATCAAAAGGAAGAATTTAAGGCACAACAAAAACATTAATCAATTAAAGAACATTCAAATTCTTAAATTATATTATACGGAAAACAAAACAAAGCCAACAAATAAAATCTAATTATAATTAGCTACAACAAGCATTTGATTAAAAAAATATATTTTAAGAGTTGTGTTTTACACGTTCATTTTGTAAGAAAACAAAAGATATATACGAAAACTTTTCTTATAAATTTGATCGATGTTTTCAATAGTACAATGTCTTAGGTATATACAACAAGAGAAAGACTCCTAAAATTTTACTAATAGCAAGAAAAAGACTCCTAACAGGTAACTAATCCTAACATTATATGTCTATTGTCTTATTTCAAAAGGTAGCGAAAAAGTCTAAGAGCAACATTGATATAGGATTTCCTGGGCACCAACATGTATTGACTCAAGTGTTTTACGATAAAGGAGAGATTGATCTAGTGTGTATGTGAGGTAGTTTAGCTTTCCCGAAAGATGTCGATACAAAGTAGGATCAACAATTGGACCGAACGTTTAACTCAATAAGACTCAACACTTTATACCCCTTTGGCTTTGTGTGAACTTCAAACGCCCAATGAAAATGACATGTCATTATCCAAATCAGATTTTATATAACATTTCATTTATTATTTTTTTTATTTTAAAAAATAATTGTTTCTTCATTTTCACACCATTATTCACTTCGTTGTTACTTGAGCAACTTCTAAAATTATTTCCTTCGTTGATGTAAATGAATCACCATTAAAATGGCTTAACATATTTTAATATTTGCATACAATTTTACACAATACACTTCATCTAATTTCATAAAGATATTCAAAAATTACTTTTCACTATTCAAAACTATCAGATGTTGTCTACAAAAATGACAAGATGAAAAATAAAGAATAACTTTGACAACAAAAGAGGTCAATACTCATTAGAAGTATTTCTATCGAAAACTAGGTTTATTATATATTTTTTTTCGGACAATTTCGTTTTTAATTTGTGGGGAACACAAAACGAAAAAAAAAGAACAGAAAAAGAAATTGGAAAGGAGGAAGGAAGGGGAGAAAGAGTGAAATGAAGGTCTTGGTGGGGAAGAATGGTAAAATGATGGTTGAAGATAGGAAAAAGGGGGATGGGTGGGGGAAATTAAGAAGAGAGAAGTGAAATATTTATTTTTAATTTTTTCTTGTTTTTATTTTAATTTTCTTTTTCTTTTAATTATTTTTAATCAAAATTCTTAGGTTCACGCTCTTTTTTGTGCGTGGAATCACGTGTTTGTCCAACTCATTAATTAAGTTGACACATAGACCTGGTCAATGGTCAGAGAGATTTAAAATGTTAAGTTTTATTGAGTTGGAGGGTTTAGTTGACAAAGTTCAAAGTAAGGTCTAAAATACAAATGCATACAGGTACGACGGTCCATCAGATCATTTTACCTTCTTGTGAAGTCTAGTTTGACAATTGGGTCTAAAGGAGAAGACACATGAGATAGGCCTAGAATATCAAACTCCTTGAAAAAGTTGAGGGCGACTTTCCGATGACCAAGCATCAAACTATGTGATTCACGAAGTACTTCTATTCCAAGAAAAAAATGTAAATTCCCAAATCTCTTATTTTGGATTCTTGATCAAGGAAGATCTTCAAAGCATGTATATAGCCACAATGACATCAACCATGGTAGGTTATGAAGACCTAATAGAGGGAATATGTGGAGTAAGCTCTGATTGAGGCAAAGAATCAGGAACTACAATTAGAGAATGTGTAAATTGTATGATGGGATCATTTAAAGAGACAAGATCATCCACAGGTAATGAGAAGACATCAAAAGATAGATTTGCAGCATGTATTTGTTAGCAGTAGGAAATAAGGAATCGGTAGGAAAAGAGGACTTGGTAGAGGAAAATGGAAAAAGTTAACTCATGAAAGACAGCATCCCATGACACGAAACACTGTAGAGATTTAAGATTGAGAACTTTGTAGACCTTTTTTTCGTGTGGATACCCAGAAAACACACAAGGAGCCGCCCTTGGATCAAACTTACTTTTTTATTTGAAAGGGTAGAAACAAAACACAAACAATAAAAACTTGTAAGATGAGATTATTGTGCTCTAGTGTTCAAAAGTATCTCAACTGGTGTTTTGAAATTTAAGACTTTGGAGGGAAATCAATCTATTAATTAAATATGTTGTTGTCAAAAGATAGTCTTCCCAATAGCTATAGGAAGGTGAAACTGATACAATAGAACCCAAGAAATTTCTAATAGGTGTTTTTTCGGCTCAAGTTTCATTTTGTTGTGGGGTGGACACAAAAGTTGTTTAATGGATAATGCCTAAGGATCGGGGTTTTTTAAATGTGTTTCTAATAGAATTTGTAGTTGAACTAGAACTAGACTTTCTGCTCGAATTGAAAACTTAAACGCAAAAACCTATGCATATATATTAGATTAAATCTCAAAGAATGTAAATACAAAACGTTGTGCAGAATAATATTCGACAATAGCGTGACTGTTCCTGCATGAGTAACCTTGACTCTATAGGAATTAGGCAAGTTTACCATGAGTCTATAGCGTGATTGTTTCAAAAGCTTTAATATTTGAAACGAAATCCCTATTATAGGTCATATGCTTAGATGCTCCAGTATCTAATATCCAAAAATTCCCATCAATTTCAATAAAGCAGGCATAAGAACTGATAAACATGGACATACCCTAAAGACTTAGATTCAACGCTTCTTCGAATCTTCCTGTAGGTTGATTTGATTTTATCTATTAAAGAATTTGCAAAATTTGTATTATGTTCTCCTGATTGAGAGCTTGAACTTCTGGAGCGTTGATGTCTCTTTGAGTAAATCCTTCACTTTGATTGTAAACACTTGAGTTGAAAGTCGTAATTTCTTGTGATGTGCCCCGAAACTTTCTAGGTTTTTTGAATTTAAAATTAGCAGGAAAATCATGAGTAGCATTTATCCACAATGTGACCTGGCTTATTACAGTAAGCACAAATAACTCATTGCTCTTTTTCCATCATATCCTGTGTCAATTCATTTTTGTGCCTTGAGGTTTGGGTACTTACTTCCTCTTGAATTAGCAATTATGAAAGATTCTTAATCGCCCAGATAAGCAGGTGCAACATGTAATTTCCTTTATTTTTCATCTTGGATAACAAAGGACTAGGCCTGCCCAATGTTAGGCAAAGGAGCCGACAACATAATATTACTTTTGACACCAACAAAAGTGTCATTTAAGCCCATCAAAAAACTAAACAAATATTTCATACTGATGAGATTTGATACTCTTTATTTAGCATCACAATCACACTCACAAGTACAAGAAGAGTAAGTGTTTAGTGCATCTTACTCATTCCACAAACACTTCATTTTTGTGAAATAAGTTGATACACTAAAATTACCTTGACTAATTGCACTTCTTCTGTCTGAAACAATTTTCTCAATTGTTCACGTCAAATTTGTCTTCTCGATCATTCCAAAGGTTATCTATTTTCTTAGAAAGAGAATTCATGAGCTATGAAAGGACCACATCATTACATCTGGCCCATGTTTTTTGAAGCAAAGGATCAGTGTTGGGAACTAACAAGGATCCATAAATGAATTTCAACTTTTTTTTTTGTCGAATATGCTATCACTATTGCTTTTCTCTATGCTTTCAGAAGCCTTGCCATCAAAGACAGAAGAAACGAGAGCCATACATTAGTCATGGCAGATCCAGTGGGACTAGAGAAGAAAAAAGTCCAGCGACATTGGAAGAAGGAACTGGAATGGACCGACTACTAGCCTGTGAATCAATATTCATTGTGAAAAATAAAATAATACAATAAAAAGAATGATCGAGAGGTATTCAAACATGCTCTAGTACCATGTAACAATATATATATGACACTTTTCTTATATATTTGATCGATATTTTCAATCGTAAAATGCCTTGTATAAATAAAGTAAGAGAAGGACTCCCAACATTTTACTAATGACAAGGAAAAGACTTCTAACGGGTAATTAGTCCTAACATTGTATGTGTATTGCCTTATTTGTACTTAACTTCTAAATGTAGATTAATTTATAATACTTCAACCCACTGTTGGTTGAGATCGTTAACTAATCAAAAACTAAAAGACCAAATAATCGATAAATATCTGGATTTGTGTGTGCGGGCACTCTTTGTACTTCTTCTCTTCTTTAGTGAGCAGCTCAATATTCACACCAACAAATTTCATACCTAATTATGATTATTTGAATAATCAAATTCAACATCTAAGCTTTGGCTAAAAAGGAATTTAATTGTGATGTTTTAATATTGTTGTTATAGGCTAGCTTTATGATATATATAGTTAAAGTTGTCAAAATGGGTTTGACTCATATGATCGTCTCAATTCAATTTGTTATTAGGGATTGAAAAAGTTTTTTAAAGCCCATTTAATTTGAGTCTCACAAACTTAATCATAGTAAGACCTCGACCTTTGAGATTTGATGTAATTTATACTAGATATTCTAAATTTAATTTCCATGTAGAGCCTAGGTATTGTATTAATCTCAATATCTAACATCAAACATGTACAAAAGAGGTGGACAATCTTATTTTTCCCTCCAAAATCATAATTGCAATATAAATTACCTAATCTAAAGTTCCAATAAATAACATCTAGCAGTTAATTATTTGCAAGGACTTTAGTCACCAAAAAGTATGTTTTTTGCGCTTGAATCTTAATTATTTGTGCTTGATCCATTATATAAGGGTTTCTCGCATGTTGCGGTAAGATGTGGATGCTTCATTTGGTCAATGCATCTGCAACTTGATTAGCCTCTCGATAACAATGTTGAATTGACGATAGTATCTTTTAGGTGTCAAGGTGGAAGAACGTTGTCTTTTCCAAGATAAGTTATTAATACCATTTTAAACATACCATTTCCACAAAGAGCTTTTTACCATTTTAAACATACCATGTGAGTCCACAAAGAGCTTTAGCTGTACTAGATTAATAAGTGAAGTCCTTAATATCTTATTTACCTTTTTCATATAATATATTTTGACCACAATATTTTTTGTCATTTTTGATAGGTTGCGTTTACAACAATCATACTATTTAATCGAAATATTATTAAAATAATATTTTTCCTCTATGAAATATTAATAAGTGTCATAATTGTCATATATTATAATATAAAGTAGTATAGTATAAATCTGATTTTCAATTATGAAAATTGGGTAATACATAATGTCAAAATTCTAATATCTAACATGGTTTTACTATTTTTTTGATATAACGTTATTGCAACTAATTTTGAAATTACTTGCATAATATAAAAAATTTTGACCACTCTTATAATATAGCTAGTAATTAGTTTTCTTATTAATTAAGACATACCGGTCTTGATTTAACTAATTGAAACTAGTATGCATGTTCCTTATTTTTCATATATCTGCATATTTCGTACTAATTTTAATAGGTGTGATGTACTTAAATTCTAATGCTCAAATGCTGCCATTACTATACATAAATAAGTTAACAGTTTTATCTCGAAAACAATACACTACTTCAATTTTTCTATATGGATTTTGTCAATTACCTCAAGTGTAACATGTTCGACATAGCCAATTTCTACGGCGAAATGGGATTAGACAAGTTGCTAAACATTATGCAAATGTTGTTTTCAGGTTCAATTTATTTTCTTCTTACCGGATAGTGAAATTTTTTTGCCTCACATATAGAATTTATGGCTACCTTGAGTTTAAAAGATCTTTTTAAGTATGTTGTGTTACCAAAAACAAGTTGATTCCATCTCAATATGATTTTTCAAAGGTAGAAATCATGCATATAAGACGAAATCGTTTTCACAACATTTGAATAGTGTTAGGACTACGTCATTTTTGTAGAAAGAAACAAGTCACCAATTATGTGTAACCGACACAATCTATATAAAAAGAATAAAATCTGTTGTTTCCATGAAAAAATAGTTAACTTATTCATATACATAGTTGTGGTAGTATTTTCAAGCATATTATACCTATTAAAAGTAATACTGCACAAGAAACTAACTGAAGAAAAAATAGTAAGTATAATATATGGTTGTTCCAATTAGTTGGATTTTGTCAACTACCTCAAGTGATAACACACTAGACATAATCAATTTCTTTGATCGAACGGGGTTAGAAAAGTTGATTAAATACTATGTAAACGTTTTCAAGTTCAACTTTTTTTCTTCTTGCCTAATAGTAAAAAGATTTTTCCTCCCATATAGAATTTCTGGGGAAGTTTACTTTAAAAGATCATGCTAGGGTTGCGATGGCACCTAGAACGTGTTGGTTCCATCACAAAGTTTTACAATTTCGACATACTTTTTCAATACTAGGCTCCTTAGAAACTATGCATATGAGGCGAAATCATTTGACAATCAAGCAAGAAGAATAACATGTAGCCTATTACAACATTTGCATAGTGTTAACTTATTTAATCATGTTTCGGTATAGCTATGGATTACGTCAAAATTGCAGAAAGAAACATGTTATCACTTGAGTGTAATTGACACAATCGATGTATAAAGAATAAAAAATGTGTTGTTTCCATGAAAATTAGTTAACTTGTATTTATATAATTGTGATAGTATTTTCAAACGTATTATAGCTATTAAAGTAATAAGACACAAGAAAATAACTGAAGAAAATATAATAAGAATTATATAATATGATTTTAATAAGTTGGATTTTATCAACTAATTTTTTTTTATATAAGCGACTAGTAAATAATATTATAGCTTCTCTATAATAACTAACAATACTAGTTCGAATTACATTATTGTATCTAAAGAAATAAAAACAACTTAAATGTATCCGCTAACACTTGAACTTCTGGAAATGCTACTTTATTGTGTCTTCCAAAACTCTTTCCTATTCCTCGGTTGTTTTGCTTCTTCTAGACTATCTGATGTCTTTCACAAGTACATCATCTAGATCAGCCCCGTCTTCCTGACCCTTGAGCCCTTTCACGCTTAACGTTCGGTTCCTTTGTTGCCAATGCTGAAGTTGTATCATCACCTTTTTGGGCCCCAACCTCTTTGTTCTTAGGAGGCCTCCCATGACCTCTTTTTTTTGGTTGCTCCAAATGCACCACATGTTGAGGATCTTGCTCCTTTTCCTTTTCTTGGTGCTTCTTATGTGTATTTGATGAACTCCCCCTTATCTTGCTCTTTTCTTTTCCCTTTGCATTCGAATTTTCACTGTCACCAGGAAGCAAAAACCGTCCTCCATCAGTCATAACAATTTCCCCCCTTTCACACATCTTCTCCAGATGATGTTTCAGCATTGTCGTATGAGCCCTTGGTAAACTGTCATTATTTTTCGTGATAAACTCAGATATCGATTCTTCTTTAGAACCCCCTTCTTCGTTCAATGCTTCCAATGCCTTTTCAATCATCCAAGTATAAGGAGGATGATTAGGAGTAGTCTGAAGATCAGACATATAATGATGAAGGTGCTGTTGAAGAATCAAATTTTGAGTCTCTGGTAATGGCGCATTTGGTGCACTGTTGGACATTTTGACAATTCCTTCTCTCAACTTGTCCATGGCTTTCTCCATATTCTTCTTCTTCTGTAGCAATTTAGGATTTTCACAAGTGTTAGACACCTTAACTAAATAGTATGCAAATGTTGTTTCTTAATTCAATTTAGTTTCTTCTTGCCTGATAGTTAAAGGACTTTGCCTCACATATAGAATTTTAAGGAAAGACATAACCAATTTAATTTAAAGAAGATTTAATATTAATTACAACAAAAAATTAAAAACATTGGGACATTAATTATTTCAAGAGCAATCAAATTCTTGAATTATTTGGCAAGCAAATCAAAACAAAGCCGACAAATAAAATCTAGTTATGATTATTCACTACAATCATTTGATTCTAAGAATCATTTTTTGATATTCGAGAGTCTTTTTTCACTCAAATCAGACCACAAATGAAAATAAAGTATTTCTTAAACAACAACAAAAAGAAATAAGTAATAAAAATAACTCATTCAAGGTGATAAAACAGATATCATTCAGATATATAAATGAGAAACAGAGTTAAAGATTAGACCTTCAAATGTTGAGCAAAGACAGAGATACAAACAAATGGTGAGCAAGTAGGTTTTGATAAAGGATTTATATGCTAGTGCAGTTGCTCCTGCCGTTGTATATTAAGAGTCTTCCTCAATGTAGGTCTTTTTATTTCCTTTTATAGGTGAGAATTAGGGTACAGACAGTTAGGGCTGTTTGAATGGACTTGGCCCATAAGGCCGATCCAACTCAATCTGTTATTAAGGTAGGATTGGGATAAGAATTTTAAAGCCCATTTAACTTCTGGGCTTATAATCCTGACCCAAGTAAACCCTAACATTAAAACCTTACATATACTAGATTATTACTAGTACATTGAAGGCTTAAACCTTTATATGGCTATAGTCATTCCTTTGTGAAAATTTAACTCCCTAATATCTATTTACTTTTTTATATATTTGAACTACAACTTTCGTCCTCCTTACTTAATTAGTTTTAATAGGCATTCTTTTCATACACAATCTCTGGAAGAAGAAATTTTTTTTGAAAGGATCATTTGATCCATGTATGCTTATAATACTGCTAAACTTCCTTTATGCCTCAACATTCCACAAAATCTCGCCATAGAGAATTTATTTGAAATGTTATTTATCAACAAAGACTTGTCCTAATAGTTTTGATCAACAAAAACATTAACTCTTTGTTGAATGTGTTGATAGACTTCTTATAGGAATATTTCAATAGAAAGTTTATTATTTCACTGTCTATTTTGTCTAAGTTGTCAAATATCCGTTATTTTAAACTAGAAAGATCTAAAATAGAAAGATAATAATACAATGATTTCAATTGTGTCCAATTATCAAACCGGACATTAGTACGACTACTTTTAATTTTTCATCAAAATTTCTGGTCAATGTTCCTTCTATCTCAAACACAAGCTTCCAAGTGTGTGCCTCGAACACGTAATTTTTTTTATTCTAAAGTTACACACAAAGTTAACAAATAATACTTTGAAAATATCAAAGAGAACTCTCAAGCGTAAACCCTCATTATCTTTAGCCAAACAAAAATCAAATCACAAAACACAATGTTTACTCCTCTAATATTCTTTAAAGTTCACAAAAAACTTGAAAATGATCTATGTAAATCATAAATTTTCACACTTAGGAGGTGTGATTAAAGAAATGAGATAAACTCAAACCATCTGGCACGTTGAAACTACGTTAAGGTCAAAAATCACCATTTTGACTTCATCAGCAGAACATTAAAGATTAAGCAAATCAGCTCCTCAATTACTATTTTTGGAACCATTTCTAATAAAGAAACTTTAATAGCATTAAAATTCTAGATCTGTAAGATGATCATGAAAAAAATAGACAATTCAGCATGAGCATGTTTCAACATGTCATGTTCTCAATTGTAAGAAATTCTTTAAATAAAGCCTCCTTTATTTTGACTTTATCCTCCTTTTAATTTATTTCATTAAAATATTTTCCAACATTATTTTATTCCATTCACTTCCTCTTCATCATCTTTAACTTCAAATTAAAAAATAAATATTCTGAATAAATAAACTATCAATCCTCTTTCACAACAACCTCTTTCAAATTGTGATCTTTCATGCGATATTTCAAAAATCTAAAAGGTATTCTCCAATGAGAAATTTGATTACTACAAGACAGAAGAAATGGTGTATGATTAGACTACTTCTATATTAGTGCTTCATATTCATAGTGTCGTGCACCCCAAAAAAAGCTTGTTGAACAAGAACTGAATCAAATCTTTAATAAATTGTGACACTGAAACTTAAGATAAGAAGCTTACATCGATAAAACGTCAGAGTTGTTGGATATATAAGTAGGCAAACCTTATCAACTAGTGACACAATTATAGTCATGCGTCCTAGGTCTAAAGCTGATAATGTCAGTAGCGAGCTTGGCCATTACAAATGGTCTCAAATTCAGTCATATATCAGCCTTATCGATGTTGATTAGAGTTTAATTAAGTTTAGAAAAATTTTGATAAGGCAGGATAAACCTTAGTGCTAGGTTTAGGCTGATTCCAAGTGGTGGAGCAACCTCAATGAGGACACTGATTTCATAAAGGGGTGTATGTGAGACCCAACATAAGATAAGAAGTCACATATTGATAATATATAGAAAAAATGTTGGGTATATATGTAGACAGCCTTTACCAATTAGTGATGCGTTTTAAATTGTGCTGGTCTAGTCTCCCTAGAATAAACTAATTACAAAACTATTAATGAATATGCGTGAGAAAAATCGTAGGGGATAGTCTTGAGATAAAAAAAATATCTCCTCTTGATTCAATAGATAATTTCAAAAGGCTCTTTTAATTACTTGAAGGAAATAACAATTCAATCTGAACAAGATAGTGAAGAAATATTTGCTAATTTATCTCTTTTGATTGAACAAACTAGTGAACAATTATGCAACTGAATTTAACATTATTAACAAACCAAGTATAAAATGAGGATTAAAATCGAAAGTTATTTATCAATACACCACGTTTGTAATATTTATGGAATATCAAATCTCATCAAAAAAAAAAAAATTGTTAGTGGTGTAATTTTTTTTGTTGTTGTAGTTGTTAAAGAAGCACAAAGTTTAACCTTCTTTCAATCACATGGAACCCCTGATTTAGAGATTTTTTGGATTGACTTGTTTTAAGCTAAATTAGTTTTAAAACACTTTTAGAGCATGTGAGTGAGTTAAAAAATGTTCATTAGTACTTTGCTTTAAGTCAAATTGTTAAAAATTCAGTCGTTAGTTGAAATTTCTAATTTATAACTTTTAGCTTATAAGTCAAAAATGAAAAGTCATTACGAACAAGGAGGTTATCCTATTTTAGTTACATCAGTACTTTCCATTTTAATAAACAATTACCAATAAAATTATTCCCTTATATATATATACGAGAAAGAAAATCAAGGAATGAATGATTTTTTTCTTAATTTGGTAGAAGTGAAGATGATAGCTTAGCCCTGTTTTAGTTACAACAATACTTTCCATTTGAATAAACAATTTTCAAGGGCGAAGCTACAGTGGTGTCAGAGTGTCCAATCGGACATCCTTTGTCGAAAAATTATACCGTATATATAAGTAAAATGATACTTTAAATGACTATTTAATGTATTTTGGACACCCTGAGCCCAACAAGCATGTATAGCCCAGTGATTCTTGGGGCTGTTAAAGTAGCGCTTAGGGAACTGGGGATCACAATTTGAATCCTCACCAACAACATTTGTTGTCCGTTATGCCATTTTTAATATTTTAAAATAGAGTCTTTTTTTAGTTACTTTCTAAATCTAAATAACACTTTAATTATCTATTATTACAAATAACTAAAATTTAATATTATTTGATAAAATAATCCTCAATCTTGAAATTTAAGATAAATAATACTTTAATAATCTATTATGACAAATAACTAAAATTTAATATTATTTGATAAAATAATCCTTAATTAGATATAACTTGAAAATTTAAGAAAAACAAATTAAGAATTTTAGAAGCAAATCAGAATTTTAATTGATTTGACTTTTTTTAAAAAAAACTTATTTTGTCGTCGCCGCTCGAAGCATAAAAATGATGTTTTTCTAACTTGAATTTTCTCTTTTTTTTTGTCCGATCACATTATATCAAATTAAATATACACATTAAACTTAAGTATTATGTAGTTTAACTAGAATATTTTTTGTACATTTGTTCATAAAAGAAATTTAATTATTAATATTATGTAGTTTGATTTTAAAAAAATTTGTACACCCATCCGTCATCTTTTTAGTTAATATAATTCTTGGACACCTTTCCTAAAATTTCTGGCTAGGTCACTGCCTATTTTAGCTGGGTTATTCATTATGTCCTTCCTCTTTCTTGTAGGACTCTTTTATAAAAGGAAACTTTATATAATGACTTCTTGTTAAAAAAGCAATCCCTCCACCATTTATAACTTCTAATTCGTGTGGTTAATGTTCTCCTTATCTCAGTCGAATTTAGTCAGAAAGAAGTTGTATCAACGTTGATAGATACATTTAGTTAATGTAATAGCTACTTTCATATTTTCTTAAACTATAGGTACATTTTGTAAATACAATATAAATATATGTTTTCTTTGAGTTCTGTAAACATGCACTTTTTTTCATATTGAAGTCTGACTATATCTAAACTCGCACCGCATAAGCTTCCATTCAAAGGAAACCGATATTATCTCTAAGGATGCTAAAAAAAACCCACTGCAATCCAGAGCCAGTTGCAGGGAATCGTCAAGGCAATGTACAGTAGCTCTCCGGATCAATGATAAGAAAAATAATGTCAGGATGATTAATTAATCCCAATAATATAATTAATAAATATTATACTTATGTACTATTAAGGGGTCGTTTGATTGCTGGATAAGAAATAAATTATTCATAATTTTTATATTACTTATACAACGTTTGGTAGGTCGATAGGAAAAAAAGTTATTCATTTGTAAAATTAAGGGAAAATACACAAGTACCCCCTCAACCTATGCCTGAAATTCCAAAGACACTTATACTATACTAAGGTCTTATTACTCCCCTGAACTTATTTTATAAGTAATTTTCTGCCCCTTTCCCGCCTACGTGGCACTAGCTTGAAAAAAGTCAACCAGCGTTGGACCACAAGATAATGCCACGTAGGCCGAAAAAGGTAGAAAATTATTAATAAAATAAGTTTAGGAGATAATAGGACCTTTGTATAGTATAAGTGTGTCTCTGAGATTTTGGGCATAGGTTGAGGGGGTACTTGTGCATTATCCCTAAAATTAATATGACTTTTGGTTGACAACTTAGAAACATGTATAACTAATACATTACTAATACTAATCCCTACTTTACTAATATGTGTATAACTGTAACTAACCACCAAACACCCTTATAATAAAAATATCTTGGGACATGATTGAGGCTTCACTATTTTCCCTCAAACACTCGAATCCTGAGCCTTCATATACAACTTCAAACCCTAAAGCAGGATGATCCAACTGTCACATAATATCTAGATAACGCAAAATTAATTTTGAGTGAGTTAACCTCTGTTGGATGCCCTTTATGCCTGGCAAACCAAAACATATGCATATTCAATGGGTTAGATTAAGAATTTAAAGATATTGTCACCATGCACCTTATTGGCGCGATCTCAACTTGTTACACTAATTCTTCAACTATGACATCTTCATTGACGAATTCTTCATCAAGTTATTAGGAGACATAAATTATCTTGTACTAACTCTAGTTTTTAATCTTGATCTCCAATCTTATTCTCTATTTTACTATTCAAATATAGAGTCTATTATTTCAAACAATCAACTCCAATACAATTCTCTATTTTACTCTCTAAAAAAGAATTTTTCTCTTTTCGCAATATTATATTGTTATATGTATTTCAATTTTATTTTCCTATTTCAAATAATCACCCTATAATCTATATAATCTTCATGTAATATAAAATTTATTCTTATCAAATTTTTCATTTAAATAAAATATTTTATTCTAAATATCTAAATAACATAATTGCAAGTAGAGTCGTCAATATGGGCTAAGCCCGTTGGGCCGGCCTGACCTAACCCGGGATTTAGTAGGGTTGGGCTAAGATTTTTGGAGCCCATTTAAGAAAAGGGCTTTTTAGCCCGGCCTGAATAAGTCTGCTCATTTGGGGACTTGAGAAATATCGGTAGGGCCGGCCCGTGGGCCAATAAAAATTAATTAAAAAATATAATATAATATTAAATTAAAAATAAGTGAGTCCAAAATAAAAACAATTAGTTTAATATTTCTATTTAGATATTTACACTTTTAGTTGAAAAAATTAATAAATATCAAGGAAAATGCACAAGTACCCCCTATACTATGACCAGAATCTCAAAGACACACCTTAACTAAACTAAGGTCCTATTACCCCCTGAACTTTTTTTTTGTAATTTTATACACCTTTTGTCTTATGTGGCACTCTATGTGACTCCACGCAATTGAGGCGCGTCGGAGATATTTGGATGTCACGTAAGCCAAAGGGGTACACAAAATTATAACAAAAAAAAAGTTCAGGGGGGTAATACGACTTTAGTAAGGTGTGTCTTTTGGATTTCGATCATAGTCTTGGGGGTACTTGTGCATTTTCCCTAAATATTATAAAGATAATTTTATATGTGAATTTGATCAACAAGTAGTGACATTAAGGTCTCATTTGTTTTCATTAAGATTAAGATGTATGAATTTGAATACGCATTTAAATATTAAGATGTGTAAATCTGAATAAACATCTGAATATTAAAATATTGTCTCTGAATCTGAACACTAAATTATTGGGACAGTTTGTTTTCAATATACGAATGCACCTATGAAATTAATCATTATATCAATAAAATATTATCAAAACCTTGTTAGTAAAATAGTATTTTTCATATAAAATAATATTTTAAACATTTTTTATCGTAACAAGGTAATATGATTTATCTTTTACGAACTCAACATCAAGTTACATCATTAATATGACTATTTTTTGCACTCAAAATACTTTGAAAATCTAATATAATGCAATTTATAATAGTTTATATAGAGTAGTAAATATATAGTTTAGAAAAATATTTTATTTTATTTTATTTTAGAAATTTATTATTGTTATCGATAAAATAACTTATACTTTCTTATTTTTTGAAACCGTGCTAAATATTATGGGAGTGCTTATCAATTCAAATATATTGATTAATTTATGAAAGTAAAAGATGTATAATAAGTTAATATGAATAAAGGAAATTATAATGGCAAGCATGTAATTAAATATTAATTAAATAAGAAAACAACTTTTATGAGTTGTCGTGATTTAGTTGAATTAAGATAGGAGTCTTATTTTTTAGTCTGAATAGTGTTAAGGGTGTGTTATAGATCTGATTCATTCAGATATATCCAGACCCATTAAAAGGCTTATAATAAAATAAAACAAACGAACTTAATGAACTGAATCTGAATAATTAAGATTCAGTTCTTAAAAACAGATACATGAGGCAAATCTAAGATTCAAACCCCATTTGTGCAAACAAATGAGGCCTAACATAATGTAATATTGTTTTGTCGATATTTATGATAATATTTTTAAATTATAATTTATAATTTAATTTAATAATTATAAAAAATATAATTTCTTAAAAAGTGGGCTAGCCCAGCAAGCTTGTAGCCCACGTACTTGTGGGCTGGGCCGACTATTTTCAGGCCCACACCAAAAATGGGCTAGCCCGGCCTGACCCGTAAAATGTTAAAGTCTGTATTAGTTAGCTTGGATGGGGTGGGCTAGCTCATATTGACAGCTCTAATTGCAAGAAATATTATATATAATGCATGTAAACAAACAATTCAAATCAAAATGAGATCATTGATGGTTATACGAGATATTTTTGGGGTTTCCCTAATATGATGTTTTGATAACATTTAATCACTTCCGCACCCTTGTTGGAAGATAATCTATTACCAAAAATGTGTAAAATTATTCTTTAATTTTCATATTAAATATTATTTTTTTGTTTCAGTTATCCCGTTATTTATTGTTGCTATTGTTCTTTTCTAAAAAAATTCGAGCATCATTAAAGAAGCACATATTTAATCTTCTTTCAGTTACATCTCAAGACACAAATGTGACCTCACCATTTTATTGATTGACTTTATCTGAAAGGCAAAGTTGCAACCTTAATTAAGACGGTATAGTATGAATGTTCTCACTAGATCTTATCATTTGAATAAATTATTTTAGTAAACAGGGACAATTGGTTTTATTCCTCAATCGTTCTTTCTTCACAATAGTAATTAAATTAAAGTTGAGACATAAACATTAATTTTAGGCTTAGAAAATTTCTAACTTAACTAATGTCTCAAGTTTACCAGCAACAAGTTGGAAAGAAATAACCAATCCAATTAAATTTGTGTCAATATTAATCAAAAGGAAGAACTTAACGCACAACAAAAACATTAATTAATTAAAGAACAGTCAAATTCTTAAATTATATGATATGAAAAACAAAACAAAGCCGTATGAAAAACAAAACAAAGCCAACAAATAAAACCTCATTATAAATTAGCTACAACATGCATTTGATTAAAAAAAATATATATTAAGAGTCGTGATTTACATATTCATTTTGTAAGAAAACAAAAGATATATGCAGAACTTTTTTTATATATTTGATCGATGTTTTCAATTGTACAATGTCTTGTGTTTTCGATTGTTAATGTCTTGTGTATATACAACGAGAAGGACTCCTAATATTTCACTAATAGCAAGGAAAAGACTCCTAACATTATATGTGTATTGTCCTATTTGTAGATAACTTGTAAAAGTAGGTTATCTTATAATACTTTAGCCAGATGTTGGCTGAAATCGTTAACCAACTGAGGCTCAAAACACCAAATAACCGATAAGATATTTAGATCTGTGTGTGCAGGCCCAGTATTCTTTGCACTTCTTGTCTTCATTAGTGAGTATATCGATATTCACATGAACACCCCTCCACAAGTTGGAGAGGATGGGAATACACCCAACTTTCCCAATAAGGTGTGAAGCAGAGGTCCAGGCAATGATTTAGTGAACAAATCAGCTGGTTGGGATGAAGATTGAATGTGAGAAAGTGAAATGACTCATGCGAGGAATTTTTTGGCAAACAAAATACAATCAATTGAATATGCTTCTTTGATTACCATGAAATAGGAGATGTCCCTAATGAAATGCAGAAACCATTGACAAATTAAAGAGTATCAGGGCATGTTCCACAATCATAATCGCAGAAGGATCGTAATTCAAATGAAGAAGAATGTGACATATAAAGGCCAAGTCTTGTGTCTTTCAAAAGGTAGAGAAGGACTCTTAAGAGAAACATTAATATAGGATTTCACGGGGTCCTGCATGTATTGACTCAAGTGTTTTATGATAAAGGAGAGATCTGATCTAGTGTGTGTGTCGGTAATTTAGCTTTACCGAAAGATGTCGATCCAAAGTTGTTGGGTATGTAGCAAGAATTGATGGGAAATAGAGGGAAGGAGAGGAATTTGAAAGGTTGGGAACTTGAAAAGTCCTCTAATACTTTATTGAAAAAGGCAATAGTCCCTCATCGGTAATGGAAAGGAAAATAGGAAAGTTTAAATAAATAAACACTCTTATTAATTGTTAAAAGGGTTGGAAAGAGGGACCCCCTCGCGCGTCGTCGTCGTCGCTCGCTTTGGCTTTGGCTTTGGCAAATGATCGAGAGAGAGATAATTTTTTGGACAAAATTTATTTTAATTATTTATTAATTAATTTAAATGGCCAAAAATTATTTTCAATAAATTAGTTGATAACCGAAATGTTTTCAATTTTTTAGTTAAAACCCGACCCGACTCGGATCCGCGCGAGTGACCCGTTTTAAATTCCGTTATATTCAAAATTTTCCGCCATGACTGTTCTGAAAGGTTGCAACTTTCAGGAACAGTCAATACCATTTGAAAGTTTGCAACCTTTCAGAATATATTCTTCTTGCCTATATATACCATTCAGTCTTCAGAATATTTACTACGAATTTTTCTGATCTTCCTTCTTCTTAAAATCACATATTTCTTCGTGTACTTTCCTGTTGTGGATTGATTCGCTGACAGTAGAGTTTTTGGTATCTATACTCTACTGATTAAAATCATTTTACCCTGGGAGGTTATATTCCAAATCAAACCTCGGATACTAGAGGGGAATAATTTTCTTAAGGGGACACTGTGAATTCAGTGGACTTGATTTTCTTCCTAAATTTTCAATAAGAGGATTCCAGATTCTGGTACGTGTTTACAGATTAAATTATTTTTTACAAATAAATTTTTGTTCATCTTATTTACTGGTTATAAAAATTCTCAGTTACTTCGTGTTTCTGAATAATTTATTAGAACCAGTAATTTCTGATTTTATAACACAGATTGGGAACAATCTTAAGGAAATTATCAAATCTGTGTTTCTGGTGGAGACAAAAATCTTTGTGATTTTATACTCTTTTAAGTCTGCAATTATATATTTATTGCTTACTTATATTGTATCAATTTTGATTATCAGAAATGGAAAACACTGGTGTTACAGTGGCTGTTGTTGCACCAACCCGACCTCTTGTATCACAAACAGAGAAACCGGGTAAATTCACAGGTGTGAATTTTAAAGGATGGCAGCAACGAGTATTTTTCTGGCTTACCACTCTTGGTCTGCAGAAATTTACAAGTGAAGATACTCCAGTTCCTGCTGATAATATGCCAGACAGGGAAAAATTTATGATTGTTGAAGCATGGAAACAGTCAGACTTCCTATGTAAAGGTTACATTTTGAGTGCTTTAGAAGATGACTTATATAATGTCTATAGTGCAATAACAACTTCAAAAGAGTTGTGGAATGCACTTGAGAAGAAATATAAGACAGAAGATGCATGCTTGAAAAAGTTTGTGGTCGCAAAGTTTTTAGACTATAAAATGACAGATAGTAAAACTGTTGGATCACAAGTGCAGGAACTTCAACTTATTCTCCATGATCTGATTGCTGAAGATATGGTAGTAAATGAAGCTTTTCAAGTGGCTGCAATGATCGAGAAGTTGCCTCCTTCGTGGAATGATTTCAAGAATTATCTAAAGCACAAGCGTAAAGAAATGAAGCTTGAAGATCTTGTGATTCGGCTCAAGATTGAGGAAGATAACAGAAATGCCGAAAAGAAGTCGCGTAAGAGTTCAACAATCATTGGAGTTAATATTGTTGAAGAAGCTCCTACCAAAGACAAAAAGAGAAAGAAGTCCAACGGGCAGAAGTCAGAACAGGCCAAGAAGAAATTCAAAGGCAACTGTTATAATTGTGGCAAGGCTGGTCATAGATCTTCTGATTGTCATGCTCCAAGAAAGGACAAAAACAAAGGCAAAGGCAAAAATCAAGCAAACATCGTGGAAAAAATGGAAGATGCAGATGACTTGTGTGCAATGATATCGAAGTGTAACTTAGTTGGAAATCCCAAGGATTGGTTTCTCGACTCAGGTGCCACTAGACATATTTGCTCTGCAAAAGAAGCCTTTGCAACATACACTCCTGCTGAGTACGATGAAGATTTATTCATGGGAAACACAGCAACAGCAAGGATTGCAGGAACTGGCAAAGTAATGTTGAAAATGACATCCGGCAAAGTGTTGACTTTAAACAATGTTCTGCATGTCCCTACTATTAGGAAGAATTTAGTTTCTGCTGCACTACTCGTTAAGAACGGGTTTAAATGTGTCCTAGTTAGTGATAAAGCTGTAATAAGTAAGAATGAAATGTTCATAGGAAAGGGATATCTCAATGAGGGTCTTTTCAAACTAAATGTAATGGTTATTGACAGTATCAATAAAAATTCTGCTTCTGTTTACTTATTGGAGTTAAGTGATTTATGGCATGCCCGTTTGGGACATGTTAATTACAAAGCCTTGCGAAAATTGGTTAATTTAGAAGTATTGCCTGATTTTAAATGCGATAAGTCGAAATGTGAAATTTGTGTGGAAAGTAAGTTTGTTAAACATCCTTACAAGTCTGTTGAAAGAAATTCTAAAACTTTAGACTTAATTCACACAGATATATGCGATATGAAGTCAACACCATCTCGTGGTGGAAAAAAGTACTTTATAACTTTAATCGATGACTGCACTCGATTTTGTTATGTATACTTGCTTAATAGTAAGGATGAAGCAATTGATGCATTTAAGCAATACAAAAATGAATTGGAAAACCAATTGAATCTAAAGATAAAAATGATTCGGAGTGATAGGGGTGGAGAATATGAATCTCCTTTTGCAGAGATATGTTTGAAATATGGTATTATTCATCAAACTACTGCACCTTATACACCACAGTCAAATGGTTTGGCAGAACGAAAGAACAGAACATTAAAGGAAATGATGAATGCCTTAATGATCAATTCTGGTTCACCGCGAATCTTTGGGGGGAAGCCATTCTTACAGCTAATAAAATACTCAATAGAGTACCCCATCGAAAAACACAATCAATTCCATATGAGTTGTGGAAAGGAAGAAAATCCAACTTGAAATATTTTAAAGTGTGGGGGTGTTTAGCCAAGGTAGAGGTTCCTTTACCTAAGAGGGTTAAAATTGGACCCAAAACAATAGATTGTGTCTTTATTGGATATGCTGTGAATAGTAAAGCCTGTCGATTTTTGGTTCACAAATCTGACAATCCTGAGATTCATGTTAATACGATAATTGAATCAGATAATGCAGATTTTTTTGAAAACATTTATCCGTATAAAACTGAAAGTGAGTCAACAAGTGAAAGATCTAAACGACCACGAGAAGAATCAATGGAAAATATTCTAACTAGTAAGGAACCTAGGCGAAGTACTCGACAACGAAAATCTGTTTCTTTCGGACCAGATTTTGTAGCACTATTGCTTAAAAATGAGCCTCAAACATTTAAAGCAGCTATGTCTTCGTCAGAGTCAACTTATTGGAAAGAAGCAGTCAATAGTGAGATTGAATCAATTTTAAGCAATCACACTTGGGAATTGACTGATCTTCCTCCAGGAAATAAACCTTTAGGATCAAAATGGATCTTTAAAAGGAAAATGAAACCTGATGGGACTATTGACAAATACAAGGCTAGACTGGTAGTCAAAGGGTACAGACAAAAGGAAGGTCTGGACTACTTTGACACATATTCTCCAGTAACAAGGATAACATCAATTAGGATGTTAATAGCACTTGCAGCAGTGCATGATCTTAAAATCCACCAAATGGATGTAAAGACAGCCTTCTTAAATGGAGAGTTAGAGGAAGAAATTTACATGGAACAACCTGAAGGGTTTATAGTTCCTGGTAAAGAAAAGAAAGTGTGCAGACTTGTGAAGTCACTTTATGGACTCAAGCAAGCACCCAAACAATGGCATGCTAAATTTGATCAAGTAATGTTGGCAAATGGATTCAAGATTAACGAATGTGATAAATGTGTTTACATCAAAAATGTTATAAATCATGAAGTCATTGTTTGTTTGTATGTTGATGAGATGTTAATAATGAGTAAAGAAATTGATGATATAAATGCTACTAAGCGCATGTTGTCCAATAAGTTCGATATGAAAGACTTAGGAGTTGCTAATTTGATCTTAGGGGTCAG
Source organism: Solanum neorickii (assembly GCA_027704865.1). Lineage (NCBI taxonomy): Eukaryota > Viridiplantae > Streptophyta > Magnoliopsida > Solanales > Solanaceae > Solanum > Solanum neorickii. The sequence goes on from JAKWJC010000372.1 coordinate 52,721,986, forward strand.
GATTATCAAAACTCCCCAGGGACTAGCATTATCTCAATCTCATTATATTGAAAAAGTATTGGATAAGTTCAATTACTTGAATTTCAATGTAGTCAAAACTCCAATTGATTTAAGTTGTACATTTAAAAAGAATGAAGGTCAAAGTGACTCTCAATTGGAATATGCCAGAGTGTTGGGAAGTTTGATGTATATTATGAATTGCACACGACCAGATATAGCATGTGCTATTAGTAAACTGATTCGGTACACTAGTAATCCGAATCAAACTCACTGGATGGCTATGAAACGTGTGTTGGGTTATCTAAAATGGACACAACATTATGCTTTGCATTATAATAAATATCCTGCTGTGATTGAAGGATATAGTGATGCAAATTGGATCACCGGGTCAAATGATGTAAAATCCACGAGTGGTTATGTATTCATACTTGGTGGAGGAACTGTCTCTTGGAAATCTTCCAAACAGACATGTATTGCTCGCTCCACAATGGAATCTGAATTCATTGCTTTGGATAAGGCTGGTGAAGAAGCAGAATGGATCCGGAATTTCCTAGAGGATATTCCATTCTGGCCCAAACCTGTCGGACCAATTTGCATACATTGCGATAGTCAAGCAGCAATAGGTAGGGCAGGGAGCGTTATGTACAACGGAAAGTCTCGTCATATACGACGTAGACATAACACCATAAAAAAACTACTCTCTAGTGGAATTATCACAATTGACTATGTAAAGTCAAGCGATAATGTGTCAGATCCACTAACGAAAGGCCTAGTGAGAGAGGCAGTTGAAAGATCATCTAAGGGAATGGGTTTACGGCTTAGGACAAGTCAGCATGACGGTAACTCTATCTAGCAGACTAGAGATCCCAAGAGCTAGATTCAAGGAGAAAAACAAAGTTGTGGCTGACGGTTCGACATTGTCAAATAACTCAATCCATTCTCATGATGAAGACAATGTTCAGGAAAAGGTTAAGACTTTAAGGCTTGTTAATGAGATAATAAAGCTTAAAGTTTTTAATGATTTGCTAAGTTTGGTAGATTTGACCAAATAGTGTATCTACGAGATGACACGGTTAGAAATCACCTATGTGAGTGTGAAGTGGAAGCCGCTTCAAAGAGAATTTATGTCAAAAGCCTATTCTCTATACACTCATGAAACCAGGAGGTGTTCATGGCTGAAACGAACACAACCGTAAGAATCATAAACAATAAAGGGTTAATTGTGTGACATATGGTTGTCTAGGTATACACCAAAGTTCGACGGTTCAAAGATATCACATCTACCGATTGACCGAGTATATCCGACATATGTTCACTACGGAAAGTCCAAGGGGAAACCTACTTATCCAGATGCAATTAATCCTTGCTTGTAAAGTACACAATTGTCCGTGCATTCCTATGTTATAACTATTCCCCATCAATGTGGGGGATTGTTGGGTATGTAGCAAGAATTGATGGGAAATAGAGGGAAGGAGAGGAATTTGAAAGGTTGAGAACTTGAAAAGTCCTCTAATACTTTATTGAAAAAGGCAATAGTCCCTCATCGGTAATGGAAAGGAAAATAGGAAAGTTTAAATAAATAAACACTCCTATTAATTGTTAAAAGGGTTGGAAAGAGGGACCCCCTTGCGCCGTCGTCGTCGTCGTCGCTCGCTCGCTTCGGCTTCGGCTTCGGCTTCGGCTTCGGCTTCGGCTTTGGCTTTGGCTTTGGCTTTGGCTTTGGCTTTGGCAAATGATCGATCGAGAGATAATTTTTTGGACAAAATTTATTTTAATTATTTATTAATTAATTTAAATGGCCAAAAATTATTTTCAATAAATTAGTTGATAACCGAAATGTTTTCAATTTTTTAGTTAAAACCCGACCCGACTCGGATCCGCGCGAGTGACCCGTTTTAAATTCCGTTATATTCAAAATTTCCCGCCATGACTGTTCTGAAAGGTTGCAACTTTCAGGAACAGTCAATACCATTTGAAAGTTTGCAACCTTTCATTAATGGTCGTGTTAATTCTGAAAGGGTTGCAACCTTTCAGAATATATTCTTCTTGCCTATATATACCATTCAGTCTTCAGAATATTTACTACGAATTTTTCTGATCTTCCTTCTTCTTAAAATCACATATTTCTTCGTGTACTTTCCTGTTGTGGATTGATTCGCTGACAGTAGAGTTTTTGGTATCTATACTCTACTGATTAAAATCATTTTACCCTGGGAGGTTATATTCCAAATCAAACCTCGGATACTAGAGGGGAATAATTTCCTTAAGGGGACACTGTGAATTCAATGGACTTGATTTTCTTCCTAAATTTTCAATAAGAGGATTCCAGATTCTGGTACGTGTTTACAGATTAAATTATTTTTTACAAATAAATTTCTGTTCATCTTATTTACTGGTTATAAAAATTCTCAGTTACTTCGTGTTTCTGAATAATTTATTAGAACCAGTAATTTCTAATTTTATAACACAGATTGGGAACAAAAGTAGTATCGGCAATTGGATCGCCTTCTTGATAAACTAGTTTGACAATTGGGTCTAAAGGAGAAGACACAAGAGATAGGTCTAGAATATCAAACTCCTTGTGCAAGTCAAGGGTGACTTTCCTATGGCAAAACATTAAACCATGTGATTAACGAAGTACTTCCATAAAAAAATGTAAATTCCCAAATCTCTTATTTTGGATTCTTGATCAAGGAAGATCTTCATAGCATGTATATAGCCACAATGACATCAACCATGGTAGGATGTGAAGAGCTAATACAGGTTATATGTGAAGTAGGCTCTGGTTGAGGCGAAAAATCAGGAACTACAGTTAGAGAATGTGTAGTGTAAATTGTACGATGGAATAAGTTAAAGAGACAAGATCTTACGCAACTAATGAGAAGACATCAAAAGATAGATCTGCAGGATGTGTTTGTTAGCAGTAGGAAATAAGGAATCGGTAGGAACAGAGGACTTTGTAGGGAAAAATGGAAAAAATGACCCATGAAAGACAACATCCCATGACACGAAACAATGTAGAGATTTAAGATTGAAAACTTTGTAGCCTTTTTGCTGTGTGGATACCCCAAAACACACACAAGGAGTTTCCCTCGAATCAAACTTATTTTTTTGATTTGAAAGGGTATAAACAAAACACAAACAATATAAACTTCAAAGATGAGAAAATTGTGCTTTGGTGTTAAAAAGTATCTCAAATGGTGTTTTGGAATTTAAGACTTTGAAGGGAAATATATTAATTAAATATGCTGCTATCAAAAGACAGTCTCCCCAATAGCTAATAAGAAGGTGAGACTGATACAATAGAATACAATAAGTTTCTAATAGGTGTTTTTTTCGCTCAAGTTTCATTTTGTTGTGGGGTGGACATACAAGTTGTTTGATGGATAATTCTTAAGAATTTAAAATTTTTTGAATGTGTTTTATTCACTTCCCAATTCAAAAGCATTGTCTGACCTGATTTTCTTTACTTTCTTGTCAAATTGTCGTCCTACCATGGTAAGGAAGGAATTTAAAATGGTGAAGGCATTACATTTAGAACTTAGCAAGTAGGTCCAAGCACCTCTGCTAAAATTATCAATTACTGTGAGAAATATTTTAAGTCGTGATTAATAGCATGTTTTAAGGTCTCATGTATCCACATGAATTAACTCTAAAATTTTATTTACTAAATATTGTGCTAGACGGGGAAGGGGAGTTTGGATTCTCTCGCCATGAGACAAACTACACAAGGAGTCAAATTCTTAGAAAATACTGGAAAAGAGATAACAAAAATATTTCTCATATTGCTCAAAAGCATATGTCCTAATCTAATATGCCATATTTTTTTTGATACATTTAAAGATGAAGAACTGACACGGGAATTAAAAATTGCATTTGAAACAAATTTCTTAGAATTTAAACTAGAAATTGTAGCTGAACTAAAACTAGAATTCTTGCTCGAATTGGAAACTTGCATTGGCTTGAGGGAATTGTTGTTGATATTCTTGTGTTAAGGATATAGAGTCCATTTGCTCCTTACAATTCTCCAAAGGGCTCTTTTGAAACAAAAAAAATAGGGAGTAAAAATAAGTGTATGCCTGAGTTGAGCGCAAAACTTATGCAAATATATCAGATTAAATCTGAAAGAATGTACATACAAAATGTTGTGTCTAATCATGTTAGACAATAGTGTGATTGTTCCTGCATGAGTAACCTTGACTCTAAATGAAATAGGCAAGGTTACCATGACAGATTTAAAAAGAGCTTTAATATTTGAAAGGGAATTCCTATTATAGGTCGTACGCTCAATTGCTCCAGTATTTAATATCCAAGAATTCTTATCAATTTCAATAAAGCAGGAATAAGAACTAAGAACTGAGGAACTTGGACATACCCTAAACACTGAGATTCAACGCTTCTTCGAATCCCCCTGTACGTTGATTTGATTTCATCTTCTGAAGCATTTGGAATATTTGTATTATGTTCTCCTGACTGAGAGCTTGGACTTCTGGAGCATTAATGTTTATTTGAGTAATTCCTTCACTTTGATTGTAAACACTTGAGTTGAAATTCGTACTTCATTGCGATGTGCCCCAAAACTTTCTAGGTTTTGTGAATTTAAAATTAGCAGGAAAATCATGAATCTTGTAGCATTTATCTACAATGTGACCCAACTTCTTACAGTAAGCACAAATCACATTGCTCTTCTTTCCATCATATCTTGAGTTACCTCCTTTTTGTGCCTTGAGGTTCGGGTATTTCTTTCCTCTGAATTAGCAACTATGAAAGATTCTTGATCACCTAGTTAAGCCGGTGTAGCATGTATTTTCCTTTGTTTATCATCTTGGATAACAAGGGACTACGCTACCAAATGTTAGGCAAAAGAGACGATAAGAGAGTATTACTTCTGACACCAACAAAAGTGTCATTTAAGTCCATAAAAAACTATAACAATCTTTCATTCTGATGAGCTTTGGTACTCTTTATTTTACCATCACATTCACACTCACAAATACAAGAAGAGTAAGTGTTTAATGCATATTACTCATTCCACAAACTCTTCATTTTTGTGCTAAGTTGATACACTAGAATTACCTTGACTAACTACTTTTAGTTTTTTCAGTTTGAAACAATTTTGCTCAATTGGTCATGTCAAATTTGTCTTCTAGGTCATTCCAAAGGTCTTTACAATATGAGAATATAACACACTCTTAGCTATTTTTTTAGAAAGAGAATTTAAGAGCTATGAAAGGACCATATCATTACATTTGGCCCATGTTTATGAAGCAAAGGATCAAAGTTGGGAACTAACAAGGAGCCATCAATGAAATTCAGCTTGTTTTTTTGTCAAAAGTGCGATTACTATTGCTTTTCTCTATGCTTTCATAAGCCTTGCCATTAAAGACAGAAGAAACGAGAGTCATACCTGGATAGTCCGATGGATGAAAATAAAATGAATTTGTTTGATCCACCACATTAGTCATGGTAGATCCAATGAGATTAGTAGAATGAAAAAGTCCAGCGGTATTGAAGAAAGAGATGGAATGGACCGATTACTAGCCTGTGAATCAATAATCATTATAAAAAACAAAAATAATACAGTAAAAAGAATGATCTCTGCGTGTGTGTGCGTGTGTGTGCGTGTGTGTGCGTGTGCGTGCGTGTGTGCGTGTGTGTGCGTGTGTGCGTGTGTGCGTGTGTGCGTGTGTGTGCGTGTGTGTGCGTGTGTGCGTGTGTGTGCGTGTGTGTGCGTGTGTGTGCGTGTGTGTGCGTGTGTGTGTGAGAGAGAGAGAGAGAGAGAGAGAGAGATCAAAATCCAAAAGACCAAATAATCTATAGACATTTGGATCTGTGTGTGCGGGCACTCTTTGTACTTTTTCTCTTTGTTAGTGAGCAGATCAATATTCACACCAACAAAATTTCATACCTAATTATGATTATTTGAATAATTAAATTCAACATCTAAGCTTTGGCTAAAAAGGAATTAAATTGTGAAAATAGAAACACCAATGAAAGATTTGTTTTACATGTTTAAATATTGTTGTTATTTCTGTGTACTAGGAGTCCCCCTGTTGATTAAGTCTTTTTCCTTGTTTTTATAGGCTAGCTTTATGATATATATAGCTTAAGTTATCAAAATAAATTTGGCTCATATGATCATCTCAATTCAATTAGTTATTAGAGATGAAATAAATTTTTTAAAGCCCATTTATTTGGGGTCTCACAAACTTATCCAAGTAAGACCTCGACCTTTGAGATTTGATATAATTTATACTAGATTTTTTAAATATTATTTCCTTGTAGAGCCTAGGTATTGTATTAATCTCAAAATCTAACATTAAACATGTACAAAGGAGGTGGACAATCTTATCTTTGCTCCAAAATCATAGTTGCAATATAAATTACCTAAACTAAAGTCCCAACAAACAACATCTAACAATTAATTATTTGCAAGGACTATAGTTACCAAAAATTAAGCTTTTTGTGCTTGAATCTTAACGAGGACATTTGTGCTCCATCCATTTTTTAAGGGCCCCTCACATGTTGTAGTAAGTCCTTCAGGGTAAGATGTGGATGCTTCATTTGACAATGCATCTGCAACTTGATTAGCCTCTCGATAACAATGTTGGAATTGACAATTGATCTTTTGCACCAACTTTTGAGCTTCTATAATAGTATCTTTTCAGGTGTCAAGGTGGAAGAACTTTGTCTTTTATCATGTTGATGATTAACATAGAATCTCTTACCAAGATAAGATTATCAATACCATTTTAAAAGTACCATTTGAGTCCACAAAGAGTACTGTCATACCCAATCAGCCTTGGCCTTAAAAAAGGATTGGAGGCTAAAGATATCCTTAAAAAGTGAAGTCCTTAATATCTAATTTACCTTTTTTATATAATATAATTTGACCACTATATTTGTTTTCATTTTTTGATAGGTTGTGTTTAAAATGATCATATTATTTAATCAAAATATTATTAAAAATATAATTGTCATATTGTTATAAAGTATTTGTATTATAGTGAATGTCTATCATGTGGAGTCCTTTTTAGGATATGATTAAAGAGTCCTCCTACATGGGGACCAAGTTAGATTTCTCCTATAAATAGAGTGCTCCTCTTCATTGTAAATTCATTCATCAAGAGAAATAACAAGTCTTCTCTTCTTTTCTGTCTAGCTTCTTCTTCTTATTCTATAGTTTTATAACACGTTATCAGCACGAGACTCTAATTTCTCAAAAGTGAAGGTTAGATTTGAAGAATTAATAAAGGTATTATTTATTCTTTTGTTTTTAATTTTAATGGTCAATCTTACAAAACTAGAGTTCACTGCCCTTCAAAGTTCGGGCAGGAACTACCTCTCATGGGTGTTGGATGTTGAAATCCACCTTGATGCAATGGGTCTTGGAGACACCATAAAAGAAGAAAATAAGACATCAAATCAAAACTGTGCACGAGCAATGATATTCTTGCGTCATCATCTCGACGAGATTCTGAAAATCGAATATCTGACAGTTAAGGATCCACTTGTTTTGTGGAAAAACCTAAAAGAAAGATTTGACCACTTGAAGATGGTCATACATCCAAAGGCACGATATGATTGGATGCATCTAAGGCTACAAGACTTTAAGTCTATACATGAGTATAATTCTGCCATGTTCAGAATCACTTCTCAATTGAAATTATGTGGAGAAACGGTTAGTGAGATTGATATGATGGAAAAGACGTTCTCCACTTTCCATGCCTCGAATGTTCTCTTGCAGCAACAATATCGAGAGAAAGGTTTCAAAAAGTATTCTGAACTAATTTCTCATCTTCTTGTGGCCGAGCAAAATAATGATTTATTATTGAAAAATCATGAGAATCGACCTACTGGATCTGAACCACTTCCTGAAGTGAATGAGGCATACGCCCACCATGCTAGGCGTGGAAAAGGTCGCGGTCCTCGTGGTCGTGGACGTGGTCGTGGACGTGGACGTGGTCGTGATTATGGTCAAGAACGTAATTCTAATCTTGGCATTAATCATTCATCAAATAAAAAGGAAAAAAGAAAGGATGAGAAACGTGAAGCAACTAGGGAAGGTTGTTTTCGATGTGGTGGAAGAGGTCATTATGCACGTGATTGTCGTACTCCCAAACACTTGGTTGAGCTTTATCAAGAATCACTAAAGAAGAAAGAGAAAAATCCTGAGGCAAATTTTATCTCTGAAAATCAAGTTGACATCACGCACTTGGATGTAGCAGATTTCTTCGCACATCTTGAAGAAAAAATAGATCACTTAATTGGTGATGGTTCTGTGAATATGGAAGAGTGATATTTTTTTTTTGTAGTATTTATTAATAAATTTCATGTAATATTAGTTGTTTGCATGAATATTAGTATTTTAAATTAGTTTAGTCGTTCATTAGCTTGTTCCTTAATTCTTAATAAAATAATATATATTTTTCATTGATTTATTTATATGATTCTAATATGATATAGTTAGTCAAATACTAAACTTTATCACGTGTTTGTATTATATTAGGTCTTTAACTTGATCTAATGTTAAAAACATGCAGTCTGTTATTAACTAGGATTAAATAATGATTTTATTTTATTTTCCTAACAACTCGTTTTTGACTTAGAGGAAACAATAAATTAAGGCTCAATTTCTAATATTTAATCATTAATTTATTCCTTTGAATATATTGTACCCTTTTGACAACACTAATATTTAATATATATTTATTTTGTGTATGTCATTTCATGTGAAGATATGGATAATTCTAAGAACATATTATCGAAATATGAAGATATTTGTTTGATTGATTCTGGTACAACACATACGATATTCAAAAATAAGAAATATTTTTCTCATTTAAGTATGGGTAAAATAAATGTTACTACAATTTTTGGTAGTACTAATATGATTGAGGGCTTTGGAAGAGCCATTGTAATTTTGCCCAAGGGAACTAAACTCATCATTAATAATGTTATGTTTTCTTCAAAATCTAAGAGAAACTTGTTGAGTTTTAAAGATATCCGTTAAAATGGTTATCATATCCAATCAATGGATGAAATAAATCTTGAATATCTTGGTATCACCAAGTATGTCTTTGGGCAGACATGTGTTATAGAAAAGTTCCATGCTTTATCTTCTGGCTTGTATTGGACAAAAATTAGTGCAATTGAGGCACATTTTATAGTAAATAAGAAGTTTACTGATTCCAATACATTTGTACTTTGGCATGATCGTCTAGGACATCCTGGGTCAATACTGATGAGACGAATTATAGAAAATTCGAATGGACATCCACTAAAAGACCTAAAAGTTCTTTTAAATGGTGAATTTTCTTGTACTGCTTGTTATCAAGGCAAGTTAATTGTGAGACCATCACCAATGAAAGTTAAGATTGAGTCCCCTGCGTTCTTGGAACGTATACATGGGGATATTTGTGGACCTATTCACCCACCTAGTGGGTCATTTAGATATTTTATGGTTCTAATAGATGCGTCTTCTAGATGGTCTCATGTGTGCCTATTGTCTTCTCGTAACTTGGCATTTGCAAAATTATTGGCACAAATAATAAGGTTAAGGGCACACTTTCCTGATAATCAGATTAAGTCCATTCGTCTTGATAATGCTGCAGAGTTTTCATCCCAATCATTTAATGATTATTGTTTAGCGATTGGGATAAGAGTTGAACACTCTGTTGCTCATGTTCATACTCAGAATGGTCTCGCTGAATCATTGATTAAACGTTTGCAATTAATATCAAGACCATTGCTTATGAAAACTAAGTTGTCCACTTCTGTATGGGGACATGCAATTTTTCATGCTGCAACACTTATTCGTCTAAGACCGACAAGTTATCATAAAGTTTCTCCATTGCGATTGGTTATGAGTCAAGGACCTAATATATCCCATATAAGAATTTTTGGAAGTGTTGTATATGTGCCTGTGGCACCACCAAACCGCACTAAGATGGACTCTCAAAGAAGGCTAGGAATATATGTTGGGTTTGAGTCACCCTCCATTATTCGCTATCTTGAACCATTGACTGGAGACATGTTTACTGCTAGATTTGCAGATTGTCGGTTTGATGAGACAATTTTCCCAAAATTAGGGGGAGAGAATAGTGAAATAAAACGAGAAATTTTGTGGAAAAATTTATCATTGTCTCATCTTGATCCATATTCTTCTACTTGCGAACAAGAAGTAAAAATATTATTCATCTGCAAAAATTGCAAATCAAATGCCAGACGCATTTACAGATTTGAAAAGGATTACTAAATCACATATTCCTGCAGAGAATGTCCCAATACGAATTGATGTCCCTAAAGGACCATCCACTAGTGTCATAGCTAATGAGTCAAAAACACACCTAAAGCGTGGTAGACCATTGGGGTCTAAGGATCAAAATCCTAGAAAAAGAAAGATTAAATGTCAAGATGACACTATGAAAGAATCTCATATGGAAGTTCAAAATTTTAATAAGTCTGATATTCATGAAAGAATCAATGAACTTGAAACTCAAAGAAATAATGACCTATCCATAAATTTAAGAGATGTTGAAACTAATATGAATCGATCAGAAATAGAGGTTGATTATGTCTTTGCATATAATGTTGCAACAAATATCATGCAAGATAATGAGGATCATGAACCTCAATCTGTTATAGAATGTCGACAACGAAATGATTGGCCAAAATGGCAAGAAGCAATTCAATCAGAGTTGAATTCACTTGCCAAGCGTGAAGTCTTTGGACCTATAGTTCAAACACCTAATGGTATTAAACCTGTTAGTTACAAATGGATTTTTGTGCGAAAAAGAAATGAGAAAAATTAAATACAAAGGTATAAAGCACGCCTTGTGGCACAAGGATTTTCTCAAAGGCCTGGCGTCGACTATGAAGAGACATACTCACCCGTTATGGATGCATTAACATTGCGTTATCTCATTAGTTTCACAGTCCATGAGCAACTTGAAATGCATTTGATGGATGTGGTTACAGCCTACCTTTATGGATCACTTGATAATGAGATATACATGAAAATTCCTGAAGGATTTGCGATGCCTAAATCATGTAATTTAAAATCTCAAGAAATGTATTTAATTAAATTGCAAAGATCATTATATGGTTTGAAGCAATCTGGGCGCATGTGGTATAACCGTCTTAGTGAGTATTTAATTAAGGAAGGTTATACAAATGATGCAATTTGTCCATGTGTCTTTATAAAGAAAACAATATCGGAATTTGTTGTACTTGCTATTTATGTTGATGACATAAATCTTATTAGAACTCCAATAGAGCTTCAAAAGGCAATTGATTATTTAAAGATGAATTTCAGATGAAAGATCTGGGAAGAACAAAATTATGTCTTGGTTTGCAAATTGAGCATTTGACAAATGGTATTTTTGTTCAACAATCTGCCTACACAGAAAAAGTGTTGAAAAGATTCTGTATGGATGAAGCGCATCCATTAAGTACTCCGATGGTTGTTCATTCACTTGATGTGAATAAGGATCCATTCCGACCTCAAGAAAAGGATTAAGAAATTCTTGGTTCTAAAGTACCATATCTTAGTGCAATTGGTGCACTAATGTATCTTGCTAACACTACAAGGCCTGATATAGCTTTTGTTGTTAACTTGTTAGCAAGGTATAGTTCTGCTCCTACTAGGAGACATTGGAATGGGATCAAACACATTTTGTGATATCTTAAAGTAGTCTAGCATAATCTATTTTTCAATTATGAAAATTGGGTGATAGTACATCATGTCAAAATTCTAATATCTAACATAGTTTTACTATTTTGTTGATTTAATATTATTGCAACTAATTTTGAAATTACTTGCATAATATAAAAAATGTTGACCACTCTTATAATATATCTAATAATTAGTTTTCTTATTAATTAAGAATTATGGGTCTTGATTTATAACTAATTGAAACTAGTGTACATGTTCCTTATTATTATTTTTTTCATATTTCGTACTATTTTTAATAGGTGTAATGTGCTTAAATCTGATACTCAAATGTTGTAATAATTATAGATAAATAAGTTAAAAAATTTATCTGGGATAATGCACAAGTACCACCTCAAGCTATGCTCGAATCCCAGAGACACACTTATACTATACTAAGGTCCTATTACCACCCTAAATTTATTTTAATAATAATTTTCTACCCCTTTTCGGCTTAAGTGGCACTATCTTGTGGGGTCAATGTTGGTTGACTTTTTTTTCAACCTAGTGCTACGTAGGCCGAAAAGGGGTAAAAAATTACTTATAAAATAAGTTCAGGGATAAGTGTGTCTCTGGGATTTCGGGCATAGATTAAGGGGTACTTGTGCATTTTCCTTTTTTATCTTGAAAACAATGCACTATTTTAATTTTTTATATGGATTTTTTCAGTTACTAACATGTTTGACATAGTCAATTTCTACGACAAAATGGGATTAATTAAGTTGACTTAACATTATGCAGATGTTATTTTCAGGTTCAATTTATTTTCTTCTTACACGATAGTGAAAAGAAGTTCTCCTCACATATATAATTTATGTCTAACTTGAGTTTAAAAGATCGTTTTAAGTAGTGTTACCAAAAACAAGTTGGTGCTATGCCAACATAATTTTTTCAAACTTAGGCTCATTAGAAATCATGCATATAAGGCCAAATCGTTGTCAACTTCTTTTTTTTATATAAGCAACTAGTAAATAATATTATAGCTTCTCTATAATAACTAACACTACTAGTTCGAATTACATTATTGTATCTAAAGAAATAAAAACAACTAAAATGTATCCGCTAACACTTGAACTTCTGGAAATGCTACTTTACTGTGTCTTCCAAACTCTTTCCTATTCCTTGGTTGTTTTGCTTCTTCTAGACAATCTGATGTCTTTCACAAGTACATCATCTAGATCAGCCCCGTCTTCCTCACCTTGAGCCCTTTCACGCTTAACGTATGGTTCCTTTGTTGCAAATGCTGAAGTTGTATCATCACCTTTTTGGGCCCCAGCCTCTTTGTTCTTAGCAGGCCCCCCACGACCTCTTTTTTTTGGTTGCTCCAAATGCACCACATGTTGAGCATCTTGCTCCTTTTCCTTTTCATGGTGCTTCTTATGTGTATTTGATGAACTCCCCCTTATCTTTTTCTTCTCTTTTCCCTTTGCATTCGAATTTTCACTGTCACCAGGAAGCAAAATCGTCCTCCATCAGTCATAACAATTTTCCCCCTTTCACACATCTTCTCCAGATGATGTTTCAGCATTACCGTATTAGCCCTTGGAAAACTGTTATTATTTTTCGTAATAAACTCAGATATTGATTCTTCTTTAGAACCCCCTTCTTCGTTCAATGCTTGCAATGCCTTTTCAATCATTTAAGTATAAGGAGGATGATCAGGAGTAGTCTGAATATAAGACAGATAATGATGAAGGTGTTGTTGAAGAATCAAATTTTGAGTCTTTGATAATGGCGCATTTGGTGCACTGTTGGACATTTTGACAATTCCTTCTCTCAATTTGTCCATGGCTTTCTCCATATTCTTCTTCTTCTGTAGCAATTTAGGATTTTCACAAATGTTAGACACTTTAACTAAATACTATGCAAATGTTGTTTTTAAATTCAATTTAGTTTCTTCTTGCCTGATAGTTAAAAGGACTTTGTCTCACATATAGAATTTTTGGGAAAGAAATAACCAATTTAATTTAAAGAAGATTTAATATTAATTAGAACAAAAAATTAAACACACTGGGACATTAATTATTTCAAGAGCAATCATATTCTTGAATTATTTGGCAAGCAAATCAAAACAAAGCCGACAAATAAAATCTAGTTATGATTAGTCACTACAATCATTTGATTCCAAGAATCATTTTTTGATATTCGAGAGTCTTTTTTCACTCAAATCAGACCACAAATGAAAATAAAGTCTTTCTTAAACAAACAACAAAAAGAAATAAGTAATAAAAACAACTCATTCAAAGTGAAAAAACAGACATCATTCAGATATAAAAATGAGAAGCAGAGTTAAAGATTAGACCTTCAAATGTTGAGGAAAGACAGAGATACAAATGAATTGTGAGCAAGTAGGTTTTGATAAAGAATCTATATGCCAGTGCAGTTGCTCCTGCCGTTGTATATTAAGAGTCTTCCTCAATGTAGGTCTTTTTATTTCCTTTTTATAGGTGAGAATAAGGGTACAGACAGTTAGGGCTGTTTGAATGGACTTGGCCCATAAGGCCGATCCAACTCAATTTGTTATCAGGGTAGGATTGGGATAAGAATTTTAAAACCCATTTAACTTCTGGGCTTATAATCCTGATTCAAGTAAACCCTAACGTTTAACCCTTACATATACTAGATTACTACTAGTACATTGAAGGCTTAAACCTTTATATGGCTAAAGTCATTCCTTTGTGAAAATTTAACTCCCTAATATCTATTTACTCTTTTTATATATTTGAACTACAACTTTCGTCCTCCTTACTTAATTAGTTTTAGAAGGCATTCTTTTCATACACAACCTTTGGAAGAAGAAATTTTTTTGAAAGGAACTCATTTGATCTATATATGCTTATAATACTGCTAAACTTCCTTTATGCCTCAACATTCCACAAAATCTCGCCACAGAGAATTTATTTGAATTGTTATTCATCAACAAAGACTTGTCTTAATAGTTTTGATCAACAAAAACATTAACTCGTTGTTGAATGTGTTGATAGACTTCTTATACGAATATTTCAATAGAAATTTTATTATTTCACTGTCTATTTTGTCTAAGTTGTCAAATATCCGCTATTTTAAACTAGAAAGATCAGAAATAGAAAGATAATGATACAATGATTTCAATTGTGTCCAATTATCAAACCGGACATTAGTACAACTATTCTTAATTTTTCATCAAATTTTCTTGGTCAATGTTCCCTCTATCTCAAACACAAGCTTCCAAGTGTGTGTCCCGAACAAGTAATTTTTTTTATCCTAAAGTTACACCCAAAGTTAACAAATAATACTTTAAAAATATCAAAGAGAACTCCCAAGCGTAAACCCTCATCATCTTTAGCCAAACAAAAATCAAATCACAAAACACAATGTTTACTCCTCTAATGTTCTTTAAAGTTTCACAAAAACCTAGGAAGTGATCTATGTGATTAAAGAAATGAGATAAATTCAAACCATCTGGCACGTTGAAACAATTTTCGTTGAGGTCAAAAATATCATTTTGACTTCATCTAAAAAAATGAAAGATTAAGCAAATCAGTTCCTCGTTTACTATTTTTGGAAGCATTTCTAATAAAGAGACTTTAACAGCATTGAAATTCTAAATCTATAAATTAATCTTGAAAAAAAGAGTATGACCATATTTCAACATGTCATGTTCTCAATGGCAAGAAATTCTTTAAATAAAGCCTCCTTTATTTTGACTTTATCCTCCTTCATATTTGTTTCTTCGAAATATTCTCCAAGATTCTTTTATTCCATTTTCTTCTTCATCATCATTTTAACTTTTTCAAGTTCAAAAAAGAAATATTCTGAATAAATAACTCTCAAACCTCTCTCACAACAACCGCTTTAAAATTATGATCTTTCATGCAATATTTCAAAAATCTAAAAGGTCTTCTCCTAAGAGAAATTTGGTTACTACAAGAAAAAAGAAATGGTGCATGATTAGACCAGCTCTAGATAAGTGTTTCATATTCATAGTGTCAATCTCCGTGGGACTTAGCTCTGAAGATAATTCCCGGTTAGCCGATTACCTTGCCCGATTAGGAGAACAGTTAGAGATAGGAAAAGATGCCGACACCGTACAGTTAAAGAATTCTCCTTCCCTTCAAGATTTCCAGCCTATTCGCTTGCCGAAGCAGACGCTGTCCATGGAGAGCCTTTTCCTTTTTGAACATGCCCATAAGACACGAAAAAAAGTCAAAAATTGGGCTTCCTTAGACGCCTTCAAATTTTGTACAGAAAATTGTGTACCATACTCGAGCTTTGGATCAATTCCTTTGACCGGTCCTTTCGAGCTTCCAGTTCTTCTGGATTGCAGCCCAGGAGGGCACTCTGGAGCAACCTTTCGAACTGCTGCTGAATCCATGGGCAGGCAAGAGAGAACCAGGCGAACTGAAAGATCTTAGTAGCCAGAGGAAAAGAAAGCAAAAGCGATTCCCGTAGTAGCGGCGGGCGAAATGGGAGCTGCCTAAACCGTGAAAACGGGGTTGTGGGAGAGCAATACAAGCGTCGTGCAGCTAGGCGAAGCATCCCGTTCTAAAGGAAGAAGTCGAAAAGGAAAATAAAGTCACCTTGCACCCCAAAAAGAAGATTGATTAATTAAATTCTATCAAATCATTTATAAATTGTGACATCAAAACTTAAGATAAGAAGCTCACATCGATAAAACATCAGAAATGTTGGACATATAAGTAAGAAAACATTATCAACTATTACACAATTATAGTTGTGCGACCTAGGTCTAAAGCGGATAATGTCAACGGCGAGCTTGAACATTACAAATGGTCTCAAAGTCACTCATATGTCAGTCTTATCGATGTGGTTCAGAGTTTAATTGTGTTTAGAAAAATTTCAATAAGGCAAGATAAACCTTAGTGCTAGGGATAGGTCGATTCCAAGTGGAGGAGCAATCTCAACAAGGACACTGATTTCATATAGGGGTGTATGTGACACCCAACATAAAATAAGAAGTCTCATATTGATTATATATAGAAAAAATGTTGGGTATATATGTAGACAGACTTTATCAACTAGTGATGTGTTTTTAATTGTGGGGGTCTAGTCTCCCTAGAATAAACTAATAACAGAACCATTAATGAATATGTGTGAGAAAAACCGTTACGGGATAGTCTTGAGAAAAAAAATATCTCCTCTTGATTCAATTGATAATTTCAAAAGGCTCTTTCAATTACTTGAAGGAAATAACGATTCAATCTTAACAAGATAATGTAGAAATATTTGTTAATTTATCTCTTTTGATTGAACAAACTAGTGAACAACTATGCAACTCAGTTTAACATTCATTAACAAACTAAGTATAAAACGAGGATTAACATTGAAAGTTATTTATCAATACACGACGTTTGTAATATTTATGGAATATCAAATCTCATCAAAAAAATTGTTGGTGGTGGTCTTATCATTGTTGTTGTTGTTAAAGAAGCAAAAAATTTAACCTTCTTTCTGTTTTATCGAAAAAATGAAGAGTTTATTTTGTTTTAAGAGATTTTTGACTTTTTAGGGAGTCGCCACTTAAATTTTTAAAGAAAAATTAAGAAAACTTGTTTTCAAATTTAAACAGAAAAATCGTTTGAAAACATTTAAAAGGGTTCGGGGATTCTTATTAACGTCTTAGGAAGGTTTTGAAGGCACCTAAGACGTTCCGCTTAATGCGGCTTTCCAGCAACTAACTATTTGGCTAATACTTGTTTTAAAATTTGCTAATTTTATTTGGAGTTAAACTTCCTAAAATTTAAATTAGGCAAAGCTTATGAGTTCAACATATTATCAATTTGAATTTTTGTTCAATTTTAGGTTTGATAAAACAATATGACTTTCGACGAGGATCGGAGTTTTCCTAACTCTAAGCTAGCGGCAACCAAACAAAAGCATATAAACAATATAGTAAAAGAGGGAGAGAGAGAGAGAGAGAGGGAGATTGGGTCCAATTCCGGGTTCTGTCCGCCTTGACCGGGATTTGGACCCACCTGCTTTTTGGATTTTCTTAACCCATTTTTGTTTGGGTTTTCGACCCATTTCATCTTTCCTATTCTAAACAATACATACAAAATGAAATAAATAAAGGACAAGGCTTATGCCCAAAATAAATACAACATAATGAATTAAAATTGATCTTCTAATCCGCCTTCTTCAAATTTCTTCAATCTTCATGAAATTTGACTTTGTACGTCTGCCTCGATGGGTCGACTCGATGGAAGTTTCCGAGCCTTTATGGCTCTTTGGGATGCGAGAAAGAAGTCCGCGGGGGACTTGTATGCAATTTATATGCCACAGAAATAAGAAGAGAAAAAAAATGAATTAATAAAATAGGGTAACTAACTTGGAATATAGGGAATGTGAACAAAATACACTAACTGGAAGTCTTCATTAAAGAATAGGACGTAAAACCTTTATACATGTGGATACATAACAAAAGCAAATAAAGAAATCATAACATTTGACTAACATTTAGGCAAGATGAATGCACATTACAAATCATGCTAATTAAACCTCTATGGCAAAAGAAAATTTAAACCCATTCATGACAAGAATTCATGGAAACATAGTAAAAATATATATTAACAAATTAAAAAAATGTGTCTTAATTACCACTCAAACATTGATCAATACTAGGGCCACTTGAAACATAGTGAAGAAACAGGTACTTGAAGGTAAGAATAAGCAAATAATATTCCCCCAAAAATGGATTTTTTATAAATATCCATATTCATTTCTTTATCTTGAAATAAATAGCGTATGATGAAACGGAATTCTAGAAATTCAAACAACTAAGGAAATAATATGAAACTTAAAACTCAAACGAAAATAAATTTCCAAACATATAAATTTGGTACAGAGGAAATGTATTTTATATCGTGATAGATGTGCTAATTATATGATGTGGTGAAGCAACATATTTGGGAGTTATGCTCCATTTCATAAAAAACTTCTAAAAATTATCAAAAGCAAATTAACTGTGATGCAAGAACAGAAACAAGATCTCACGCCTAAGTGAAAGTGCAAAGTGAGTTGAATTCCTGTTGCCATACGACCATTAGACATTTAGTAATAATGCAGTATTCAAAATAACATATGCCAAAGAATGCTTGTTCATATGATGTGCACAACAAAGTCATACATCTAATTGAATAAAAAAAAATGCCATTACAATTGCCACCAGTAACCAGAATTATATATATAAAAAAACATAAACTCGGAAACAAACAAAACAAATGTGCACACAAACTCGGAAGATTGAAGCATTGCTCTTATATTTTAACCATGGTGAAGGGAAAAAGATCATAACGAATACCCAAACAGTAAGGAACCAGAAGGCATGCCATAAATAAACTCGAGGAAAGAAGGACGAGCATACAGGAAACTTCAAGCGTCAAACAGAGGTCGACAAACATATAAATCTATCACTCGATACTAGGCTATCTTGTTTTATTCGTCTAACTCTAGGGGAGGGAAACAAAGGATGCAACATCACATTATCAATCCATGGCTCTTAAGAAACAGAGCAAACTAAGCCTGATACGATAAGATCAATTGCTGCTACGCCACGACAAACTCGTAAAAACAGAGAGCAACACAAAACGAGCAAACACAACAAAGCAGAACCATAACACACGATACATTTCGGATTTAAGCAAAGCCATCCGGTGTAACATCTCAACTTTACAGCAACAAAAGCCACAGTTCGAGTTCCATAAAGAAAACTGATAAAAATGGAAAATATACCTTCTTTGGAGCAGCGAAACAGGGACAGTCGAGCTAAACGAGGACGAGCTTCAACACCGAAAGCAAACACGAACCACGGCTAAGACGTTTCAATGGAATACCACAGTCGCACGCACTATGACGAAATAGAAAGTATCTCTCGATTTCTTCTTCAGTTCCCTCTGTTTACCTCTATGCCTATTTCGTTCTTGGAAAACCTTTCTAATACGAATTGAAAAATCCTCTCAAAAATTGGACAGAAGAAGAACAGTAGAAAAATCCTAGCAATAAAAACTAAACCAAATTTTTCCAACCTCTGTAATTTTCCCTTAGTTCTTCCGAAACAAACAGGAAAGCCAAAAGAATTTCCCCCCAAAATTTTTTCCAACCCCAGATTATCGGATGAAGGGGGTTTATATAGAAGAAATATTTGGGTTTCGATTTTGGGGTGGGTAAGACGATTTTTGGCCCATTTCCCATCTCGAAATTCCAAAATCTTATCCGAATATGGAAGATTCGAACGGAATAAGGGGAGGTGGAGGGTGGAGATCGATCCCTCGTCCTTGGCAAACGACGTGGCTCGATCCTATGATGCCAAGAAAGATCTCGCGTCATCTTGTGCTGCAGATCGTACGACATCAACAGAGCTGCAGGAGTCCGTTGTTGCCTCGTTCCTCCACGCGCGATAGAGAGAAGGAGAGTGAAGAGAGCGTTTGGGGGAGAGGTTTGCACGTGAAGGAGACGGGAGGGGTTTCTGGGAATTACTTTTTTCGCATCTGGGTACAATTCTGTTTTCTTTTTCGTGGAGAAAACGGGGTGAAAGGGGAAAAAGGAGGAAGGGGGAATTGTCACGACCCAAAAATGGGTGTGATGGCACTCGTCTTATCCCACCAAGACAAGTCAGCCTAAAACCCAATATCTAACAAAGTGCGGAAGTAAATGACAATCCAACAACAATTTCTATTATGAAACCAAGTCATATTAATTCAATCCCCAAAAATCAGGTTGTCACGTGCACAAGCCTCTATTGTAAATATTAGATCGGAATAAAATAGAAGTCAAAAATGAAGTTGTCTTTCAAGTAAAACCAAAGTCATAAACTGGAGTAGGAAAGTTCACTGAGATGACAAGCAGCTACCTCACAACCCTCCACAAGATGCCTCGGAAACGAAAAGAATGAGAGGTATCACGAAGATCCGGGCTTGTATCCTACAAAAAAAATTATAGAAGCAAGGGGTGAGTACCAAACCACGCGGTACCCAACAAGCAAACCTCTAAACACAAGTTAAGTGAACAAAATAAGGTCACTCCTTACACCCTATCTAAACCTCCATGCTACAGTCTAACAGTTTACAGTTTACCAAACACACAACTCAATAACCACACTCTATCAGTTTACACATTCTCAATAACAACTCAATATTCAACAGTCCCAAGCTTCACAGAGAAACACTCACAAGATCAGCAAAACACGTGTTCAAGTTCATCAATAATAAAATGTGCAATGCCATGAGATGCAATGTCAAGTATAGTGATGCATGTCTTTCCTAATGATACACACCCGCTGTATCTCAGTCTGGGACCCATGGGGGACATATCTGTCCATGCATCTGTCGCGGCATACGACACGACCCTCGATAATAGTAACCTTCGCCGCGCGCGATACGTCCCTCGAAATATAATATCCATCGCGGCGCGCGATACGACCCTCGAAATGATACATCCTTATACCACAATCATGTCTCAGATACAATGCAATTGACATGCTCAAATGAAAACGAGGAGATTACCATTTTGATAACAAAGCACAATTTACAGCAAGGAATACAACACTAACAAATAAGCAACAAGTCTCCAAATCGTTCTCAACACCACACAAGGAAATACACGAATTTCATACGATTAACAAGAGTTTAGAAATCCACTTGCCTTAACCAATCGAATAATTACTCTTGGACTTGATCCTTCCCTTTCCGTTGAGCTTCTGAATCAATGGAATCTATTCAAGTATATATTCACAATAAGGTTTTAGAACTAACAACACCCACATTTTTATTTGTTTAACCTTGACCTAAAAATACACCCAAATTTATAATCAAGTTACTAAATCTTGATTCCAACCAATAAGTCAAATCTCATATTTTCTAAATTTCAAGTCGATTAGGTCATAATTTATCCAAACACCACAACCGTGAAAGTTCTTATATAAATATACTATACGCATTATTCAATATGACATCTTAATATGTCAAAACTTGAATCATAATGTGATAACTAAACAATTAACTAATATCATATGTGCCTCAAAACAATTTGCAGATCAACATATTTCTAATGTTCAACTATAAACATTAATTCAATAAATTATTCACTAAGCAATCATGTCCAATGATTAGGCATTATTATCCAATTATTAGGTCATCATTGGACAATGATTAGACTATATAAATCAATCATATGCTTACCCAACTTCAATACGTATGCCACTGCCAATTCTTGTTTCAAATCCCCTTTTTCCATTCATATAATAATGTTATGTACACGTATATAGTGATTAATAAAACATTTTCACAAGGCATTTAATGCAGATTTAGTTTACCTGAAGCAGTCGAAACCCTTCATCCGTTCCCTCTTTCTCCTTTCTTCTTTTCCTTTTATGAATTTATTAAGTACTAATTGTGATAAGTTTTACCCACATATTTTATTAAATAAAGGCTAAATAGTATAGGGTCTTAAATAAATTATCACTTTAGCCCATAAACTATCGATTAATTAACTTAAGTTAAACAAATATTCAAAACTCTAAAGAGGAGCTTTTGGGTCATTACATTATCCACCACTAAAAATCATGTTCGTCCTCGAACATAGAGTAAAAGTAATTACCTGAAGCTTCAAAAAGTTGAGGATATCTGGCACGCATGTCAGACTCAGTCTCCCAAGTTGCCTCTCCCACTGATCGGTGCTTCCATTGTACCTTCATTGAAGCAATCTCTTTGGTCCTAAGCTTTCGAATTTGCCTATCCAAAATAGCTATAGGCTCCTCCTCAAATGCCATGTTTGGACCCAACTCCACAGAGTCAAGTGAAAGCACATGAGATTCATCCGGAATATACTTCCGAAGCATAAAGACATGAAAAACAGGATGAACTGCCGACAAACTAGGTGGCAAGGCCAACTTATAGGCCACCTCTCCCACTCGGCTCAAAATCTCAAAAGGTCCAATGAACCTAAGGCTAAGCTTGCCCTTCTTTCCAAACCTCATCACACCCTTCATGGGTGATACTCGGAGCCAAACATGATCACCCTTCATAAACACCAAGGCTCTAACTCTCCGGTCTGCATAACTCTTCTATCGACTCTGAGCTGTCAATAATCTATACTGAATCATACGGACTTGCTCCATAGCATCTCTAAGCAAGTTTGTATCCAAAGAGTCCATCTCCGCCGAATCAAACCAACCAATCGGAGACCTACACCGTCTTCCATACAACGCCTCAAATGGGGCCATCTGGATACTAGAGTGATAACTGTTATTATAGGAAAACTCCGCTAATGGTAAATGTTGATCCCATCTAGCACCAAAATCGATCACACACTCTCGAAGCATATCTTCCAATACCTGAATGGTCCGCTCAGATTGACCATCTGTCTGAGGGTGAAATGCCGTACTCATATCTAACTGAGTACCCAGACCATGTTGTAATGCCTTCCAGAAATGAGAAGTAAATAGTGAACCCCGATACGATATGATGGAAATTGGAACTCCATGTAGTCGCACAATCTGACTGATATATAGCTCGGCTAACTTCTCTGCCGTATACTTCACCCGAACCGAAATAAAGTGCGCAGACTTGGTCATCCTATCAATAATAACCCAAATGGAGTCATAACCACTCGCTGTGGTAGGCAAACCCACAACAAAGTCCATAGTAATCTGCTCTCACTTCCAAGTAGGAATAGGCATCCTCTGAGATACACCCCCGGGCTGCTGGTGCTTACACTTGACCTGCTGGCAAGTCAAACACCTCGAAACAAAGTCTGTAATATCTCTCTTCATTCCACAGCACCAGTAATGCTGACTCAGATCATGATACATCTTCGCCGCTCCCGGATGGATGGAATACCGAGAACAATGGGCCTCCTCAAGGATCAATCTAATAAAATCACCTGTCTTGGGCACACAAATCCTGCCTCTAATCCTCAAGACACCATCAGAATCAAGGACAGTCTCCTTAGCTTCCCCTCTCAATACTTTGTCTCGAATGAGACATAACTTTTCATCATTAAACTGGTGTGCACGGATCTGCTCGACTAAAGAAGATCGAGCCTCAATAAAAGCAATCATCTCATCACTCTCCTCTGAGATCTGCAATCGGACAAGACTGTTAGCTAACAATTTAACATCTCTAGCCAATGGTCTCTCCTCAATACAAGAGATGCAAGACTCCCCATGCTATGAGTCTTCCTACTCAAAGGCCACAACATTAGCCTTCCCCGGATGATACAGAATGGTCACATCATAGTCCTTCAGCAACTCAAGCCAGCTCCGCTGCCTCAAGTTCAAATCTCTCTGACTGAAGATATATTGGAGACTCCGATGATGAGTGAAGACCTCACAATGCACTCCATACAAATAATGACGCCATAACTTAAGTACAAATACCACAGCCGCCAACTCCAGATCATGAGTAGGGTAGTTCTTCTCATAGAACTTCAATTGCCTAGAAGCATAAGCAATCACTTTCCCCTTCTGCATCAACACACCACCCAATCCAACTCCTGGAGCATCACAATACACTGTAAAGTCTACACCCTCCTCAGGTAGAGTCAACACAGGAGCTGAAGTTAACAAAGTCTTGAGTTTTTGAAAGCTCTGCTCACACTCATCAAACCACTGAAAACGCACATCCTGTCGAGTCAATCTAGTTAATGGAGCTGCAATAGTAGAGAAACTCTTAACAAATCACCGATAATAGCTTGCAAATCTACAAAACTCTGAATCTCAGTAAGTGAAGTAGGTCGCGTCCAGCCTCTAACTGCCTCAATTTTGGCCGGATCTACTCTAATACCCTCCTTGGACACCACGTGTCCCAAGAATGTCACAGAAGTAAGCCAGAACTCACACTTTGAGAACTTGGCATACAACTTCTCTTCTCTCAACCTCTGGAGTATAATCCTCAGGTGTCAGACATGGTCCTCCTCAGTCTTGGAGTAAACCAAGATGTCATCGATGAAAACAATTACAAAAGAATCAAGGTATGGTCGAAACACCCCATTCATCAACTCCATGAATGTTGCAGATGCATTAGTCAATCCGAAGGACATCACTAGAAACTCATAATGCCCATACCAGGTCCGAAAAGCTGTCTTAGGGATATATGATGCCCTAATCTTCAACTGATGATACCCAGACCTCAAATCAATCTTAGAGAACAATGATGCTCCCTGTAATTGATCAAATAAGTCATCAATACGCAGAAGGGGATACTTATTCTTCACTGTTACTTTGTTCAACTGTCTGTAATCAATACACATCCTTATAGTCCCATCCTTTTTCTTCACAAACAATACAGGGGCACCCCAAGGTGATACACTAGGGCGAATAAAACCCTTATGCAATAGACCTGCAAGTAATCCTTCAATTCTTTCAACTCTGCTGGGGCCATACGATATGGAGGGATAGAAATAGGCTTAGTGCCCGACTCTAAATCAATAGCAAAATCGATATCCCTATCGGGAGGAACACTTGGAAGATCAGAAGGAAATACATCGGGAAACTCCTGAACCACGGGAACAGAGTCCATGGGAGGTGGTTCAATGCTAGTATCCCGAATAAAAGCTAAATAAGACAAACACCCCTCTCCACCAATCTCTGAGCACGGATAAAAGAGATGACCTTGATAGGATAAGAACCACTAACACTCTTCCACTCAACCTTCGGAACACCAGGCATGGCTAAAGTCACAGTCTTAGCATTACAATCAAGAACAGCATGATAAGGAGAAAGCCAATCCATACCCAAGATAACATCAAAGTCTACCATCCCCAGAATGATTAAGTACACCCAAGTGTCATACCCAGTCAAAGAAACAAGACAGGATCGATACACTCGATCCACCACTAAGGGCTTACCCACGAGTGTAGAAACACGAATAGGCACAGTCATGCTATCACATATCATATCAAATTTAGCAACAAAATACATAGACACATAAGAGAATGTAGAACCTGGATCAAATAACATAGACGCAGGTCGATGGCATACTGGATGATACCTGTAATAATAGCATCAGAGGTTTTCGCCTCAGGTCTCCCGGGGAAAGCATAGTAGTGGCCTCCTCGTCCACCTCCATCCTAGGTGGTACCTCTACCCCCACTCTGCTGAGCTGCAACACCACTACTAGAAACTCTATCACCTCTACCTGACTGAACTCTGCTACGACCTCTATCCTGTGGTGCTGGTGGTCTAGTCTGGAATGAAGAATTAGGTCGAGGCCCACCACGACCCCTTTGTGAAGTACACTGCCGCATTAGATGATCGGGATCTCCACAAGTAAAACAAAATCTCTGACTTGGGAACTGTTGTGTGGACCCTGAAAACCCACTATAATTTCCTCGCCCTGTAGGTCGCTGCTGTGAACCGTACGAGCCCTGACCCGGGCTATAAGAACCCCTAGATGTCTGGCCACCCTCAAATGTCGGCATAGATGCATGAATAGGTCCCCGCTGCTGAAAAGAACCACTCACTCTCTGTGATCCCCTACCTCCAGATGAGGCACCATGAAACTGGCCTAATATACGGGCCCTTTTAGGGTCCCCGAACTCCTTTCTATCCATCAATTCTGCCTCTTTGGTGGCGCTCACAATGGATTATAAAGAAGCCCCCTCCCTAGATGCCCGAAACACAACTGACCTGATAGAGAAAGTCAATCCCCTCACAAATCTGTGGATCCTCTCTGTCTCATTTCGAATATTGGCCAACGCATGCCTAGACAACTGGCAAAACCGCGCCTCATACTCTATTAACCAATAAACCATCCTGTCTCAAGCTCTCAAACCTTAAGCGACTCTCCTCTCTCACGCTCCATGGGATAAAACGATCTTAGAATGCACTAGCAAACTGCTCCCAAGTCACTGGAGGAGATCCAACTGGCAAAACCCCCGAATAAGTCCTCCACCAGTCTCTCGCTGGTCCACGAAGCTAGAGTGTAGCATATCGAACCCCATGTGACTCAGCTAATCCAACCACCTCTAGTAACTCTCGGCAGGTAGTTAAAAACCCATGAGCATCCTCGCTCTTCCCACCCTGAAACTGAGGTGAGTTCATCATTCGAAATCTCTCATACCTACGCTGCTCATCCTCTGTCAGAACAACCATCGATGCAACTTGACCCCCAACTGCTGGTGCAACATCATTCTGAATCGCGGGATCTACTGGTAGTTGCCTCACCGCATCCTGAATAACTTGAGCTTGTTGCTGCTCTCGGGTCTGAGCCCCCTCTCGAGTACGAGAGTTATGTGGTATGGCGGTCGCACCACCACCCTGAGAAAATCCCTTTAGCACACTTAACACCCTCAATAGTGTATCTTGAAGCAATGGTGTGACTACAGGCTCTAGAGGAATCTGGTCCTCTCTGCCATCAATCTGAGGTTCTGGAGAGACCTCTCTAGCATGACCTCTCTCTGGTGCTGTTCCACGTCCATGACCTCTGGCTACTGTCGTACTACTGGCACGACCTCTAGCTCGAGATCTACCCCTACCCCTAGCTGGGGCCTCAACAACTGCCTCGGGAAGTGTCTCCCTTCTACCACCAGTAACATTCGTTCTAGTTCTCGTCATCTGTCAAAAGAGTATACAACAACTCAGTACTAAAAAAGGTAATTACGCACGATGAGAAAGAATGAACAAAAAGAAGCTTCCTAGTAATCTTTATAGCGTCTCAGAGATAAGTACAGACGTCTCCATACTGATCCTTGAGACTCTACGTAGACTCGGCTTGTATACACGTGAGATTTATGAACCTGAGGCTCTGATACCAGTTTGTCACGACCCAAAAATGGGTGTGATGGCACTCATCTTATCCCACCAACACAAGTCAGCCTAAAACCCAATATCTAACAAAGTGCGGAAGTAAATGACAATCCAACAACAATTTCTATTATGAAACCAAGACATATTAATTAAATCCCCAAAAACCAAGTTGTCACGTGCACAAGCCTCTATTATAAATATTAGATCGGAATAAAATAGAAGTCAAAAATGAAGTTGTCTTTCAAGTAAAACCAAAGTCATAAACTGGAGTAGGAAAGTTCACTGAGATGACAAGGAGCTACCTCACAACCCTCCACAAGATGCCTCGGAAATGAAAAGAATGAGAGGTATCACGAAGATCCGGGCTTGTATCCTACAAAAAAAATTATAGAAGCAAGGCGTGAGTAACAAACCACGCGGTACCTAACAAGCAAACCTCTAAACACAAGTTAAGTGAACAAAATACGGGCACTCCTTACACCCTATCTAAACCTCCATGCTACAGTCTAACAGTTTACAGTTTACCAAACACACAACTCAATAACCACACTCTATTAGTTTACACATTCTCAATAACAACTCAATATTCAACAGTCACAAGCTTCACAGAGAAACACTCACAAGATCAGCAAAACACGTGTTCAAGTTCATCAATAATAAAATGTGCAATGCCATGAGATGCAATGTCAAGTATAGTGATGCATGTCATTCCAAACGATACACACCCGCTGTCTCTCAGTCTGAGACCCATGGGGGACATATCTGTCCATGCATCTGTCGCAGCGTACGACACGACCCTCGATAATAGTAACCTTCGTGGCGCGCGATACGTCCCTCGAAATATAATATCCATCGCGGCGCGCGATACGACCCTCGAAATGATACATCCTTATACCACAATCATGTCTCATATACAATGCAATTGACATGCTCAAATGAAAATGAGGAGATAACCATTTTGATAACAAAGTACAATTTACAGCAAGGAATACAACACTAACAAATAAGCAACAAGTCTCCAAATCGTTCTCAACACCACACAAGGAAATACACGAATTTCATACGCCTAACAAGAGTTTAGAAATCCACTTGCCTTAGCCAATCGAATAATTACTCTTGGACTTGAGCCTTCCCTTTCCGTTGAACTTCTGAACCAATGGAATCTATTCAAGTATATATTCACAATAAGGTTTTAGAACTAACAACACCCACATTTTTATTTGTTTAACCTTGACCTAAAAATACACCCAAATTTATAATCAAGTTACTAAATCTTGATTCCAACCAATAAGTCAAATCTCATATTTTCTAAATTTCAAGTCGATTAGGTCATAATTTATCCAAACACCACAACCGTGAAAGTTCTTTTATAAATATACTATATGCAATATTCAATACACATCTTAATATGTCAAAACTTGAATCATAATGTGATAACTAAACAATTAACTAATATCAGATGTGCCTCAAAACAATTTGCAGATCAACATATTCCTAATATTCAACTATAAACATTAATTCAATAAATTATTCACTAAGCAATCATGTCCAATGATTAGGCATTATTATTCAATTATTAGGTCATCATTGGACAATGATTAGACTATATAAATCAATCATATGCTTACCCAACTTCGATACGTATGCCACTGCCAATTCTTGTTTCAAATCCCCTTTTTCCATTCATATAATAATGTTATGTACACGTATATAGTGATTAATAAAACATTTTCACAAGGCATTTAATGCAGATGTAGTTTACCTGAAGCAGTCGAAACCCTTCGTCCGTTCCCTCTTTCTCCTTTCTTCTTTTCCTTTTATGAATTTATTAAGTACTAATTGTGATAGGTTTTACCCACATATTTTATTAAATAAAGGCTAAATAGTATAGGGTCTTAAATAAATTATCATTTTAGCCCATAAACTATCGATTAATTAACTTAAGTTAAACAAATATTCAAAACTCTAAAGAGGAGCTTTTGGGTTATTACAGGAATTGGGTCGGGGCCGGGTCGAAAGGAAAAGGGGATTGGATTGGGTTGAAATGTATTGGGCTGGGAATTAATTTGGGGGCTTGGAGAAGAATTGGGCCTGGGGAAATTAACAAATTAAAGAAATGGGTTGGAAAGGGAGTGGGCCGGAATGAAAGGAAATAAAAATGGGCCTGGGGCGGCTGATGGGTTATTTTAGGGAAATTGAGATGGGCAGCTAAAATTAAAAAGTTGGGCCAAAAGAAACAAACTGGAAGAGGCCCAAATCTGATCCTTTTAAATGAGTTTAAGGAAAAAAGGGTTATATTTAATAAATGGCCAATTTGAGCCAATATAATGAATTTGGCTAAACCTTAAATAAGAATGAATTTGTATTAATTAATCAACGAGCTTCTTTATTTTAGTAATATAATTATTTTAATTGTAAAATAGTGATTCAAAAATATAACCATAATTTAAACTAAATTAGTTAAAATGAATACTTACTAAAATTAAAATATTTTTTGAGATGGTTTTTGAATAATCATAAAATATACTAACTATATACATAACTATGTAAAATATATATATCATCTAAAAGTTATAAGAAATGACAAAACTATTCAAAATAACGTAAACT
Source organism: Solanum neorickii (assembly GCA_027704865.1). Lineage (NCBI taxonomy): Eukaryota > Viridiplantae > Streptophyta > Magnoliopsida > Solanales > Solanaceae > Solanum > Solanum neorickii. The sequence goes on from JAKWJC010000372.1 coordinate 52,752,051, forward strand.
TTATATTTTTTTTCCTTAAAATTTATAAAACTACTTATTTTAAATTGCTTGAAAAATTTAAGAGGCTCGAAAACTAATTTATACCGAGGAGGGTCGAAATTGGGTGTCAACACTTTCAATTACATTGAATTCCTGATTTAGAGCTTGTTTGAATTGGCTCATTTTAAGCTAAATTAATTTTAAAACACTTTTAGAGTGTGGGAGCGAGTTAAAAAATGTTCATAAGCACTTTATTTTAAATCAAATAGTTAAAAATTTAGTCATTAGTTTGAAAATTTCTACTTTATAACTTTTAGCTTATAAGTCACAAATGAAAAGTCATTCCGAACAAGGAGGTTAGCCCTGTTTTAGTTACATTAGTACTTTCCATATGAATAAACAATTACCAATAAAATTATTCCTTTGTATATATGAGCAAGAAAATCAAGGAATGAATGTTGTTTTTTCTTAATTTGGTAGAAGTGAAGATGATAATAATGAAGAAACCATTTAACAATATTTATTGCTAATGAAATTGACAAAAGAATTCCAAACAACTCAATCGATTTCCCTAAAACTTTATTGAGAATAATTATTAAGCTTTAGTCATGATAATAATATTATTATAAGGAATTAAAGAGGATGAGCAATTGATTCATATGATGTTTTACCACTGCGATAAATATAAAAGAATCTGGTAAAAAAATTGTGAAGTGATTAAATAAATATAATTGATCATTAAGACATATGGCAACTTACACAAAACAAAAAGATATTCACAAATTATAACATGAAGACCATCTAATAATATTTATGTATCCAAATTTAAAATGACTTATCACCTCATTGTAGGCTTCATCGATGTTCTTGTTGTGCTCCTTTTTGTACATCTTCAGAATTTCTAAGAAGGATATTTACACATAATCGTCATTTTGAAAACGTTCTACACGAAGTTATACCAAAAATATTTATTTGTGAACTCATATTTTATTATTTATATGTATATCTAATTATCTATATCTGTATGCTTATAAAAGTGTGAGACTTCAATAGATATGTTGTTCGAATTTTTAAATTTTCGTATGTGCATTTCACATTAACTATAGCTACATTTTGAAAATACGATATAAATATATGCTTTCTTTGAAATATTGTATAGAAGCTAGGCGCTACGAACTCGTACAAATTTGTTCACAAAAATCATTACAGACATTTCACTTCCATGTGAGATTCTTAGATGAACAACTCTACTAAATCACCATTATACTTCCAATGGTATTTTTTTTTTGTCCTAAAAATGTTTATGTTGTTTGGCAAAAATGGAAAAATAAATATTTATTTTGACTCAACTCTTAATTTATTACATACTTTAGATAGAGCTGAAAATTGAGCTACAATTCATGGAAACGAAGAATAAATATTTAGCATGTATAACATTCGGGTGTATATGTATATCCCTTATATATGTGTGTGTATATTTATGTATATTTGTGGGTGATATACATGAATATCATTGATATACAAGTGTCACACCTTTATTTTCCAAATCGATTTCAGTTACTTCTAATTTTGACTCTGAACCAGTTCAAATCACCCATAAATCTTTCTCAATATCAATCAAACCCACTAAAAAGTTCCTTTATTCATGGAAAAATGGAAAATGATAATTTTGTGGTTATTTTTGTAAATTTTCCCCGTAGAGGAAGGCCCAACCCATCATTTTAGCCAGAGTTCAGGATTGTAACGATGCACTTTTTTTCTTACAATGATCTCTACAAAGGTTTTTTCATACTCAGGGTTTGAACACGGGATCTTTCGTCAAAGAAGGAGCTATCTCATCCACTACACGACATCCTTGATGAATATTTGTTAGCTTCATTTTCTTGTTAATTGGTTGAAAGATAAATATGTTTATATCAAATTAGTAGAATTCGAGGTGAATTTGTCTGTAGGGTTTCTCTAGTGATAGTCTTTTCAAAACAAGATTTAAAAAGAAATGCTTTTCAATTATACTTTTTATGTTTCAAAAAGAATATTTTAGTTTAACTTGATACGATTAAGTTGGGCAAGTATATTTTGGATAGTGGATGCCTAAAAGAATAATATGAGCCTTTGAGGGGGTTAGGCAACTGATTGGTGACAACATGCAAAATAGATACTGTCTTATTAGCCTAAATTATAGATGTCTCTTCTTGGGTATTTTGATTTGACTTGTCCTCTTCTTCTCAATACAAACTTTGTCAAGCTTTAAAATGATAGATATATATAGATAGGCTAATTTTTCATGAGAACAAACATAAAAACAACTCTTCAACTTATATAGCTTTCACAAGTTAAAAGCTTAATTAAGAATCAATTGCACAAAATTAGCTAAAGACAAAATTTGCAAAAACATGTAAGTGTATATATAGCCATTGACACATTCAACCAAAACAACCATGATTAAGGCAATATCAAGTTCAACACTACTGTCTACTTGTATGATATATCTAACTTCATAAAATTTAATTTAACTTATACTATAAGTTGGTAATATAAAAAGTAATTTACTTATAATGCTTATTATAGAATTTAATTGAATTAGGAAAAACTACAAAGCTATTATGTACCCATGATTTGTCGATACATTAAGATTTTATAGTAAATCTCTCGTCTCGTCCTCTCTCGTTCATCTCCCTCTCTCATTCGTCTCTCTCTCGCGCACGTTTTTCTCTCTCCTCTTAGTTCTCTTCTTGACCTCCCTCTCTACAATTCCTTGCGTGAATCTTTTTTTTTTTCTCCCTCTCTATGAAAGTGCTACTTAAATTATTTTTATCAACACATGTGCTTCATGATATTCAATATTTTTTGTGTGGCTACTGATTTATTGATTCATTTTTTTTATTGGATTGGAATAGATATATCAATTTTTTTAAATTTTGGATTCTTGATTTGTTGTTCAATATTTGTAATGCTAGACCTAAAACATGTAAAAGACTATATTAGACTCTTCTAAAGCTTTTTGAATCTTTTCTTCTTCTTGTATGTATACATAACCAATTGTATCGATGTTAGAAAAACAATTGTATGTGTATTGAAAAGATTGTTGTACCTATTATCAAATTGTATCTTCTTATATTGATGCATCCAATTGTATCCAAAAAAATAGTATTTTGTGTATCAGAAAAAGTGATACCACTATCACTGAATTGTATCTGTGTTTCGAATAAAAACCATTATCATAAAAGATTTGTATTTTGTGTATTTATATTAGGGGTATTACAATATTCAAACTTTGTATCGATAAGTTTTTTATTTATATATATCGCAAAAAAATGATACCAATTATATTTGTGTATTTATTTGAAAGGTGATACAATACCTATCTATATATTTATATTTTAGTTTCAAAGCTAATAAGATGCTATATCAAATTTATATTTATCCTGATTTACCCTTATAATAAACAATTCAATTTTTTGAAATTGTTTTGCAAGTAAATCAAAAGATTAGTGCAAAATAAAGAACTCTAGAAAATTAGCACCATTATATTGATCCATCATTTTGTATTTTTTTTTTTTTAGGTGGGGATTAATTACAGCTGTTTCATAGCTTTATTAATGAATTAATTTAGACAAATAGCAAATTGTTTAGGTTTGGATTTCCTAAAATATGTAACCATGTAACTATTTTTTTTGGCCACTATGTTATTTTATCAATAATGCCAAAATTGTAATGTGTCTTTAAGATTGGATAGTTAGGTAAAGCTCAAAAAGATGCGAAAAAATCACATTTATGTGAAACAAGTATAATATCCAAACATGATTTAAATATGAGAAAATATGATTACTCAGTCTAATTAGGGTACCTAAATATAAAGTTTCACTGTATAATCAATCCATTTAAACTAGTATAAATATTATAATATTCATTAAAGCTTCATACAATTAAAAGTTAGTGCTTGTTGATTCAATCAATAAAAATGTTTTAAATTTTTAAAGTAATCATATATTCTGAATTATCGATTCGATTAATTTAAATTTGTAATTTTAATTTTAAGATGAAGTGATTATTTTTTATTTAGAGAAAATCTCATTTTTTTGTTCATGTTGTATTAATTCCAATTTGAGCATCATCATGGCCTTGAAAGTCTAGTATAAGTATTACTGTTTTGTTACAGCAATATAATCATGATAATGCATGCCATCTCTTTAACTTTATGACGATAATTAGGCCATTAGGCTTAAATAAATATTAATTTGGAAAGGCCATTTAATGCCCTCTCGAACACTTGGGCCCTTGTTTTATTTACTTTGTGGCTCATTTTTCTTCCACCTGGCCCCATTTCCATACACAGTATGTTTTGAAGTTCATAGATTTCTACCACAATTTTAAATTAATATTATAATAATATTTATTAATGGTATAATTAATATCCAAAATAGATGCTCAATATAAATTTTAAGAATGCACATTTAAATATTTTAACTCAATCTAATCTAATTTTTGAACACTTTAACTAGTTATTACTATTTCTCATAGACATTCAATAGTTAGATTGCACAAAAATTTTAAAAACGACTACGTAATTATTTTGTAAGTTAAAGCGTTCAACTAACATAATAAAAATAAGTAAAAAGTATTTAAATATTCATACTCAATACTATAATATTACAAGTCTAATGAGGCCAAGTTTTACGTCTGTTTATGTATTACGTTGATTATAAACATTTATACATTATATTTCATCCTTTTTAATTTGTTTCATAAAATATAACTGTTCTTAATAACTTTTAAATCTCAGCTTTTCGCGTGATTTTAAATTTTAAACCATAAAATTGAAATATTTTTTTTTTAACTTTCTTAAACCTCGTTATCAAATCAAAACAGATCACTCAATTTAAAACGAAGCTAAAATATGCCAAAAAATTATTCCCCCCCCCCCCCCTCTCCTCCCAAACCAACCCCCAAGCAACAATAATCCTTTTCCTCTTGTCTATTTATCTACCTTTACTAACTCCAATATTTCCCACTTTCTATAGTAAAACCCACTCATCATCATGGGGAATTATAGGTTTAGATTATCAGATATGATGCCAAATGCTTGGTTTTACAAGCTCAAAGACATGGCCAAAAGCAGCAGCAGAAGACATAGCCACACAACATCATCATCATCATCATCAAATCTTCAACTAGACAAAAAAAGACAACCCCATAATAACCTTGGTTGTCAAAGAAAATCATATTACATTTCAAGAAACCTCACTATTACTAGTCCCATCTCTTCTAACAGTCCAAAACTCGATCACAACGTTCACATCACTGAGCCATCAAGAAAGTCTTACAAGAAAAGGCGTAGTACAAATTTCAGGAGGAGAAATTCTCCGAAACCTGTCAATTCCTCTGCTTCTGTTGAATCTGTCTGGACGAAACCTGATTCAACCCCTGAACAATACCCAAATTCATCGTCTTCCTCGTCATCCTCATCACCATCTTCAATTTTGCCTCAAAAATCAAACCCCATTGCTTCAATTTCACCGTCTTGTGACTGTAGAACTGATTACACGAATCAAAATTCAGCCAATCTTGAATCTGGGGTTCACTCTGTTTCCAAAATTGACCTTCCTCGTATCATAACCAAGCCCGAAAAATTCAACGAAAAGATCCAAGAAAAACAGAGGATTGTGAAACAAGAACAGAGGATTGTGAGAAGAGTATCAACAAATGGTGTGAAGCTGAGAACAAATTCACCAAGAATAACAACAACAACAACAAACAGCAGAAAGAGTGTTTCATCAAAAAGAACAAGTGTTACGACAGACAGCTTTGCAGTGGTGAAATCATCAAGAAATCCTCAAAAAGATTTCAGAGAATCAATGGTGGAAATGATCATTGAGAACAATATAACAACATCAAAGGATTTGGAAGAACTTCTTGCTTGCTATCTTTCATTAAATTCAGATGAATATCATGATATAATCATCAAAGTATTCAAGCAAATCTGGTTCGACATCACTCAAATTCGACTCAAGTAAATACTACTATAACAATCTATGTATTAATTTACTCTGTCTAATACATAAACGTTAGTTTCACTCATATCTATATTCAGTAACTTTTCTTTATGTACAAATAATCATTTAAGATATTATAAATTTAAATAATCAGACATTCATGTTGTACGTGATATAATTTATCATGTGAAATTATACTTATCTATAGAGTTAAAAGGATATAAATATTTTATATATTATTTTATTTTAAAAAATATAATAGATAAATAATATATTTAGATTCTTAACCCGAAATTTTTGATTCGGTGAATGTGCGAAGGAAAAAAGAGTACAAAATCCAAATCTTGTAATAAAAAGATTTGTTCGACTATGACTTGATTTTATACGTTTATGGGATAGTGTTTGTCTGTGGGAGATAAGTGGTAGTAAAAGTCTTACTTTAAACAAACCTCTACCTTCTTCGAAATTGTTTATTACACTATAGTTTATATGGTCAATTTTGTTTGTTTATTTTTTTCTTAAAAAAAATATATGGTCAATTATGATCAACTACTGAATAATAAATAGTATTAATTGTTACAACATTCTTGTTTTTCTCTATTCCAGAATCATAATATATTTATGCTAATATAACATTTAAATTTCATTTCCTTCAACCGAAGGTATGTTAGGTCTACATCCAATATTTATTATTATTATTATTATTATTATTATTATTATTATTATTATTATTATGGTATTGACGATATTCTTTACTTTAATACATCCCATTCATGTTATATTTAATATAACAAATCAAAAAGCTAGATAAATTATACAACTTATTAATCTCATCATTATTGAGATATTTATCATTTTTCTACACTTTATTGAATTTCTATCGTTTGGTAAATTCCATTAAATAAATAATGTATGCATTTAGTGGCGAAATCAGAAATTTCACAGAGGATATTCAGAAATAGCACAACAATAACATTGGGCTATAAGGATTTTGTATATTAAGAGTGTCCAAATAATATACGGTATTTTTTCCGATGAAGGGTGTCCAATTGAACACCTTGATCAACACTTTTACAAACAAATATAATTTTGTTTAGAAATTATGTGAAACGTTTATTTTTAATATATCAAGTTAAATAATCATAAGCATTATATCGATATAACTAATACAAACACAATTGATATAATTATTACTAATATATTATATATTTAATACCATCTTTATACCCCTACCAAATTACCCTTTTTAGTGTGCACCAGCTAAAAACTTTAACTGTTAAATTTATCAAATTTAAATATCAAATATGTATTTTTAGCATAGGAAAAGGACAATGGAGAAAGTATCATGGAAGGGTAAAAATAGGCGTATGAATGACATTGATCTTGCAGTGATAGATTAATTCCATAGCAGAGAAGAGGACCCTTTATAAAGCTTGAGCTTTCACCTTTTATCTTTTTCTACAAGTTACTTTATGTAGCAAATATAAAGAAACTTCTTTTCACTCTTCATTAATCGATTTCACAAGTATATATTTTATTACAGAACTATTTTTTCATCTCAATTTATGTGATACAGTTATATTTTTATACTAAATTTGTCATTAAAATTTAAAATTTTCAATTGTATAAAGTAAATTGAAACGTTTGAAATATTATTAGATTCTATAGTACTACTATAGTATATAAAATGTACATTGTGAATCATATCTAAAAAACTCAATGACAATTTGCATAATACATGCAAATGTCCCTCCTTTTTTATTTATACTTTTTTCCGTTTTAATTTGATTATTCTTTTCTTGATTTGACACAAATATAATTTATTTATTTTTATTTTATATTAAAGATATAAATATGTCAGCACGAAAAGTAAAATTAAAGAATTATCAAAAAAAATTAAAAATAAATAAATTATAACGGAGTTAATATATTTATTATTCAAATTTTATGTACTGTGAAGTGTAAGCTAACCCGCATGGGCTTAAATAAGCTTTTTGAAATTTCTGCATTTTTTTTCTAAAGTTGCTTCGAAAGTTACAAAAGTTTGTGTCAATTTTCAAACTTTAAAAAACTACTTTTAGTTTGATAAGAATTACGTATAAGTACTTTATAACGATCGAGTTACTTTTACTTGTTAGTACAAATTAAAATTCTACTTTTTTATGAATGGTTATCCATTTTTATATTCCTAGTGTATTTTTTGAAAGTCTTATACTGGTGAAGAAATTATATGTAACAGTTGATAATTTTTCATCGAAAAATTATATTATATAATTGAATAAATGTATTATTTCTTCTTTGTATATACACACTATATATGTATATCGATTTCTCGTTTTTACTCTTTTATATTTTTACATACAAAAAAGTTTTCATGCTATTTTTGAATTTTGAGTATTACAAGTTAACTATGTATAGAAAAACAGTTTAGTTTGACTTTGACATAACTACGCATTTATCTAATTACTTTTTCACTACTAACGGTTCAAATCACCATTTGAAATTATAATTTTTGTCTAAGGTATTTTTCCATGTGTTCACACACATATTTGTAAAGCATATAGTATTATGTAGATTATAGATATAGAATGATCCTAGAAAGTACATTTTTTTAAATTTAAAAAGCATAGAGCATGAACAAGAGGGGGCTTTATTGTCCTCACTTTAAGTAACAAAAGAAAAACAAGGATAATTACTTTGTTGCATACATATATAAATATTGTGAAATTGGGCAATTTAATTGATGGATAATATTTGGATGGTGCTATTAAAATTTAAGATGGCACTATGTGTATGCACCAAGTTTAAAATAGCATTTTAAATGGTGTAATTATTAGTTTTCTATTATGTGTGTGATAGCCATTACATATAATTATTTTTATTTTGTTTAAATCCAGAAAAATATAAATATGGGATGGAATTGAATCCTTTGGTCGTAAAAAGTACTCATTACTTTAATTCAACTTGAAGTTGTATTTCAAATTTGAAATATAAATATAAATACAACCCAATTTACACTTTTAAAGTTATATTTATGTATATTCAAATATGAACATTATTATTTATTTCAATCATTCTCCGTAACAATATATAACCAAACACAATTCTACATATTCAACTCTAACACCATAATTTACAAATAAAGTGAAAGTTGTTTGGAATATATGGACCTAATAAGTGTATTAATTAACTTATATACGATCATCTTAAACTTATAACATGAGATTTTTCATTGTCAGTTAATGATGAACAATACAATATAATAAATATACATAAACTTTATATTTGAATTAACAAAATAATATAGTAGGTGATGACAATCCAAATTAAAAAGCTTAACATATTAATAATTCAATACAATAAAAATTTAAACAACAATTAAAATGAAATTTATATTCAATTAACAAAACAATACAATATAAATTTTATATTTATATTTTAACTAATTAAACAATACAATCCATAGGAAACAACCATCCAAATAAACATAACGTACAATTTAATGTTACTATATAGGAAAATTTAAAGAATAATTAAAATAAAATTTTATATTTACACTAATAAAATAATATAGATATAGTAGAAAACAATCATCCAAAATTCCAAATCAAACAAACTTAATAATTTAATGATATGATATAATAAAATTTAAACATAATATTTAACTAATATACAGTACCGTACCAATGATAAAAACCAGCTATTAAGCTTAGTACAAAAAGTAGAGTTCCCATTTGGGTAAGAAGAAATGAAATTAATTCCTTCCAATCATGTCTGAATATAGTTTTATACTTTTATATCAGCCATCTAGATTATCTAAGTATTTATTTGGTTTTTCTAATTTTTATCTAAATATTAATTATATTCATTTATATTTTTTTGGAGAAAAGGAAAAATACAGGTTATGAAGAAGATAATACATTAATTTATTTTTTATAATAAACATAAATATCTAGAAGCTAAGTGTATATATATATTTATATATTACTGTCACTGGTTTCAGCCATATGCATGTTTTATTGTTCAATTTATTAATTTATTCCATCAATCAAAAAGGTCTTGCTTAATTTAATCGTCAATACAAAATTACTCCACCGTTGACATGGTTTGAAACCAGAGTGATTGTGTTTCGGCTTGGATCATGATTTAGAGTTAGGGATAATCATGATTTGATTTGGATCGGTTGACATATTTTTGAATTGAGGATGGTCATGGTTCGATTACGTTAACTGATCCAAATTAATCATGATTCATCTATTTTGTACTTTTTTTCTTTGTTCTTACTTGTTTATTAATTTAATTTTTTTTATATTTAATATATCTAAAGAAAATAACTATTATTATTTTTAGGAACAATTATTGTTGTAAAAATATTTAGTGATAATTGAGTTAATATCATTAAATATGAACTTAAAAATTGAATTATATTTACAACAATTATTTTTTCTTTTTTAGAACAAGCCCGGATGTGATCAACTATGTTTAATATTATTCATGTAAAGATAATAGAGGAGGCACATATATCGTAGCTTCCACTATTCTTGTAAACTTGTTTTCAAGTACTTTTTTCCATCGACATACTTGAATTATAGAAATAAATTAGTACACAAATATTTGTGGTTAGGGATGAGTAGGATTGGTGAATTGTTTCTTATTGGTCGGAGGTACATGCGTAGCCGGAATTAGAAATTTTTAGGTTCTAAATTTTCTTTAAAACAAAAGAGAAAAGTTTTGTTAGTAACACGATTCCTTGCTTACCATAAAGATGTTAATCAGATTTTTAAGAATTCATGAGTTAATATAAATATATATTGTTTAATTTTCTTGCATAAATACAGAATTTACGAAAAAATTACTTGGTTCGTTCAAATCTACGAACTCCCATCTATTTCCGCCTCTGGTTGGAGGATTCAATAATGCAAGTGAAGGGTTATCAACAATTGGGTTAAATACCAACCCGAGTTGTTATGAACGGATAAAACTGTTCATTCTTAATAAAAAATATCGAGTTCAATCCTTATATATGAAGAAAAGCTTATCGAGAGCGTCGCCCTTAAAATAAATCCTGCAATACGTAATCCAAAACTAATCAGGACTCCAATATAAACTCTAAAGATCATTAGAGAACAAAAAAAAACAACAATAGGGCAAAATATGGAAATTGTGTAAAAGAAGGGGCACTATCACTAATAAGCCAAAAGGCTACTTGTCCTAATTAAGGCCTCAATAAGACAATGGCTATATATTAGTCTACTAGTCTAGTGCTATTATATTATTTTCCTAGAGTGGGGTTTCTCCTTGTCATTATCTCATACCTAAAGTAATTAGTACAAAAAATTATCTTCTCCTTAATGATGAAATTATTTAGATGAATTCATTCGTACAATTCTATAGATGATATTATGGAATTATATAGATCTTCACTACAATTATCAATAATATTCATAGATAAAGCTTTATGTCAAAATAAACAAAAATAAAGAGTTCAACTTATGGGTGCGTACGGTATAGGAAAGCATATTTTATATTCAAAAATAACTAAATTTTTATATGAGATAATCATTCAAACGTCTCACACACATTGCTTGTAATTATTGAGAATTATTATATCCGAAAAGACATCGTAAAAACCTGTTTAGTTTGTTAAGTATATGGTTTTGTTAAACCTAATTTATTTTGTCTTAGAAATGACGTTTTGCTGGTGAAAGATTTTCTCACCGACAGCAAAGATTTTGTCTTTAAATTGGACAACTACCTCTTGTGATTAATATAGTATAGTTGTGCCTAATTATATTCAGCTAGAATGCTTAGTAATAGAATGTTGGGAGTTTTACTCGAATTGCATGGCGTTAAGAGCTAATGATATTCTATCTCAATTTTTTTTTTCAAATTATAATTTATTTATAAATTTGGTGGAATTCAAAGATATTTTAAAAGGTCTCGATACATTGGGTTCCTACTTCATATACATTCTTCAATGTTCCGATATATCACATTTCGATTTCAAATACATCACTTTATGTTCTGATACATTCCATGCATCCCATACATCGTCTAATATGATGTATCCAACCGATACATGGTGTAAAGTTATATAAAAACAGTTTAAAACATGAATTTTTGTAGTTTTTTCAAATAGTAGAAAATTTTAAAGAATATGGTGAAATATGTGATGTATTTAGGTAATTTTTCTTAGAATATGTTTCTACAACTTAGTTTAGTTAGTTTTAAGTTGTAATCATGTCATAAATTTAAACAATTTTCCCTCTAAAATGCCTCAGCTGGCATAGGCATTTGAAATCATAGTGAATAATTATAAATTGAATCTTATTAGCTCTGAACTTAAAGATACAATTCACATGAATCCACTTGATAATAATTAGGCTTAGGTTCAGTATACATCATATACATACTCAAATATTTCAATTTTGTTTAAGTTGAGAACATTATGACTTAATCAAGTCATCCAACTGGTGAATTTCAAGTTTCAACTAATATTTCTTTCGCTTATTTTTATTTGTTCAATTTAAACTTTACGCGTCTAATAAGAATTAATGATTGACAGAAAGATTTTATTATAATGTTCATATTAATTAATGTTTAGTATTCCCCTATTCCATATTAAGTGAACCTATCGGGTAATGCAATGCATACTTATTAGGGAAAAAAAGTTTAAGACATAAATTGAGCATTACTTTTCATTTTTATCCTTTTAATTATTGTGAAACTATTTTTAAAAATAAAAATAATTCAAAGAAAATAAAATCTCTTTAATGAGTAAGCTCTTTTTAAAATTCTATTAATTAATAGATATAAAATAATAAACTCAAAATGTCAATTTTATGTATTTACTCTTCAATCATCAAACCAACAATAACTATAATTTGTCTTCAGAAAACATTGTTTACAGAAATGACATTGACAGATGAAATTATCCTACATTTGAATATTAAAAATTCTCAATTGGGTATTCCAGATAAAAAAATTTATACCGATTTTTTCCAAAATAAATATTTTCACTAATAAAAAACATTAAAATCTTTATTGTTGTTTAGTAATTGTCATTGGTTTTAGAGATATTTTTTTTAAAAAAAATGTTAATTAATTACCAAAGATTAATTTTTTATATAACAATAACTTTATTATAATATATGTTCATGAGATCTAAAAAGTTAAAATTATAATAAACGACGTGAAATGAGATTATCAAGGTTTATTAATTATATTCACCTACATAAATGAAAATTTGCTCATAATCGTATTTGTTTTGTGGGGAAAAAAAGTGACAAATTTCTTTTCACAAAATTAAAACCTTATACATATCTTTTTTCATTAAAATTTTAGAATAGGAAAAGAGCTACAGAGTGAAAATTAAATCTTTAAATTTTATGATATAATAAAAATTTAAATAATCAAATAACAAAACGATAGTATCGAACACATTGACTTTAAAAAGATAAGAATGAAAGAGGGGGACAAATGTTCTTTGAGAATGGACCATTCGACTTTTCATATTGTACCATCACATAACTCCTTCAATTGAGGGGGACCGTGAGCTACATGTATTAAATACTAGCCATCTAAATTTGGTACTCTATATTAATTTTTTTTCATTGTGGTGTTACTTTCCTAGTTTATTTTTTGCGAATATGTTTGAGTTTTACGTCTTATCGAGGTTAATATGTATATTTTAAGAAGGAAAAATTATGTTAATAATTGTTAAATTGACTTAATAAGTTAGAGAGTAAATATTTCTGAAAAGGATAGAACCTCTTAATGAGTAAATTGATTTAAAAGTTTTAATTTGTTATGGTTTTTATTTTTGGAATCAAATTATAAGAATTTTGACTAACATTTTAAGATGTATTTTTTCATACTATTGATATGCAAAAAAAGTTGCAATGCACAGTATTTTTCATAGAGGTTTTTTGAATATCTAAATTTTTGTTTTAAATATCGCATTCATGTAATTTAATTTAACTTTAAAAATTAATCAAATTGACTTTCAAAAAGAGCATTATGACAAATAAAAATGGACGGAGAGAGGAGTAAAATGATAAATTCAATTTGTCAATTATTATTTTTTAATAACTATACCGGTACAAAAATAGACAAAGTAAATAGAAACAGAAGAAGTAATTTGTATTAAATAGTTAAGTTTATTTATCTTTGAAAACATATGTAAAGTATAAGAAGTGTAATAAAAATACTTAATAATTATGTGTTTAATGGTCTGTTAGAACCAGTCAGAGTTGAATTAAGTGTTTAACAACAAATTAGCTAGAAATGATTGTAATTTAATTAAAGAAGAATGACCATAGGTGATTTATTCATAATCATTAGCCCCAAAAAAAAAACTCAAAAAATATTCTTCGAATTAAATAAAATTCATACGCAACCCGATGCCCTTCTTCTGCCAAGCTTACTACGTTAATCCAAAAGATGAAAGGAGGGCAACGGGGAGGACAATCATTATTCAATCATTTTTAATACGTTAAAGATATTTTAAAAATATTTTTCGATCTTAATTATAATGATCGGGCAATTGTAGATGTGACAGATGCTAAGGTTAAAAGTGTAACATTGAAATGTGTAAAAGAGATTGGGAAATTGATGAAGACAATGACAACTCCCACGAACCAAAATCCAAAATCCATAATCAAACACAATCTCGTTTCCACGGACGATAATTTGTGTCTTTTTTTTTTGGTCTGCCTGCCTATATTTACTTACGTACTCTCCTAATAAATACAACAACTTTTCGTACCTAATTTTTATTTTTATTAAATGAGTTCGAAAATAAAAATATCAATGCATGAAATTCCCTTTGTAATATTATGTGAATATTTAACCCCCTAAACCATTAACTTGTGTTTTGGGGATTCAGAAACATATATATAGAGAGAAAATAAATATTTATCATTTATAATAAATTTTTACTAGATATTTGTATATATAAAAATTATTTTGTGGGTCTCTCTAGCTAGTTGGGAAAAAACAAGATAAAAGAAAGGAAGAATGATTGAAGCAGGACCATAAAAAGTACTTGTAAAATGATAATTTGTGGCTAATAAATTATACAGTGAAATGGATAGAGCTAGCTAGTTGGTTACCATAAAGCACCAACTAGGCAACTAATGAAAGATGAAAGAATCACACGAAGTATAAAATTAGCTACAAAATTTATCGATAGTTTATAATTATTTCATTGCTAAATAGCTTTTATATAATTGAATGTATAATTTTCATATAATTTATCGTTAATCATGGCTAAACAAAATTATTTCTTGGGATGACTACTCTACTGCAATAAATAATAAAGTGGAAAGATAAAGTAAGGAATTAAGATTAAAAATAGAGAGACCACACAACTAATAACAAAGAGTATTTTAATATTTATCTTAAGAAATTTATCAAATTCTTAGATAAATCTTGCTGTTATATCAATTTTTTTAAAAAATACAAATTAATTACTTTAACTATTACTCATTACTTTGATTTTATATTATTAAATGAAATTTGAAATTATTTGACTTAGATGATTTAAATACGGATGCAATGGTTTAATTTTCTGTGTGTCTTATTCTGAGCCTAAATTCTATGTATAGACAAAACAGACACACGTACACACTAAAAAGGGGGGAAACAAGAAAATGAAAAGTCTTTTTTTTTATTTTATTGTCAATTGATATGGTTGGCAGAAGTGTAGAAATTATACAATTGGACAATAATTGCCAAAAAAAAAAAACACAGAATTTAATATTCTCTGTCCTTATTTATTTGTTTGTATTTTTTTTTTTGAGTTGTCCCTATTTTAATTTTTTATTTTGACAAATTAAAAAATGACAAGAAAAATTCTATTATACTCTTTAAATATCTTAAAAATTTTCAAGTTTCAATAACTTGATTATGCTAACTATTACTATCTTAATGTGTGTGTAATTTTTAAAGTGTACAACTAAATAGATACGTAGAGAATAAGACATATAGCCTTATTAGGTGGTGACATTTGTATGGAAGCAAGATCATTTGTATCGATCTATTCAATTTTACATGTTCTTAAATTTTTGTATACAAATTTACTTATATATTTTTGGGTTGAACAATTTGATGGCCACTGTGGATCTAGGAATGAGATATTGTAACTACCTATCAATTTATGTAATTTTTCCTATAGAAAATCTAATTGGAAAAGAAATTTAAGCCAGAAAATATATGTCCAAATTAAAAACACTATTTTTTATAAAATGAAATATTACTACAATATATGCATTTTTTAAAAAAGAAATCGTAGCTACTAATTACTATCCTTCCAGAGCGAAAACATCCATGCACCCAATTTATTTTTATTTATTCAGTTGAAAAAATTAAAAGTTAATTTATTATTTTATATTGTATTATTTATTTTCTAATATATCAAAAAATAAAGTATTTATTATTTTATTAATTACTTATTTAAAAGTTTGTTAATCAAATATAAATAGTAAAAGTAGGTACAAGCTAAGGTACATAGTGGACAAAAATAAGAAGGGCATGTGTATTCATTATTTAGTCGATACGTTAAAAATCATGAATTTGGGATTGATTGATGGTGAGAGTTGTTTGCTATGCAAAATGCGTTTTTTCAAAGTGAAAAATCTTTTGTTGTTTTGTCATTTGATTTGGTGGGGTTAATGAAAGCTCACATTTAACCTAATAATTAAATTATTCACCAAGACTTGACGCTACAATCACTAGTTTCAATAATGTGTAAAATTCTTTGCTAATTAGGAGATTATTTGGTATTGCTCTCGAGAGGTTAAAATTTTATTTTATTTTTTTAAAAAAAAAGAAAGCAATTTTTTTTTTGAAAAAATAAGTGTTTGCAAATTCTTAAAATTGCTTTTCAAGGAAAATATAAGCAGTCTTTCTCCTAAAGATTCATTCAAGAATTTTTTTTTTATATAATAGATATTTTATATTATTTTACTTTATATTTTTAGAATTGGAAATAAAGGTAACCAATTATTTTTGTAGGATTAAAAAAATGAAGGATTTTATTTATTTTTGTGGTGAATTTTTCGTATAGTGGTTTGATTTATGAAATGATTTCTAAATTTATGAATATGTAATTTAATTTAATTAAAATTTTTGTAATAGATGTTTAAAATAGTTTCTCTCTATGAAATAATATTGATATTAAAAGAAGGGAAAATTGTATATAATACCAAATTAATAACCTAAAATAAATGGAGTAGCTAGGGTTTGATAAAATTGTGCTCCATAGAAAACATTTGCAAAAAATTGTCAGGCGCCTCTCTCCCAAATATCTCGCTCGCCACTCTCCTCCAATCTCTCCCTCACTTTCTCACTTTTTATACAAACACAAGTGTATAAAAATTGTTTCTAATTGTATAAAACAGAGAAAATTGTATAAATACATATATTTTTGTTCCCCTCTCTCCCCTCTTCCAGATATCGCTCACCACTCTTCCAAATCTCGCTCGCCACCCTCGCCTTTCTCACTTATACAAGCAGAAGCGAAATGTATAAATTGTGTTTCTGTTTGTACAAAGCGTGAGAAAATTGTATATACACATGCAGGTACATATATTTTCGTCATATACACTTATAATTATACAATAAAAATACTCCCTTGCCCAGTTTCTTTTGTCTTTCTCTCTTTCTCGTTTTATACAATTTTCAAATTGTATCTAATTTCTCTCTTTCTCGTTTTATACAATTCAATTCAAGTGTATATTCCTTGTCAAGTCTCTTTTGTTTTTCTCTCTTTCTCATTTTATACAAATTCAAATTGTATATAATCGTTCTATACACTTATAATAATACAATTCGTTTTATACACTTCGTTTTTATATAGTTCTCTACCCAAGTGTCTTTCTCTTTCTTGTTTTATACACTTCGTTTTATACAATTTGCTTCAACTGTATATGTATATCGAATTATACAGTTTCTATGTTTGCTATGAAACGCAATTCTGCAAACTTTGCTATAGCATACAAATATGAATTTTTTATTTGCTATATGTGAAAGTTGCCCTTAAACAAATATTAATACTTACCCTTTTTCATAATTTGACTTGTAAAAACAATTTTTTTTAAAAAGCTAATCCAAAAGTACTTTTTAATAAATTAGTCAAACATAAACTATTTTGGTTAAACCACTTGTCCAAAAAAACTTCTAAAAATAAATAGTTTAAGCAATAATATCGAATAGGTTCTAGAGTAACATTTTTCATTAAAGATATAAAAGAGACTTTCTTCGTTAATGTTTTTCTCTGTGATCCATCTATTTAACCATGTTGATAAATTAGTTGATAGGACGATTATACAAGTCATTTTCAAATAATTGTCTACCTTTTCATTATTGATTGAGGTGACTTGGAAGTTACATTTTGCATTAACCAGCCGCCTACTCCTAACTAATTGATCATTTGAACCTAATCATGATGATTAGTGAGTGTTTAGTTGGTTAACAACTGTGTATCACCCATTCATTCCATTTTGTTTTTTTTGTCACTTTTACATTTCAAATTCATATGCTTAAATAATACCAATACTAGTATTTAGCATCTAACTAAAAAGAGCAACTTTAGGAGCTCTTAATTAAGGTATAGATCAGTTGGAGGTTACTAACAAATTTTTTTTACTATAGTTAGCCATATCTCACATTAATTATATCGTTCCATCCCTACATGTAGGAAGGGGGTTCGGATAAAAAATTATATTATTTATACATGATTAAAATAATTTTATATGTACATATAGTAAATGTCAAACCCTCTTCGACTACTTCATGCGTTTATTTCTACAGATATTGAACCTCTTCATTAAAAATTCTGTCTCTACCTCTGAATTTTCACCCTTCAATATACCTCATTTTCACTTTTTTTTTTAAACCTAGGGTGACTTAACTATAAAGCAACTAAAGTTATGGCTTGGGGCAACATATTATAAAAAGATTAAAAATTTGAAGATAAATTTTGAGATAAATGAAAGTATTTTAACGTGAGATCATTCTAATAAATTTGGAATGAGATGGTTTTTAAAGTAATAGTAGTATGTTTTTTCACTTAAAGGCACCTATTATTATATTCATTCATATATTTATAATTTCTATCGTCTTCGTATTCTCTTATTATTATGATTATTCAAATAATTAAATCCTCTTCATTACTCTATAAAATTTGTTGTCATCTAAAAATCATACTACTATCTGCTCATAAAAAAAGTTTCAATTTTCTTTTTAATGTCTTTTTGAAAATTTTGTTGTCATCTAAAAATAATACTATTATCTGCTCATAAAAAGAGTTTCAATTCACTTTTTAATGTCTTTTCAAAAATTTCAAACATTGCAATAACAAGTAGTACCTATTTCAAAAATTTACAGTCAAACAAAAACTTAATGTTAATTTTGTAGAGAATAGCAGAAGAATAGTATAATCGGGAAATCTTTTGTTAGCCCAAGATCGTTAACTAATATCGAAAAATTCAACTAAAAAAGAGAAAGCTAGAAAGGAGAAAGAGTACTTTGGATAAAAAAACTTTGATATAGAAAAAGACTATTTGATTTGGGTTACTTACAAATATACAAGATAACCCATATTTATACTTGTTCATGAATAATTCTAGAAATTCTTCTAGATACTTCTACAAAGAAAATTCTAGTGAAACATTATCTTCTAGATATCGAGAAATTTTTTGAGATAATTATCCTAAATATTATCCTACGGTATTCTAGAAATATTATCTGAACAATCTATCATATTCACAAAATGTCAACTTAACTTTTTTCACAAATTTTGCTTATGAATTCCAAAAATGTGCAAGTATATCAAGTATAGAAGTACATAAGTATAAAAGAGGTGCAATATTCTTTATATTCATCACCACTCACTTTTACAGCAAAAAGAATTAATTATTTTTCTACAATTGTGCAATGAAGGTGAGATATTGCGTCTTCTTATACATAAATAAAAAATTGTCTATTATAAATCTCCATCAGTACTATGAAATTTTGGCTATGTTGTCTTGAGATAATGAAAGAAAAAGGCACCTTATACTTAACCCAATCCAATCCTTGAATTAATTGGGGTTGAGCCTAATTTTTTTGGCTCATTTAGGAACGAGACTTTTTAGCCCAGCTTCACTCGACCTTCTTGTCTCGTAGGCTCAACCCGCTAATCTCAGAGGCCAGTCCGTTGGCTATGAATATTTAAAAATATTATATATATATATATATGTGTGTGTGTGTGTGTGCGCGCGCGCGCGCGCGCATTAACCGAAGTGTGGGATTTATAAATGTATTTCTGTAAGTATTCGCTGAAGTATGTGATTCATAAATGAAAATATGTATGTATTGATGTCCTGCTCATAGATGTCAACATTCAATTCTCTTAGATACTCTTTCTAAGAGAATAATATTGTACATTTTTTGGTTGAAATGTCAACCTGTCCTAACCCGTGGCCCGCTTAGGGATGGGTTTGGACCACTATTTTATTGGCCCTTTAACTAGAAGGGTCAGCCTGCTCCAATCCATTTAACACTCTAACACGTTAGGGATGAGTTAGGCTAGTCCATTTTGACAGCTCTACACCTATTAGTACCAACTCCCATACACTGTCTTCCATCAAACTTTAGCTTCATCACCAAAATAAGATATTCTCTTCGTCTGACTTTAAATGATGATGTTTGATTTGATTTAAAATTTTAAAAAGAAAAAAAATATATTTAAAATTTGTAGTTTAAAATAAATGATAGATATTTATATGACTATGAACCATCTCAATTAAGTGTAGACTGAGTATTACAGAGTAAAATTATTATTACTAAATATATAAATATGTCATTCTTTTCGAGATCGACTAAAAAAAAATCTTACGTAAATTGGATAAAAAATACTACTTTTTTTTAATTAGGCTGAGTTTCTCTTTTCTACCTAGGATGTGTCCGATATAAATAAAACTTACTTATTTCTTGGTGTAGATAATAAAATTCGCGTCGAGAAAATAATAATAAAAAACAGAAAATTATAGCAATAATTGATTTATTATTTCAAGTGCGAGTGTTACAATCTCTATGATTCCTCCGAATTCGTCTTTTCAAATATAATTCAAGGGCTTTAAAACTTGATCTTGAACTTGGACCTGGACTTGATCTTGACTTGAACTTCATGTTGAAATTTATCTTGAACTTGAATTTTATCTTGATCTTGACTTCTAGTTGAATTCAAATGGCTTGGAGCTTGATCTTGAATTTGACGGTCTTGATCTTAATCGTTCTTGAAACTTGAATGCTTGAATTCTTGCACTTGTAGAGAAATCTGCAACTTTTTATCCACGAGCTTTCTCTAGGTTCTTGTAAAATTCTTGGTTCTCTTTTTTTGAATTATGAGACTCTTATTTATAATTTTAGAATAAAGAAGTGCTTGGAACAAGACTCCCTTCGGCCAATCAGATTTAAGTGAAAATATAATATGAGCTTTATGGAGCGGGTTTTAATTAAATTTATATTTATTGAATTTAAATAATTAAATCAATTATATTAATCCATAATATTTATTTGGACTAATATATTCATTAATTTAATATAGTCCGAATAATTTTATAAATTTATATTTAATAAATTTTAAGTGACTATAAATGCCCCATTCTTTAAGTCTTGTCGAGACATTTTATCTTTCAAAGACAAGACTTGAAGAATTTGAAGACTTCAACTTGGATACTTGGAGATTTTGAAGACTTCATCTTGAATCAATTTTATTCATAAGGGTTTGCCCCCATTGAGTCACCACCATCGGTGCAAGTCTGACGTTTTATGAATGATTACTCATAGCTTTAACTCATACAACAGATCAAGTGGCCGGGAACATTTGATTTTTTTGACACTCATGCAACTGAACTTATAATATGGTTCTAAGTGCCTACGTACCTTGATGAAGAGGATCAAGTCACAGCGTAGTTCTGAAGGAGTGAGTGATATTTTTTTGTTGTATCGTACACCGTTTATATTCTTGCCGGCCAGGAGTGACATGCAGTTTAGGCTCGTACCTTAAAAAATATTTTAACTCGAAGATTTAGCTCAAAATTAAAGTGTTTTATGATATATAGTTTAGGCTCGAGTCTCAAGGAGCATTTTAACTCGATGATTTAACTCAAACTTGAAGATTTAAGGGACATACAGTTTAAACTTGTGTTTCAAGGAGCATTTCAACTTGAAGATTTAACTCAAACTTGAAGATTTAAGTGATATGAGTTTAAGCTCGTGTTTCAATGAGCATTTCAACTTAAAATTTAACTCTAACTTGAAGATTTAAGTGACATACAGTTTAAGCTCTAATTCAAGAAGTATTTCAACTTGAAGATTTAAGTGACATACAGTTTAAACTCGTGTTTTAAAGAGCATTTCAACTTGAAGATTTAAGTGATATACAATTTAAGCTCGTGTTTCAAGGAACATTGTAACTTGCAATTTAAGCTCACACGTTAAGGGGCGTCTAGATATACATTGACTCTTCAAAGTCATCTTCGATGCAGACTTTCCCCCATATTGGAGTTCTATAATATCTTCATCTTCATGAGGTCCATATACAGGAGATTGTTGATCTTCTCTTAAAGTCATGCTTAATTTCATGTCATGTGCATGAGTTGCTAACTCTTCGAATGTATTGAGTTTTAATCCTTGCAAAATATAGTGAAGACTCCAATTCATATCTTGGATGCACATTTCAATGCTAGAAATTTCACTGAGGCGATCTTCGCAATTGAGGCTCAGACTTCTCCAACGATTAATAAAGTCAACAATTAACTCATCTTCACCTTGACGAGCCTTTGTAAGTTCCATCATACTAACGACACGTCTAGTGCTATAGAAACGATTAAGGAACTCTTGCTCTAATCGCTTTCAACAAGCTATAGAATTAGATTCAACATCTGTGTACCAATCAAAGATATTTTTTCTGAGTGATCGAACGAAATCTTTAACAAGATAATCATCATACGTCCTAGCAGCATTAAAAGTCTCAATAAAGTGCGCTATATGTTGTTTGAGATTTCCTTTGCCATCAAATTTTTGAAGCGTAAGAGGTTGATAACCCTCAGACATTTTCAAGTTAGCAATCCTTTGTGTATATGACTTTGCATATATTGGAGAAAATTTGAATGAAGACTCAGATTTGTCTTTAATAGCCTCTACAATAAAGTTCTTTAATTGATCAATTGGAATCAAACCTTCAGCTGAGATATGAATCTCTTTGATCTTTCTTTGCTTGACACAAGACTCTCCTTCGTCTTGAATTTTAGAAAGTTTCAGAAGTGATTGACTTGATTTTTTTTCAATCTTGTTATCCATCTTATTTGTTAGCTTGGAAAGTTTAGCATCTTGTTTGTGTGCGCACTTCGTCAGGCCTTCAATTGCTTTGGTTAAGCTTGCTATTTGTTCTTCTATGGTGGAAGACATTTTGATATTCTTGGATGCTTGAAAAGTTGAGTTGAGAGGTAGAGATTATCCCACTGGGCGTGCCAAAATTTGTAGACAATAAAATTCGCGTCGAGAAAACAATAATCAAGAACGGAAGATTATAGCAACAATCAATATATTATTTCAAGTACGAGTGTTACAATCTCTATGATTCCCCTGAATTCACATTTTCAAATATAAATTCGAAGGATTTAAAGCTTGATCTTGAACTTGGGATCTTTATCTCTATCTTGATGTTGATCTTGGACTTACTTGGACTTGGACTTGATCTTGATCTCTATCGTGATCTTGATCTTGGACTTGGACTTGATCTTGATTTTGACTTCTAGTTGAATTCAATGGCTTGGAGCTTGATCTTAAACCGACGGTCTTGATCTTGATAGTTCTTGATCTTGATCATTCTTGAAACTTGAATGCTTGAATTCTTGAACTTGTGGAGAAATTTGCAGTTTTTGATCCACGAGCTTTCTATAATTTCTTGTTAAAATTCTCGGTTCTCTTTTTCTGAATTATGAGACCCCTATTTATAGTTTTAGAATAGAGGAGTTGCGATCGGATCAGTACTCCCTTTGGCCAATCAGATTTAAGTGAAATATCATATGAGCTTTATGAAGCGGACTTTAATTAAATTTATATTTATTGAATTTAAATAATTAAATCAATTATATTAATTCATAATATTTATTTGGACTAATATATTCATTAATTTAATATAATCCAAATAACTTTATAAATCTACATTTAATAAATTTTAAGTGACTATACTTGGATATATAAATAAAAACGATTATCCTCAAAATATAAACATACTATGGTTGTGAGCATGTGGAGCGGTGAAAATATCGGATGAAAGTGAAAATGAGGTATGTAGAGGATGAGAAAAATAAAATCCATATAAAATGTTATACTAAAACAATTATGACTTCATAAATTCATCAAGCTAAAGTTGACCATGAATGGAAAAATTGTATATAATAGCAAATTAATAACCTAAATTAAATGGAATAGCTAGGGTTTGATTTAATTGTACTCCATAGCAAACATTAGCTAAAATTTGCCAGCGTTTCTCTCCCAAAAATCTCGCTCGCCACTCTCCATTCTCGCTCGCCTCTCTCGCTTTATACACAGAAGTGTATAATTTTGTTTCTGTTTTGTATATAGCGAGAGAAAATTGTATATACACATGCAAAAATGTATATCTTCGTGTTATACACTTAATTATACAATTTACAAACATTTTACTTCAAATATTGCAGAGAAAAATGCCAACGAATTATACAATTACGAATTATACAATTGCAGTGAAATACAATTTTCTCTAGCTTTGTACAACAGAAGTGTATATATTGTGTTTCTGTTTTTGTATAAAGCGAGAAAAACATATATCTTCTTGCTATACACTTATAATTATGCAATATACATACATTTTAATTCGATTCAACTGTATGCAAAACAAATTATACAATTGCAGCGAAATAGGCCAGCGAATTATACAATTTAGGCCAGCGAATTATACAATTTATATGTATAGCAAATTATACAGTTTTATGTTTGCTATGGAGCGCAATTATGCAAAGTTTGTTATAGCATACAAATATGAATTTTTTGTTTGTTATATGTGAAAGTTGCCCTTGTTTCTAACAATACTTTAGCGTTAAGGAAGTATGCATAATGTTATATTTTGAGACTTCTTATTTTTTTAATAGACGTGAAAAAAAATTAAATCTGACAATTAATTATTTTCACGGAGAGAACAGTTTTTTTATTTTTAAAAATATTATTTTCAGTAAGAGTCTTGATTTAACTGTTAACATATATTATGAATGTTGTTCGAAATCTGTACAAATTTAATATATTAAATTCTAATCTAAAAGACGTTCAATATTTGACTTTTAACTCATTCTTATAATATATTTATTTTTTATCTTATTTAAATATAAAAAATAAAATTTGTCTAAAATATGATAAAACACCCTTTTTTTTTAGAAGCTTATCCTGCGTAATAAACGTAGTTTTTTTTTTTTGGGTCATAAACGTCACATTTCTCCCTGTCATTTAATACTGTTTCTATTGCAGAACACTTAATTTTCTTCTTCTTTTTTTTTTTAAAAAAGTCACGACTTTAATAATTTAAAACATTGAATTAGGTGTAACAATACAATTCAATATTGTAATGAATTAGTAAAAGCTCTCACCGTCAATTTATGGACAAATATTTATATAATATTAATCTAATATATATATATTTGTTCCAATTATTAATAAAAATGAGATGCCGTTAATGAGAAGGCGTGTTCAGTATTAAATTAATAAAATGTATTTGTTCTTTAACAATTAATATTTGAATAAAGTGGTTCACAAAATTTAATATTGTGATCATGCTTGTAACTTTCAGGAAACATAATCTCCCAAAAAGTCATAGAAAAATTGCTATGTTTGTTAATCCAAACTTTTATTGAAACGTGACGTCGAAAGATTCCCACCGACAGCCATAGTTTTGTCTTAAATTAGACATTTTCTTTTAAAAATTTATAAATATATATGATGCTTATCGATGGTTAGATATAATAAATGTGTTTATCGATTTAGCTTATTCGTTATTTACTTTAAATATATTATTATGTTAATCTAATTAATTAGCATTTACAAGTCGTTGTTAGGATCGAAAGAAGCAGGTGTAATGCGGAAGTTAGCAAAGCAAACCTCGAAAGATCATGAGTAAGAAGACAAATGAAAAATATATCAAAAGACACAAACGTTTAACGTGGTTCGGTCAGTCGACCTACGTTCACAAAGGAGATGAACAATCTACTATAAATACAAGAGTACAAAATACAAAGAGAAACAACCTCAACCAATTCACTCCAAATACATGGGAGATTCACACAAGTGATAACATAGGGCTGTTCGAAACCGAACCGAAATCGATAAGCTGAACCGATAAAAAAGTTATTGATTTATATTATTGGGTTATTGGTTTAGTGATTTTGATGATGATTTTGATTTTTTTTGTTATCGGGTTAATGGTTTTTTAACGGTTTAAAATTTTTTCTTAACGGGTTAACCGATAACCCGATAGTAAATTAAATAATAATATTTATACCATTTTGTGTATAAAGTCCTCGACTTAGAGTTTAATTTCCTACTTTTGTTTTTGGTTGTCTCAAATACTTGATTATTTACAACGTAAAAGTGCTTGCTTTTAAGCAAGATGTAACTTGTGAACTCAAAAGCATGGTTTATTTGGTTAGTCACCTTGTTTCTAAGTGATTTTTAATGTTTTTTCTTTTGGATCAAATCTTAACGGTTAAACCGATAACCGCACCGATAACGATCAAAAACCGATAAACCAATATCTTAATGGTTCTATAACGGTTTAGCATCTCTACAAACCGATAACCAATAAGCCAACCCCATAAACTTCAAAATCGAACCGGCCGATATAGAGCCCTATGATAACGTATCAAGCTTGTGATCCAACCAAAACTTTCAAAGCCCTTAAGACTACATTGTGAATGCTAATTAAATCAGAAGAAACATGTCTCTATTTATAGAGGTCTAAACTCTTTCATACGAGAAAAATCGTAAAAGAAAAACCTATTTATGATAATTAAAAAATCAGGACAAATAAAATCCAACAGTCGATTGGTTGCTTTAAGATCACCGAGTTTCTCGATATCGAGGGGGTTAAACGTCTAATCACATCCTTTGGCATATCTTATTGATAATAAGAAGTTAAGCGTCTCTGAGTTATCGATCCTTACGATTGTGTCTAGCTAAGAAGTGCTCTCCTAAAGACTAAAACTTCATTAATTTTTTATTAGTAAGAAATAATTTTTTTATCTGTCAAGGGATTAGTAGGAATTTTATGTCGATCATTATGAGAAAGATTACATAAATGCATAATGATATACTTTTTTTTCCTATCAGTCCACGTGATTTTTTTGTATTTACAAAAAAAATATGATTGTTGCAAATTAAAATGTCTGCTCACCTCATGTACGCTTTAGCCTGTTTAATAGTTATCTAATCACACACAAAAACAACTACTAAACCATATAATCATATTGACTTACAAAAATATGAAAATATTTACATTTTAATTTTTGTGGGCCCACACCATTAAGTAGTTAACTATAAATTTCAAAATGCTTCATCAACTATTAATTCAATATCAATAAATTTATTTTATGGTTGAATTAATATTAGTTGGTTCAATTTTGAACCACCCTACTTCATCTAAGACGGAATATGGTCTTTTGTCTTACATTTTTACTTTTTAGCTTTTCGTTTTTATTATTTTCTGATTTCAGCCTTCTCTTTTAGTTTAAATTTTGGCAAGCTGTTTCATTTTTAATTTAATAATGACATCAATCTGGCTTTATTGCGTAATATGTATAATTTACTGTATTTGATTAGCGATTTAGATACTACATAAAATGCATGAAAAGTATATGTTGTTTTTTTCCCATTAAAACCCTTCTTATATATGCAGCATTTACGTAACTATTATCTTTGTTTATTTTAAAACTTTTTAACCACTTAACTAATATTATTTTTCAAGATATAATATGAGTGTGTATATATATATATACACACACACGCATGTTATTTCTTGAAAAATAATATCAGTTAAGTGGTTAAAAAGTTTTAAAATAAACAAAGATAGTAGTTATGTAAATGCTGCATATATATATATATATATATATATATATATATATATATATATATATATATATATATATATATATATATAACTTTGCAATTTAGAGTTGATATAAAAAAAATTGAAATAATGACCAATGCAGGTATATGTATATATATATATATGAGAAAGAGGCTTGATATACACTTTACATATATATATAAGAAAATGGCTTGATATAGACTTTAATTTGCAATTTAGCGTATTATACAAAAATAAAATGAAATAATGGCCCATGCAGGTCTCGAACCTGCGACCTTCGCGTTATTAGCACGACGCTCTAACCAACTGAGCTAATGGGCCTTGTTATGAAACGGAAGCTTTAGTCGTTATTTAGCCACTGGTATATTTTCGATAATTTGTATTTCATGCTGAAGTTCTAAACTTGTTTAATTGTAAACAGACTAAACATTATCAGTTGAAAACTTTAGTCCGTTATGAGTCTTATAATTCATGTTTTTTTTTTCATCTAGCGGATTTCTCTACTTGGGATGACAAACGGGGCATGACAAATTGATCAATATTCTAACTCGCTCTGCGTGACATAATTTCATGTTTCTACTTTATCACCACGTAAATCGCCTATTCTATGCGAAGGTATCATATTTACCATACGTAGACTCAACCATAAGCCAGATTTTTAAGATTTAATATATATGCGTAAAATAAATTAATTTTTAAAAAGATAGGGGACGATGTCAACCCTTAACAAAGGAGGACTTGTTCCTCGGTGGCTGGAGTTAATTTTAAAAATTATACACTAGAGAAGAAGTTTAATGGAACTAAACACAAACATAATTAATGTTTTAAGTTTTTTTTTTTTTCTGTTTTGTACGTTAGAATTAATCTATGCTACTAATTTTGTTATCTATCTATATATCAAACAAAATAGAAGATAATTAATTAACTTATTGACAAGGAAAGAGAATTAATTCACTCAAAAGAATAACGAAAGGGAAAATAAATTACCAACCAATAAACTTAACAAATGTTACAAATGAATACAAATCACAATACAATTGAAAAACTTGGTTTTATCAGCATCATTTTCATTGCTAATTAATTAGTTCACCTTCCTGCAATCGACACGAATCTGGCCTTGATTCCCTGTCAATGGCTTGATATTGCCCATCTTAATCATAGACTCAGCAAAATCATTCGAAAAAGTCCTTAGGTTTGTACTATAAGTTTTAACAAGCTCATCTATCTCTCCTCCGCTAAAGAGTGCTTGATCAGAATGTAAAAGCCCTTTTTTGGACACCAAGTTACTAAAATATTTGGAGTCGAAAAGAGCAGGTGTAGGATCAAGGGAAGCAAGATTGGAATCACCACCACTACGCGGACAATTTGCTTGACGTTGACTTGCAAAGGTGGAGTCAATGTTATTAGTTTCATCATAGATGCGATTCCTAAAGGTGGAACACTGAGCAAACCCTAGTGTGTGGGCACCGGAGAGAGCAACGAGGTCTTCCTCATCCAAACCTTGCTTCTTAAAATTGTCGATAAGTGCAGGTAAGTCCATCAATGGTGTTGGAATGTCATTGTCAGCAGTGGTTCTACTTGCTGTAGTGGAATCCCTTCTTCCTAGTTCTACTTCCCATGTTGGTCCATGTAACTGTGTCAATGTAACAAAATACTTATCAGTTTAGTTATATACTAAATTAACTATAGGTTATGTTAGGGAAAAATAAAAAGGAGTAATGCCCTACAGCAACTACGGAGTCACGAGCTGCAACAGCCAAGATGTCCGCACAAGAAACAACTGGACGTCCACAAACTTTATCAACCTCTGATTTGATTCTATCGATCACCTCAAACCCTCTAGCAGAATTGTTATTAGCACGAGCAGTTTTTTCACTATCAATAGTATCCGTTTGATCAAGAAGAATGGAAGCGTCACAACCCTGCATTTATAACAATAATTAGTAACAACATCTCAAGCAATTATCAGACATTGTTAACTAGCTAGGAGAGAAAGAAATTAAACTGACGTTAACGAAACAATCATGAAAATGTAATCGTAGCAAAGAGGCACCCATTCGCCTCTCTTGCCTTATTGCATCCTCAACAACACTTTTAATGGTTGGTAAAGCTTGGGGACAAATATCATCATAGAAATCATCTGACAAATCCGAAAAAGCAATGCTTGTTAGAGAAAACATGATGACTAACACATGAAGAAACACCAAGCTATAACTTGAAGCCATTTTTTTTGTTGTATAATTACTATGTATAGTCTATGAAGTTGTACACTTATATGTATTGTTTCTGATTTTTATGTGATGATTAGAGTAATTAAAATGTGTGTGTACTTATAGGTAAGAGAAATTTAGACAATGGTTGTAGGTATAGCAACTCTCATAAGAATGAGCCTCACTTTGACAATTTCTAAGAAGATACACTATTCCAATTCATGCACGAAATGTTGAGACTTGGTTCTAATAATTGTTGTAAGTTTGAGTGAGTCTTTCGTTTAATCATAATTAAAATCAAACTTACTATATATATATATATGGGTAACGTCTAGACTACCAGCATATCAATTTTGACTTAGTTATTGATGATAAATCATACTCCATCTATCTTATTAGTTTACATGACATCGTGTGTTTGTCATAGTTTTTTGAAACATGTGATCGAAAACAAATCACATTTATGCAACTATAAGTGATATTAATTAAAGATAAAAAAAAAAGTTTAAAGTTAAATAATTTTTGGGTTAAATTATTTTTAATTATATAAATATGACATTATTTTTGAAACTTATTACTTTTCATGATGAGTAGCTAAGCCTTTGAATAATTTTTTGTTATATACACTCACACCAACTGTCAACGTACACAACATGCAAATAAATTGTGCGAAATACTTACCAATATTCTATTATTGATTCATTACTTATAAAATTTGAAGTTATTATATACACAATTTATGTAAAAAAATTTTATTACATCTTTTTATAGTGTAGTAGGTAATTTTCTTTTTTTTTTTTTAAAAAAAAAACATTACAAATTCAAAAAAAAAACAAAAAAAGAATTGAAAATGTGTTAAATTAAGTCATAGGCCTAATTTAACGCGATAATGAAAAAGCTGAATTGAACAAAAGCAGCGTTGATAAAATTGACAACAAATATGACTACATTAGTGACATGGCCTAAGCCTCAAAATGGAAGGATAAAATTCACTGATTATAGTTTTTTGGAGCACAATGGTAAATTGAAGCATGTGTTTATTTGATTTTTCGGCACCTATATAATATATAACAATCATAATATTAATTATTAATTTTACGATCTATATATCAAATAACTTGAAAATTATCTATCTACTTATTGAAAATGAAAAAAATTCTCATTTAAACAAAACTCATGATTCACTTGGCAAATGAAATCAATAAGATCAAATTTCATTAAAAATAAATTTCCAAACAAATAACTCAACAGACGTTACAAATGAACAAAAATTACAACTAAAGTTGGAAAATAATCAAATTCTTGAAATACTTGAGTTCACTAGCTTCATCAGCATGAGCTTATTAGTTAACCTCCCTGCAATCGACAAGAATCTGATATTGATTTTTAGTCGATTGCTTGATATTACGCATTTTAATTATAGACTCAATAATTTATTTATTTTTTAAAAGTCCTTAGGTTCGTATTATAAGTTTTAACAATCTCATCAGTCTCTCCTCACTAAATAATACTTGATAAGTGCAAAAGTCCTTCCTTAGGTTCCTCTTCGGATAAAGATTCGGTAAAGTATAATTAGGTCACCTTGTAGATTCATAAAGATTCGGTCAAGTATAATTAGGTCAAGTAATATTCAATGACCT
The DNA here is from genome assembly GCA_027704865.1 of Solanum neorickii. NCBI lineage: Eukaryota > Viridiplantae > Streptophyta > Magnoliopsida > Solanales > Solanaceae > Solanum > Solanum neorickii. The sequence continues at coordinate 52,784,038 of JAKWJC010000372.1, forward strand.
TGTAGATTCATGTCATGTGTACTATATTATAATTTATGGTTGAGATCCATTTAAATTATATACTCGTCGTAATAATAAAAACAACAAAGTTATCAACTATTTTTATTTTGTGAGACGACCAAATAAATTAATTAAATGTACCCAAACCAATATTTTCAAGAAAAAAATTAAGATTAACAAAAATATGTGAACTTCTTAATATTTTACCCGCCAAACCTCGTACCTTTTGAGAAGACCATGCCAATCAATTGAAAATATGTATTCATTTGATAGTCGAAATGCAAAGTAGTACACAACAAATAGGAGAAAGAGTATTAAAAAAAAATGAAATAATGCAATAATCAGAGAAAAAATAATAGTGATAGTCGATATAGGAGAGAAAGAAACTAAAAGAATAGTGTTAATATTGATTTATTTGATCGTCTCACAAAATAAAAATAGTTGACAGTTTTGTTGTTTTTATTATTAAGACGAGTATATAATTTAAATGAAACTCAACTATAAATTATAATATAATACACATAGCATGAATCTATAAGGTCATTGAACATTAATTGACCTAATTATACTTGACCAGATTTTTATCCTCATCTAACGATGTGAATGTAAAAAAAAAAAAACTCAATTTAATTAAAGCTTAACAAAAAAACCTTATATCTTTCTTTGATATGTCAAAAGTAACGAAAAAAATTAATTTATTTTAAAAATACTAAACAAATAAAAGTGAACAAATAGAGTATTTAATAAGTCTTACCTGAAAAATTAAAAATTTCTTTACGTAACCTGGCAAAATTAATGAATTTCTTTCCTAGAGCTTTTTTTTTTTTTTCCGTTCTTCTTAAGTGAATGGGAGTTGGGATATTTGAGAATTGTGTAGCATAATAATTGGGAGATGTAATTCAAATAACCCACTTTTGATGTGTAAACGTTTTTTTCCTGCTAAAATGTGTCATCTTGGCCTAATTCATGTGTTTTGGTTTGGGTCAATACTTATATTAATTTCTACCGAACTAATATTAACAAACTCAAATTTAGGTCAGGGCCATAATAAGTTTGATCATTAGATTAAGCATAGATCAATTAATGTTTTCGAATTTTCTTATTTATTTATTAGTCAAAAGTCTTAGAAAATATTTTTTTGAAAACAAGTTCAGTAAAAAGATGAGGAAAATGATATTCCTAATAAAAGTACGAAAAACAAATTTCAACATTAATTTTGTCCTCCCATATCCTCGACATATCTCTTCTTCATCGATACCTCTGTAGTCCCAGGCTACACAACTTTTATAGTATATGCAAAGATTATATATAAGAAAAATTTGTAGAAAGAATAATTTCTCGAATAAGTAAGAAATTCACTTATTTTTCTTAAAAATATTTTCTTCCGTATGGAAGACACCATGAGAACAACTTCAATCTAAAATAGTAAAGCAATAGCTATAGAAGGGGAGGTCCTTGGCAGGGGCGCACCTAGAGGTTGCCGAGGGAATTCACCCAAACATCCTCACTAAAAAATTATATGGTATATTTAAGAATTTTTATATTTATTTAGTAATTTTAAACCTCCTAAATGTAAATTAAAGGTTTGTTTAGTGAATGAGGAAGATTCAAAACTAATCTTGGGTTCCAAGATCTTATCTTAGGCACTACTCTTTTTCTCAAACCCCTTAATATCTTAAACCCCTTAATAGAAATTCTGAATCTGTCCCTGATCCTAAGGATATAAAAGTTTAAGTTGCTACACAAAATATATTTTTATTATTTAATTATATTATCGATACACTTCCTCATATGAGGGTCTGATTCTTTTTTTATGGTCAAACACTTGATTTAATTTTTTTTTGATATAGATGACGATGAGATTCAATCTTAGATTACCATGTTGGAGTATGATATATGGGCTTCACTCAACCTCAAAAGCTAGCTCACTAATTCTGTGAAACTTACGTCATCAAATTTCTTAACATTCATGTCTTTCAACACATCTCATCTTCACCGATATCTCCCTAGGCCCCTATGCACACATTCAATAATATTTAAATTTGACTATTATAACTTTATGGAGTTATTTAATATTTAAGGTTAGCATTTTTTTTTAAAAAAATAATAATAAAACCCTGTTGATAAAAAATAAAATCTTTATTTTTAACCTAGGTGTTAAGTAAAATAAAAAGGAGGGAATATATTTATGTAATTATGTACCAAAAAAAAAGGATTGAATTTAATAACCCAACTGCCAACTAATTCTCCTACTTTATTAAAGCCCAAAGGGTACCCAACACTTGGGCAACATACAATTTTTTCTCTCTTAAAAATAAATTTGATCTAACTTTTAAACTAATTCAAAAGCTCTCTTACAAAAAGACAAGAAAAAAATAAAATATTTATTTTTAACCTAGGTGTTAAGTAAAATGAACCGGAGGAAGTATATTTATATAATTATGTACCACAAAAAAAAAACATCCTCAATCAAGAGTCTTCCGATTCGAGTCTCTTTGGATATGGAGTTGCCTTAGTTAGGGAGCGCTTTACCCTCAATATGAAACTTTCGAGCGCGAATTTAAATTTAATTGGGCTCCAATATGTGTACCGGTCACCGAAATGAAAAAAAAAATCTAATAACCCAACTGCCAACTAATTCTTCCACTCTATAAAAGCCCAAAAGGTACTCAACACTTAGGCAACATACATTTTCTTTTTCTCTAAATACATACATCTCTTTTAAGATTTTTTTTTTTAAAAAAAAAATGGGTGGAAAAATTGCATGCTTTGTGGTTTTGTGCATGTTGATGGTTGTACCGTATGCATGGGGGGCGTTTAGCTGCGGTCAAGTTCAGGCCGGTGTGGTTAAGTGTCTCCCTTATTTGCAGAATCGCGGCCCCGTGGGACAGTGTTGTGATGTTGTTAAAGGTCTCATTACCTCTGCTAAGACAACACAGGATCGTAGGACTGCATGCTCTTGCCTTAAATCAGCTGCCTCTATTATTAAAGGCATTGATATGAGCAAAGCTGCTGGTATCCCTGCTATTTGTGGTGTCAAAAGTCCCTTCAAGATTAGCCTCTCTACTGACTGCACTAAGTACGTTTTATTTTAAATATAAATATTGATCGTAAGTTTGTTGGTTTAATCTAATATTGTTATGATATATATATGCAGGGTTCAGTGAGAGGCTTTGCTATCATATATGGTGGTGAAAAATAAGATGCATAATATATATGGGTTATGTTTAGTTGTCTCTTTCCCTTATTCTTTGTTGTTTTTTTGGAGTTATAGTCGAGTCTGTAATAAAACTTTTATGGTTGGTTGTAGGGGTGTATAAAATCGAACCGAAAATCAAATCAAATCGCAAATCGAGTTAAATTGAAAAAAATATCCGATTAGTGGTTTGGTTTGACTTGGTTTGATGTTGGAAAAAAACCCGACTATATTTGGATTGGTTTGGTTTCAACTAAAAAAACCAATCCGATATTATATATATTATTTTAAAATTTTATTTTATACGTAAAAGTACTTAGTTTGATATATATTTTTAAATATCTCTTATACTTTTTCATAGTTTTTATCTTTTAATATAATAATTTCATGTTTGGAGGTTAGAATTCTTAATGATCTAATAAGATTATAGTGTATACAAGTTAGTAATTATAATAAAGTTTAAATAAAAATCAAATTAATCCTAATGCAAAAAGAAAATCAATTCAACAAGAATGACAATAATATTGAATATTTGTTTTTTAGTTTTACATAGATTTATACAATTAGAATACATGATTTAATTTTACTGTCTTTTAATATTTAGTCATGTAACTAATACTTACTAAACTTATTTTAGCATGATTTAGTACTTATATGATCAATTTCATTATAACTTATTAATTTGCAACATTTATTTTACGCGATTTTAATTATTATATCATATTTTTTTGTTATTTTCTTGATAAATAACTTAGATAGTTGCATTTTGGTGAACTAAAGAAATATTTAAAATACAAATAAATTATATGTTTTTATGAATACTTTATCGAAAAACCAAAAAATCCGAAAAACCCAAAAAAACCCGAAGTTGAAAAATCCGAGTTTAATTGGTTTGGTTTGGTTTATAAATTTAAAAACCCGACACAACTCGTTTGGTTTGATATTTGAAAAAACTGAACCAACCCGATCATGTATGTTGACACCCAATTTTGGCCTAACATTTTTAAAAATTCGTGATTTTGAAGCTTTATTTATTTAATAGCAAATTTTGGTCCGATGATTTTAAAATTCATACATTTTGAGTCAAATACAAAAAAAAAAAAAAAAAAAATCTGCCTTTCCCACATTGTCTCTCAAACAATTTTCAATTTTGCAATAGTCCCACATCGGTATTTCATCCTTTTTGAGGATTTTTGGGTTTCTATATAAGCTCACTTCATTGACTATTTTTAGGAGAGGATTTGGAGGGGAAAACAAAAGAATACTAATAAAATTTTAAAAATTCTTGGTTCCCATAGTTCAAAAATTTTAAAGTGTTTTTGTGGTTTTTCGAGTTGAAGAGGTGGAGTCGTCTCCTTCAAACTCGTAGTTCCGGTTGCCGCCCAGAACCAATTAAATTTTTTTTTAGCCTTGTTTTATTTAATTCCCAGTTCTTTTATGTTTTCTGTTTATTATATGTAGCTTGTTTTGTTTCTTTAGTTAAATGTAGTTCTAAAAGTCAATTAATATTTGTGTTTATTGTAGTTTTAATATTAGCATTATTTTACGGTTTGATGTTTATTTATTTATTATTATTATTATTTTAAAATTGTTAGTCAACTATTTGCTATCTTAACTCTTCAGGGTTTTGTTATTATTCTATTTTAATGTTATTTTTAATTTTTATATACTACGTTATTGTTATTTCCATTTCTAATTATGTTGTTTTAGTTTGATTGTTGTTTTCCATATTCTCTTGGGATAAGTTTGATATGTTTTGTTGATGTTCAGTTAATATTAAAAATATTTGTTAAAGGGCCGATGAAAAAATCTATCCGTCGGGTTTAGAGGCCTCCCCATTTTTAAAAGACGGAAATTTTAATTTCAAGTTTATATATTTTGTATGTTGAAAGGGCCAATGAAAGAACTCTCCGTCGGTTTTGGAGGCCTCCCCAATATTAAAAGATGGAATTTTAATTTAAGTTTATATATTTTAGTTGTTGAAATTGGCCGATGAAAAATTACCGTCGATTTCTAAGGCCTCCCATGTTAATAAGACGAATTTTTATTTTATTTATTATTTGAGTTATTTATTTTTATTTATATTATTTTGACACTAACTCTTTTACTAAGTGTCTTTACAGGTACCCGGAGGTGCTTCTCCTTGAAATTATTCGAAAAGATCGAATTGTATTTCATTCATTATTTTGTGAATATTGACGTTAGGCAAACTTTAGGCCGATAATTATTGCTTTATTGTCTATATTGTTTGTTTATTAGATGTGTTTATTTTATATTCTTCCTCAACTTGAAAAAAAATGAATTTAGTCGGGAACCACATTTGTGGATTCCTAAGGGTGCCTAACCCCTTCCCTTCGAAATAATTTAAACCCCTTACCTAGAATCTAACTGGTTTCGTAAATTATTTAATGGTTTCCTAGTTTTTCCTAAAATTAGGTGGCGACTCTTTTTTAAAACTCGTTTATTTTTTTAACTTTGTTAAAATTGAATCAATTAATAATTTTTCGAGTTGCCGCGACGTTTCGACCTATTTCGAAAGATTAGGGATGTAAACAGAATGACGACTCCGCTGGGGAGTTTAGAGGTTTTAACCAATATGAATTTAATTTTTTTTCAAATTGAGAAATTTTTTGTTATAACTTGTATTTTTATATTTCGCTGATTATTTGTATATTGTATTTATTTATTATTTATTTTATTGCATTTCATGGCATAATTTTCGTCAATTGACAAATAGTTTGCATTAGTACAAAAGAAGTTACGTGGCTTACCACGACTTCCTTCAGAAAGACACACAAGTCTAATCTTTGGAAGTAATAAACGAATAGTTGGCTTGCGGTCATCCAATGTCGTTTATTAGCTTCACCCCGTTGTCTGTCCGACTCGGGTAACCATCACTTCCATACCAATTCTAGTCACCCTAGGATAGAGCAAAACCAAATCCGAATTTAAGCATCAGCCTAAGATGACTCAACACCCAAGGCGTGTTGAGTCCATTAGAAAGACTACCTTGAGTCCATAATGGCTTCTAGCCTAAAAGGACGACCATAATTGTATGTAATTTGAAGGATGTATACGTCGTTTGACAAACCACAGTCCATCTGAATTAGAAGGTTATTTTAATAGTTTACTTTTGTCAAGCTCGAGTTTTCAGAAGCTATCAATCCATCTAAAGGTGTTGACAATCGGAGATGACAAGAATTTCAAGAGGAAGACCCTTCGACAAAGGCTTAGAATAGGATGGTACCCCTACGTGGGATTAAATATTTGTAATTTTTTTTTCTTTTTTTTTCCTTCTTTCTTTTTCCTATGACATCATAATTCTATTTCATTTGTTCATAAATTGTACTAAGTGTTTTGGGGGACAATGAAAAGTTGTCAAAAGGCGTAATACATCCTTCGAATCGATAGGCCTACCTTAGGCATAAAACGGTCACGTATTTGTATAGGATGCGCAATAATTATTTGTATGCTATGTGATATATTTCAGTTTTTCTTTAATTAAAAATGTGTTTATGTGTTTTATTCATTATTTGTGTGATATTTTACATTATTCATTATGTACAGGAACTAACACTTTTACATTTTGAGTTGTTCTTCTTTACAGCGAAAAATTAATTTATGTTCAAATTCAGAAATCATTTTTTGTCCGAAGTCGCAAGAGACAAGAGGATTAACAAAATTCGACTCCTTGTATTTCAAAAGACGTTAATATTAAGTCAAAAACGATAAATCAGGGGAGTATTTGACTATAAGGTCGCATCTGTTTATTTTTATTTTGCATGACGGTCCTGCTCTCACATATTTCTCATATTTTTGTAGGAATACCGTCCCCGACATCAGTCGGGGATGGTCATAACAGTGTTTGGATCTTGTGAAAATTGGAAGGAGACAAAGATCCAAGAAAACATCCAAAAAGAGTACAACAAATCACTACTATAGAAATTCGTATGTTACATTCAACAAACAGCATGAATATTGAAGATTAAGAGGCTATAAAACATATTTCTGAAAAAAAAAAATACTTCATGTCTACAAAATTTTAGTGGCGCTATACCTAGGAATTTCGTTGAGTTGTCTAAATCTTTAAATTCTTATATACCTTAACTGGTCGAACTACGCGTACCTGATTCTCATTTCGGTGAGATACGTAGGCAACCCTTCTTGGGTTCGGTATAATCTTCTCAAAAAAAAAATTTTAATAAAAATTGTTTGTGCATATTTTTTCAGTCATATCTGGACGAACTACGCGTACCTGATTCTCATTTCGGTGAGATACGTAGGCACCCTTCTTGGGTTCGGTATAATCTTCTAAAAAAAAATTATAAAAAAAGTTTGTGCATATTTTCAAAGTTATATCTGCACGAACTACGCGTACCTGATTCTCCTTTCGGTGAGATACGTAGGCAACCCTTCTTGGGTTCGGTATTATCTTCTTTTTTTTAAAAAAAAAATTATAAAATAGTTTGTGCATATTTTTCAAGCCATATCTGACCGAACTACGCGTACCTGATTCTCATGTTAATAAGATACGTAGGCAACCTTTCTCGTGTTCAGTAATCATTTTTCAAAAAAAAATAAAATTGTTTGTACATACTGTTAGAGTCATGTCTTCAACTCGGTCGGAACCTATATGGTTAGGAGCATGTAAATATATTCGATATCATGAAAAAGACTGACTTTGCGGTAAACTACACATTCTCGTGGTACCTCTTATCTGTACTTTTGTGATGCTTGAAAATTCTCTTGCATTCAATCAAGATAAGAATAAAACTAACCTTATGTTTCATGTGCATTGTGTGGTGAGATTTTGATCAAAGTTCAATTGTGTTACACTGTTGATCTAGAACTTGACCTTAATGTCTTTCGAGGCGAAATCATGAGTAATGTTTGGTTTGAGAAAGGATTGTAGGCCTTTTTTGACCCGATTGTGCCTTTCAAAGCCTACCAAATTACATTAATCCCTAGTATTCCCATTTTGAGCCTGAAACCTTCATTTGGACAACCACATCTTAACCACTACCCTTTTGAGTGCTTACGAACACTATCCTCTCTTGGCCCAACCTTCTTGAGTGCACAAAGAATGGGCAAATTATAAAAGGAGATCAATGTTTGAAATTTCAAAAAGCAAAGATATTGAGTCTCTCAAAATCAAGGAAGCAAGGGCTCTAGAGAAAAAGAGAAAAAAAAAGTGGAAGAAATAAAGAAAGACAAAAAATTCCTTTGCAGGACCAGTGAAAGGTTGGAAGGAAAATATTCCAACAAAAAGGAAAATTATTATAATGAAGAAGTGAATAAAAGAAAAGCTCCAAGGAATAAGGACTCAAAAGAAGAAGAAAAAAAGAAGAGAGAAAAAAACGAAAAGAGCTCAGAAGAAAAAAAAAGAAGGGAAGGGAAAAACGTTAAAAATGAGAATTTAAAAGAATTTGAGATGGCGGAGAACAATGAAGAGGATCTAACGCCAAAGGCGTACCAATCATTAAGAGCACAAATTTTGTGTGATGCTCAAGGAGGAATTCAATCACTTTTATCTCAAATAAATATCCTACCCATCCCTAAGCCTACGTTACAAGCCAATTACAAGCCCTACATGATCTCATTCCAAATGTTCTCATATTAGTGGAGATTTACATAAGGGTCAAGCATATGGTATCACAGTTGTGTACATTGAATATTCTTGTGAGTGTGAGTGCACATTGAAAAATGTCCTATAATCAAATGTTTCAAATATGTGTGAAATAGGACTAGCCTTTGTCGTGAGAGCACTTGAAACATGAGGATTGATACAATTCAAAATCTTTGTTTGATACAAGATGAACGGATCTTGTTGATCCTTAAGTATATTTGAGGAACCACTTGAAGCTGTAGGAATTACCTTAATTCAAAAAAAAAAGGAATGAGAGATTTACCTGCAATCTTAACTGTTGGTACCAATCGTGGTGAAGATTTGACTATCTCATCGCATTTTTATTTTTGAAAACAAAAAAAAAGATTAAAAAAAGAAGTTGTCTTTTGAGTTGATCATTACAAAAGGTGTTGTTAAGTTAATCTTATATATGTGAGACGCCTATTTTACTTCATTGGATTGTCCATCCCCAAAATATAATATGTCTTATTTTCGGTTTTGAATATAGCAAAGAATACCATTTGCATATTCCATCATGTTCATATTGTGCATTTCTACTGATAATCTTTCAGATTCTTTGTAGCACTCATCATCCACAAGATTGGAATTACATTTGACCTGATTCCTGCCTCGACGGGATATGTAGGCGCCACGATGGCTCGGTCATATACCCAGTGTGGTTATTACTTCTCATTACAATAAAAACTGGGACAAAATTTTTGAAGATATTTCAAAAATTCACAATAGAGATGGTCAACAAGTCAAGATTGAAGATCATTTTGAGATATGCCAAAATTCCAACTGGGATAGAATTTTGAGGAAGACCTCAAAATTCTGATAAGTACTGCCAGAAGCTTGATAGCAACTACAAAGAGCATGCATCACAAGTTAATTCATGCATCCTTAGTTAATATTCATGCATTGAGAGTCAATTCATGCATTGCGAGTTAATATTCATGCATCGAGAGCTAATTCATGCATCGCTATTTAATATTCATGCATCACGAGTTAATATTCATGCATTGCGAGTTAATATTCATGCATCGAGAGTCAATTCATGCATCGCGAGTTAATTCATACATCACTAGTTAATTCATGCATAGAGAGTTAATTCATGTATAGCGAGAAGATCTCATACCTCGCAGAAAATTCATGCATAGCGAGAAGATCTCATACCTCGCAGAAAATTCATGCATCGCGAGAAGATCTCATACCGCGCAGAAAATTCATGCATCGCAAGAAGATCTCATACCTCCCAGAAAATTCATGCATCGCGAGAAGATTCCATACCTCGCAGAAAATTCATGCATCGCGAGAAGATCTCATACCTTGCAGAAAATTCATGCATCGCGAGAAGATTTCATACCTCGCAGAAAATTCATTCATCGCGAGAAGATTTCATACCTCGCAGAAATGTATGCATCGCAGGAAGATTTCATACCTTGAGGAATTCATGCATCTAGAGTTAATATTCATGCATCGCGAGTTAATTCATGCATTGCAAGTTAATATTCATGCATCGCGGATTAATATTCATGCATCGAGAGTTAATTCATGCATAGCGAGAAGATCTCATACCTCACAGAAAATTCATACATCGTGAGAAGATCTCATACCTCGTAGAAAATTTATACATCGCGAGAAGGTTTCATACCTCGCAGAAAATTCATGCATCGCGAGAAGATTTCATACCTCGCAGAAAATTCATGCATCGCGAGAAGATTCCATACCTCGCAGAAAATTCCATGCATCGCGAGAAGATTCCATACCTCGCAGAAAATTCATGCATCACTAGTTAATTCATGCATCGAGAGTTAATATTCATGCATCACTAGTTAATTCATGCATCGAGAGTCAATTCATGCATCACTAGTTAATATTTATGCATCGAGAGTTAATTCATGCATAGCGAGAAGATTTCATACCTCGCAGAAAATTCATGCATCGCGAGAAGATTCCATACCTCGCAGAAAATTTCATGCATCGCGAGAAGATTCCATACCTCGCAGAAAATTCATGCATCACTAGTTAATTCATGCATCGAGAGTTAATATTCATGCATCAAGAGTTAATATTCATGCATCTAGAGTCAATTCATGCATCACTAGTTAATATTCATGCATCGAGAGTTAATTCATGCATAGCGAGAAGATCTTATACCTCGCAGAAAATTCATGCATCACGAGATGATCTCATGCCTCGTAGAAAATTTTATGCATCGCGAGAAGGTTTCATACCTCGCAGAAAATTCATGCATCGCGAGAAGATTCCATTCCTCATAGAAAATTCATGCATCACTAGTTAATTCATGCATCGAGAGTTAATATTCATGCATCGAGAGTTAATTCATGCATCGAGAGTTAATATTCATGCATCGAGAGTCAATTCATGCATCACTAGTTAATTTCATGCATCGATAGTCAATTCATGCATCGAGAGACGATTCATGCATCACTAGTTAATATTCATGCATTGCGAGAAGATTTCATACCTTGTGGAATTCATGCATCGCGAGAAGATTTCATCCTTCGCAATATTTTATGCATCGCGAGAAGATTCAATTCCTCGCAAAAGTTTACATATCGCAAGAAGATTTCATACCTTGTGGAATTTATGCATCACGAGAAGATTTCATTCCTCGCAAAATTTCATGCATCGCGAGAAGATTCAAATCCTCACAAAAGTTTACATATCGCAAGAAGATTTCATATCTTGCGGAATTTATGCATCGCGAGAGATTTCATCCCTCGCAAAATTTTATGCATCGCGAGAAGATCCCATCCCTCGCAAAATTTTATGCATCGCGAGAAGATTCCATCCCTCGCAAATTTGAACATCGCGGGAAGATATTCATGCCCTACAAGCAATCATGCACTGCCAGAAAAAGAATTGTGCATTTCAAAGGAAATATTTATCCCTCAACGTCAACTGACATTAAATGCCGAGGAGAGAAATTGAGTGTCGACACGGTGGAAGACACTGTCTCCCATTTAAATTACATTTTTAAGCTGACGAGTTTTATCTCGGTCTTTTTCAAGAGCATTCGAAAGGATGAATTTCTTCAAAAAAAAAAAAACAGGGTGCAAACCACTTCAACAAGGACGCAACACATCATGGAACCTTTTGGAGACAGGTCTGGGATTGACTTCCACCACATGCAACCGCACTTCTCTACAAAGGTCATGTGTTCGGTCAAAATTGAGTTTGTCAATTTTCGTTGTCCACGATTTCTTTCATCAATCATACACAACGAAAGGGACAACTGTTGACACCCAATTTTGGCCTAACATTTTTAAAAATTCATGATTTTGAAGCTTTGTTTATTTAATAGCAAATTTTGGTCCGATGATTTTATAATTCATACATTTTGAGTCAAATACAAAAAAAATTAAAAAAATCTGCCTTTCCCACATTGTCTCTCAAACAATTTTCAATTTTGCAATAGTCCCACATCGGTATTTCATCCTTTTTGAGGATTTTTGGGTTTCTATATAAGCTCACTTCATTCACTATTTTTAGGAGAGGATTTGGAGTGGAAAACAAAAGAATACTCATAAAATTTTGAGAATTCTTGGTTCCCATAGTTCAAAAATTTTAAAGTGTTTTTGTGGTTTTTCGAGTTGAAGAGGTGGAGTCGTCTCCTTCAAACTTGTAGTTCCGGTTCGCCGCCCAGAACCAGGTAAATTTTTTTTTAGCCTTGTTTTATTTAATTCCTAGCTCTTTTATGTTTTCTATTTATTATATGTAGCTTGTTTTGTTTCTTTAGTTTAATGTAGTTCTAAAAGTCAATTAATATTTGTGTTAATTGTAGTTTTAATATTAGCATTATTTTACGGTTTGATGTTTATTTATTTATTATTATTATTATTTTAAAATTGTTAGTCAACTATTTGCTATCTTAACTCTTCAGGGTTTTGTTATTATTCTATTTTAATGTTATTTTTAATTTTTATATACTACGTTATTGTTATTTCCATTTCTAATTATGTTGTTTTAGTTTGATTGTTATTTTCCATATTCTCTTGGGATAAGTTTGTTATGTTTTGTTGATGTTCAGGTAATATTAAAAATATTTGTTAAAGGTCCGATGAAAAATCTATCCGTCGGGTTTAGAGGCCTCCCCATTTTTAAAAGACGGTAATTTTAATTCAAGTTTATATATTTTGTATGTTGAAAGGGCCAATGAAAGAACTCTCCGTCGGTTTTGGAGGCCTCCCCAATATTAAAAGACGGAATTTTAATTTAAGTTTATATATTTTAGTTGTTGAAATTGGCCGATGAAGAAATTACCGTCGATTTCTAAGGCCTCCCATGTTAATAAGACGGATTTTTATTTTATTTATTATTTGAGTTATTTATTTTTATTTATATTATTTTGACACTAACTCTTTTACTAAGTGTCTTTACAGGTACCCGGATGTGCTTCTCCTTGAAATTATTTGAAAATGTCGAATTGTATTTCATTCATTATTTTGTGAATATTGACGTTAGGCAAACTGTAGGCCGATAATTATTGCTTTATTGTGTATATTGTGTGTTTATTAGATCTGTTTATTTTATATTCTTCCTCAACTTGAAAAAAAATGAATTCAGTCGGGAACCACATTTGTGGATTTCGAAGGGTGCCTAACCCCTTCCCTTCGGAATAAGTTAAACCCCTTACCTAGAATCAAACTGGTTTCGTAAATCATTTAATGGTTTCCTAGTTTTTCCTAAAATTAGGTGGCGACTCTTTTTTAAAACTCGTTTATTTTTTTAACTTTGTTAAAATTGAATCAATTAATAATTTTTCGAGTTACCGCGACGTTTCGACCTATTTCGAAAAATTAGGGATGTAAACAATGTATACCCCTAGTTGGTTGTTCTACAATCTAATCTTGACTAAATGAAACTTTGAGCCAACTTTAAATGTTTATGTACTAATTTTATCCTTAATTGAACGTCTTATTCACGATTTCATTTTTTACATATTGTATCCAACCATGTGCTTTAGTCACTACAACAAAAATAACCATTAGCGGCATTTAATTTTTAATTGTCACTAAATATATTTTTATAGCGGTAATTGTCATTCTTTGTATATGTCCCTAAAACCTTTAGCGATATTGGTTTTAATGACACTTAACAAATGCCCGTAAAAACTTTAGCACTCTTTGTTAGTGTCAATATTTAATGCCGCTAAAGCCTAAAAGTTATTTTTGTTGTAGTGAGTGATAGTTTGTATCAATGGTGCTTCCTTGGAGAATGATTTTGTTCTCACTATTTGTAACCAAGACATGCTAAGTATTAAATTTTAATTCAATTCTATCGCACGAAATAAAAATAAGGAAGGCTTTCAGAAATTGTTTGGTAAATTGAAAAAAGAAAAAAAAAAAAAGGAGTCGAATAACTTTTTATTATATTTTGATACGAAATAAAAAAGGAAAATGGTAATCCGGTTGGTATGTTAGAACTTCATATAAATATGCATTTTGACAAATTTAAATGACGATTGACTAAATAAATTTGTCTTATCCATTTAATTAAGTGTCAAAATCATTTACCCCTCCAACTTTGCTTTTAAGACTGGTTCAGAATATCTACTAATGTTCCAAAATATCTATTTCTTAAAAGTTGTGTTAAATAATTCAATGGTTATAACCTAACCCATGTTTAGCAAGCTAGCGCATTTTTATGTAGACCATCTTATGAATTAATACTTTGGATGAGTCATTATTCTGGCCATCTATATATTAACTAACTAAATGGTGCGGTCCAATTAGTTAAAATGCTTTACAAGTAAAAATTTAAAAAAAAAACGTTTACTAGTAAAAATGAATGAAGAGAGAATATTTAGTATATCTCACTAGGTAGATTAAAAATTGCTCTACAGAAGGGAGTTTGACCGTAAGATCCACCCGTCGAGCAGGAACGAAAGTCGGCCTTAGTGATCCGACGATGCCGAATTGAAGGATCGTCGCTCAACGGATAAAAGTTACTCTAAAGATAACAGGTTGATCTTCCCCAAGCTCACATCGACGGAAAGGTTTGGCATAACCTTGTAAATTAATGCATTTCCATTCACTAAGAAAAAAAAAACTTTTTATTTTCACTTATCTTCTCTTCTTTAGTGGATCGGAGTTGGGATTTTTGGGAATTGTGTAGCATAATAATTGAGAGATGTAATTCAAAAAACCTACTTTTGATGTGTATAACGTTTTTTTACTGCTAAAAAATGTGTCATTTTGTTTGGCCTAATTCATGTGTTTTGGTTTGGACCAATAAGTGTGTATTAATTTCTACCAAACTCAAATTTGCTCATCACTTAACCTAATAGTAAGAAATATCAATTATTTTTCTTTTATTTTAGTTCGACATTAATTACTTATTTTTCAAATTATTTTTGAAGATCTAATACTAAATATCAATTAATTAAGTTAGTATGGTAAAATAGTCATATCAATCACAATTTTTTCAAGGATCATGTTAAATACAAATATAACAAATAAAAATACATTTTTATTGCTAAGTACCTTCTCTAAATACTTGTTAATGTTGTGGTGTCAGATTGAGCACAAAGTTAAAAATAAGTCATAGACATGTATGTGGTGTAAATTGAAATTTTAAGAATTTATTTAAATTGACTTATTTTAAATGAATTTTAAGTCGAAATGATTTTAAAACACTTTTTCTAGTGTATGTTACATAGGGACGACTGATGCAATTAATTTTATAATATGCTAGTCAAACAACTTTGAGGAAAATCAATTTAATTTCTGGACAGCTTAGAACTGCATAATCCAATTTCTTCGAAAAAAACAAATGACCATACAACTCTCTGTTCACAATAAACTTATTTTTGTTGGTAAAAAAAACAACAACAGTTACAAAATGAATAAAAATCACAATTAAAATTGAAAATAATCAAATTATTGAAACACACAGCTTGATTTCATTAGCAACATTAGTTCACCCTCCTGCAATCGATACGAATTTGGCCTTCATTTCCGGTCAGCGGCTTGATATTACCCATTTTAATCATAGACTTAGCAAAATCTTTCGAAAAAGTCCTTAAGTCAGTACTATAGGTTTTAACAAGCTCATCAGTCTCTCCTCCGCTAAACAGTGCTTGATCAGAATGCAAAAGCCCTTTCTTGGACACCAAGTTACTAAAATATTTCGAGTCAAAAAGAGCAGATGTAGGATCTAGGGAAGCAAGATTGGAATCACCACCACTTCGCGGACAATTTGCTTGACGTTGACTTGCAAAGGTAGAGTCGATGTTGTTAGTCTCATTATAGATGCGATTCCTGAAGGTGAAACACTGAGCAAACCCTAGTGTGTGGCCACCAGAGAGAGCCACGAGGTCTTCCTCATCCAAACCTTGCTTCTTAAAGTTGTCAATAAGTGCAGGTAAGTCCATCAACGGTGTTGGAATGTCATTATTGGCAGTGGTTCTACTTGCTGTAGTCGAATCCCTTCTTCCTAGTTCCACTTCCCATGTTGGTCCATGTAACTGTGTCAATGTAACAAAATACTTATCAGTTCAATTATACACTAAACTAACTTTAGTTTCTATATATTAGGGGAAAAAAAGGAGTAATACGCACAGCAACAACGGAATCACGAGCTGCAACAGCCAAGATGTCCGCACAAGATACAACTGGACGTCCACAAACTTTATCAACCTCTGATTTAATTCTATCGATCACCTCAAATCCTCTAGCAGAATTGTTATTAGCACGAGCAGTCTTTTCACTGTCAATAGTAGCCGTTTGATCAAGAAGAATGGAAGCGTCACAACCCTGCATTTATTACTACAATAATTAGTAACAACATATCTCAAGCAATTACCAAACATTGTTAACTAGCTAGGAGAGAAAGAAATTAAACTGACATTAACGAAACAATCATGAAAATGTAATCGTAGCAAAGAGGCACCCATTCGCCTCTCTTGGCTGATTGCATCCTCAACAACCCGTTTAATGGTTGGTAAAGCTTGGGGACAAATATCATCATAGAAATCATCTGACAAATCCGAAAAAGCTATGCGTGCTACACAAAATATGACTAACACATGAAGAAACACAAAGCTATAACTTGAAGCCATTTTTTTTGTACACTTTGTTTATTGTGTTTATGATTTTGTGATGATGAGACTAAAATGAAGGCTGTATTTATAGGTAAAAAAATAATGCTGAGTATAGTAGTTGTAGGTTTAGCAACTCTCACAAGAATGAGCAACACTTTTGACAATTTCTAACAACAAAATATTTAATTGTTTAGTACGTTGAAATATTACATGCATGAAAAGTTCGGACATGGAAATTGATAATCAATTATTACAAATTTGAGTGGGTCGTCGGTATTATAATTAAAAGACTATCAAATATCAATATTGACTTCGCAAATAAACAGTACTAATTACGAAGTATTTACTATCAACAATATATTATGATATTGTTTGAATAAAAATGTACTCAATTGATAGTTTGGTCTAAATATAGTATTGTTATTAATAGCTTGGTCCAAAAATGTTTCTGTATTTTTTAAATAATTAAAAATGTCATTTTTAATTAATATATTATTTCTTTTCTTTTAAATACATTCTTTTCTTAATGATTATATTTTTTTTTAATTACAAAAATACTTATCCTACTTCAATTAGTAAAGAAAAAAGAAAAAAGAGTAATTTATATTTTCTTAAAAAAATTGGCGTTACCTAAAAATGAAAATTGATGATGGGATTGCTTTGATCTTATATATATATGACCTATGTTACCTGTTAAATCTTTTAGACAAAGTTATTCTATTGTAATTGTTAAAATGAGATAAAAGAAGACGAGAAAATTATTTCCTTCTTATTTATTAGTTAAAGTGAACCTATAAAGGAAAATCATAAACAAAAATATGGTTCTTTAAAAGTAATATTTTTATTAGGAATAATATATTTTCTTTTTAAAAAAAGCTAGTATAATTATCTGGAAAAAAAGACATATTTGATCCATTAAGTAATTATAGGGATATAATTTAGACCAAACTATTTACATTACGGTAACAATATTTTTATAGAAAAACTAATAATTAAGATATTATTATTCAGTTTCACATAATATGAAAACATTTTTGATCCTTTTTTGTTAATAATATTATAAGTACCCACTCCAATTTGAAGAAACCGTCAAAATATAAAAATTAAAGACGAATAACAACTCAACATGGACTATATCTATCAAAAAAAACTCATGTCAACGTTAAAAATAAACATCATGCAAATAATTTAGTTATAATGAGGGTACCAATGCTATCATTGTTGATAATGGTCTTTATTAGTTCATAAAGAATAGAGTGAGTCTAATTAATTATTGGCTCATTCATTAATCATTATTTATATGGTACGTTAATTCAATATTAATCAATTAATGGCCATGACCATAACGAGTCTCACGCCGAAAAATCTATTAAACAAAATATTGATGAAGAGAAGATATTTGATCAGTAGATCAACAACTATGTTTGAATAATACGTTTTTTTATGTCTCTTTTAATTTGTTTATACTGATTTTGTAGAATGAAATTTATATTAATTAAACTTGGTCAGAATGTAGCAAAATTATCTTCGCAAAAAAGGAATTTTTTAATCTTAAGAGAAATAATGTATAATTCATTTGTACTTGTAGATTTAAAAAATCAATAAATAATTTATCACTTAATTTCTAATCACCCTTCTTATTAACTATAGTTATTTTTCAAAGTGCTGAATCTATTATATTTAAACGATGATATAATAAAATCATTATTTTCTTTATTCTTCAAATATCAAATCAATAGTATCTAAATTTGTAAGAGAATACAATCTACCTTCCTTAGAGTTGGTGTTGGGATATGATTCAGGTGCTATTTCTATGATATTGCAGGTTAAATTAGTCCACCAGGCCTATAATATTATCCATTAGCATAGCGCTTATTATTGAAAAGTAATTAAAAAAAAATAAAAAATTGATGTTAATATGTCGATTCTCCAATAATAATTAAATTGTCAAAGTTGAGGGTTTGCATGAAATTAATATATTAACTTGAGAGTAGTTAATTTTATTCATGTTAGAACGAGTTCTATAATGTGGCTATATAGTCTCGATTGGGACGAAAAGTTAATAATTTCACATGGTGTGACTGTAAAAAGATATCAGTAAAATTTATAGCAGTAACAGTCGAATAATTTCCATGTTGATTTAATTTTGATGTCCATTTTTGAAGCCACATTTGTTGTCTGCCATCATTCATCATCTGCAACTATCATTTTTGCGATACAAGTTGATTAATTTGCAGTGTTGTTAATTACATTGTTCATAACATGGCTGGTGGCTCTATTTTCTCCACCGGTATGAAGCCGGACGACGTCCAATGGGAAGGTGTGTAAGCACCAAACGATCAGAATTGAAAGGAGTTAGAATTGTGTTACAACGTTCGTTTGTATATATAGGGGAGTAAGCGTTTGGTATGAAGTAAACTGAAAAATATTTTTTAATTTTTTCATGTTTGATTGACTTAAATGCTCTCTAAACTAATTTATTTTTTTCAAATTTAAGAAAAATGACTTCCTCCAAAAATTAAAAAAAAAAATTCAAAATACTTCCCAACCTAAAATTTTAATTTTTTTCTTATCCTACTACATCACAAAAAATATTTAAAATTATAAAGTACTTTTTATTTTCGAAAATTTATACCCCTACCCTAAAACCAACCCCCCCCCCCCAAAAAAAAAATTAAAAATTAAAAATTTATTTTTGTAAGATTTTCATATTTTTTTACCCTATTCACACCTGACGTCCCCCCCCCCCCCCCAAAAAAAAAAAAAAAAAAGTTAACTTGACCCTCCTACACAGCACCTCCCAGCAATTTTTTTTAGAAAATATATTTCTTATATTTTAAAAATATTAAAATCCTATGGTCGGGTCCTAGTCCAGAAGTCGGAGTCGAATTTTTATTTGAAAGTCGAATCTTGAGTCGGAAGTCGAGTCAAGTCCCGATTTAGAAGTTGGGTCCCGCACAAATTGTTGATTGTTGGGGTCGGGTCTTGATTTGAAAATGCAATTTCGATTCGACTATAAGAGTCGATTCTCGAATTGATCGATCACGTCTAAGTTTGAATATCGAGATTAGGTCTTGGGTCGGATATATGGTCCCGGTTGGAGTCAAACCCAATTTGAATGTTGGATCCCAAGTCCAGGTTTGGATCTCCGGTCAGAAGTCAGATCCTAGCTAGGTCAGGAGTTGGGGTGGGGCATATGGTCGAGTCCTGAAGTCGTATCTTGGTTTGAAATTTGAGCCCTGGTTCGGGTGTCGGATTCCAGATCGGCATTAGGTCCCAAGTTTGGGGTTCAAATCAAGTCTTGAATTAGACACGGGGTTGGGTTAGAGTCAAGAGTTGGGGGTCAGGTCCTAGGTCCAATGTCAAGATCGAATCTCAGATCAGTCGTGCCGAGGTTGGGTCCTAGTTCGAATATCTAGTCACGGGTCGAAAGTCAAGTCCAAATCCTGAGTAAGATTCAAATCTATCATCAGGGTCATGTCTTAGTTCGAGTGTCGAGGTTGGTTCCTGAATTGATTATCATGGTTGGTTTTCGGGTTAAATATGTCTTTCCCAAAAAGTATTTTAATTCTACTCTGTAGTAAAAAAATAAAAGACATAATTTGTTAAATAATATTTTCATTCACCAACTAAACACTAAAAGTATTTTCTACTCACTAACCAAACATGAGAACATAAGTTAGAAATTCACTTATTTTCTTAAAAAATAACAACCCATAGCATCGGTATTTTTTGATAACTGGTGTAATTAATTTGTTTTATAATATACTTGTCAAACAATTTTGAAGATAGTGAACCTCAAATGAAATATTTACTAGATTCAAACTCTTAAACAAACAAATTTGAAATTACCATGCACCTCTCAATGTTCTCCAATCAAAACTGACTTATTAGGCTTTTTATTTATTTTCTCAAAGTGCATATTTAGATAAGTGATATTTATCATATTTAAAATTTAAAAAATTAAAATAAATTTCTTTAACATGCCTTTTTAACCACAGAGAAGAAGAGAAGAGATATCTTATGCAACTTAGTTATTAATTTTCAACCAAACAACTCGGAAGATAATCAATCTACTTGTTTAAACGGAAAGAGGAGTCCATTCATTCAAAATATTATCTTTATTCACTCACCAAATGAAAACAACAAGATCCAATTTCTTGGAAAAATGATGGCAGCACAATTAACTTGACAAAGGTTACAAATGAATGAAAATCACAACTACAATTGAAATATAATCAATTTTAGAAAATAATTTATTTTACCGGAAGCACGTGCTTAGTTCACTTTCCTGCAATCGACACGAATCTGGCCTTGATTTCCGGTCAATAGTTTGATGTTACCCATCTTAATCATAGACTTAGCAAAATCTTTCGAAAAAGTCCTTAAGTCAGTACTATAGGTTTTAACAAGCTCATCAGTCTCTCCTCCGCTAAACAGTGCTTGATCAGAATGCAAAAGCCCTTTCTTGGACACCAAGTTACTAAAGTATTTCGAGTCAAAAAGAGCAGATGTAGGATCTAGGGAAGCAAGATTGGAATCACCACCACTTCGCGGACAATTTGCTTGACGTTGACTTGCAAAGGTAGAGTCGATGTTGTTAGTCTCATTATAGATGCGATTCCTGAAAGTGAAACACTGAGCAAACCCTAGTGTGTGGCCACCGGAGAGAGCCACGAGGTCTTCCTCATCCAAACCTTGCTTCTTAAAGTTGTCAATAAGTGCAGGTAAGTCCATCAACGGTGTTGGAATGTCATTATTGGCAGTGGTTCTACTTGCTGTAGTCGAATCCCTTCTTCCTAGTTCCACTTCCCATGTTGGTCCATGTAACTGTGTCAATGTAACAAAATACTTATCAGTTCAATTATACACTAAACTAACTTTAGTTTCTATATATTAGGGGAAAAAAAGGAGTAATACGCACAGCAACAACGGAATCACGAGCTGCAACAGCCAAGATGTCCGCACAAGATACAACTGGACGTCCACAAACTTTATCAACCTCTGATTTAATTCTATCGATCACCTCAAATCCTCTAGCAGAATTGTTATTAGCACGAGCAGTCTTTTCACTGTCAATAGTAGCCGTTTGATCAAGAAGAATGGAAGCGTCACAACCCTGCATTTATTACTACAATAATTAGTAACAACATATCTCAAGCAATTACCAAAAATTGTTAACTAGCTAGGAGAGAATGAAATTAAACTCACATTAACGAAACAATCATGAAAATGTAATCGTAGCAAAGAGGCACCCATTCGCCTCTCTCGGCTGATTGCATCCTCAACAACCCGTTTAATGGTTGGTAAAGCTTGGGGACAAATATCATCATAGAAATCATCTGACAAATCCGAAAAAGCTATGCGTGCTACACAAAATATGACTAACACATGAAGAAACACAAAGCTAGAACTTGAAGCCATTTTTTGTATAATTACTATATAGAGACTCTATGAAGTTGTATATACACTTGTTTGTTATGATTATGATTTTTGTGATGATGAGAGTAAAATGAAGGCTGTATTTATAGGTAAAAAATAATGTTGACTATAGTAACACGACAATGGTTCTAGGTTTAGCAACTCTCATAAGAATGAGCCACACTTTTGACAATTTCTAAAAAGACTATTTTTAATTTTCTAGTATGTTGAAATATTACATGCACGAAATGTTCAGACTGAGAAATTGATAATCAATTATTGCAAATTGGAGTGGGTCGTTGTATTATAATTAAAAGACTATCAAATATAAATATTGACTTGGCAAATAAATAGTACTAACTACGACTTAATTACTCATCAACTATATATATGATATAGCATTTAAATAAATATTTCCAAAATTGAAGAAGAATGTACTTAGTTGATAGTTTGGTCTAATAATGGTCTTGCTGTTAATAGCTTGATCCATTAATTAATAATAGTGATATTTTAAAACCAAACTATTTGCACTAAGGGTATTTCAAATCAAATTATCAACGATAACAACATTTAAGAAAACTGTTAACTAACATATTATTATTATTCAAATTCACATAATATATGGACATTTCTGACCTTTTTTTTTTGTTAAAGTATCCTCTTTAAATTCAGAAAAATGTCGAAATGTAGAAAGACGAATAACAACGTGGACTTAAAACGTAACCGATATGCAAATAATTTAGTTATAATGATAATAGCCTTGATTAGTTCATTAAAGAATAGAGTGGATAAATGCCATTGGTCTAATTTATTTATTGGCTCATTCATTAATCATTAATTATATGGTACGTTAATTCTATATATATTAATCAATTACTAGTCCATGGCCATATATAACGTGTATCACCGAAAAATCTTTTAAACAAAATATTGATGAAGAGAAGATATGTGACAGTAGATCAACAACTACGTTTGAATAATACATTTTTATGTCTCTTTAAATTTTGTTTATACTGATTTTGTAGAATGAAAGTGATGTAATTTGTATTAATTGAACTTGGTTATAATGTGGCAAAATTATCTCCGCAACAAAAGGAATTTTTTAATCTTTAGATAAAATTATATATAATTTCATTTTTATTTGTCTGATTCAGAAAAATCAAAAGATAATTTATCTCTTAGTTTCTAATCACCATTCTTATTAACTATAGTAATTTTTAAAAAGACTGAGTCTAATTTTGATTACAAAGATATGCCAAAGTGTAAATTTTGCATATAGCATTTTTTATAGTAATATTTTCATGCTATAGCATTAGATTTTGAGTTTCAATATATGACATTTAATATCTCAAGTTATAACATATTATTGGGGGGGGGGGGGGGAAGCTGATCTAAAATGATTGAAAACATTTATTTTTCAAATAAAATAAAAAGGAAAAAAATGTTTATGTATTAATTGGTAAGTAGCACGAATTGTGGTATTTAAATTAATTTTAACTAATAATGGATAATTAACAAATTAGCACATATTAAGGAATTCAAAAAATATTTAAATTATTCAGTTACCTTAAAATGCTAAAATTAGTTAAAATCAAATTAAAACATGATTTTTTTTCTCTATCAAGTTTTTTACTCTCCATCAGTGTTTGCAGAATTTTTACTCCCGTTTTTTTTTACTGATCAATTTTTTTTGTTGTGAAAAAATTGTGATGGACAATAACTTATCAATATTAATTAAACATGGTGGAAGATGGGATCCGTCATGTTGGTGTTTATTATAGTTTTCTGATTTGTTTTTAGTAATCTCTGTTAATAATAAAGTTTGTGATGTTTTTGTTTAACAACACATTTTGATAGGTAAATATTACTATAAAAAATGTTATATACAATAAAAAAATGCTATATACGATTTTTTAGACAAATAACATGTTACATTATATACGTTTATTAAAATTGAAAATATGAGCAAAAGTTGTTTTCTGAAAATATAAAACAAATTGATATTATAGAGTGTTATTTTGTATTTCAAATTCATTGTATTAAAAGTGTTGTAAGATTGCACGATATTTTTTTTTATTTGGTAATTTTTTTTGTTATTTGTGGATATGTGTAATATTAATGGAATTGTTGGTGAAAAAATTGTATAAAATTGATCAACATGATGTTAGTTGTCTGAATTGCATAATAATATGATATGAAATGCTAGTTTGTTTGTCTATTTCTGATTTTTAATGCAATGTTTGAAATAATTTTTTTTGACATATATAGTATGAAATATTTATTATTTTGGTATTTAATATTTTAATTTTATTTTTTAATGGCATATTCTTTTGGAACTATTTTTAATGAGCATTGATTTTTCATGTTTGGTGATACCATCGACGGTTGATATGAATGTTGTTGTTGAAGGACCAAAGAAGAACACAGTAAATTTAAACACAAGGTGTGTAATTGCAGTTTTTAGATACAGAAAACTGCATGAAGCATATTTCTGTTCTGCTTTTTATAGCCTGAAGAATTTCAGAGGTGCATATGTTATCCCTGTTGAACTCATCCCCTGCGAGAGTATGTGGGATATACCCAATTATATTTCAGAGCCTAAATTGATGTCACCTGGTCCAAGTAGATCAGTTAGAAAATCGCATGTTGAATGTTGGAAGGAGTTTGCTGAAGTGAAATTCAAAAGTCAAAGGTTACTTGCAGTAGATTTCGTCAAGTTGGACATAACATGAAGACATGTTCAAAGTATCCTGTTCAAAAAAATAATTTCTTGATTTTTACATTTTGTTACACGACATGTTTTGATTTATGGAGTGAATTTGGTATAGTTAATATTTGAGTAGTTGTGATTTCTTAATATTGTCCAACTATAAATAATATTGAAACACACTTTATGCCCTTTTTCAAGTTTTATTCCTATACTAATATATAGTTAAACAAGAATCATACATTGTTCATACAAAAAACGTATATATAAAACACCTTTTTAAATATATAATTGTACAATAAAACTCTTATTAAAATAGTTCATAAATATATCATACATAGTTTGCACAAAGTTCATACATATGGATAAAAAAATATATGATGTTTGTCATACTAAAATGATAATATATAAAAAATGTGATATACTTATGATTATACTAATACAATCTTTTCTTGTCCAGTTTTTTTTATATTTCTCTTATTATCGCTTTATACAAACACATATTATACAGTTGATCTTTTGTATACGAATACTGAAACATATTATACAACTCTTCTCTTTTGTATATGTTAACGAATTATATAACTGCTTTCTTAGCAAATTATAAAATTATTTTTCGTATATGTATAGCGAAATATACAAATTTATGTTTGCTATGGAGCACAATTATGCAAACTATTGGTATAACATACGAATATGATTTTTATTTTTGCTCTATGTGAAAGTTACGTTAGTCCTTATTTATTTGTTTATTATATTGATTAACTTTTAATTTATTATTTGGTTTTAATTTAAGTATCTACCAAAACATAGTCATTTCTTCTTTTTATGTTCCTTTTGAAATATTTATATTTATTTTATTTATATTTATATATTTTATTATTTTTCTTATTATCGTTAGTTATTTTTCCATAAAAATCATTTTAACTTATATTCTTCCAAATAAAAAATGATTTTTCTTAATTAATTTTTCTAAAATTAGTCAAATATTTTAGTCAAATCGTTGATGAATCGCAAGTTACAAACATTTGAAATGCTTAATACTTCATCTAAATGTAAATTGAACCCAGAACCCCTTTGAATTTCGACTGATGCTATTTTGTTTAAATCTTCTGAAAATATTAAGTTTTCTTAATTTCATTCAAAAATTAAGTGACGACTCTTTTTGAAAAATTAGTTTTTCGTTAAAAATTTAGTTAAGTTGATTTTCAAAAAAATAAAGTATTTTCTTTTTAAAATAGAAATGACGACTCTGCTGTGGACTTAATTAAGTTCTAATGGTAATGATTTGACTATTTGGTAATTATTGTTGAATTATTTATCTATGCTTTAGTTGTTTAAATTACTATAAAATGTCATTGCATTCATGATATTTTTCATTATATGTATAGTATATTAGAGAACGATTTTGTGTAATTGCAATCGGAGTTTTTTATACTCAACCCTTTTTTGGAATGATCAACAATTCAAATAATAGATAGTAAATGGGTTGGTTTGAAATTAAATGAATTGGTAGTGGTAGAATATTATTCTCGTCAGACTTAAATCAAGGGTTCGCAAAAATCTATTCCCTTTAGGCTAAGTAAATTAACCCAACGTTGAGTAAGTTAAGTAAGATCAATCCGAGTTTGATCTAGATTTTCCCCATTTTTGTATCATAGACCAAGCATCTATTTTCATTCCATGTCTATTCTTTTCTTTCCAGTATTTTGATTATGATTATTTTTTAGTATTGCATTTTACGCGTCACAACAATTAGGAATTGAAAATCTATGTCTTTAGATAAAGTTGTCCACTTGAGTTCCAGTCTTTCAAAAGTCACTTTTAGTCAACTAGCATAAAAGCGAAATCAAATCCCAAATTTAACGCATTTGAACTAAGTTACCCCAATACCCAAGGTGTTTTGACCCATTAAAAGCTCACTTGTGTTTATTTGGTCCATTGATCCATAAAAGACGATCATGCTTATGTGTTCAATTGAAAAATGTATATGTTAAACAAATCAATTATCTAAGGGGGTAGAGCTAACATACATTGTTCTCTTTTTCTTGTAGGATGAATCCAATGTATGAGCTCTTAAGGACCCGAATGGTAACCCTACCCATCCTCACTTCAGTCACTAATGGACATGTTGGCTTGACCCAATTTGATAACGATAACATGGTGTTTTGATTCGCAAGGTAGAAATGACCCCAACTATCGAGGAAGTTATTGCTAGTTATAAAAGTGTAAACATGTGCAACAAAATTAAGCATAATGTTACGTCCCACTACAATTTCAGCCTAATTCTGCGTCCGGAAAGGGGCAGATCTCTCTAGAGTTGTGCGGAAGACTCTAGAACACTTTAGAACTCTCAAGAAGGCTAAAGAAAGTCCCAAGGTAGTGTAGAATTCTCTAGAAAAGGGACCAAAGTGTAAATATTTTAGGGACTTGTAGAGTAAATATTAATTGCACTTAAGTCTCTACGAATTAGTATAAATAGAGGTGCCACTCATTTTGCAAAGGCACCAAGCAAAGTTGTAAGCAATTCTTCCGAGCAATACAAAAGTCTTCTTCAAAAGCTCTCTTTTTTTTATTTCGAAGTCTTTCGAAGCATTCTCTTAGCGTTCTGAGTCTTAAAGGTTTACTTGAGCTTACAAGATCGTGAAAGATTCGTGAGTAAGTTTTCAAGTGCCGACGGAGTCTTAGCAAATACGCTAAGTCCGTGACAAAGTGATATTAGAGAAGGTTTGATTATAAGAGGATGGCTACCGAAGGAGACGTAAACGGCGCTAGCACCACCAACTTCTGTATTGATGGTGGAAAGAATAATCGAAAGGGGAAGAAACTTCAAAAGGGTAACGAGGAGGTGATGCTCGAGCTCACACTTAACGAGGCGCTAACATCTCACCCACCCTCGACTGCCGAGGCAAGTGACGAAGAAATAGGCGAAGATGTCATAGACGTCACTGCTGGAGAAGAATGAGTCGCAAGGGTGAAAGTGGTAAGACAAGCCGTCGAGATCTTAGGCTGGCACATGAACGTGACTGACAGCAAGTTCAAGACCCTTGAGGACTTTACCCTTGAGAAGATCGAGAACATTCAGAAGGAGTTGGAGGGACGGAAGCGGGCCGAGTTTAAGATGAAGGAGGCCATCACTTCCTTGGAGTGTCGGCTTATGGAAGTGCTTAACACGAAGGAGACCATCGCTTCGTTGGAGCATCAACTTATAGAAGCGCTTAGCACGATCGAGACACTGAAGGCTGAAGTGAAAGTACTCAAGTAAGGCGTGGAGGTTGGACACATCATCTGACCGTTATAGGGAGGCCAAGGTCGATGCTCCCAAGACACCTATATTCAAGGGCGTCTGTAATGCTCAAGAGGTGGAAAATTCAATGGCACTTGGAAAACTACTTCAAATGTAGTCAGGTGAGAAGTGACAAGAACAAGATCAACATTGTTGTGTTGTACTTGTCCGAGATGGCTATGCTATGGTGGAGGCGCAAAGAGGCCGATATCGGGAAGGGGACGTGCACCATCAAAACGTAGGAGCGATTCCGCGAAGAATTCAACAAAGCCTTCTTCCCTAACAATGTCGTGTACGAGGTTAAGCGCAAGTTTCGGGAATTGAAGCAAACGGGAAGCATTTGGTTGTATATGAAGGAGTTCACAACTCTAACACTTCAAATTCCCAACCTCACGGATGAAGACATGTTGTTCCACTTCATGGGCGAACTGCAGAATTGGGCCAAGACAGAGTTGGAGCGGCGTTAGGTCAAGACCATAGATGAAGCCATCACACAAGTCGAGTCTTTGACAGACATCAAGCATGAACGACATGACAAGGCGAAAGGCAAGGATACAAGAAGTAGTCATGCTAAATGTGGGGGAGACTGTGGCTGAGGCAAGGAGCAGCAGGCACACCCCAAGCAGAACGACCCCCACAAGATGGGCAACAAACGATTTGGGTGCCAGAACTACACAAAGAAGCGGGCGCAGGCCAACAAAGCAAATGGATGCTACATATGCGAAGGACCACACGGCTATGCCAGGTGCTATGAAATGAAGAACCTCGATGCCATCATATGTAAACGGAAGGATAAAGCGCACATGAGCAAGGGCAGGACGCGGGCAAAACACAGTTGGACATGGTTGACTGTGCGGTGCGATAGCCAAGCAGACCGAGAAGCCAGGAGATTTCAGCACGCAGTATGTAGACATCTCCATAAATGGACGACCAGCTCGTGCCATGGTAGATTCCGGGGCTGAAGCAAACAATATGACCAAAACGGCGGCAGAGAGGTTAGGGATGAACTTTGTTCCAAGCAACACCCACCTCAAGACAGTTAACGCCCCACCAACTCCCGTGTGCGGGGTCACCCAAGGAGTAAGCATCACGTTGGGAAAGTGTCAAGGTAAAACAAACTTTACCGTCGCTCCTTTAGACATATTTGATATCATTCTCGGGTAAGAGTTCTTTCAGTGCTGCCACACTATGATCGACCCTACCTCCAATGACTCATGGTCATGGAGCGGGAAGGGTCATGTATGGTACCTTTAGTCAAGGTGCCAGAGAAACAAGGACATGCCCACTTATCGGCCATGCAAATTGTAAAGGGCCTAAAGAAAGGAGAATCGACGTTCCTAGCTACAATTGCAAGTTCAGAAGAAAACCATGGTGCTATAGAGTCCTTGCCACCGAGCATAGAGACTGTCCTTGAAGAGAACAAGGGTGTGATGCCGCACGAGCTGCCGAAGTCTCTACCTCCAAGGCGCGAGGTAGATCACAAGATAGAGTTGGAGGTCGGAGCCAAGCCACCTGCACATGCACCTTACCGCATGGATCTACCCGAGTTAGAGGAGATAAGGAAGCAGTTGAAGTAGCTCCTCGAGGACGGTCACAATTTCAGCCTAATTCCGCGTCCGAAAAGGGGCAGATTTCTCTAGAGTTGTGCGGAAGACTCTAGAACACTTTAAAACTCTAAAAAAAGGCTAAATAAGGTCCCACGGTAGTGTAGAATTCTCTAGAAAAGGGACCAAAGTGTAAATATTTTAGGGACTTATAAAGTGAATATTAATTGCACTTTAGTTCCTAGGAAGTAATATAAATAGAGGTGCCCCTCATTTGCAAAGGCACCAAGCAAAGTTCTAAGCAATTCTTCCAAGCAATACAACAACCTTCTTCAAAAGCTCTCTTTCTTTTCTTTCTAAGTTTTTCAAAGCATTCTCTTAGTGTTCTGAGTCTTAAATTCTTACTTGAGCTTACAAGATCGTGAAAGATTCGTGATTAAGTTGTCAAGTACCGCACGAAGTCTTAGCAAATACTCTAAATGCGGACAATAAGCTCAATGCTAACCTCCTCATTCCCCAAATATGAAATTTTGATAAAATAAAGATGAGTTTTCCCTTGTCATAAGCGAATCGAAATTTGGGCCAAAGCTCAAATTTAACCTTTCTTTCCTTTGCTCTTATTGATTTGTTAATTATATTGATTAAGTTTTATTTGTGATTTATTTTTTATTTGATTAACTATTCAAAAGATAACCATTTCTTATGTATATGTTTTCATTTGAAATATTTATATTTTATTTGTTATTTATATTTTTGTTTTATTATTTCTCTTGTTATCATTAGTTACTTTTTCATAAAAAATTCTCTTGTAACTTATTTTTTTTTCGAATAAAAGAATTGGTTTTCTTACTTAAATAATTTTTTAAAATTAGTTAAATATACTAATCATTGGCCAACCGCAAGATTGGAATCACCACCACTACGCGTACAATTTCCTTGTCGTTGACTTGCAAAGGTGGAGTCAATGATAGTAATTTCATCGTAGATGCGATTTCTAAAGGTAGGATACTGAGCAAACCCTAGTGTGTGGCCATCGGACAAACCAACGAGGTCTTTCTCATACAAACCTTGCTTCTTAAAGTTGTCAATAAGTGCAAGTAAGTCCATCAACAGTGTTGGAATGTTATTGTTGGCAGTGGTTCTACTTACTGTAGTTGAATCCCTTCTTACTAGTTCTACTTCCCATGTTGGTCCATGTAGCTGTGTACAAGACACAACTGGACGACCACAAACTTTATCAACCTTCGCTTTAATTTTATCGATCACCTCAGATCTTTTAGCAGAATTGTTATTACCATGAGCAGTCTTTTTCACTATCAATAGTAGTCGTTTGATCAAGAATAATTGAAGTGTCACAACCCTGCAATTATTAATACAATAATTAGTAACAACATTTCAGGCAATTACCAAACATTATTAACTAGCTAGGAGAGAAAGAAATTAAACTGACGTTAACGAAACAATCATGAAAATGTAATCGTAGTAAAGAGGCGCTCATTCGTCTCTCTTGTCTGATTGCATCCTCAACTACCCGTTTAATGTTTGGTAAAACTTGGGGATAAATATCATCGTAGAAATTATATGACAAATCTGAAAAAGCGATGGTTGCTAAACAAAACATGATTAACACATGAAGAAACGCCAAGTTATAACTTGAAGCCATTTTTTTTTGTTTGTATAATTACTATATAGAGAGTCTATGAGTAAGTTGTACACTTTCTTGTTGTGTTTATGATTTTGTGATAATGAGAGTAAAATGAGGTTGTATTTATAGATAAAAAAAAATTTATTACTGTTGACTAAGAGTAGCAAACGAGCGAGTCGAGTCGAATATGAGTCTCAAAAAACGAGTTAAATAAAAATGGGTAAATTATCCGACTCTATTAATATTTTAAATAGGTTAAACGAGTTTATCCAATGGATAATATGGATAACCATATTACCCATATAATATTAGAGATCTTGTTAAAAGTTTTAAAAACAAAAAAAAAAGATAAAAAATTATCGCTTAACTCCACCTCTACCAGCCCCCCCCCCCCCAACCTCTCAAAAAAATGTAAAAAATAATTTAAAAAAAATAAAAATTCCACCCAACAACCCCTACAAGTCCCCCACTCCCTACCCCCTACCAGCCACCCCCTTTCCCCGCACCCCCTACCCCTACCAGCCCCCTCTCCATACCCCATCCAAAAAAAATCGTTAAATTTTTTTAGAAAATCAAAAAAAAATTACCACCACCCCCCCCCCCCCAAAAAAAAAAAAAACACCCCATCCCAAAAAAAATAGCAAAAATTTTAATTTTTTCATGAATATTTTTAATTTTTTTTGAAAAAAAATAATCACCTCACCCCTTAGAACCCGCTCCTTACCCCTACCAGCCCCCCATTCCACCCCATCCATACGACCCCCTATCCCAAATTAAATGTAAAAAGAAGTTTCATATTTTTGTATAGATTTTTTTATTATTCAACCCTTTATTACTTTTTTTTATTTGCTTTTACTCGTTTTATCCATTTAACTATCCATTTTTAAATGAATAATATGGGTATTATTAGTTTTTTTATTCATTTTCAAATGAGTTGGATACTCAATTCATTTAATATAAATAATATGAATGGATACTCATATTATTTATTTATTTTACCACCGCTATCGTTAACTACAGTAACAATAGTTGTAGGTTTAGCAACTCTCACAAGATTGAGCAACACTTTTGACAATTTCTAATTTAGAAAACAATTTTTAATTTTGTAGTACGTTGAATCAATACATGCACGAAATGTTTAAAAGACTATCACTTTTGACTTAGCAAATAAACTCTCCGCAACCACCGATTGAGGTGAGAGCCTCACCGGATGAATTCAATCAAATAAATAATTACAATCAACTATAATATTTATTTTATATCAAATCTATCGCCTTAAAAAAAATAAAAATAATTGTTATTCAAAAATATTTGGTTATAATTTTATAAATTGATTAATTAATTAATTATGAAAATAAAATAACTTTTTAAATTCCTAAATTACCCTTTAATTTCAAGTAAATATGAACTTAATATAATTTCAAATACTATTTTTGATGGAGCGATAAAATGCATAATGAATTTAATTAATTAGTACCAAAAACCTCCTCTCAGTGAAACTCAAGAGATTAACAAAAAATAATTAAAAATTGATTCATTATGAGCAACTACCAACTACAAATTTCGAGAAAAAGTCAAAATATAAAAAAATGAATAACAACTCTAGAAAAAATTTCATATCACCGTTAACAACATGCAAATTAGGATTAAGTTATATATAATGATACAAATTACTACCTCCGTCCAGAATTATTTGTAATATTATATTTATCAAAAGTTAATTTGACTAATTTTTAAAAGGTAAATTAAATCAAATTAATTCGATATTTTAAATAAAAAAATTAAATATTTTAAAACTATATGAAAAATACTATAAATTACAATTTTTTGCATATTAATATGATGAAAAAATACATTTTAAAATGTTTAGTCAGAATTTTTTATAGTTTAACTCTAAAAATAGAAACCATGACAAACAATTTCGAACGAAAGGAGTAGTATTAAGGTCTTTATTAGTTCATTAAAGAATAGAGTGGAAACTGTCCTTTGGTTTAGTTTATTATTGGCTCATTCATTAATTATTATTTATATATATGGTACGTTAATTCAATATTAATCAATTAATGGCGTATGGCCATAACGTGTCTCACCAAAAAATCTTTTTTAAACAAAATATTGATGAAGAAAAGATACGTGACACAGTACATCAACAACTATGTTTGAATAATACGTTTTATGTCTCTTTTAATTTCTTTATATTGATTCTGTAGAATGAAATTTGTATTAATGAACTTGGTTAGAATGTAGCAAATATCTCCTTTTGTCAAAATTATAGTACATAGTACTACTTTCATTAGCACTTATTTCATCCACTATATTTATCAAAAATGAATGTTTATTTTTACTTGTTTAATTTTTAAAAATAATTTATCACTTAATTTTTAATTTACTCTACTTATTAAGTATAATTTTTTTTCTAAAACATTTCTCAGAGTATGTAATCTATTATACGAAGAAAATAATATAATAAAATTATTATTCTGTTTAACTATTTGATTTGCTTCTTAAATAGTATATCAAGTTAATACGGACAAAAAAAATAATGGAGGGAGGGAGTAGTTATCTGAATATTCAGGTGCTACTTCTATGATATTGAAGGTTAAATTAGTTCACCAGGTCTATAATATTATCAATTTGCTTATTGCTCATTTTATCGAAGACTATACAATAAATATAATGAAAAAGAAGAAAATTTTACGGTAGAATTGCTAGCAATTAATTAATTAACGTGTCGATTCTCTAAATTGTCAAAGTTGAGATTCGCAAATAAATATATTAACCTGATTGTTTTTTCGTGATTAAAGTAAGAAAAGGAACATATTGTTATATAAAAACTAATGCATGTATAAACTACACAGTAAGAGAGTGAGAGAAAACTATTATATTTCACTTGTTTTTGCTATTTACATTATTATAAGAAGAGGGATATATATATATATATATATACTTGAGTGTTATTTGTAGTTTTGATGATTTGACAAACTTAGGGACCTCATAAAGGTATCGGGTTTTCTACTTGAGTATTGCAGGTGTCTTGTTTGAAGTATTGCAGATGAAACAAACTCAGGGACCTAGTAGAGGTACCAGACTCTCATGATGATGAGCCAGTCGACTGCCAGCTGGAGACGGTACAGAAAGTAGGTGCACACTTCCCGATGGCGTCAGAAAAGTGTGACCTTTCCAGCCAATGGCAAAGAAGTTTAGGAAAGTGACTTGCCCATATAAAAGGCACTTTCCTAAACATTTGTGGGTGGTTTTTGCAACTTGATAAAAACTTTTCAAGAACTCTTGCAAAGGCTACACGAAGCAAAGGCAGAATTATTCCATGGACAACAGCAACATCTGGAGCTTTTCGTATAGTTGTTTAGGAATTTATTCTCTTGTTCTTAAATTGTAAACCACTCCTAAATCTATAAAGGAATTGGTATGTTGTGTTAGAAGTCTAGGTTGTCCAGGTGGGATAGCTTAGTGGGTAGATTGTTTTTCTACTTAGGCTTGTTGAGCAATAGAGGATTATTGCTTAACGGTAAGATTGATAACTCTTTCTTACGTTTGGTGTAATCGTGTTTCGCTTTTGCTTTTGAAGATTAGTGAAAACGATTGAAAATCCTGTGAGACAGGTCGTGGTTTTACTCCCTTAAGCAAGGAGGTTTCCACGTAAAATCATTGTGTTGATTTTACTGCATTTAACTTTCTGGTATTTTTCTGAAGTGAAGTAAGGGACCTGGTCCATTACTTATTAAGTGAAGGCATACATTCTATCATTGAGCAACAAGTCTAATATATGGACTCTATTTGCCATGCGTATACTTAATTCAGGGCAGCTCAAATCCGTTAGTTAAGGCCAAAATCAAATTAGAGGTCTTAAAAAAAAATTATAAATATTTTTTTTCAAATATATTTTTACTAGCTTTTTGAGATGAAAAGTTATTAATATTTTTTGTATAGTCAATCTCTTCTAATAATTCTTTTTCAATCGATAATAAAGCCAGACCACTTAATCTTTCTTGAGACATTATTATTTTTTAATAAGATTTTATTATTTTTAATTTTGAAAAACTTCTTTTTGCTGAGGTGATTATTGCAGGAATTGTTAACATTATTCTATAAGCACCGTAAGCATTTGGAAAAGGATCAAGTCTTTTTATTTGATTGAGTATCTCAAACAGACTATTGTCTTCTACTTGTATGATTTTATCAAGTTTTCAACTTTTTTTTTCTTTTAAGTTTTGAATGACCGAATTCATATTTTTTAGTTGACATATTAAAATCTAACAAATATTTTAAACACTATTTACCATATCAAATAAAATATATAATAAACATAAGATATATAATAAAGGTAATATTAGAAATTAGAATGATATATCGAATTTGAAATTATGAACACTTGATTTTCGAAATTGAATTGGATTGTTGTGATATATTTTTCTTCAAATTTATTATAAATTATATTTTTTTTAAATTGAAATTATCAATAAAACAAGTAAATTATTAAGTTTTGAATAAGAGATATAAGATTAGAAAAATGATAGAGAGAAGAAATAGAAGAGATAATGATAGAATACATAAAAATAAAATTAGAAAAAGCATAAGGTAAAAAATAAAATAAAACTTGTACGAATAAAAAAGAAATACACATTGAAAAGGTAAAATAGTAAGTCGTTGTCTCATTAATGCCTAATGGTCATTTTGAGTCTTTGTTCTATTTTTTTTTTAAAAAATAATTCAATCTGTTTTACGAAAAATATATATAAATGAAAAATAATTAAGTTTCAAAAAAATCAATTAATCTTATGAATTAAAAAATTGACTTTCCAAGTTAACAGAGTCGCCACTTGATTTTTTTAGTAAAAATCAAGAAAACTTATAATTATTTTTCAAAGATTTTAAAACAGATAAAAGAATCAGTTGAAAAGGGTTCGAAATTCAAATATACATTCTGGGACGGTATTAGGCCCTTGAAATGTCCGCTAACTCGCGGTTGACCGGCGATTTGACTAAAAATGACTTTGACTTGAATTTACCAACTTTTCCAACTAAAGTTTATTTTTATCATTCTGTTCACTTAAAATTATTATTATTTTCTAATTAATTAATTTAGTACAAAGAAAGGGATTATTTTAAAAGGAGTGACTAAAGGTGGTTGATTAGAATAACAAAATAAAGGTCAAGTGACTTGTATAAAAATAATTTTTTACGTGTATATATATATATATATATATACATAAATTTTTCTTACTTATTTATCATTAAAAATTAATTATCTCTTTTTACGGAAAAATAACTAAGGGGATGACCTAAAGGGATGACTTAAGGGTTGACAAAGACCGAGAAGTAAAATAAAAAACTAAGTAATATTATATGTATATAAATAAATTCAGAGTATACGTATAAAAAGATAAGAAATAGGTGCCTATCATTTGGGAATTAATTAAAGGGCAACTTTCACATATAGCAAACAAAAAAATCATATTTGTATAATATAGCAAACTTTGCATAATTGCGCTCCATAGCAAACATAAAAACTGTATAATTCGCTATACATATAAAAGTGTATAATTCGCTGGCCTAAATTGTATAATTCGCTGGCCTATTTCGCTGCAATTGTATAATTAGCTTTGCATACAGTTGAATCGAATTAAAATATATGTATATTGCATAATTATAAGTGTATAGCAAGAAGATATATGTTTTTCTCGCTTTATACAAAAACAGAAACACAATATATATACACTTCTGTTGTATAAAGCTAGAAAAAATTGTATTTCACTGCAATTGTATAATTCACAATTGTATAATTCTTTGGCCTTTTTCTCTGCAATATTTGAAGTAAACTGTTTGTAAATTATATAATTAAGTGTATAACACGAAGATATACATTTTTGCATGTGTATATACAATTTTCTCTCGCTTTATACAAAACAGAAATAGAAATTATACACTTCTGTGTATAAAGCGAGAGAGGCGAGAATGGGAGAGTGGCGAGCGAGACTTCTGGGAGAGAGACGCCTGGCAAATTTTTGTCAATGTTTGCTATGGAGCACAATTAAATCAAACCCTAGCTATTCAATTTAATTTAGGTTATTAGTTTGCTATTTTATACAATTTTCCCTTAATTAAATCATAATCAAAGACGTTAGTCAACATAAGAACAAATTAATAAAGAGAGAGAGAAAGGAAACATTTGAACTTGGGCCAATTTTGCCCAAATTCTACTAAGTTGGGCTTTGGCCCACCCGTCCTATTTCTAAGATAATGATCCAAAATAGGTCTTGCCCACTTAGGAAACAATTGGGCTTTTGTCCCCTTTCCATTTTCATCCTCCGTGACATACATTGAGTGTATATGCTATGTATACGTCATGTATGTCAATAATTCCCAAGCTCCCAAACCTGTAATTTCATTCATATCTTTTTATTTATGCGTTTTCCCTGTATTGGCACGTTTTTTACACTGTATACCATATATTCCTACTGTATACCAATGTATACAGATGGTATATCAGTCTACTTTTCGACTTTTCGGGGCTGGGAAATTGAATATCCAGCAACATGCTACTTCTTTCAATCTGTACATCATTTTTATGAGGCTGGACGACTCTCTAAGCAAGAGTATTGAGCCTTTATGGCCCAATAGGTAAGCGCGAGGAGAAGAGATATAACCCGCGAGGATTCGGAGGAGATTTCACATGAAAAAAGAACAGATGAACAAGAATTAGCAGCTACTCGAAATGCCAAAATAAAGGAATTAACCAACAAAGTTTCTTAATAATATCTCGACTTAAAACGGGGTTCAGTTGACATTAATCGATAAGAGTTTGTAATATAACACTAAAAGGGGTGATGGGAATCATATAAACTTGGGTTTAAGCATGTCAAACTTCAAAGCAAAAAAAATCAAAAACAACAAAGCAATAGGTAAACAGTAGCCATTAAACTATTGAATATTAGTGATAAAGTGATAAAAAAAATTGAATAAATAAGGGAGCATGTCACTTGTTGCTGGGAGAAAACTATAGCCAAATGTTGCTGCCAAGAAAAGGCATTTACTGCCCATTATTAAAATATACTACATTTAAACAATAAAGAGAGAAAAGTAAGCTTATTTTTCCATTAGAGAGTATCACTTATACCGACTCCAACTTACTAGATTGCCATACAAAATCATCCGGGACAAAAGCATACAACTAGAAAGAACACCCACGAACTAAATCTTGTAATGGCGGAAACTCCAGACGGCTTAAGAACTACAGATTCTATCTCGGAAAGGAAACCTTCATACCAAAAAGTGTTCGGAAGAACTAAATTTCAGCAATGTGGACAAGAAAAAAGAAAAAATTTAAACTAAACCATAGAATATGCACAGCACAGTTGAGCAAATCTTTAGCGCCTAAGGATCACAACAAGACAATAAAAATGATTTTATCGACTAAGAACTCAATCGACCAATAAGCTTAGATTTTAGGTAGACGTAATTGCTATAGTCGAAGAAACTGAGAAATACATTTTTTAGGACACGGGCAGTCAAAATAATCCAGCATAAACCTCATATTATAAAGAAACGAATACTCCGTTACCAACTAAAATAAGGGATCAGTGATGATGCTAACATGCTTAACAAATGACTCAGCCAACTACACAAGCACAAAACCAACCACATGTAACATCTGAAATATTCCCATTATGCTTGATCGAAATGAGATACAAAAAACAGTAAAATCGATCAAAGGCAGCCATACATCACGTTTAAACTACCAAACTCGACGACATCGACCAACACAATAACAGTATCACATTAAAGCAACAAAGACGAAAAATATATCCAAAGGGAAGATGTTACCTTTTTCTAGCAGCGAACTAGGGATAAGGCGAGCAAATGGGGGGCTTGTCTCCACTTCGCGACTTGAATTCGAACAATGATCGAGGATACTAAGCACTATCTTTGATCTGAATAGAGCTAAGACGTTTTTTCCGTGTATATTCTTTCCTATATTCTTCAACTGATATGAGTGTTTCTGCTTAAGAATAATCTTCAGGAAAAAAAAATTCTCCCCCCTTCTTAAAGGAACAGTAAAGAATATATATGGAGAGGAATTAGGGTTTTGATAAGGGGGGGGGGGGGACAGATGAAAAATTGGATTCAAGGCCCATTAATTCAAAATTTGAAATCAAAATCTTCACCAATTTTGCACAGACCACCTTTTCTGAAAATTCATCTCATTCCTAAAGAAAGAAAGGTGCGATTAATGCTTGAGATCGACTCACCTGTCCTTGGGAGGGCAGCGTGGAGCAATCTCGTCATCTCAAGGACAATTCTCGCGTGTCTCTAGTGCAGTTGTAACTGTACGAATGAAGGGGACGTTAAAAAAGCCGACAAAAAAGTCGTACCTCCCTTCTGCTGTTTCTTTCACGTGAAGGAGAAAGGGCATGATTGGGTCGGGTTGAAATTGTTGGGCTGCTACTGAAAGTGCTTTTTGATGGGCTGTGATTATGTTGGGAATTACATTGGGTCATGCTTTTTCCCTGATTTTGAGTTAAAGTGATAGGCTGGGGCAGCTGTTAATAAGTGGCCTGAGGTTTGAAATGGAAGGAAATGGGCTGAACGATTGGAAATTGGCTAATAAATGATCCAAAAATTGTCTTTTTAGAATATTACCAATTTAGCCGAATTGTAATTGGCCAACTAGATTACAATTTTAAAAAGAGACGAATTAAGATAATTAATTAACAAGCTTCTTAAGGTTAATAAAATAATTAATTCGAATATAAACTAAAGATTCAAAATATAAGCTTAAAATAATTAACCAAATATTTAT
This sequence comes from Solanum neorickii, assembly GCA_027704865.1. Lineage (NCBI taxonomy): Eukaryota > Viridiplantae > Streptophyta > Magnoliopsida > Solanales > Solanaceae > Solanum > Solanum neorickii. Next base: position 52,824,352 of record JAKWJC010000372.1, read on the forward strand.
ATAAAATAAAGTATTACTATCATTATTATTTTTTCGATTTTGAATACTTATAAAATTATAATAATTATACGAATAATTATGCGAGACATATACATTAGCTAAAACAATATAAACAAGTGTCAAAATCTTACTTAAAATAACTTGCAAGCTAAAATTTTAATTATTATTTTCATTTTTTAGAAAATAAAATTTATTATTTTAAACCGTTTAAATTCGAGAAGCTCGCTAATTAATTACTATCGAAAATGATCAAAATTGAATGTCAACACTAGCTAAGTTAAAACAAAATAAATAAGGCTCCCTAAAATTGAGGGCCAAAGGCCAAAGCTTTTTTTTTCTTCTTTTTCTAAAGCTTATCAGCCGCCCCTGAATTAATTGGAAATCAAATTTATTATATAGTTAGCTAATATACAATCACATAACATATTCACTACAACAAAAATAACCATTAGCGGTATTTAATTCTTAATTATTGTTAAATATGTATTTTTAATGGTAATTGTCACTTTTTGTATATGTTCCTAAAGCCTTTAGCGACATTAGTTCTAATGACACTTAACTAATGCCGATAAAGACTTTAGTACTCTTTATTAGTGTCAATATTTAATACCGCTAAAAGTTATTTTTGTTACAGTGAATGTGTGTTACATAAAATATATTTATGTGGAAATCTATTTTACAAACACTTCATCTCACTAATCAAATATTTTCTACAACACAAAGATACATAATCAACACCCCCTCTTCTATTTATTCTCATGAAAACATATAAAACTTCGATAAATTTGAGATATTTATTTTAATTTAAAAATAAATAAATATATTTTTACAAAGAAAACCGCAGCAAGTTACTTCTCCCTTGATGAACAACAGTACATTTAAATGGATTTAACACGTATATAATGTATATTGATTATAATAGGACTCTGAGAGTAGTTAAGGATAGCTGTTCCTTTTTTTTTTTTTTTTTTTTTTTAAAGATTAAATTTGCCTTAGGTAGCTCGTAAATTAAAAGGCAAGGTATAAATCAAAGAGAAAGGGCACATAACCTTTATTTTTTTAATAACTTATGTAAATAATTAATTTATTTTATTATATAATTGTCAAGCAATTTTAAAGATAGTGACCCCCAAATGAAAAAACAAGATACAAAACTGACTTGTTTTAAGACATTTACAAAAGAATCCAAACTAGCAAACATCACAATTACAATTATTTTGGAGGTATGGTTCGGTCCCTCTTGTGTTTACACCTTTTTGATGAAATACAACACATTTAGGCGATAGCTTATTAATTTTTTTTAAAAAATCACACTTACAATTGAAAATAAACAAACTCTTGAAACAATTATTTTATTAACACTTCTTAGTTGACCTTCCTGCAGTTGACACGAATCTGGCCTCGCTTTCCGGTCAATGGCTTGATATTACCCATCTTAATCATAGACTGAGCAAAATCTTTCGAGAACATCCCTAAGTTTTTACTATATTTCTCAACAAGATCATCGGTCTTTCCTCCACTAAATAGTGCTTGATCAGAATGTAAAAGCCCTTTCTTGGACCTTAAGTCACTAAAATATTTTGAATCGAAAAGAGCTGGTGTTGGATCAAGAGGAGCAAGATTGGAATCACCTCCACTACGTGGACAATTGGCTTGGCGTTGTCTTCTAAAGGTGGGATCAATGTTAGTCTCATTGTAGATGCGATTCCTGAAGGTGAAACATTGAGCAAACCCTAGTGTATGGCCACCGGAGAGAGCAACGAGGTCTTTCTCATCCAAACCTTGCTTCTTGAAGTTTTTGATAAGTGCAGGTAAGTCCATAAACGGAGTTGGAATATTGTTATTGGCCGCGGTTCTACTTGCAGTTGTTGAGTCTCTTCTTCCGAGTTTCACTTTCCAACTTGGTCCATGTAGCTGTTCATGCAAAAATTATGTTAAGAAATAAATTGACAAGAGAGAAGTATAGTTTTAGCTTATGTTAAGAAATAAGGGAGTTATAATATAATACTTACAGCAACTACAGAGTCACGAGCTGCAACAGCTAAAATGTCAGCACAAGATACAACTGGACGTCCACAAACTTTATCAACCTCTGATTTAATTTTATCAATCACCTCAAATCCTCTAGCAGAATTGTTATTAGCACGAGAAGTCTTTTCACTATTAATAGTAGAAGTTTGGTCAAGGAGAATCGAAGCATCACAACCCTACATTTAAAAAGAAATACAATAATTAGTAACAACGTATATATCAACCAAAGTACCAAACATTAAAAAGAAACTTACGTTAACGAAACAATCATGAAAATGTAAACGTAGCAAAGAAGCACCCATTCGTCTCTCTTTTCTGACTGCATCCACAACAACCCGTTTAATGGTTGGTAAAGCTTTGGGACAAATATGGTGGTAGAAATCATCGGACAACTCCGAAAACGCCATGCCTGCTAAACAAAACATGACTAACACATAATAAATAGAAAGCTACGAGAAGCCATTTTTTTTATACACTTCTATTTGTTGTGTGTATGATTTTGAGTGATGATATATGTGAGTAATATATGGATGTATTTATAGGTCAAAAAAATGTCTAGGAATGAGCCAACTTTGACAATTTCTAATTAAGAGGACAATTCAATTATTTATAATGCAAATTAAATTGGGGCTGCGTCTCTCGTTTTATGATAAATAGTTAAAATATAACCTACTACTTAGGTATACTTTCAGTGAGGAACTGCTTAGCAAGAGAAGCAACTAGAACAACTGAGGAATGAAGCTTAACTGTGCTATGGTACCTGGTGCCTGTCCAGGTTAGCATTTTTACATTAAATTGAAACTGAAATAATATGACCGTTGATAATGCCACGTGTCAGCCATCGATTACTCTGACTGATCAGTCTCATCGTTTCTTTCTCAAATGACGCATCCAATCACAGACCTGGCACCTTTTTAATTTCTTTAAATACCCTTACTTCTTCTTGAAACTCTCATCTGTTTCTTAACTTCTTCTTACTGTTCACGAGGGTTTTAGCAAAAACTCAATAGGCAAATTTCGTCTTCTTTTTCTTCTCTTCGCTGATTCAAGCAAAATACTTTCTAGTGTGAAAACCATGTCTTCTCCTTCATCCTCTTCCAAACAAATGTTGAATGCTCTCAGTGAAATCGAGCCTCTTGCTTTCTATTCTCCGACCAATACACAAGCCAGACTTCCTCCTTCTCCCAGTCCTCAACAAGACACTCCTGATAACTCTTTTTTCGCCATAGATCTAAATACTTCTGCAGTGCCTACTGGACCTTGTCCGTTTCAAGACATGTTGCCTGACAATATGTTTGAAGGGGATCTAGCAAAACATAGGGCTTCCGAGTCCAACATACTGGCAGCGAGTGAAGAACTCGTGATTGAAAGCCTGGCCATGATGCGAGAAGAAGCAAGGGCAGAGCATACTGAAGTCTTGGAAAGGGAAGAGGTAAGACCTACTCAACCTATCTTTGATAAAACCCCTGATTTAGGTAGGTACTCTTCTTCCTCTTCCTCTGACTCTGCTAGTGAGGAGGCGCCATTAAAATAGAAGGTTGAGAGAAGAGAAGGGGTGGGATCTAGAAAAAGGAAGAAAAAGGTTGTGAAGGAGGCCCCTAGGACACGACCTACTACAAGGTCTGCTGCACAAAAGTTGATGGCTGATGCCTTGAAGGCAAGTGCACGTTCTACTGCTGCAGTTAAAAGTGCAAGAACCTTCAAGGTTTCAAATTTTAGAATACCTGAGGAAAATGTGGTTGAGTTGTCTGGAGAAGAAGTGGAAAAGAAAAATAAGAAGAAGAAGTCAGAAAAGAAAAGGGAAAGGGCTACAAGGAAGGTTGAAAAGTCACAGTCAAAAGGGAAGAGATCTGAGAAAAAGAGAAAGCGGTCACAGGGACCTGGTTCCCAAGCCAGGAAAGTTGAGAGTGTCAACATGCAGGAGGTGGTTGACAGTCTGAGAAACCAAGCTGTTTTGGCACGAAGAATTTTTGATATGGGGATCATAACTCTTCCTGGCATGGACTCTCTTCACGATATGGTTGAGATCCAATCTTGGTTACACTTGTTCAACAGGAAATCCCCCATTCTCCATGAAGAAGAAGTGCGTGAATTTTACTATAATATTCAATTCAAGGACGATGGGACCATCCTCACACGAGTAAATAACATTGCTATATGTTTAGATGAGGGTGTGTTGAGCAAAATTCAAGGGGGAAATGTTATTTGTAGTTTTGATGATTTGAAAAACTTGGGGACCTTGTAAAGGTACAAGTTTCTTAATTGACTATTGCAGGGTTCTTGCTTGAGTATTGTAGATGAAACAAACACAGGGACCTAGTAGAGGTACCAGGCTCTCATGATGAGGAACCAGTTGATTGCCAGCTGGAGACGGTACAGAAAGTAGGTGCACACTTCCCGATGGCGTTAGAAAGTGTGACTTTTCAAGCCAATGGCAAAGAGATTTAGGAAAGTGACTTGCCCATATAAAAGGCACTTTCCTAAACATTTTGTTCAGTTTTTGCAACTTGATAAAAACTTTTCAAGAACTCTTGCAAAAGCTACTACAAAGCAAAGACAGAATTATTCCAAGAACAACATCAATCTCGGGAGCTTTTCGTCTAGTTGTTTAGGAATACATTCTCTTGTTCTTAAACTGTAAACCATTCCTGAATCTATAAAGAAATTAGTGTGTTGTGTTAGAAGTCAAGGTTGTCCAGGTGGGATAGCTTAGTGGGTAGATTGTTTTCTACTTAGGCTTGTTAAGCAATAGAGGACTATTGCTTAACTGTAAGATTGATAACTCTTTCTTACGTTTGGTGTAATCGTGTTTTACTTTTGCTTTTGAAAATTAGTGAAAACGATTGAAAATCTTGTGAGACAGGTCGTGGTTTTACTCCCTTAAGCAAGGAGGTTTCCACGTAAAATCATTGTGTTGATTTTACTACATTTAACTTTCTGTTTTATTCATCAGTGTAGTAAGGGACCTGATCCATTACTTGTTAAGTGAAGGCATATATTCTATCAGTACAAGGTTTACTTCATGAGAAGAACAATTTCATTCAATTGATATTATATTTTATATTGTAGCAACTAACCACATCTACTAATTGACAGCCAAACAAAACATAGTTTTTCTCTGTCCTAATGTAGTTTTATCGGATATATAATATTTTTAAAATTTATGATCTAAAATAAATTATAGATATCTATGTAACTATAAATTATCATTTTATTAGGATGAAATGAGCGTTTTAAAGTTACATTGCTACTATATATAGAAATATGTCTTTTTTAAATATATATATAAAAAACTCACAAAAAATATATATTATATAATTTGAGATTTTAAAAAAAACTTATAATTAGTAAAATGCACAAAATATATAAAAATAAACATCTTATGATGTGTTTGACCGAAGAAAAATGATTTTCTCAAACATAAATGATTTTCATATTTATGTTTGATGTTTTGTTGGTAAACAGAAAATATACCAAAAGAATTTAATAAAATGTAGGCAAATACTATGGATCTATTGAAAATTGAAGTGTGAGGAGGAGGCATTTCTACTAAGCTTGTCATATTTAAGAACTTGTTTTATATCAAAAAATAATAATTTAGTCTACCAAGCATTGAAAAATTAGAAAATATTTTTCAAAAATTCTCTCCATACAAAACGCATCTGAATTATTTTGGAGGTATGGTTCGGTCCCTCTTGTGTTTCCACCTTTTTGAAGAAATACAACACATTTAGGCGATAGCCTATTAATTTTTTTAAAAAAATCACACTTACAATTGAAAATAAACAAATTCTTGAAACAATTATTTTATTAACACTTCTTAGTTGACCTTCCTGCAGTTGACACGAATCTGGCCTCGCTTTCCGGTCAATGGCTTGATATTACCCATCTTAATCATAGACTGAGCAAAATCTTTCGAGAACATCCCTAAGTTTTTACTATATTTCTCAACAAGATCATCGGTCTTTCCTCCACTAAATAGTGCTTGATCAGAATGTAAAAGCCCTTTCTTGGACCTTAAGTCACTAAAATATTTTGAATCGAAAAGAGCTGGTGTTGGATCAAGAGGAGCAAGATTGGAATCACCTCCACTACGTGGACAATTGGCTTGGCGTTGTCTTCTAAAGGTGGGATCAATGTTAGTCTCATTGTAGATGCGATTCCTGAAGGTGAAACATTGAGCAAACCCTAGTGTATGGCCACCGGAGAGAGCAACGAGGTCTTTCTCATCCAAACCTTGCTTCTTGAAGTTTTTGATAAGTGCAGGTAAGTCCATAAACGGAATTGGAATATTGTTATTGGCCGCGGTTCTACTTGCAGTTGTTGAGTCTCTTCTTCCGAGTTTCACTTTCCAACTTGGTCCATGTAGCTGTTCATGCAAAAATTATGTTAAGAAATAAATTGACAAGAGAGAAGTATAGTTTTAGCTTATGTTAAGAAATAAGGGAGTTATAATATAATACTTACAGCAACTACAGAGTCACGAGCTGCAACAGCTAAAATGTCAGCACAAGATACAACTGGACGTCCACAAACTTTATCAACCTCTGATTTAATTTTATCAATCACCTCAAATCCTCTAGCAGAATTGTTATTAGCACGAGAAGTCTTTTCACTATTAATAGTAGAAGTTTGGTCAAGGAGAATCGAAGCATCACAACCCTACATTTAAAAAGAAATACAATAATTAGTAACAACGTATATATCAACCAAAGTACCAAACATTAAAAAGAAACTTACGTTAACGAAACAATCATGAAAATGTAAACGTAGCAAAGAAGCACCCATTCGTCTCTCTTTTCTAACTGCATCCACAACAACCCGTTTAATGGTTGGTAAAGCTTTGGGACAAATATGGTGGTAGAAATCATCGGACAACTCCGAAAACGCCATGCCTGCTAGACAAAACATGACTAACACATAAATAAAGAGAAAGCTACGAGAAGCCATTTTTATTTTATACACTTCTATTTGTTGTGTGTATGATTTTGAGTGATGATATATGTGAGTAATATGTGGATGTATTTATAGGTCAAAAAAATGTCTAGGAATGAGCCAACTTTGACAATTTCTAATTAAGAGAACAATTCAATTATTTATAATGCAAATTAAATTGGGGCTGCGTCTCTCGTTTTATGATAAATAGTTAAAATATAACCTACTACTTAGGAAATGTCTAGAATATTAAATAATATCAATTTTGACTTTGACAATAATTATATGATTGTACTTTACGTTGTAGTTTCCTCTTTGTGTAGCGGGAACATTTTATTATGATTTTAGCAACTGGATTTTGTGTGTAGTTGGTGTGTGTGGGGTGGGGGGCTGCGGAGGAATAATGCAAAACCATAATTGAAAATTTTTAAAATTATTTCTTCCCACAAAATAAATAATATATTCTTAATTGTATTTAGGAAATAGGAAAAACATATATTAATCTATATATTGCATTGAAGAGGCCAATATAAGGCGGTAAGACATTTTCTATTAGAGTTCTGTTTATAACAATATAACTAAAGATAACAAACAATTAAAAACTAGCAACTAAAAACTAAGGGGTGATAGATCGGTCAAATATATTTAAAAAATATATTTTTTATAAAAATAAGTTTTTTAAAAATGAGTTTTCAAATGGAAGTAGAAAACACAAGATTTACTAACGACATTTCATATTGATTGTATCCTATTCAACTTTCACCCTCCAACAGACCTCATTTCCAGCCCCACATTAGCTCGTACTTCCCCACCTTCACTTTTCTTTTTTTTTCTTTTATTATATATAAGTTGTTTCACCCTCAGTTATGAACATTAGCAGGTGATGGAGATTTGGCTTTGACCCCTACCTTATTTATTGATAATTATGGTTACATAAATAATGGAGGGGATGTGAGCCTTACCCCCACAACACATGACCTCTTGTAGTATTTTTCTGAATGTATTTAAATGTTTTAAGGATAATAATCTTAGTGCTTATCTATACTAAACACTAAAAAATAAGTAGAAAATTCACTTATTCTTTAGAAATATTTTTCTTTATACCGAACACAACCTAAAAATCACTTTCTACAAGAATATATAGCCAAACAATTTACTTCAAAAGAATGATTATTTAGACTGATATTGTACGAGGAAATTGTTAAAGACATATATAATGAAGTAAATACAAATATGTTTTATTTAACAATTTAAATTTGTAAATAATATAAAAAGACATAAAGTCATTCCTAAAGTTGTCCCGTATTTGCATAAAGACACCTTAACTTTGAAAGTGTCCTATCACCCTATGGAACTATTTAATATCTTTGTAAATGAACCTTTTGACCCATTTTCTCGTCTGGGTTTTTATCACGCAAATGGGGCACGTGAACCAATTTTATTACTGCCATAACCACCTATAAATGTCAGCTGTCATTGTATTTCTTTAATATTAATTATTTAATTAATTTACATCATCTTCCCAATAATCTTCTTCATCCAAATTCAAAAATTCAATTACCTTTTCTTCATCTTCTTCAACTTAGAAGATTCATTTACTTTATCCATTTTATCAATTTTTTTCTTGTCTCTTGCTTTTCTTTGTTTTTTTTTCTTCTTTTATCGTTTTTTTTTTAAAAAGAAATCTATTGATTAGAGAATACTATGAAACTCCATTTTTTTTAATGTCATTACCTTGCTTTAGTAACTTGACAGTTGAATTGATTTTATTTAGTGATGTTTTGATGGCGAAAATAGTGTTGTAACATGGAAGCATCATGGAGGCTACATTGAAGGTGACTATGGCTGCTACTTTTGGAGAATTTACAACAAAGAACAAAAATTTGAGTAATGAAGATTGAAGAAGAAAGAGGGAAAAAATGAAAATAAAGTTGATAAAAATAAAAAATAATAAAATGAAATGAAAGGAAAATGAAAATGAAACTAAAACTTAAAAATTAAAAGAACTTAATACGTGTCAAACAACTATTGGTGCGTGATTGCACTTCTTTTCTTGCGATTGAGGCTGGGTAAAAAATGTGATATTTATAACACTGTTAAATTGTACAGTGGGGAAATAAGATACCCACAAAATTAAGGTGTCTTTTTGAAAATTCGAGACAACATCAGTGGTAACTTTATGTCTTTTCTCATAATATAATCATATATTATCGACATGATATCAGAGCAAACATCATGTGAACCAAGTAATTTTAAACATGCTTTCTCCAAATCCTGAAGTAATCTCCAAAAATAGATCAAACATAAAAAAGTCATTGAGTTCTGATAATAATTCAACTAAAGAACATGATCATACATTGAAAAAAAAGACTTGTTTCGAGTTGTTCAAATAATTATAAAAACACATTCATTCAGATTCTTCAGAACTGTCGAATTCTTTAAAATTAGTATAATTTAAAAAATCCAATACAAAATACGAGGTTTGGCAGGTAAAAAAGTCGAAAGTCTGCTTATTCACTCCATTGTTATTTTTTTTCTTGAAAATATTAGCTAGGGTACACTTAATTGTTTTGTTTGATAGTTTTAAAAAATAAAAATAATTGACGGCTTTGTTGTTTTTATTATTAGGATGAGTATATAATTAAAATGAATATCAACCATAAATTATTATACAATACACATGACATGAATCTATAAGACCATTGAACATTACTTGACCAAATTATATGACCGGATCTTTATCCCATCTTCACCCTATATTAACCCTTACCTCCCCACCTTCACCTTTCTTTCTTTTTTTCCATTATAAGTTAGTTTCACCCTGAGTTATGAACACTAGAAGGTGATGGGGTTTTGGCTTTGACCCCTACCTTGTGTATTGATAATTATGGTTACATAAATAGAGTGTATATTATCCTTATCCCCACAACACATGATTTCTCGTAATATTTTTCTAGATTTATTTAAATGTTTAAGGATAATTATTTTTGTGCTTATCTATACTAAACACTAAAAAAAATAAGTAGAAAATTCATTTATTCTCTAGAAACATTTTTCTTTATACCGAACACACCCTACGAACCACTTTCTACAAGGATATATAGCCATACAATTTACTTCACAAGAAAAGTTATTTAGACTGATATTACACGAGGAAATTGTTAAAGACATATATAATAAAGTAAATACAAATATATTTTATTTAACAATTTAAATTTGTAGATGAGATAATCATATACTATCGACATGATATCAGAGCAAACATCATGTGAACCAAGTGGTGTGTTCATCACACAACTAACTAAATAAAAGTGTTTTCTTTCGGATAACCTACACTCCCATGAAATATATAGTCATACAATTCAAAAGAGTACTTAAAAAGTTTTAATTTGCATATTAATTAATATTTTCTTCGTTTAAAAAAGAATGACTCTATTTCCTTTTTAGTGTGTTTTAAAAAGAATGACTTCTTTAAGTGTCAAAAACGCAACTAAACTATACCTTTAATTTGAGTTTCATATCTAAACTATTGAAATTGTGAGTTTCATACCTAAACTATCACTTTTTAGTTTAAGAAACACACCTCAGTGATGTGTGTAGTGCACTCTCTCTTTTATATGAAAAAACTTTGACACATGGCATTCCACATAGATAAAAATTAAAGATTACTATCCATATAAAAAATTAAATTATTTTTCTTATCTCACTCCACCAACTCCTCCACGTACCCCCTCCTCCCGACAATCCCATCCTTTCTTTAAAAAAAAAATAGTTATAAAATATTTTTAAAATTTTCATATTTCATCCTCCTCCCTCCCCCTCCCCCCCTCCCTCCGATAAAAATTGATATTATTTTATTTTAAAAATCTACCGCATCCTATTTAATTTTTCGCTCCTCATTTTTTTTTACGTTTTTTTTATTTTGTGTTAGATATGCACGTACATATATTTTTAGAAAAAAAACCTACTAGTATATCGAATATAACATAAACAACTAAAAAATATAAAAAGTCTTGAGGCGGCAAGTAAAAAATATTTTCGATATGTATATCTAACACTGGGGAAAAAAATTGAAAGCAGAGGGTTAAGTGGGATGGGTAGAATTATATTTTTAAGAAAATAAAATAATATCTAAATTAGTATTTGATGAGAGGGAGGAGATGAAGTAAAAAATGAAATACTTTTATAAAAGAAAATATTATTTTTTTATAATAATATTTTAATTCTTAATTTTAGCTAATACTAGTACTTTATTTATTTTTTGTCAAGGTTGAATATTTTGTCCATGTGGAGTGTGATGTGGAAACTCTTTAAAATAAAAGAAAGAGATTGTATTACACATACCATGATGAGAGTGCTATAAAAGAGAGAGGTGTGTTTCTCAAACTAAAAAGTGATAGTTTAGGTATGAAACTCAATCTTTCAATAGTTTAGGTATGAAACTCAAAAAAGAAAATGTATAGTTTAGGTGTGTTTTTGACACTTATCTCTTTTTTTTTTTGTAACACTTTAACTTCAACTTCCTATGTGACATGTTTAAGGCCACAAAATAAAATGACATTTTGGTATATTTAACATAACTTTAACTTAGAACCACAAGATTAAAAATTTTATTTTAAAAAAACTTTGTTTCAAGTCAAACTATGTCATTTGTTTAAAACATATTATACAGAAGCTACCGACTCTAGATTTGAAAAAGAAAAGGTCAACTTAGCTTCTCTAAGACAAAGCAAAAGATAATCAAAAATAGTTGACTGATAATTATCACTGTTCGATTTTATTGGATCATTCATTAATTATTTATAAGTTAATTCAATAGTCATCAATCATATGGCACCTTGCCAAAACTATTTTAAAAAAATATATGCTGAAGAAATTATACAATCAGTAGATCAACAACTATGTTTGAATAATATGTTTGGTGTATCTTTAATTTTGTCAACGTATTAATTAAGGTTTTAATAGTATCATGTTTCTGCATCCATGAACATATATTAATTGGAAGAATGAGACTGATGAAAAATAATACTAAATTGAACTCACCTGAGAAAATTTCATAAATAATAACAGATAGTATTAAATAAATAGTATTAAATAATATTAGTATTTACTGTGTACTAATCCTAGTCCTATTAGGATTAGTACACCTTAATCCTAGTCCTATTAGGATTAGTACTCCTTCCTTTATCTCCTATATATATCTCCCATGTATTCCTTTATTAGGTTAACACTTCAATACAATCAATATTCCTTCATGGTATGAAGAGCCAGAAAACCTAGATCTTCTTTTCTCTAGGTTTTTTTTTCTCTCTTTAGGGCACCGATCGTTCCCTCTCTTCTCTTGGGCGGCGGAAGCCATGACAACCGAGGTGGATCCTCTCGATTCACTTCCTTCTGGCGTTAAACTCCTTCTCAGGCATCTTCATGCCCTGATTCCCGAAAAATTATCGGACATAAATTACCCTACATGGAAAATCACCGTTCTTACAGTCCTTGAGGCCAATTACCTTCTCAAATACGTCGATGGAAGCACAGAACCGCCGCCGGCAGTCATCACCACCACGGACAAATCAGAAAAAACCAATCCGGCCCATGCAGCCTGGAAAGCCGTGGATGGCCTGATCCGATCATGTTTGATTGCGGTCATCTCTCCCATGGTTCAGAAACACGTCCGATCCTACACAACTGCTTCAGCCCTGTGGACGGCCCTCGCAACACGCTATGCATCAATTTCCCACTCTCATATTTTTCAATTGCGTGATCGTCTCCACACAATTACCAAAGGCACGAAAACTATGGCGGAGTATTTAGACGAGGTCTCCACCATCATCACAGCCCTCGACACCGTGAACGAAATCATTCCCGAAAAAGATCTCGTCATGTGCGTCGTTCGTGGGCTCCCATCAGCTTACTCCTCCATTAAACAGGCGGTTCGCATCAGTCCAACGCCCGTTGACCTGGCTACTCTCTCCTCGTGGCTAAAAAGTGAAGAAATCAACGTGGATCTGGAGAGCAAACTTCTTCTCCGAGAAGCCGCTGTTATGGAGCCGGCCACCGCCCTCACCGCAAGCCAGAACTATCGCGGGGGGCGTGGTGGCGGCCGGCAGGGGAGCCGCGGCGGCTACGGCAGAAACAGCGGAGGCCGCGGGCGCGGCGGTCAGCAGGGCATTCGTCCGCCGTACGACGGTTAGCAGCACGACAGCAACAACAGCCTGCACTCTTTCGGCAGCGGCGGGCAGGGCACTTACGAGCGGGATCGTCCAACTTGTCAAATCTGTCAGAAAACAGGACACACCGCTGTTCGTTGCTGGTTTCGGTATAAGGAGAGCCGAAATAGTGATAACCGTGCCAATTATGCATCTCAAGCCGGCCCTTCCTCTGAATGGCTGTTGGATACTGGGGCCAACATGCACGTTACTTCCGATCTATCCAAGCTTAACGCTCCAAATCCATATCATGGCTCCAATGGTATTACTGTTGGCAACGGTGAGTCCCTTAATATTTCTCACACTGGCACGGGTACCATTAAAACCCCCACCGCTATCTTTCACCTAGGTAATCTTACCCACGTCCCTTCTATTAAAACCAATCTCCTTTCAGTTCACCAATTCACAAAAGACAATAATTGCTCACCTCTAATGATTTTCAGATCCTAGACAAAACTACCAAGAGGTTGATTTTTCAGGGCCCCTGTGAGCATGGTCTGTACGTTCTTCCTGGCACAAGTTCGTCTGCCCACCCAGTTTCAGAAAGCGTTCCTGTGGCTCCGGTGGCTCTTTCGGCTGATGGCCACAGTCTGTTGTGGCACAGTCGTCTGGGTCACCCATCTACTCAAATAATAAATTCTTTAATGTCTCAATTAGGTTTTTCTTCCATTCATGCAAACAATTGTGACTCCTGTTCAATTGCTAAATCTCATAAATTACCTTTTACTTTATCTGAAAAGCGTACAACTGCACCTTTTTAACTTATTCATTCTGACCTATGGGGTCCTACTGCTGTTCCTTCATTTCCTGGTTTTCGCTATTATATTTGTTTTGTTGATGATTTTACAAAATACACTTGGTTGTACCCACTAAAACACAAATCACAGGCATATACCACCTTTGTCACTTTTGAAAAAATGGTCAAAACACAATTCAATTCTCATGTTAAACTTTTTCGAAGTGACAATGGAAAGGATATGTCAATAACATCTTTGGCCAGTTTCTGCAATCCCTGGGAATTATACATCAAACCTCTTGTCCATACACTCCCGAACAGAATGGGGTGGCTGAGCGTAAGCATCGCCATCTCATTGAAACGGTGATTACTCTTCTACATCAATCTCATCTCCCTGTCTCCTTTTGGGTAGAAGCTCTAGCCACCGCAAACTACCTCATTAACAGAATGCCCAGTCACACTCTCTTCAACAAATCACCCTATCAACTCCTTTACCAAGAACTTCCCAATTATACCAACCTTCGCGTCTTTGGGTGTCTTGTCTACCCTTGGCTACGCCCTCATATTACTCACAAATTACAACCCCGATCCCGTCCTTGTATTTTTTTGGGCTATCATCCTACCTCCAAGGGTTATCGCTGTCTTGACCCACAAACTCATAAAGTCTATATATCTCGTCATGTCAAATTTGTCGAAAATGAGTTTCCCTACGATTCTATTTCCTCCTCCACAAATACATCACTCATTGACGTCCTTCCTCTTTTTCCAACATACTCACAGGGTCCCTCACCACCTTCCCCCACACCTCCACCCACTACCCAACCACCCCTCATCACCCCTTCGACCGTCACCCACAATACACCCGCAACCACCACCCACACTCACAACCAACCCGAACCACCCCATACCCACAACATCTCCAGACCGATCCGTTTTGGTTCCTTCCCGGCCACCCCCGAATCACCACCGCCCGTGCCACCCCCAATACTCATCCCATGTTAACCTGTGGCAAAGCCGGTATCTTTAAACCCAAAACCTTTCAGGCTACCATACTACCAAATACACCCCTTCCCGATAGTGAACCAACAACCTACTCTGTTGCCTCAAAAAATGCTTATTGGCGTCATGCTATGGGTGACTAGTTTAAGGCTTTGACTGATCAGAAAACTTGGGTTTTTGTACCTAAGCCCCATGGGCGGCACCTAGTGGGCTGTAAATGGGTGTACAAAATTAAACATAATGCAGATGGCAGTATTTCCAGGTACAAGGCTCGTTTGGTTGCTAAAGGCTACAATCAGGAGTATGGGCTTGATTACTCCGAGACATTCAGTCCTGTTATTCGGCAGGAAACCATTCGCCTGGTACTGTCACTCGCCGTGCGCAACAATTGGCTCATCAATCAGTTGGATGTTTCCAATGCTTTTCTCCATGGCATGCTTGATGAAACTATCTACATGACGCAACCACCGGGCTATGTTGATCCCCGCTTCCCTCAACATGTTTGCAAACTCCAGAAGTCTCTGTATGGGCTCAAGCAAGCCCCCCGTGCTTGGTACACACGTCTGAAAACGTTCCTCCAGGGACTCGACTTCACGTGTTGCGTACACGACACGAGTCTGTTTACTCGACATTCAGCACACGATACAGTCGTTCTTCTTGTCTATGTAGATGATATCATTATTACAGGCTCTACTGCAGCTCTCATTCAGGATGTCACTCGAGCTATGCATACTACCATCAAAATGAAGGACCTTGGCCCGTTACATTATTTTCTGGGAATGGAGGTCTCTCGGACAGGCAACGACTTGTTTCTTCATCAATCAAAATATGCTCGAGATCTGTTGCAGAAAGCTGGACTGGAAAAATGCACCAGTCAACCAACACCGATGGCAGTCTCTTCGTCTACGAATGGAGCCGACACCCCCTTTGCCGACATCACCCACTTCCACAGCCTCATTGGGGCTCTACAATATCTGGCCATTACCCGTCCTGACATCCAGTTTGCTGTCAACCGAGTTGCTCAGCGCATGCATCAACCAAGTGAACATGATTACCATTGTCTAAAACACATTCTCAGGTACATTTTTGGCACTCTTGGTCGTGGTTTACTCATTCGACCCGGGGACTTGGAGCTTCGAGATTTCTCCGATTCATATTGGGCGAATGATAAAAATGACAGAAAATCTACATTGGGGTTTCTCGTTTTTTTGGGGCCGAACCTGATCTCCTGGTGTACAAAAAAATAACCCAAGGTCTCTCGGTCCTCAACTGAAGTTGAATACCGCGCCCTTGCTCTTCTTGCTGCTGAGACCATGTGGGTCACATATATTCTTCGCGAACTCCGCGCCACTCACACTGTTCCTGCTCTCTATTGTGACAACAAATCAACCATCTGTGTGGCCAAGCTTTCCGTCCTACACACCAAAATAAAGCATGTTGATACCGATTGTCTCTTTGTTCGCGATGAAGTTCAGGCCGGCACCATGACTGTGCAGTATGTACCCACTGAAAAACAACCGCCTGATATTCTCACCAAGCCTCTCCCGAGCCGACAGCACGATTACCTCAGTTCCAAGCTTCCGTTTGCTTCCGCTCAGCTCAGCTTGAGGGGGGATAATAACAGATAGTATTAAATAAATAGTATTAAATAATATTAGTATTTACTGTGTACTAATCCTAGTCCTATTAGGATTAGTACTCCTTAATCCTAGTCCTATTAGGATTAGTACTCCTTCATATATCTCCTATATATATCTCCCATGTATTCCCTTATTAGGTTAACACTTCAATACAATCAATATTCCTTCAATAAACTTAGCTCCTTAATTATACACATTAGTTTTGATCCTTTAAATATTTAAAAATTTTATCAAATACTTCGTATCTTTTTTTTTTTAAATATCAACTGCTTAGGTTTATATTAACGGAAACTACGATTCTGTAAAATTAAACTTGTTACCCCTTTTTTCAATTGAAAAACAATATCCTTGTAGTTGCTGAGAGTTCTATTTTGAAAAGAGAATACCATGAAAAGAAGTGAATTTTAGATATCGCAAGATACGCTTAACTGCTGCCCAATGTGTCTCTGTCGGACTATGCATGAATTGACAAACTTTATTCACCGAGAAGGAAATATCAGGTCTAGTGAAAGTGCGATATTGTAAGCCACCAACAATACTTCGATAAAGACTTTATCAGGTCTAAGGTTTATTCCGTTCTAATTCTTCGCTATTTATAATAATCTTAAATTCAGTGTTTTAAAAAAGGCAGGAA
This sequence comes from Solanum neorickii, assembly GCA_027704865.1. NCBI lineage: Eukaryota > Viridiplantae > Streptophyta > Magnoliopsida > Solanales > Solanaceae > Solanum > Solanum neorickii. Next base: position 52,841,533 of record JAKWJC010000372.1, read on the forward strand.
CGTGAGGAGAGATATTTTATATAGTGGGGGGGAGGGGGGGTGGGGCGAGATGTGAGTCCTGAGAAACGGAGCGTAAGTCTCATGGATCTATGAAGCAGAATCTCATGTATATTCAATTTTATAATTTTATTACTAATTATATATAAAAAAGTAAATCTTTCAACGAATTTTTAATAAATTTTTATCTATAACCTATATAATATAGAAAAATTTATATTATGATTTTTATTTGAGATAAAAACTAATAATCAGTAATAAAGAAAAAAAGTATTATAATTAGGGCAACTTTCACATATAGCAAACAAAAAATTCATATTTGTATAATATAACAAACTTTGCATAATTGCGCTCCATAGCAAACATAAAAACTGTATAATTCGCTATACATATACAAGTGTATAATTCGCTGGCCTAAATTGTATAATTCGCTGGCCTATTTCGCTGCAATTGTATAATTTGCTTTGCATATAGTTGAATCGAATTAAAATGTATGTATATTGCATAATTATAAGTTTATAGCAAAAAGATATATGTTTTTCTCGCTTTATACAAAAACAGAAACACAATATATACACTTCTGTTGTATAAAGCTAGAGAAAATTGTATTTCACTGCAATTGTATAATTCGCAATTGTATAATTCGTTGGCCTTTTTCTCTGCAATTTTTGAAGTAAAATGTTTGTAAATTGTATAATTAAGTGTATAACACGAAGATATACATTTTGTACGTGTTTATACAATTTTCTCTCGTTTATACAAAACAGAAACAGAATTATACACTTCTGTGTATAAAGCGAGAGAGGCGAGCGAGAATGGAGAGTGGCGAGCGAGATTCCTGGGAGAGAGACGCTGGCAAATTTTAGATAATGTTTGCTATGGAGCACAATTAAATCAAACCCTAGCTATTCTATTTAATTTAGGTTATTAGTTTGCTATTTTATACAATTTTTCCTTATAATTACTATTTAGTCGAACGAACACATTTATTTAAAAAAAAAAAAAAAAAGCTTCTGCAATTACAATCTGAGCCCTCTATGCTATTAACTTACAAACAACAACAAAAAATTACAGAAAAAAATAAACCAAAATATAATTACATCAATAATATAAAATATAATTTAAAGCAAAAATAATTAAAAACGTCCGGTGATTACAATATGGGGAATTGAACCTTGGTCAATAAGGTAGGAGTTTACATTACAGTAAAAATAATTTTTAGCGGCAATAAATATTAACATTAATAAAGAGTGCTAAAGACTTTACTGACATTCGTTGAGTGTCATTTAAACAAATGTCACTAAAAGCTTTAGGAACATATACAATAGTGCTAATTAAAGATTAAAAATACATATTTAGCGATAATTAAAAATTAATTTCTTAATTATCGCTAAAAAATACATATTTCCAACGACAATTAAAATTAATTCCGCTAATAATTATTTTTGATGTAATGTTAGGTAATCAACAAACTGAGCTACGAATTTTTCTTCGTACCAAAGAGAATATGTTTTGAGTTTAGAAAGTATTAATTTTCTACAACAAATAGGAAAAGGGGCTAGTAAAACACGATATCTTTTTTAACAAGTGCTCCTGCACATATTTGAAATATAAAATAGATAAAGTGTAGGAAGAAGGAAACCAAAAAAGAAGAATGTATTTGAAAAATAAAAATAAAATAAAATAAAATTTGAAAAATAAAAATAAAACAAAACATAGTTTTTCTCCGTCCTAATGTAGTTTTACCGGATATATAATATTTTTAAAATTTATGATCTAAAATAAATTATAGATATTTATGTAACTATAAATTATCATTTCGTTAGGGTGAAATGAGCGTTTTAAAGTTACATTGCTACTGTATATAAAAAATATGTCTTTTTTATTAAAAAAAATACTCACAAAATATATATATTATATAAATTGAGATAAAAAAAAAATTAATAATTTGTAAAATGCACAAAATATATAAAAATAAACGTCTTATGATGTGTTTGACCGAAGAAAAATGATTTTCTCAAACATAAATGATTTTCATATTTATGTTTGATGTTTTGTTGGTAAACAGAAAATATACCAAAAGAATTTAATAAAATGTAGGCAAATACTATGGATCTATTGAAAATTGAAGTGTGAGGAGGAGGCATTTCTACTAAGCTTGTCATATTTAAGAACTTGTTTTATATCAAAAAATAATAATTTAGTCTACCAAGCATTGAAAAATTAGAAAATATTTTTCAAAAATTCTCTCCATACAAAACGCATCTGAATTATTTTGGAGGTATGGTTCGGTCCCTCTTGTGTTTCCACCTTTTTGAAGAAATACAACACATTTAGGCGATAGCCTATTAATTTTTTTAAAAAAATCACACTTACAATTGAAATAAACAAATTCTTGAAACAATTATTTTATTAACACTTCTTAGTTGACCTTCCTGCAGTTGACACGAATCTGGCCTCGCTTTCCGGTCAATGGCTTGATATTACCCATCTTAATCATAGACTGAGCAAAATCTTTCGAGAACATCCCTAAGTTTTTACTATATTTCTCAACAAGATCATCGGTCTTTCCTCCACTAAATAGTGCTTGATCAGAATGTAAAAGCCCTTTCTTGGACCTTAAGTCACTAAAATATTTTGAATCGAAAAGAGCTGGTGTTGGATCAAGAGGAGCAAGATTGGAATCACCTCCACTACGTGGACAATTGGCTTGGCGTTGTCTTCTAAAGGTGGGATCAATGTTAGTCTCATTGTAGATGCGATTCCTGAAGGTGAAACATTGAGCAAACCCTAGTGTATGGCCACCGGAGAGAGCAACGAGGTCTTTCTCATCCAAACCTTGCTTCTTGAAGTTTTTGATAAGTGCAGGTAAGTCCATAAACGGAGTTGGAATATTGTTATTGGCCGCGGTTCTACTTGCAGTTGTTGAGTCTCTTCTTCCGAGTTTCACTTTCCAACTTGGTCCATGTAGCTGTTCATGCAAAAATTATGTTAAGAAATAAATTGACAAGAGAGAAGTATAGTTTTAGCTTATGTTAAGAAATAAGGGAGTTATAATATAATACTTACAGCAACTACAGAGTCACGAGCTGCAACAGCTAAAATGTCAGCACAAGATACAACTGGACGTCCACAAACTTTATCAACCTCTGATTTAATTTTATCAATCACCTCAAATCCTCTAGCAGAATTGTTATTAGCACGAGAAGTCTTTTCACTATTAATAGTAGAAGTTTGGTCAAGGAGAATCGAAGCATCACAACCCTACATTTAAAAAGAAATACAATAATTAGTAACAACGTATATATCAACCAAAGTACCAAACATTAAAAAGAAACTTACGTTAACGAAACAATCATGAAAATGTAAACGTAGCAAAGAAGCACCCATTCGTCTCTCTTTTCTGACTGCATCCACAACAACCCGTTTAATGGTTGGTAAAGCTTTGGGACAAATATGGTGGTAGAAATCATCGGACAACTCCGAAAACGCCATGCCTGCTAAACAAAACATGACTAACACATAAATAAATAGAAAGCTACGAGAAGCCATTTTTTTTATACACTTCTATTTGTTGTGTGTATGATTTTGAGTGATGATATATGTGAGTAATATGTGGATGTATTTATAGGTCAAAAAAATGTCTAGGAATGAGCCAACTTTGACAATTTCTAATTAAGAGGACAATTCATGCACGAAATGTTCAGAATAATTGGTAATTAGTTGTCAATTATTTTTAAAGGAAATTAAATTGGGGCTGCGTCTCTCGTTTTATGATAAATAGTTAAAATATAACCTACTACTTAGGAAATGTCTAGAATATTAAATAATATCAATTTTGACTTATACTTTACGTTGTAGTTTCCTCTTTGTGTAGCGGAATCATTTTATTTTGATTTTAGTAACTGGATTTTGTGTGTAGTTGGTGTGTGGTGGGGGTGGGGGGCTGCGGAGGAATATTGCAAAACCATAATTGAAATTTTTTAAAATTATTTTCTACCTCCAAAAAATATATTATCAATTATTTTTAAAAAAAAATTCTACGATAGTTTCCTGTTTGACAACGCTCTAATAGATGCTATAGTAAATAAAGATAACAAAAGATTGAGACGGGTGTTTGGTTAGTTAAATATTTTAAAATATATTTTTTCTAATAAAATAAGTTTCTTAAAATGAGGAAAATGATCTCTTTTATGAAAGTAGGGAAAATAAATTCTACTTCTGATATTCTCCATTGATTGTAGTCTTCCCAATTTCCAAAACACCTCATCTTCACCCCCACACCCTTACCAACCGAACTTTGGAAAAATAAGTAAAATTCATTTATTTTTGGGATAATGCCCAAGTACCCTCTCAACCTATATCCGAAATATCAGAGACACACTTATACTATACTAAGGTCCTATTATCTCCATGAACTTATTTTATTAATAATTTTTTACCCCTTTATGGCCTACGTGGCACTATCTTGTGGGCCCAACGATGGTTGACTTTTTTTTCAAACTAATGCCACGTAGGCCAAAAAGGGGTAGAAAATTACTTATAAAATAAGTTCAGGGGGGTAATAGGACCTTAGTATAGTATAAGTGTGTCTCTGAGATTTCGGGCATAGGTTGAGCGGGTACTTGGGTATTTTCCCTTTATTTTTTAGAAACATTTTTCTTTGTACCGAACACACCCCAAACCACTTTTTACAAGGATATAACCAAAACATTTACTCCATGAGAAGGGTTATTTAGATTGATATCATATGAGATGAGAAATAACGTGTCTATATAAATGTGCACGCATTCTAGATAACTTAAACTCACATGAAATGATCACACAACTCAACGAGCGATAATTGAAAATTTTGGACATTGATAGCATTATATTACACGCAAATACCAACCTCCAAATTTGAAAAGGAAAAGGTCAAAGACAAAATAAAAAGATAGTATCAAGAATAGAGTGGACTTCTAATTATCGGTGTTCGTTTTTATTGGATCATTCATTAAATATTTATAAGTTAATTCAACATTAATCAATCATATTACACCTTGCCGTACAGCACTCACCAAAACTATTTTAAACGAAATTACTCAATCAGTAGATCAACAACTATATTAGAATAATAACTTTGATGTATCTTTTGTCAACGTACTAATTAAGGTTAATGGTATCATGTTTTTGTATGCATGAGTATATATTAATTGGAAAATGAAACTGATGAAAAGCTGTACTAAATTGAACTTAGTAAAGAAATTGGAGTTATTGGCTAGAATCATCCCTAACTATGACTCAAATTTAATATACATCCTTATATTATCTAAATGAGTAGAAAACATCCTTATACTATACGAAAAATAACAAGAATCATCCTTCAATCTATTTTTGTTAAGAAACTAATTGAATTAACAAAAAATAATTTGATCATGTCTTGCCACGACGAGAAGATCAAAATTACCTAAAAAGAATAAGGATATGGATAGGAAATGAATCTTTCATTCTAAAAAATTTAAATTTGCGTCTTGTCAATTTATATGGTTTTTGCATCCTCAAGTAAATTGACTTGCAAAAATACATAAGTTTTGAAATATTTATACGGTAGGTTCCGATGGTTAGAAAAATTATATAAAATAATTATCTTAAAGGTATTACGCCCAACTATTTAGAGATTTTCTTTAATAAAATATTTAGGACACATGTGTCATGTACTTTATATACAATGAAATTTACATTTTATACAATGTACAAAAAGTTGAAAATTTAATAAAATTACGCAGGCATTTAATTATAAAATAAAATAAATAATTATTGTATTCGAAAATTTGAAGTTGGAGTAGTATTTGACCATATTTTTACAAGAATATTTGGAATTTGAATATATTTTGTTTGAATATGATTTAAATCCTCAACTTCTAAAAAATCACTTGACTTGAATAGCTTAACCATGTGTACATATTCATTCGACTTGACACATTTAACTTTTTATTGGTGATGTGATTTTTTAAAAAAAAACAGAAAAATGAATCTTGCAACTTTTTGGATAGTTCAAGAATAATTTTTGTTTACTTATATAACATAGGATGTACTTTAAGTTTAGGTCATATTTGAGAGATGATTTTAGTCAAAAACTCAAAAAAAATGTCATAAATAATATATAAAAGAATAAGTATCTTAAATAGATACATTAACCAAGTACATGAGGTATTTATAATATGTAAATATAATACAAAAGACTAAACTATCCTTCTACCTATGAAGTTTTGACCAAAATGAGCTATTTTTAAAACCAATTCATCAAAATAATATGTTTTTAACTTTTTTCACAAAACTAGTATAAACGTACTTTATGGTAACGTTTTAGGATATTTTCATTATAAAAATTCAACGGACAAAAAGTTAACGGGTTGGCGACGTTAAACGCATAAACGTAACTGTGAGTAACGTTTTATACCTAAAACGTTACTCAAGAGTACGTTTTTAGAGAATCCAATCACGGGCCACTGACTCCAATCCTGCAAAGGCGGAGTCAAATCATTCAACTGTAAAACGTTACTATGAGTAACGTTTTACACTTAAAATGTTACTTTGAGTCCCGTTTCTTAAGAATCCAATCACGGGCCTTCGACTTCTGCAAATTTAGAATATATTTAGCTATAAAACGTTACTCACAGTAAAGTTTTACCTTAAAAACGTTGCTATCAATTACAACACTCTGTTAAAGTCATATTCCTCCATTTTTCAAACTGACCAAAGTGACTATAAATAAATGTTGTTGTAATTTTTTTTTCATGTTCAAATATAATTCAGCAAAAATTTTCCTTGTATGGTCCATTTTAAAAATAATATTCAGAAAATTTCATCAGGTATGAATTAAATAAGTGAAGTTTATCCTTTGTTATGTTCTTATTATAGCTTTAAAATTATCTTTCTAATTTAATAATATTATTTTAAAAAATATTTTATCTTTATGTGTAGGATTAAGATGACGAGCTTTGAACATAATGTGATGGTTGCTTTGTATTGGGGTGGAGAAATAATTACGGATATGAACGGATTTAGGTATACTGAATGTGCTAGAACGATTATTAGCATGTCGACTTCAACTACCTATGTTGAATTGGTTGGATTGTTACATGAGAAAATGGGAACATATAGTGAAAATATTCATATGGATATTTCTGGAAAATATCCATGTTCAATTCAAGGTAACAATACAAGGTTCATTGAGTTTAAAATTGAGAATGACCAATCTTTGTTACAATTTCTTTTCATACCTCAAAAATTTGCGGATAAGATTGATATAAATGTTTTGGAGATGTATGTAAAGACTGTATCGACAGGCCAAAATGCTGCATTTCAAGCTAGTGGTCATCATGGTTATCACATGAATTTGTTGGCTCAAAATTATGGCCTTACCACGATCAATCAACCTCATTTTGTAAAACCGATTGTTCAACCATCATTTCAACAATTGTTAATGCATGATCATCGATCATTTGGTGAAGGCTCAAGTAGTCAAATGCGTATTGATAATAGTCACATGGAATATGAGGCTAGGTAAACAACAAATCTTTATTTTATTAAATTTTAGTCTAACAATTTAATAAGATAATTTTTATTGTAAGTATACACAAATTATCTCTTATAAATAGAAGAAATAATATTTTAGAATATTTATTATCGCTTTTAAAACAAGCTTGTATATTTATAATTTTGCTAGAATTTGACTAATATTTTTTTTACAGAGATATTGATATCAACGTTGATCTATATAATGATGTAAATGCTGAAATTAGTGATGAAAGTTCGGAGGAAGATGAACCTCCGAAAGATGGTGATGAAAGTGAACCTGATGAAGATATCGATGATATTAGAGATTTTTCTCAAAATGGTGTAAATCTTCATAATCATGATCAGGGTGTGTCTCATGACATACCCTATTTCAGGACATTAGAGAATGAGGAAGACATTTTTATGTCTACATGTGAATCTGAGATGGAATGTTGTTCCGTTTGGTCTGAGCAAGCAAAAAAAGATTTAAAAAAAGGTATGCTTTTTAGTAGTAAAGAAAAGTTGAAAATGGTTGTAACGATTTGGAGTTTGCACAAAAATAAGGAGTTCAAGGTGGTAACATCTACCAAAAGTCTATGGGTTGTGAGATGTAAGTTTTATAATTTATTGGGTTGCATGTGGTTTCTTCGAGGACGACAAGTTGGAGATAAACTTTGGAAGATAGGAAAATATGTTGAAAACCATAGATGTGAGACTGAGGGGCTTTCTAGCGGTCACGCCAACCTAAATACCAATTTGATTGCATCACTACTTCTAAATCAAATTAGAAAAAATCCTAAGTTCTTGGTGGTAGATGTCATTTCAAAGGTTCATGAAAATTTTGGTCACCAAGTGACATATAGGAAAGCATGGCTTGGACGTCAACGCGTGTTTGAATTGGTATATGGTGACTTTGAGAAATCATTTAGTGACCTACCTAAATTTTTTGCAGCTTTTCAACACTTTAACCATGGAACAATTGTGGAATGGAAACACGAAGAGTCTATGAGTTCATTGGAGGTAAAAACTTTTAAATTTGTATTTTGGGCTTTCAAGCCATGCATTGATGGATTCCAAACATGTCGCCCAGTTATTTCAGTAGATGGAACTCATATTTATGGAAAATATGAGATCAAATTATTAATTGCTGTTGGAATTGATGGAAATGATAACATTCTCCCTTTAGCGTTTGCTATTGTAGACAAAGAATCAAAAGAGGCATGGAAATGGTTTTTTAGAAATTTGAGTGCACATGTGATAAAAAGTAGACAAAATGTATGTGTTATATCTGATAGGGCAAAAGGAATCTTGACTAGTTTGCAGGAGTTGCGGCGATTTCAAGAGCCTCGAGTCTTCCATCGGTCTTCCATCAATAAAGCACTTATTTTATATTTTGTAAGAAAAAACATAGGTAACAATTTTCCAAGTCACAATTTTCGAGAAGAAGCAATATTATCCTCAAAAGATAAATCACAAACACGCTAAATATAATGCATACCATTGTTTCATACGCCGTTGAATTGGGCACATAACCTTCTTGTTGTTGAGGACGCTGAGTAGGATTACCAATAACAAGACGAGTAATGCGTCTAAACCAAATAAGGTAAGGGTCGTCATATCGAAGTGGTTCACGATTGACCGGAGCATCACAAACATATTGAAGTCGTTGGTTCCAAAGAGGCAACCATTGTGCATGCTCCAACTTCCAATTTGTATTTGGTCTTCCCCTTCGATCATGGTGAAAATGTGTGGCGTCAAATAGAAATGGAGTTGGTATCGTTTGTTTTAATTCAAATTGTCTCATAACTCGATCAGGCAAGTGAACCTCAACGATATCCCAACAAAAAATTGGAGCTCTTACACGCCATATGTCTCGTTCCATTCGACAATAATCAGGAAGACTCTCAATTAAGTCATCCGAATATGGTTCCCAAATAAACTACATAAAGAAAAATACATGAGTTTCAACTACAATATATACATAATTTTTTTAAAGAAAAACAGTATAACATCATACCTGATCCTCTGTCATGGAATCAAGTGCATCCCTAAAAACTTTCAACACATGCTTAGTGGTATCAGTCCAACTAAAATGTGCAAACCATCTAGTAGCACGTGGGCCCCTAGGTAAACAAGCAAGAAAATTATTTTCGATGTCCCTTTGTGCTATTACCTGAGGTCTGAGGACGGTTACTCTCTCCCATGCCCAAATCTAAACATAATATATAAATAGATAATTATGATATTATAAACTAGAAGAAATATTTATAAAGAATTGATGTAATTGTTAAGTATACCTGAAGCAGTGGTAGAAAGCCAGCTATCTCATTTTGGTTACTCTGTGAGGCCTTACAGAGAAAGCGATACAAGCACGCTAAGGTCGCACTACCCCAACTATAAGAGCTAACTACATTGAGATCCTCGAGCATAGGAAGGTACATAAGCTTTAGATAGTTGCCAGATGTATCTGCCATCATCATACCAGCAATCATCCAAAACATGTAACATCTAGCCATTTGATCGATCATTTCTTGTGTTGTCAAGTCAGGTAACTGTAGTTGCTCGAACATATGCGCATTAAGTGCAGTTACCTTGAGGCTACTACGGTTGAAGTCTTGAGGACGTGGAATAAAACCTAACAATCTTTGACAAATATTTTGCCAATCCCCTATGGTCCTTATCGACTCATCACCAAGTACTGGATCACCATTCACAGGTAAGCCATACAACACTTCTACATCTTGCAAGGTGATTGTCGCCTCACCCGTTCTAAAGTGAAATGTATGAGTCTCGGGACGCCATCTCTCTACTAGTGAAGTGATCAAGCTACGATCAATAGAAGGTCGATTTGATCTATAAACACCATATAGTCCTGATAATTCAATTATTTCTAAGACTCGTGGATGAATGGGATATTTCTTTACGAGGTCCCAAAATTTTCCATCACACCTCCTCGTATTTAAAATCATATTAACACTTCCATTCCATATATCCCGTGACCTATGGGTAAGTTGTTGAGTTAGTACCGATGGTTCAAGTGGACCGGGATCCAATCGATATGCACTATAACCAGTCATATACGTATCTATTAAACTGAAAAATCCATATGAAAGTAAATTAAATATAATTGTTAGTCCAAAATATAACAACCAAATCAAAGTAATGTACTGTCACCAAATGTTTTATTAAAATATTGAAAAATAAATTCAATTTCAGTAGAAGCGCATTGCAGGTCAACCTATTATAGTCTTCCTTCCATTTTCATGTGAACATTTTTTTTCTTTGTTTTTCTTTTCATTGTTTCTCTTTGCATCAACAAGATGCATGAATTCAAAATAAAAACAGAACATGCAAATTAGAATTTCTTGAGTGATTATTTCATATAACCAAAACGATATAAATACGAGAAGATAGAAATTCTAAAATTCAAGCATTCCATCTACTAGTTTGTAAGGGAAAAAAAATACCTCAAGGCTCTAACACAGGAAATTAACTTGATTCCAAGCTTTCCAGAAGATTGATAGCCGCAATTTATCGTGAAACTCGATATAACAAGAAATCCCCAAAATTGATTTGGAAAAACTACAGCTACCGTTTATCCACGAAATGAGGTTTTGATCCATTCATTGTCTTCCTGTGTTTTTGTTCTTTCACGCATCCTCTTCGTCCACAAATTACCGATCGAAAATGGAATATGGAAGCTTACAAAGTGACAATGGCGCGGCTGCCAATTTTGTTTTTACAGGGAAAGGGTTGAAATGGTGAAAGGGATGAAAGGGTTTGGCAGCTGTCATGTTAGTATAAAAAGTTAATGAGGATAACAAAGTGACGTCGTTTAGTGAGGATATGGCCTGTCACGTTTTAGTATAAAAACGTTACCGCCAGTAACGTTTTTAAGTTAACGGCGTTATTTTTGTTAAAATCAAATAAAGCCTAAAACGTTACCATAAAGTACGTTTATACTATTTTTGTAAAAAAAATTAAAACGTATTAATTAGGTAAATTGATTTTTAAAATAGCTCATTTTGGTCAAAAATTCTTCTACCTATACATATATATATTTATCATTCCCCCCTCAAGCGATGTTGGGTCTCGACAAATGTTGAGTTTGTCACGCAAGAATGAAAATTGAGCATAGGGAAGAGACTTCGTCAGTAAATCCGCAAGTTGATACGCACTTGGCACATAGCGAACCTATAGAACACCAGAAGCAACCTTCTCGCGAACAAAGTGAATGTCAATTTCAATGTGTTTTGTGCAAGCACGATGAACAGGATTGTGATCTAAGTATATACTACTGATGTTATCACAGTAGATTGTTGAAGGAGAGGACAACTGAATATGGAGATCACCAAGAAGAGAGAGCAACCAAGATATCTCAGCAGTACCATGGGCAACAGAACGATATTCTGCCTCAGCACTTGAGCGCGATACAACACTTTGCTTCTTAGAAGACCAAGAAATAAAATTATTACCAAGAAAGATGCAATACGCTGAAGTAGACCTGCACATCAGTATAACATGTTAACGAACCAATTGAGCCGCCTGGAATGAATAAATCATGATTTATGGAACCACACAGATAACGTGGAATACGTTTCACTGCAGTAAAATGAATGTCCAAGGGAGAATGCATGAACTGAGCAACCTGACTAAAAGAGAAGGCAATGTCAGGACGAGTAAAAGTTAAGTATTAAAGTCCACCAACAAGACTACGATATAATGACGGATCAGAAAATGGAGGTGATGTATCAGAAGCAATAAGAGATTTTGGAGAAAGAGGAGTATTAACTGGTTTAGATGAGAAAAGACCTGCACGATTAAGAAGATCATGAATGTATTTGGATTGGTTAAGAAAATGACCACCCTTACATGTAGAGACAGAGATTCCAAGAAAAAAATTTGACTAGACCGAGGTCTCTCATGGAGAATTTGGACATTAGAGTCTTGATTGTAGACTTCAATAAAGCACTTGAAGATGAAGTGATAAGAATATCATCCACGTATAGAAGAAAAAATGATTATGTCCGACAAGATTTGTAAATAAAGAGAGAATTATCAGAAAAAACTATTTTTAAAATCATGTTTGATAAAAAAAGGAGGTGAAACGATGAAACCATGCTCGTGGAGCTTGCATTAAGCCATAAAGGGCTTTGTTCAATCGGCAAACATGATATGGAAATTGCGGATGAACAAAACCAGTAGGCTGTTTCATATATACTAGTTTATTGAGAGTGTCATGTAAAAAGGCATTCAATTACCCAACCTTTAGACGCCGCTAAAGCAAAAACAGTTCGAATGGTGACTGGTTTCACCCCAGGACTAAACGTTTGATCGTAGTCTAATCCATATTTCTGATTATAACCTTGAGCAACTAGACGAGCTTTATAGCGTTCAAACAAGCCATCTGATTTTTATTTCACTTTCGGCAACCGATGACATTCGCATTAGTAGAGGACAACACAAAGTCCCAGGTGTTGTTGGCGATGAGGGAGTTGTATTCATCTGCCATTGCCTTTTTCCAGTTTGGATTTTTATTGGCCTCAGAAATTGACTTTTAAAGGAAGAGAATGAAGTGTTTGGAGATATACACGTAGTACTGAAGGAAGGATATGGAAAATAGTCCTCTTGAAAAATAACATGACGGGAAATAAAAACTTTATTTTCTAAACGATCAAAGCACCTAAAACCTTTATAATTTGCAGGATAACCAAGAAAAATGCAATGTTTAGATCGACGACTCAACTTATGTGGTACATAATCACGTAGATTAGGAAAACAAGAACAGCCAAATACACGTAAATGATGATACGAGGGATGTTTACCAAAAAGAAGTTCATAAGGAGCTTTAAACTTGAGCTTGGAAGAAGGTAGAATGTTTAAGAGATGGACTGCAGTATTAAGGTCTTCAACCCAAAATTGAGATGGAAGAAAAGATTGAAAAAGTAAAGACCGAAGCATATTTAGCATAGTGTGATGCATTCGTTCGGCTTTACGTGAGTATGAGGGCATGAAATACGAAGAGAAAAAACATTTGAATTTAAAAACTCACGAAAAGAAGAGAGTTTAACGTATTCGACAGCTCCATCACACTGTAGTGATTTAATTTTGATCGAAAATTGAGTTAAAACATAAGAGTAGATGTTTTTGAACATAAGGAATGCTTCTGATTTGCATCGAATTGGAAACACCCATGTATATTTAGTATAATCATCATGAAATAATATATAGTAACGAAAATCAGTAAAAGAGGGAACCGGAGAGGTCCAAATATCACTGTGAATCAATTCAAATGAAGACGTAGAAGAAGACATAGATTCCTTAAATAGTAGTTTTGTATGCTTGCCAAGTTGACATGCATTACAAAGAAAATCAAAACGCTTCGCAAAAGAGCAAGCAAACTATTATTTCTATCTAGACTAGAAAGAACACCTGTACTAGGGTGGCCTAGACAACGATGCCAGAGAGTTGGAGAAGCACGGGAAGAAGCAAAAGCATGATGAGCAGCAACAGCAGGAGTTGATGGAGAGAAAGAGTAAAGGGGACCCAAACTATTGCACCTGAGAAGGATTCTCTTCGTCTGGAAGTCCTTAATGGAAAAACTAAAAGCATCAAAGTCAATTGAACATTTATCATCAGAAGTAAATTTACGAACACTTAATAAATTGCAGGAAAGAGTTGGAACAACTAAAACATTTTTTAGAGAGAAAGTGGACGAATGAGTGGAAAATGTATTATTACCCGTAAATCAGATAGGGAGTTGATTACCATTACCTACCATAACATGATCATTACCATTATAGGGCTGAACAGAAGAGAGATGTGAAAGAATAAGTATCTTAAATAGATACATTAACTAAGTACATGAGGTACTTATAATATGTAAATATAATACAAAAGACTAAACTATCCTTCTACCTATACATATATATTTATCAATATCTTATCAATAGGCGTTGATTTAAAAAGATCCTTAGATTATATATTTATTAATTTTAGTCCTTTATATTTAAATTAATCATGTTTGGTCATATTAACAGAAATCATGCCTTCGTGAAATTAAATTTTTAATCATTTTTTCAGTTGTTTCTCTCTCATCGCCACTTTTTCTTCAAATTACTCATAAAAATAATCCTATCCTCAACAATTCGAAAAAAAAGTTGTGAGAAAGGAAGATACTCAATATAAAGTAGGATATAATTAACAGTGCACCCATAAAGAGCATGGGAGTGCCCTTGTTCAAATCCAGTTGATTCCCTATATATTTCACTGTTTTATTTTAAGTGCACTTGAAGTCTCTAAATCATAGCTAGTCCTGGGTTTGCCTCTAATGTAAATATATGAATCTATCACCATTCATATATTGATGTATAAAACTTCAGTTCAAAAATCAAGTCAAGAAGTCGATCAAGAGCCTTGAAACCAAGCTTGAAATTTGATTTATACCTGATGTAGAAAGCTTATGCGATAAAAAAAAAGTCTAAATCAAGCACAAATCGAATCTCAAATCCAGAAAATACCATATTATTAGAAATTTAGGGTATATCAAAAACCTCAATTTCTAATACCAAACATAGATTAAAGCACAATCCAATCACTTGACCAAATATGACTCATTGTGCATGGTCAAGGTTGAGACCTAGCTGATAGACATTATGTGACATAATTGTGTATATATTTGCTTCACTCAATTTATGTGAAACATTGTATCCTGATGAGTTGGTGGCCTATTTTGAAAAGATATATTATTGGCCCGCAGACACAAAAAAATCTGTATAAATATTACTCTTTCCGTTTCATGTTATGTTATGTGAGGTGGTTTGACTAGGCAGGAGTTTAAAAAAAAAAAGGAAGACTTTTAAAATTTATAACTTAAAATGAATGACAATAATTTTTGTGGCTATAAATTATTTCAAAAAAGATAAAACAGACATTTAAAATTAAATTGTTACTTAATATAAAAATATATCACTTTCTTATTCCCCGAAAGTAAAACAAAATGTAATATGAACTCATTCATTTAAAATACATGTTGGATTTAGTGAACCATCAAAACAACTCTACAAAGTCTCTCCATTCACAATTAACTTATTTTATGGAACAGACACGCTTGAGTAAAAATACAATTACACTGAAAAACAATCAAATTCTTGCAACAATTATTCATGAATCAACATTATCTTAGACGTTCACCTTCCTGCAGTTTACGCGAATTTGCCCTTGATTTCCTGTCAATGGCTTAATATTTCCCATCTTAATCATAGACTCGGCAAAATCTTTAGAGAAACTCCCGAGGTTGGTACTATATTTCTTAACAAGATTATCAGTTTGACCGCCATTAAATAGTGCTTGATCAGAGTGCAAAAGTCCTTTCTTGGACACCAAGTTACTAAAATATTTTGAATCAAAAAGAGCTGGAGTTGGATCAAGTGGAGCAAGGTTTGTATTGCCTCCACTGCGTGGACAATTGGCTTTGCGTTGGCTTGCAAAAGTGGAGTCGATGTTAGTGTCATTGTAGATACGATTCCTGAAGGTGGAACATTGAGCAAATCCTAGTGTGTGTCCTCCAGAGAGAGCGACGAGATCTTTCTCATCCAATCCTTGCTTCTTGAAGCTGTTGATAAGTGCTGGTAAGTCGAAAGTTGGAGGTGGGATATCATTGTTTGCTTTGGTTCTACTTGCTGTAGTCGAATCCCTTCTTCCCAAAGGAACTTCCCATGTTGGTCCACCTAGCTGTTCATCAAAAACTATTTTTAGAACTAATATAATAAATTGACAAGAGTAAAATGAATAACTTACTGCAACTACAGAGTCGCGAGCTGCAACAGCTACAATATCTGCACAAGACACAATAGAACGTCCACAACATTTATCAACTTCTGACTTGATTTTGTCAATCACATCAAATCCTCTAATAGAATTGTTGTTGGGTATCGCAGTCTTTTCACTGTCAATAGTAGCCGTTTTGTCTAGAAGAATTGAAGCGTCACACCCCTGCATTTACAAGAAATTATATATTATCTCGTGAATAGAGAATTATGTACGTATGAAAAAGAGGAGGAAAATGAAAGAATCTCACATTGACAAAACAATCATGAAAGTGTAAACGTAGCAAAGAGGCACCCATTCGCCTCTCTTTCCTGACTGCATCCTCAACGACTCGTTTTATGGCTGGCAAAGCTTCAGGACATACATGATTATAGAAAGAAGGTGAAAGAGAATCCGAAAGTGCCATGCTTGCTAGAGAAAACATGACCAAAACATGAAGAATAAAGAAGCTATTGGAAGCCATTTCAAATACTATAGTTATATATGAAATTGCTACACTTTTATGTGTTGTGTTTTGGTGTGCTTTAGAGTGTAAAATGTGTGTGTATTTATAGTTAGGACAACTGTTGACTATGGCAACACGACAATTTTTTTAGGTTTAGCAACTCTCAAAAGAATAAGGCAGACATCGACAAACTCTAACAACACTCTTTTTTTTAGTTATGAAATTTTCAGAAGTATTCTTATTTAAGAAAATGAAATATTCACATCAATAATTATATTGAATTATATGTTGATCGAGTAATTATTTGTTGAACAGTATAATTCATTAGTTGACACTTTAATATTAACATAAGTCGTAGTTTGTCCCAGTATAACAAGCACTTATATTTTTATTAGTTTGTCTTTTTGCATGGAAAAAAAAACCTTTTAGAAGAAAAAGAAAATAAATTTACCCCCCCTACTTGACTTTTATTTAAAGTTATTACTTTTTACTTGTTGATACTCTAATGATGAAACAAATGATTAGGATTTGAAAATTGAAAGAATGGTATAACCATTTTCTTTAAGGGTATGACCAAAAGGTTTACTTCATGATAAGAACGTCTTTATTCGATTGATATTTTTCTATTATATGAAGGAGGGAAGTAATGGTGGATAATATTTTATATCGTGGCAACTAACAACTACTACTAATTGACAGCCAAATAAAAACATAGTTTTTCTCCGTTCTAATTTATATGATATAGCTTAATTGGATATACAATTTTTTTTTAAATGTGGTTTAAAATAAATCATAGATGTTTATGTGATTAAATCATCATCTCATTAAGAATAAGATGAGTGTTTTAAAGTTACATTGCTACTATACATATTGGAATATGTCATTCTTTTTTAAGCTGGCTAAAAACAAAAGCATATCATATAAATTGAGACAAAAGTAATACTAATAATTTATAAAATGTATATATGAATAAAAAAAATATAAAAATAAATGAGACATAATGTGTTTGACACAAAAACATAAGTGTTTCTTATTTAGTTTTTGATATTTGATTAGTAAATAGAAAATGTACCACAAGCATCTGTATAATATAATACATGCAAATACCATGGATCTAGAGATTGGAGTGTGAAGAGGAGGAAATTCTACTAAGTTTCTCATATTTAAGAACTTGTTTTATTAAAAAAAAATTATTTAACTCACCGAACATTGAAACATTAGAAAATGTTTTTCAAAAATTATTTTCATACAAAACACATTTGGTGTGGACTATATTATCAAAAGAGATTAAAAAAAATCTTTTGGGTAGTTGTACAAAATGTCAACACTAACAACATGGAAACAAAATTATAGTAAGGACGTAATTGGGTAAGATGACTGATGTTGAAGGTCTTAATTAGTTCCTTTAATAAGTAATAGAGTTGAATACTATTTGTCACATCTGTATTTTATTGGCTCATTCATTAATCATTACTTACACTTAATAGTTTATAAATTAATTTAAAACTATATATCATATAATCCCTTGCCATAACGTGTGTCACAGAAAAATCCTTTATAATATATAGTAATTAAATATGATGAAGAAGAAGCACGATCAGTAGAACAACAACTACGTTTTAACATGACAATTTATGTTTCATAATTAAGGTACATATGCTTGTTCTGCATGGATCGATATATCATATATTTGTATTCCTTTGGTACTTTTGTTCGGCGGGTTGAAAATTTTAAAAAATATTTTCTATGTCAAAATAAATTATTATTATTTAATTAAATCATCCATCTTGTTATTCACCTCTCATAGTGATAGGGGTGATAAACGATCAGATTGGATTGATTTTGCATGGGTTGAATATTGGTTTGAGAAAAAAATGGGTTGGATCATAATCCATCCAAATATAATATGATCAAATATGGATTTGGTCAAATATAACATGATCAAATATGGATTTGGTCAAATATGATTTGATCAAAATGGTTCTAACCCATTTAAATAAATTTATTTTTTAAAAACATAAATTTACCCCTCTCGGCCTCTCCACATACCCCGGGGCGCCCCCCCCCCTCCCCCTCCACCTTTCACCAACCTACCCCTAAAAAAAAATATTTTTCAAAAAAAATTACTGCGCCCCTTGGCAACCCCCTGCCCCCACCCCACCCCACCCCACCCCACCTTCCACCAACATACCCTATTTTTTTTTCTCAAAAAAATAAATAAATTTGTTTTTGCAAATAGACACCCATTCGCCTCACTTTTTCCTGACTGCATCTTCAACGACTCGTTTTAAGGCTAGCAAAACTTGGGGACAAACATGATTGTAGAAAGAAGGCGAAAGAGAATCCGAAAGTGCCATGAATGCTAGAGAAAACATGACTAAAACATGAAGGACAAAGAAACTATTGGAAGCCATTTCAAATGTTATATAGTTGATGAAGTTGCTACACTTTTATGTGTGCTTTGGTGTTTTGTAGAGTGTAAAATGAGTGTATTTATAGGTAGGACAAATTGTTGGGTTTTATTTGCTCAAAATTTTTTACCATAAATAGGTTTTCCTTTTAGGAAAAGGTTTTGAATTGACTAATATTTTTTCTAGTAGGAAAAGGTTTAGGGCTTTATAAATAGAGACATGTTCCTTCTAACTTAATCACATTCGCAATGTAGTCTTAAGTGCTTTGAGAGTTTTGGTTAGGGGGAGAATTTATGGGTCACAAGCTTGATATGTTATCACTTGTGTGAACCTCCCATGTATTCCGAGTGAATTGGTTGAGGTTGTTTCTCTCTGTATTTTGTACTCTCATATTTATAGTGGATTGCTCATCTCATTTGTGGACGTAGGTCGATTGATCGAACCACGTTAAATCTTTGTGTCTTTTGGTATATTTCTTGTTGTCTTCTTACTCGTGGTCTTTTAAGGTTTGCTTTGCTAGCTTCCGCGTTTACACCTGTTTTTTTTGTCCTAACAAGTGGTATCAGAGCCAGATTCAATGATGGAGTAAGGTTTAGTGGTTCGGTAATCGATTATTGAACCAAGTTAGAAGGAGGTGTTCATCTTGACGGGTGTAGTTCTAGCCGCAACCTTTTTTAAAGTAATGAAGATTTTGTTGGAGAAATTGTTTCAGAGGGGTTCTTTGTATTGAGACATAAATTTTGCAAAAGATATTATGGAGAGGAGAAGCAAGTTGTTGAAGATTAAGTAAAAAAAGGTGAACAAATTTATTTTGTCAGAAATTCAGGCCAAGGGGGAGATTTGTTGGGTTCTACTAGAGCATCCGAAGCGGTCATCCCAACATGAGTTGGTTGATTATCAACCACAACATCATCAGATGGAACAATTATATGTTCTACACTCTCATCATTATCTTGATCATTACCTTGGGTTCTTTCATGTGCAGAAGATGTATCAATAATAGGAATTGGATCAACATCAACTAAGCCTAATCAGTATGAGAATCTAGTTTCTCAGTCTTGTCAATATCTTCAATAGTTTGATCTTCAAAGAACACAACATCACGACCTCTAATGAGTTTCTTATCAATTGGATCATAAAAGCGATATCCAAACTCATCTTGACCATAACCAATGAAGATACATTGCTTAGTTTTAACATCCAATTTTGAACTCTCATCTTTTGAAACAGGCACACAAGCTTTACACCCAAACACTTTCAAGTGATCATAAAAAACATCCTTATCAAACCAAACTCTGTTTGGAACATCACCATCCAAAGCAACAACAGGAGACAAATTGATACATAAGCAACAGTGTTAAGTACTTCAGCCCAAAAAGAATTTGGAAGTTTAGCCTTTGAGAGCACACATCTAACATTCTCAACTAAAGTTCTGTTCATCCTCTCTGCCAAACCATTTAATTAAGGAGTTTTTGGAGGAGTCTTTTGATGACGTATTTCTTGCGATTTGCAGTAGTTATCAAAGGGACTAATATGCTCACCACCATTATCAGTGTGAATACATTTTAATTTCTTTCCTGTTTGTCTCTCAGATAAGGCTTGAAAATATTTAAACACATCAAGCACTTGATCTTTGAATTTTAAAGGATATACCCAAATCTTGCGAGAATGATCATCAATGAAAGTAGCAAAGTAAAGTGCACCACCTTTTGACTTCACTTTGAAAGGACCACACAAATCTGAGTGTACTATCTCTAATAGCTCAGATTTTCTTGAAGGAGGATGACTGTGAAAAGAAACTCTTTTCTGTTTCCCTGCTAAGCAATGAACACATCTTTTCACCTTTGTTTGTTTCATACCAGCAAGCAATTTCTTTTTAGCCAAACAGGTGATCCCTCTCTCGCTCATATGACTAAGCCTCTTATGCCACAATTCTGATAAAGTCTCGCTCTCCACCAAATTTATAGAGTCACCAAGAATCGATCCTTGTGTCACGTATAAATTTGAATGTTTTCTTCCTCGAGCTAAAATTAGTGAGCCTTTGGTGAGCTTCATTGTCCATTGCACAAGTCATTATGATAGTCATTATCATCTAGTTGTCCTACAGAGATGAAATTTATTGGAATATCTAGAGCATGCTTGACATTCTGAAGGACCAACGTTGAATCGGTATTGGTTTTCAAACAACAGTGTCAACACCAAACACCTTAACCTCACCAGCATTACCTATATTTAACACCTCAGAGTTAACAGAAGTATAAGATGAAAAGAAGTCTTTTCTTGGTGTGACATGTGATGTAGCTCCAGAATCTACTATCCAATTGTATCTTGAGATACAAAATTGGTGACGTCTTTATCACAAGCGAAGAGAAGGTCATCTTGGACAATAGCAACAACATTATTTTCATTGTTTTCTTCCTTCTTCCCTTCTTTAAGATCTTGCTTCAATTGTTTACAAAATATTTTAATATGTCCTTTCTTTCCACAATGATAACATATAATATTTGGATTCTTGAATTTTGACTTACTTCTGCTTTTACCTTCACTCCTCGGATCTCTTGTCTTATGTCTTCCTCGATCTTCTGTATATAGAACATCTCAATGTGAAGATGTGTCTTGAGATTTTCTTCTAATCACTTCATTCAACACACCACTCTTTGCATATTCCATAGTCACTTTTCCACCAGTGGCAGAATTTGTTAAAGAAACACGAAGAGTTTCCCAAGAATTCGGTAGAGTATTAAGAAGCCAAAGTCCTTGTATTTCATCATCAAAATTAACACCCATTCCTGATAGTCGATCAAGAATACCCTGAAAATCATTTATATGATCAAGAATAGAACTACCCTCCTTGTATTTAAAGGTCATCAATTGCTTTAACAAGAACAACTTGTTATTGCCAGTTTTTAAAGCGTAAAGTGTCTCCAACTTTTCCTACAATGTTCGAGCATGTGTCTCATTCACAATATGGTTGCGAACATTATCTTCAACCCATTGTCTTATATATCCACATACTTGTTAGTGCTCAAATTCCCAACTTTCATCGGTCACATTCTCGGGTTTATGAGCAGAAAAAATCGGAAGATGCATTTTCTTCACGAACAATAGATCTTTCGTCTTGCTTTTTCATATGTTGTAGTTTCTTCCGTTTAGACATACCATCTTGCTCATATTCCCCTCCATATAAATAAACTTAGCTCTGAGTACCAGTTTTTATGACGGAAAAATGAAAACGAAAATCTAACAATAAAGAACACCAAGTTTAACATAGAAAAATACTTCAAATTGAAGGTAACCACCACGTGATCGACAAGATCCAAATTGCTTCACTATACCAATAAGAGGGTTAAAAATATTCTTCTAATGGCTACACAACAAGTGCCAAAAGAGAACAAACAATAGCTACACCAACAAAAAATAAATAGAAAGAAAAACCACCCAAACTCAGCTTCTGTTCGGGACCTAAAACAAGATCTTGCTGATCTTCGAATCCGATCTCCACCATTCAAGTAAACCATCAAGATGTCAGGAACACTCAGTTCAAATTTCAGCCCAATCCAACGGTTAGTTAATCGGGAAAAACGATCTGAACATTGTTGGTCGGAGAAAAAGACTGCAACAAAAGAATCCTTTTTTTTCTCTCTTTTCTCTTGTTGAATGCTCTCTCAAAAACCTCTCTTATGTTCTAATGTCTTTCAAAGACAATACCAATAAGCAATTAATTATTTTCTCAAGACCATCCTCTATTTATAGAGTTGTGTTTTCCTTACAAAGCCAAAACCAACTACAAATAGGATTACAATTCTAATCATTTTCCTAATAGAACGGGAAACCAAATAAAAAGAATAATTTCAATTCTTTTTCAAGTAGAATTAGGCCATGAACCTTTGGCTGAAACATGGGTAGTAGCCCAACACAAATGTTGACTATGGCGACACAACAATAGTTCTAGGTTTAGCAACAATGTAATTTCTTTTAATATTCTCATCTCTCCAAAATTGAAAAAGTTTAATTACTCCACTTAAATTATATCGAATTACATGTTAATCAAGTAATTATCTGATAACAGATTGAGTTACTTAATTAGTTGAGACTTGGGTATCAACACAGATAGTAACTTGTCCTGCTCTAAATGGCAGGGTATTTATTGAGCTTTTCTTTTTGCATATTTGGATGAAAGGCTATCAAAATTGTATTGATTTTTTCAAAGATAACTTTCTATTTGTTGATACTAAGATTTAAAAATTGAAGGATTATGAGGGAGAGAGGGATGGAGGCAGTAATTGTCGATAATTTTATATTTTGTGGCGACTAACAACTAATTGACAACCAAACAAAAAATAGTAATAAATTTGTAAATGATAGAGAAAAAATAATTTTCTCCGGAAAGTGATCTTCTCAAAATAAGCTTTTCTCTTACTTGATTTCTCATGTTTCATAAGCAAACAAAAAATAAACATCCTTTCTAAGCTAATTGTCAACCATCAACATGGATTGTGGTGCACTGTTGGAAGTGCTTCGGGTTCGAGATTTGGATATAGAGAAAATCATGTTAGGAGTATCACCCTTGAATGGACCTTACAGTGTGCGAACTGAATATAATCAGAGCTCGAATGTGAACTCTGAACATTACATAGAGAATTAAAAAAATTTGTCAACCCTAACAACATGCAAATAAAATAATTGTAAGGAGGGGTAGCTATTGGTTGATACTGATGTTAAAGGTTTTAATTAGTTCCTTACGTAGTAGATTCAATAAATTGTCACAGTTATGTTTTATTGACTCATATACACCATCAAACTTGTGAAGCTTTTATTTACTTTATGAATGTATTATTATTTTTTATTTATTATTATCACAATATTCAACTGCTAATAATCAAATCTAACAAGTTAAATTAAGACATCTCAAAATAGTTCAAAAACAGATTTGGATAAAAAAATGTTGAAAGTTCTTCGGCAAGAAATGCACAAATCCATTAAAATCACAAGGCTTTGATATCAGTGATATTTCTTTTTGGAGAAATATGCCAACCCCAAGGTAGAAAATAATATGAATGAAAATTTGTTTTATATAATTATTAAAATTATATACCTTTAATTTTTATTAAGATATATAGATTAATATGCATCATTACGAAATAGCAATCACTAGCTAGGGGCGGAACCACATTATACTAAGAAGTTCATCCGAATCTTCTTCGGTGAAAAATTATATTATTTATATATAGTTAAAATAATTTTTTTATGTATATATAATAGATATCGAACCCCCTTTAACTATTTAATGTGTCTATTTCTATAAATTTTATTGAAAATCCTAAATCCGTCACCTGCCGCCATCAGTATTTGGCTAATATTACTCAGGGTAGGGACTACATGGTATTGAACTTTTACTAAGACTAAGAAATTAATATTTAACTGAATCAATTGTAAGACTACTTCTACATAATTGAACAACTCATTATTCTACAAAAAAAAAAAATATAACAATAACATATGAAATATCCAACAGTCTGTCCATGTAAAACCAATTAATCATAATTAATGGTATGAAATCCTCAAAAACAAAAAAGATTATTGTTTAAACGTAGTTGTTGATCTACTGACACGCTTCTTCTTCATCATACTTATAAAAGATTTTTCCGTGACACGCGGTATGCTAATTAGGGACCATATGATATATATATATAATCTTGGATTAACTTATATATTATAATTTTAAGTAATGATTAATGAATTAACCAATAAAATATAATTGTAGCAAGCATTCAACTTTATTACTTAAGGCTTATTAAAACCTCCAACATCAGTCTTAGCCTTATCAACCGATGTTTGAATTTGAATGATTTAAAATTTGCATTATTAAGTGTATTTATTTTTATATATTTGTAAGATTTAGGCACTTATTTAATGTGAATAGGTCTTAATTATTATGATCTTGGAAAAATCTTAATATCTTTAAGAAATATTATGTGTATATACTTTTCACCATTATTATATGTCTACAAGACTACAATTATCAACTGTAACTACTAGTCACCTCTATCATTACAATCACCACTATTAATTGCGGTCGCTAACCATATACCACCACCACTAGGAACCACCACCCTTGTCAAGTATTAGTGTCAGTCGCGACCACTTAAAACACCCTTTATCATTATAATTATATCAACAGTACCACGTACATTCACGACCTTCGCTAATATATGAATCACTATCACCACTATGAATGTATTTGATTGGGTACATAGTTTAAAAATAATAAAGAGAAAATTAAAATTTATTGTCTAAAATAAATCATAGATAATTGTGTGTTATAAATCATGTCATCGAAGATAAACTAAAAACTTTATAGTCAAGTTTTTAATATATATAAAATGGTTGGAGTATAACTTTTTTAGACTAACTAAAAAGAAAAAAAGTGTAATATAAATTGAGATAAAATATGTTTTATATCAAGTTAGATTTGTTAATCGGCACAAAATAAACTGACGGAAAATCACTTTGTATATGAAAAGTATATACAATAAAAATGTGGCAATGATGAATGAATGACTCAATAAAATATAAATGTGGCAATAGTATTCAACTCTAATTAAGGAACTAACTAACACCTTCAACATCAGTCTTAACCAATTGCTACCCCTCCTTAAAATAATTTTATTTGCATGTTGTTAGCGTTGACATTTAATATATTATGGAATAACTTTTCAAAAAAGTTTTCTATTTTCATTGTTGATAAGTTAAATTTTTTTTAAAAAAAAAAAGTGTTAAAAAAAAATAGAAATGGCTTACTAATAAAACTATGAAAAAAGAAAAAAACAAATCTCATAAGCCGTACAGATGATTAATCTATATTCATTGTCTCCTCTCCACTTCTACCACATGAAAAAAAAAATACTTTTGAGACTATTAATTTATCAAATACCAAAAAATAACTAAACAATCATTTACTTTCAAAAAATTAATTTTGATGAAAATCATTTTCCTTCTTAGGATACAAGTCAAGGATTATTTCAAATGCCCTTTTTCCAATCATACAAAGATAAAAATTCAGTAAGTACCCTGCTATATACAGAGTACTAGGACAAATTATTACCTTTGTTGATACCAAAGTCTCAAATAATTAGTTGATCAATAAGTTATTTGATAAATAATGTGAAGCAATTACCCTTTTCAATTCATAGGAAGTGAATTTAGTATTCATAACTACATTGATTTTCGAATTATCTTTTACCGATTCCTCTTATGATGTCAGTTATCGATTTATAATTATTAAATATATAATCTAAAAATGAATATATTTTTTTCACCTGTTGTTCGTTATCTATATTGGAGTCCAATTAAATTCGTATTCACGCGGGCAAAGTCTTTACTCCCTATGTTAAAAAGATATGTGATAAATAGTTTGTTCTTAATTAATGCACAAGTATTTATTACACATTAAACTTTATTTACTTGTGTATAAGTCTAAAAATATTTTTTTTAATTTTATAATCAAAACTACCTAACTATGTAGTAACACTATCCTTCAAATTGCATTACTAATAAAAAAAAAAGAGTGTTGTTAGAGTTTGTCGATGTCTGCCTTATTCTTTTGAGAGTTGCTAAACCTAAAAAAATTGTCGTGTTGCCATAGTCAACAGTTGTCCTAACTATAAATACACACACATTTTACACTCTAAAGCACACCAAAACACAACACATAAAAGTGTAGCAATTTCATATATAACTATAGTATTTGAAATGGCTTCCAATAGCTTCTTTATTCTTCATGTTTTGGTCATGTTTTCTCTAGCAAGCATGGCACTTTCGGATTCTCTTTCACCTTCTTTCTATAATCATGTATGTCCTGAAGCTTTGCCAGCCATAAAACGAGTCGTTGAGGATGCAGTCAGGAAAGAGAGGCGAATGGGTGCCTCTTTGCTACGTTTACACTTTCATGATTGTTTTGTCAATGTGAGATTCTTTCATTTTCCTCCTCTTTTTCATACGTACATAATTCTCTATTCACGAGATAATATATAATTTCTTGTAAATGCAGGGGTGTGACGCTTCAATTCTTCTAGACAAAACGGCTACTATTGACAGTGAAAAGACTGCGATACCCAACAACAATTCTATTAGAGGATTTGATGTGATTGACAAAATCAAGTCAGAAGTTGATAAATGTTGTGGACGTTCTATTGTGTCTTGTGCAGATATTGTAGCTGTTGCAGCTCGCGACTCTGTAGTTGCAGTAAGTTATTCATTTTACTCTTGTCAATTTATTATATTAGTTCTAAAAATAGTTTTTGATGAACAGCTAGGTGGACCAACATGGGAAGTTCCTTTGGGAAGAAGGGATTCGACTACAGCAAGTAGAACCAAAGCAAACAATGATATCCCACCTCCAACTTTCGACTTACCAGCACTTATCAACAGCTTCAAGAAGCAAGGATTGGATGAGAAAGATCTCGTCGCTCTCTCTGGAGGACACACACTAGGATTTGCTCAATGTTCCACCTTCAGGAATCGTATCTACAATGACACTAACATCGACTCCACTTTTGCAAGCCAACGCAAAGCCAATTGTCCACGCAGTGGAGGCAATACAAACCTTGCTCCACTTGATCCAACTCCAGCTCTTTTTGATTCAAAATATTTTAGTAACTTGGTGTCCAAGAAAGGACTTTTGCACTCTGATCAAGCACTATTTAATGGCGGTCAAACTGATAATCTTGTTAAGAAATATAGTACCAACCTCGGGAGTTTCTCTAAAGATTTTGCCGAGTCTATGATTAAGATGGGAAATATTAAGCCATTGACAGGAAATCAAGGGCAAATTCGCGTAAACTGCAGGAAGGTGAACGTCTAAGATAATGTTGATTCATGAATAATTGTTGCAAGAATTTGATTGTTTTTCAGTGTAATTGTATTTTTACTCAAGCGTGTCTGTTCCATAAAATAAGTTAATTGTGAATGGAGAGACTTTGTAGAGTTGTTTTGATGGTTCACTAAATCCAACATGTATTTTAAATGAATGAGTTCATATTACATTTTGTTTTACTTTCGGGGAATAAGAAAGTGATATATTTTTATATTAAGTAACAATTTAATTTTAAATGTCTGTTTTATCTTTTTTGAAATAATTTATAGCCACAAAAATTATTGTCATTCATTTTAAGTTATAAATTTTAAAAGTCTTCCTTTTTTTTTTAAACTCCTGCCTAGTCAAACCACCTCACATAACATAACATGAAACGGAAAGAGTAATATTTATACAGATTTTTTTGTGTCTGCGGGCCAATAATATATCTTTTCAAAATAGGCCACCAACTCATCAGGATACAATGTTTCACATAAATTGAGTGAAGCAAATATATACACAATTATGTCACATAATGTCTATCAGCTAGGTCTCAACCTTGACCATGCACAATGAGTCATATTTGGTCAAGTGATTGGATTGTGCTTTAATCTATGTTTGGTATTAGAAATTGAGGTTTTTGATATACCCTAAATTTCTAATAATATGGTATTTTCTGGATTTGAGATTCGATTTGTGCTTGATTTAGACTTTTTTTTTATCGCATAAGCTTTCTACATCAGGTATAAATCAAATTTCAAGCTTGGTTTCAAGGCTCTTGATCGACTTCTTGACTTGATTTTTGAACTGAAGTTTTATACATCAATATATGAATGGTGATAGATTCGTATATTTACATTAGAGGCAAACCCAGGACTAGCTATGATTTAGAGACTTCAAGTGCACTTAAAATAAAACAGTGAAATATATAGGGAATCAACTGGATTTGAACAAGGGCACTCCCATGCTCTTTATGGGTGCACTGTTAATTATATCCTACTTTATATTGAGTATCTTCCTTTCTCACAACTTTTTTTTCGAATTGTTGAGGATAGGATTATTTTTATGAGTAATTTGAAGAAAAAGTGGCGATGAGAGAGAAACAACTGAAAAAATGATTAAAAATTTAATTTCACGAAGGCATGATTTCTGTTAATATGACCAAACATGATTAATTTAAATATAAAGGACTAAAATTAATAAATATATAATCTAAGGATCTTTTTAAATCAACGCCTATTGATAAGATATTGATAAATATATATGTATAGGTAGAAGGATAGTTTAGTCTTTTGTATTATATTTACATATTATAAGTACCTCATGTACTTAGTTAATGTATCTATTTAAGATACTTATTCTTTCACATCTCTCTTCTGTTCAGCCCTATAATGGTAATGATCATGTTATGGTAGGTAATGGTAATCAACTCCCTATCTGATTTACGGGTAATAATACATTTTCCACTCATTCGTCCACTTTCTCTCTAAAAAATGTTTTAGTTGTTCCAACTCTTTCCTGCAATTTATTAAGTGTTCGTAAATTTACTTCTGATGATAAATGTTCAATTGACTTTGATGCTTTTAGTTTTTCCATTAAGGACTTCCAGACGAAGAGAATCCTTCTCAGGTGCAATAGTTTGGGTCCCCTTTACTCTTTCTCTCCATCAACTCCTGCTGTTGCTGCTCATCATGCTTTTGCTTCTTCCCGTGCTTCTCCAACTCTCTGGCATCGTTGTCTAGGCCACCCTAGTACAGGTGTTCTTTCTAGTCTAGATAGAAATAATAGTTTGCTTGCTCTTTTGCGAAGCGTTTTGATTTTCTTTGTAATGCATGTCAACTTGGCAAGCATACAAAACTACTATTTAAGGAATCTATGTCTTCTTCTACGTCTTCATTTGAATTGATTCACAGTGATATTTGGACCTCTCCGGTTCCCTCTTTTACTGATTTTCGTTACTATATATTATTTCATGATGATTATACTAAATATACATGGGTGTTTCCAATTCGATGCAAATCAGAAGCATTCCTTATGTTCAAAAACATCTACTCTTATGTTTTAACTCAATTTTCGATCAAAATTAAATCACTACAGTGTGATGGAGCTGTCGAATACGTTAAACTCTCTTCTTTTCGTGAGTTTTTAAATTCAAATGTTTTTTCTCTTCGTATTTCATGCCCTCATACTCACGTAAAGCCGAACGAATGCATCACACTATGCTAAATATGCTTCGGTCTTTACTTTTTCAATCTTTTCTTCCATCTCAATTTTGGGTTGAAGACCTTAATACTGCAGTCCATCTCTTAAACATTCTACCTTCTTCCAAGCTCAAGTTTAAAGCTCCTTATGAACTTCTTTTTGGTAAACATCCCTCGTATCATCATTTACGTGTATTTGGCTGTTCTTGTTTTCCTAATCTACGTGATTATGTACCACATAAGTTGAGTCGTCGATCTAAACATTGCATTTTTCTTGGTTATCCTGCAAATTATAAAGGTTTTAGGTGCTTTGATCGTTTAGAAAATAAAGTTTTTATTTCCCGTCATGTTATTTTTCAAGAGGACTATTTTCCATATCCTTCCTTCAGTACTACGTGTATATCTCCAAACACTTCATTCTCTTCCTTTAAAAGTCAATTTCTGAGGCCAATAAAAATCCAAACTGGAAAAAGGCAATGGCAGATGAATACAACTCCCTCATCGCCAACAACACCTGGGACTTTGTGTTGTCCTCTACTAATGCGAATGTCATCGGTTGCCGAAAGTGAAATAAAAATCAGATGGCTTGTTTGAACGCTATAAAGCTCGTCTAGTTGCTCAAGGTTATAATCAGAAATATGGATTAGACTACGATCAAACGTTTAGTCCTGGGGTGAAACCAGTCACCATTCGAACTGTTTTTGCTTTAGCGGCGTCTAAAGGTTGGGTAATTGAATGCCTTTTTACATGACACTCTCAATAAACTAGTATATATGAAACAGCCTACTGGTTTTGTTCATCCGCAATTTCCATATCATGTTTGCCGATTGAACAAAGCCCTTTATGGCTTAATGCAAGCTCCACGAGCATGGTTTCATCGTTTCACCTCCTTTTTTTATCAAACATGATTTTAAAAATAGTTTTTTCTGATAATTCTCTCTTTATTTACAAATCTTGTCGGACATAATCATTTTTTCTTCTATACGTGGATGATATTCTTATCACTTCATCTTCAAGTGCTTTATTGAAGTCTACAATCAAGACTCTAATGTCCAAATTCTCCATGAGAGACCTCGGTCTAGTCAAATTTTTTCTTGGAATCTCTGTCTCTACATGTAAGGGTGGTCATTTTCTTAACCAATCCAAATACATTCATGATCTTCTTAATCGTGCAGGTCTTTTCTCATCTAAACCAGTTAATACTCCTCTTTCTCCAAAATCTCTTATTGCTTCTGATACATCACCTCCATTTTCTGATCCGTCATTATATCGTAGTCTTGTTGGTGGACTTTAATACTTAACTTTTACTCGTCCTGACATTGCCTTCTCTTTTAGTCAGGTTGCTCAGTTCATGCATTCTCCCTTGGACATTCATTTTACTGCAGTGAAACGTATTCCACGTTATCTGTGTGGTTCCATAAATCATGATTTATTCATTCCAGGCGGCTCAATTGGTTCGTTAACATGTTATACTGATGTGCAGGTCTACTTCAGCGTATTGCATCTTTCTTGGTAATAATTTTATTTCTTGGTCTTCTAAGAAGCAAAGTGTTGTATCGCGCTCAAGTGCTGAGGCAGAATATCGTTCTGTTGCCCATGGTACTGCTGAGATATCTTGGTTGCTCTCTCTTCTTGGTGATCTCCATATTCAGTTGTCCTCTCCTTCAACAATCTACTGTGATAACATCAGTAGTATATACTTAGATCACAATCCTGTTCATCGTGCTTGCACAAAACACATTGAAATTGACATTCACTTTGTTCGCGAGAAGGTTGCTTCTGGTGTTCTATAGGTTCGCTATGTGCCAAGTGCGTATCAACTTGCGGATTTACTGACGAAGTCTCTTCCCTATGCTCAATTTTCATTCTTGCGTGACAAACTCAACATTTGTCGAGACCCAACATCGCTTGAGGGGGGAATGATAAATATATATATGTATAGGTAGAAGAATTTTTGACCAAAATGAGCTATTTTAAAAATCAATTTACCTAATTAATACGTTTTAATTTTTTTACAAAAATAGTATAAACGTACTTTATGGTAACGTTTTAGGCTTTATTTGATTTTAACAAAAATAACGCCGTTAACTTAAAAACGTTACTGGCGGTAACGTTTTTATACTAAAACGTGACAGGCCATATCCTCACTAAACGACGTCACTTTGTTATCCTCATTAACTTTTTATACTAACATGACAGCTGCCAAACCCTTTCATCCCTTTCACCATTTCAACCCTTTCCCTGTAAAAACAAAATTGGCAGCCGCGCCATTGTCACTTTGTAAGCTTCCATATTCCATTTTCGATCGGTAATTTGTGGACGAAGAGGATGCGTGAAAGAACAAAAACACAGGAAGACAATGAATGGATCAAAACCTCATTTCGTGGATAAACGGTAGCTGTAGTTTTTCCAAATCAATTTTGGGGATTTCTTGTTATATCGAGTTTCACGATAAATTGCGGCTATCAATCTTCTGGAAAGCTTGGAATCAAGTTAATTTCCTGTGTTAGAGCCTTGAGGTATGTTTTTTTCCCTTACAAACTAGTAGATGGAATGCTTGAATTTTAGAATTTCTATCTTCTCGTATTTATATCGTTTTGGTTATATGAAATAATCACTCAAGAAATTCTAATTTGCATGTTCTGTTTTTATTTTGAATTCATGCATCTTGTTGATGCAAAGAGAAACAATGAAAAGAAAAACAAAGAAAAAAAATGTTCACATGAAAATGGAAGGAAGACTATAATAGGTTGACCTGCAATGCGCTTCTACTGAAATTGAATTTATTTTTCAATATTTTAATAAAACATTTGGTGACAGTACATTACTTTGATTTGGTTGTTATATTTTGGACTAACAATTATATTTAATTTACTTTCATATGGATTTTTCAGTTTAATAGATACGTATATGACTGGTTATAGTGCATATCGATTGGATCCCGGTCCACTTGAACCATCGGTACTAACTCAACAACTTACCCATAGGTCACGGGATATATGGAATGGAAGTGTTAATATGATTTTAAATACGAGGAGGTGTGATGGAAAATTTTGGGACCTCGTAAAGAAATATCCCATTCATCCACGAGTCTTAGAAATAATTGAATTATCAGGACTATATGGTGTTTATAGATCAAATCGACCTTCTATTGATCGTAGCTTGATCACTTCACTAGTAGAGAGATGGCGTCCCGAGACTCATACATTTCACTTTAGAACGGGTGAGGCGACAATCACCTTGCAAGATGTAGAAGTGTTGTATGGCTTACCTGTGAATGGTGATCCAGTACTTGGTGATGAGTCGATAAGGACCATAGGGGATTGGCAAAATATTTGTCAAAGATTGTTAGGTTTTATTCCACGTCCTCAAGACTTCAACCGTAGTAGCCTCAAGGTAACTGCACTTAATGCGCATATGTTCGAGCAACTACAGTTACCTGACTTGACAACACAAGAAATGATCGATCAAATGGCTAGATGTTACATGTTTTGGATGATTGCTGGTATGATGATGGCAGATACATCTGGCAACTATCTAAAGCTTATGTACCTTCCTATGCTCGAGGATCTCAATGTAGTTAGCTCTTATAGTTGGGGTAGTGCGACCTTAGCGTGCTTGTATCGCTTTCTCTGTAAGGCCTCACAGAGTAACCAAAATGAGATAGCTGGCTTTCTACCACTGCTTCAGGTATACTTAACAATTACATCAATTCTTTATAAATATTTCTTCTAGTTTATAATATCATAATTATCTATTTATATATTATGTTTAGATTTGGGCATGGGAGAGAGTAACCGTCCTCAGACCTCAGGTAATAGCACAAAGGGACATCGAAAATAATTTTCTTGCTTGTTTACCTAGGGGCCCACGTGCTACTAGATGGTTTGCACATTTTAGTTGGACTGATACCACTAAGCATGTGTTGAAAGTTTTTAGGGATGCACTTGATTCCATGACAGAGGATCAGGTATGATGTTATACTGTTTTTCTTTAAAAAAATTATGTATATATTGTAGTTGAAACTCATGTATTTTTCTTTATGTAGTTTATTTGGGAACCATATTCGGATGACTTAATTGAGAGTCTTCCTGATTATTGTCGAATGGAACGAGACATATGGCGTGTAAGAGCTCCAATTTTTTGTTGGGATATCGTTGAGGTTCACTTGCCTGATCGAGTTATGAGACAATTTGAATTAAAACAAACGATACCAACTCCATTTCTATTTGACGCCACACATTTTCACCATGATCGAAGGGGAAGACCAAATACAAATTGGAAGTTGGAGCATGCACAATGGTTGCCTCTTTGGAACCAACGACTTCAATATGTTTGTGATGCTCCGGTCAATCGTGAACCACTTCGATATGACGACCCTTACCTTATTTGGTTTAGACGCATTACTCGTCTTGTTATTGGTAATCCTACTCAGCGTCCTCAACAACAAGAAGGTTATGTGCCCAATTCAACGGCGTATGAAACAATGGTATGCATTATATTTAGCGTGTTTGTGATTTATCTTTTGAGGATAATATTGCTTCTTCTCGAAAATTGTGACTTGGAAAATTGTTACCTATGTTTTTTCTTACAAAATATAAAATAAGTGCTTTATTGATGGAAGACCGATGGAAGACTCGAGGCTCTTGAAATCGCCGCAACTCCTGCAAACTAGTCAAGATTCCTTTTGCCCTATCAGATATAACACATACATTTTGTCTACTTTTTATCACATGTGCACTCAAATTTCTAAAAAACCATTTCCATGCCTCTTTTGATTCTTTGTCTACAATAGCAAACGCTAAAGGGAGAATGTTATCATTTCCATCAATTCCAACAGCAATTAATAATTTGATCTCATATTTTCCATAAATATGAGTTCCATCTACTGAAATAACTGGGCGACATGTTTGGAATCCATCAATGCATGGCTTGAAAGCCCAAAATACAAATTTAAAAGTTTTTACCTCCAATGAACTCATAGACTCTTCGTGTTTCCATTCCACAATTGTTCCATGGTTAAAGTGTTGAAAAGCTGCAAAAAATTTAGGTAGGTCACTAAATGATTTCTCAAAGTCACCATATACCAATTCAAACACGCGTTGACGTCCAAGCCATGCTTTCCTATATGTCACTTGGTGACCAAAATTTTCATGAACCTTTGAAATGACATCTACCACCAAGAACTTAGGATTTTTTCTAATTTGATTTAGAAGTAGTGATGCAATCAAATTGGTATTTAGGTTGGCGTGACCGCTAGAAAGCCCCTCAGTCTCACATCTATGGTTTTCAACATATTTTCCTATCTTCCAAAGTTTATCTCCAACTTGTCGTCCTCGAAGAAACCACATGCAACCCAATAAATTATAAAACTTACATCTCACAACCCATAGACTTTTGGTAGATGTTACCACCTTGAACTCCTTATTTTTGTGCAAACTCCAAATCGTTACAGC
Organism: Solanum neorickii; assembly: GCA_027704865.1. Taxonomy (NCBI): domain Eukaryota; kingdom Viridiplantae; phylum Streptophyta; class Magnoliopsida; order Solanales; family Solanaceae; genus Solanum; species Solanum neorickii. The sequence continues at coordinate 52,877,265 of JAKWJC010000372.1, forward strand.
CATTTTCAACTTTTCTTTACTACTAAAAAGCATACCTTTTTTTAAATCTTTTTTTGCTTGCTCAGACCAAACGGAACAACATTCCATCTCAGATTCACATGTAGACATAAAAATGTCTTCCTCATTCTCTAATGTCCTGAAATAGGGTATGTCATGAGACACACCCTGATCATGATTATGAAGATTTACACCATTTTGAGAAAAATCTCTAATATCATCGATATCTTCATCAGGTTCACTTTCATCACCATCTTTCGGAGGTTCATCTTCCTCCGAACTTTCATCACTAATTTCAGCATTTACATCATTATATAGATCAACGTTGATATCAATATCTCTGTAAAAAAAATATTAGTCAAATTCTAGCAAAATTATAAATATACAAGCTTGTTTTAAAAGCGATAATAAATATTCTAAAATATTATTTCTTCTATTTATAAGAGATAATTTGTGTATACTTACAATAAAAATTATCTTATTAAATTGTTAGACTAAAATTTAATAAAATAAAGATTTGTTGTTTACCTAGCCTCATATTCCATGTGACTATTATCAATACGCATTTGACTACTTGAGCCTTCACCAAATGATCGATGATCATGCATTAACAATTGTTGAAATGATGGTTGAACAATCGGTTTTACAAAATGAGGTTGATTGATCGTGGTAAGGCCATAATTTTGAGCCAACAAATTCATGTGATAACCATGATGACCACTAGCTTGAAATGCAGCATTTTGGCCTGTCGATACAGTCTTTACATACATCTCCAAAACATTTATATCAATCTTATCCGCAAATTTTTGAGGTATGAAAAGAAATTGTAACAAAGATTGGTCATTCTCAATTTTAAACTCAATGAACCTTGTATTGTTACCTTGAATTGAACATGGATATTTTCCAGAAATATCCATATGAATATTTTCACTATATGTTCCCATTTTCTCATGTAACAATCCAACCAATTCAACATAGGTAGTTGAAGTCGACATGCTAATAATCGTTCTAGCACATTCAGTATACCTAAATCCGTTCATATCCGTAATTATTTCTCCACCCCAATACAAAGCAACCATCACATTATGTTCAAAGCTCGTCATCTTAATCCTACACATAAAGATAAAATATTTTTTAAAATAATATTATTAAATTAGAAAGATAATTTTAAAGCTATAATAAGAACATAACAAAGGATAAACTTCACTTATTTAATTCATACCTGATGAAATTTTCTGAATATTATTTTTAAAATGGACCATACAAGGAAAATTTTTGCTGAATTATATTTGAACATGAAAAAAAAATTACAACAACATTTATTTATAGTCACTTTGGTCAGTTTGAAAAATGGAGGAATATGACTTTAACAGAGTGTTGTAATTGATAGCAACGTTTTTAAGGTAAAACTTTACTGTGAGTAACGTTTTATAGCTAAATATATTCTAAATTTGCAGAAGTCGAAGGCCCGTGATTGGATTCTTAAGAAACGGGACTCAAAGTAACATTTTAAGTGTAAAACGTTACTCATAGTAACGTTTTACAGTTGAATGATTTGACTCCGCCTTTGCAGGATTGGAGTCAGTGGCCCGTGATTGGATTCTCTAAAAACGTACTCTTGAGTAACGTTTTAGGTATAAAACGTTACTCACAGTTACGTTTATGCGTTTAACGTCGCCAACCCGTTAACTTTTTGTCCGTTGAATTTTTATAATGAAAATATCCTAAAACGTTACCATAAAGTACGTTTATACTAGTTTTGTGAAAAAAGTTAAAAACATATTATTTTGATGAATTGGTTTTAAAAATAGCTCATTTTGGTCAAAACTTCATAGGTAGAAGGATAGTTTAGTCTTTTGTATTATATTTACATATTATAAATACCTCATGTACTTGGTTAATGTATCTATTTAAGATACTTATTCTTTTATATATTATTTATGACATTTTTTTTGAGTTTTTGACTAAAATCATCTCTCAAATATGACCTAAACTTAAAGTACATCCTATGTTATATAAGTAAACAAAAATTATTCTTGAACTATCCAAAAAGTTGCAAGATTCATAAGCCACAATTTCATAATATTGAATCTCAAACTTCATTGTTAACCTTGATGCCACGAGTCAAAATAAAATTTTCAAACTTTACTGTCCAGGTAATTACCCTTGTAAGAACAAATGTTGAGCATAGGGTGCCACAACAACATCAAGTAGATGGACTATGAATATTAAAAAAAAAAAATCGATATTAACATCATTGTTTATAAGTTTTCGATCTTATGTTAATAATGTTTACCAGCAAATTTCATTTACATAAATATAAATATTTTATCAACATTATTTTAAAATTTTAAGTAGAATATTCGCATTTCACTGATTACAAGTTTTCTGAAATTTCTGAAACGGGAGGTATCAGACTTATGCCTTGGTAAGTTAACAACTTGATTTCGGTTCACATTTCACTGATTATAAGCAGTTTTATGAAACGGGAGGTGTCTAACTTATGCCTTGGTAAGTTAGATAACTTTTCCGACGAAAGACTCAACACCTTCTTATCGGCGGGCTTGACCTTGAAAGAAGGAGAATCTGCATGGAAAAAGATTGGCGATTTTTGGAGTTGTGACGATATTAAGATGGTTGTAACAGAATAAGTAGAGCAGATTTGTGTGACCTATATTGGAAAAAATGCAAAATTTGAGTAAATCATAACCAAAAATGGTAATGTAGTTTTGTATTGTAGGTTAATGTAGAAATATATTAAAGAAGGGGTTACTTAGTAATCTAAGGATCATTCTGTAAGTATTAGAAGTTAGTGGATTAGATAAAAAATAATTAGTTAGAAGTAGTTATAATTAGATTTCCTTTGTTAGTTTGTATATATATATATACAGAACCTCCTCAGGAAATATATGAATAGAGTTTATATGAAATAACTTCTCTTCTTTAAGAACAGTCAATACTAACAGAACTGTTCTTCAAATTATCTTCTCTTCTTCTTGAAAGATCAATGGTATAAGAGCACAATCGATCTTCATAGTAGTAGCTTTGATCGAATCTCTGCTTCAACTACTCAAAGCAGCAAGAACATGGCCACCATTGACAATGAGCTTCCAGAAAAGTTGAGTCACAATCACCCTCTCTTCTTACACACCATTGATAATTCTGGAGGTCTGCTCAGTTCAATCCAATTGAATGGAGCCGATAATTTCTCTGTATGGAGTCGAGCATTGAATATTGCAATCATAGGTCAAAATAAACTTGGATTTCTTGATGGTTCTTGCAAAAAGGAGTCATATGGCCCCAACTTGGTGAATCAGTGGGAACGATGCAATGTTATAGTGTTATCATGGATCATGAATTGCGTTTCTAAGAAATTACTTGGAGGGATCGTCTACTCTACAAATGTTTCTACTGTATGGAAAGATCTGGCTGAACGCTATGATAAAGTTGATGGATCTCGTATCTTTCAATTGCACAAGGAGATTGCAACTATCAGTCAAGGTACTAGTTCGATCTCATCATACTTCTCTAGACTGCGTGAAATGTGGGTAATATGATAACATAACACCTGCTCCTAGTTGTGAATGTTTAAATTCAAGTGAGTTTGCGAAGTTTGTACACAATCAGAAGTTGCTTCAGTTTCTTATGGGGTTGAATGATTCATATGAACAAGCTAGGGGAAAAATCTTGATGATGGTTCCTCTCTCTTCCCTGAACAAGACTTATTCTCTCTTGATTGAAAGAGAAAGCCAACATACTATCTCTCAAACAGCCAGTAGTTCTAATGGTTTTGAGTTAAGTGCTATGTTCACTACTGGTAACATGTCAAACCAAGTGTCTAGGCCAAAGTCTAGCTATGATCCAAATGCCTTCTGCTACCACGGCAAAAGAACAGGATCTTGCCAAGTAACTCCCAAGGATACTATCAACATTGTTCTTCTAGTTCCTGACTTTGAGTTCAATTTGTTGTCAATATTGCAAATTACTAAAGATCTCAAGTGTACAGTATGCTTCTTTCCTGACTTTGTTGTCATCCAGGACCTCTCAAATGGGCAGGTAAAGGAGATTGGTAGAGAGCATGTTGGACTCTATCTAATGCCAAATCATACCTCGCCTATACAAATAACCCCACAATGCTCATCTCATTTGGCACATGGTAGTATTTCCTCTTCAACAGAATCACAAGCACTGTTATGGCATCAAAAGCTAGGCCATACCTCATCTAGTATTCTGGCTCATCTTTTGGCTGTTTCACCTACTCAATGCTCTAAAGATCTCCACAATTGCACCATTTGTCCCTTGGCCAAGCAACATAGACTTTCTTTCCCCAATAGTATTACTGTTTCCACATGTTCTTTTCAATTACTCCATATCGATGTTTGGGGGACTTTTAACACCCCCACATTTGATGGCAATAGATTTTTTGTTACTATAGTAGATGATTGTACTAGACTGCTGTGGGTATTTCTAATAAAACTAAAGAGTGATGTTTGTGTAGTTTTGAAAAACTTTCTCATATTTGCCAGAACTCAGTTCAATGCTATAGTAAAGATTGTTAGGACTGACAATGGATCTAAGTTTGTGAATGATGAATGTCACAAATTGTTTACCAGCTTAGACATTACTCATCAGAGGACATGTATCCATACACCTCAGCAAAATGGAATTGCTGAGAGAAAACATAAGCACATTCTTGAGGTTGCCAGGGCAATCAGGTTTCAAAGATCACATCCCTATCAAGTTTTGGGGTCATTGTGTCCTCACAACAACATATATCATTAACTTGTTGCCAAACCCAGTCTTACATGGGAAATCTCCTCATAAAGCATTTCACAATTCCAAACCTACTATTCAACATTTGAGAGTATTAGGTTGCTTGTGTTTTGCCAAGAACATGTACATTTATGATAAGTTTCAATCTAATAGTGTGGTGGAAGTTCACATGGGCTATAGTACTACTACTAAAGGTTATATTCTCTACAGTCTCAATGACAAGAAATTCTTTCTTTCTAGAGATGTGGAATTTAGAGAATTCACATTTCCCTTTGCAAATGAACCTTCCACTTATTGGCACCTATTTCCTACTATCACCATTCCCTTAGATGTTACTTCACCATATAGTGCAATCCATGTTAATATTGGTCAATCAGGTGCGGCCACTGATATTTTTGTAGTGGTTCTTGAGTCAGTTCCCAGGGATACTGATGTTAGGAGATCTCAAAGAAGTTCCAAAGCTACTTTATGGGTTAAAACAAGCCCCTCGACAATGGAATGTGAAACTTACAGAGGCTCTTATCATATTGAGGTTTGTTCAAAGCCATGTAGATTACTCTTTGTTATATTGAGGTTTGTTCAAAGCCATGCAGATTGCTCTTTGTTCATTAAGTAAAATGGATCATCTATGGTAATCTTGTTAGTATATGTTGATGATATGATTATTACTGGCAATAATCTTAGGCTTATTCAACAGACCAAAAGAGTTCTTCAAGATACCTTCTAGATGAAGGACCTAGGAGAAGTTCGAAACTTCTTAGGCATTGAGTTTGCTAGATCACATGAAGGGATTGTAATGTATCAAAAAAATACTCTCTTGAGAAGCTGCTAAACCAGCTAACACTCCTATTGATCCTTATATTCAGTTAACTACAAAAGAATATGATGAAATAAATGGTACAAGAAAGGTAGACAAACTACTAGAGGATCCAGTTGTATACAGAAGGCTAATAGGCAAGCTACAGTATTTCAATGTCACCAGGCCAGACATAGATTTTGCTACCCAAACTTTGAGCCAATTTTTACATCAACCAAAATATTCACACCTTAATGCTTCTCTTAAGGTCGTGAAGTATGTCAAAGGTCAACCAGGGCTTGGTATACTATTTTCAAGTAAGAATAACAAACAGTTGAAGGTCTATTGTGATTCAGATTGGGGAGCTTGCTTACACACTCGAAGGTCTGTTACAGAGTTCATGATTAAACTGGGAGACTCTCTAATATCATGGAAGTCCAAGAAACAAGGTACAATCTCTAGGAGTTCAGCTAAAGTTGAGTACAAGAGCATGGCAAGTGCAGTAGCTGAAGTGGTATAGATAACAAAGTTGTTTAAGGAACTACACTCAGAGATTGTAACTCCAGCTACTATCTATAGTGATAGTAAGTCTGCTATACAGATTGCAGCCAATCCAGTGCTACATGAAGAACAAAGCACATAGAGTTGGACTGTCACTTTATATAAGGGAGAAAATTTAGAATGGGTTGGTTAAGACAGAAACTACAGAACAAGAGGCTAACGTATTGACTAAACGAGGAAAGTCGCAACATGAGTATTTGTTGTCCAAGTTTGGAGTAGTGAATTTGTTCACTCCTATCAACTTGGGGGTTACTTAATAATCTAGGGGTCATTCTGTAAATATTAGAAGTTAGTGGATTAGATTAAAATAGTTAGTTAAAAGTGGTTACAATTAGATTCCTTTTATTAGTTTATATATAGAAAGAGAGTCAATACTAACAAGAGTCAATATTAACAGAACTATTCTTCAAACTATCTTCTCTTCTTTTTGAAAGATCACAAAATACATTTTCTATAGTTTATACAACTTCTCTTCTTTAACAAGAGTTAATACTAACAGAACTGTTCTTCAAACAATCTTCATTTCTTCTTGAAATATCACAAAATATATTGTCTTATTGTTTCTTTAGGTTGCTTGAATTACTCAAAGAATCTAAGACGACACGGAGTTCATGATGATTTAAGTTGTTGCAGATTATGATAATTTTATTTGGATGCTGATTACTATTTGACGAGAGTTATAATATTTAAAGGAAATCAAAAAAATTTCATGATTATCGATAATTCTAATAGTAAATCAGAAATTGAGAATACATCAAAGCAATAATACACAGTTAAATCTAATATTTATTTTGTCAATTTTTATTTTTTGAAAAAATGTGACTAAGTTTGCATAAATTTTGCTTGAATGAAAAGAAGGCTTATTGGGAGTAATTGAAAAAAAGAATTTGATTCTTGTTGTTTACTTTGTCAAATATATACAAATACTAAATATTTCACTTTTATCGATTTTCAAGTCGGACGATTTAAAAAGTTATTAAGTGTTGTTCATCCAAAGCACTGAAAAGTGTTTGTCTAATATTTCCAAAAGATGGGTAATATTGAGAGAAATATTTAGAATATTAGAAAGACTTTCTTTTCTTCTTCATTATATTCCTATAAAATAATGGGTAATATTGTTATTGTGGACCCAAAATATGTAAATCCAGAAATGTAAAATTTGGATTCATCTACTCGAGTAATAAAAAGGGACCTCACACAATTATTATCAGTGAGGAACAAAATAAAATCTTTCAACATACCAACATAAGAAAAACAACGTCTACAATAACATTTATCTATATAAAAAGAAAGAGTATATTTTAGATTAGCAAATATAAAAATCATATTTATATGTTATAGTTATAGTTTGTATGATTACGCTCTATTTGTATTTGTATAAAACGAGAAAAAGAGAAAAACAAAAGAAAGGCAGGGAAAGATTTGTATTTGTATAATTATAAGTATATAAGACGAAAATATATGTATTTATATATAAAAAATCTTGTTTTATACAAACAAAAATACAATTTATACATTTTTGTTTGTCTAATAGTGAGAGAGGCAAGTGAGGGTTGAAGATTCGGTCAAGTATAATTAGGTCAATTAATATTCGATAGTGTCACACCTCTTTTATTTTTTACAACTGTTGAGGATATGACGGATTTTTAAAAATATATATTTTTATTTTTTTGTAGAGTCGCCACTTGTTATTGAGTTTTTTAGGTGTTCCAAGTCACCAGATAGTTCTTAGTTTTAAATTAAAAAAAATTATTTTGGTCTACGTAAAACAGAGATTGGGTAAGGAATTCTATTGACCGGAGGGAAGGTATGAGGCACCCATGAGTCCCGTGGTTCTAGCACGGTCGCTTTATTAACTTATATTTGGGTAAAATAATTTATTTCTTTATTTTGGATAAAAAGGGAAAAATTGTATTAATTACTATTTCTATGAAAAAAAATTGATTAGCCTTAGAGCGTAACCGCACACAAGACCCTTCTTTTTAGAAAAGAATACATACCAAGAACCGTAACCGAACACATAATGGTATTTGAAGTTTTATTTTATTTTTTAAAGAAAAAAAATACAATAATTAGTTACTCAATTTTTTTAAAAGAATAATGATAAAAATGAATAAAAGAAAATGGTGCAACATATAGACCAAGAAATGAATTTATTTATTTATTATTATTATTAAAAAAATTCTAGCCTTTATATTTATTGTTTTATCAAATGAAAAAAATAGACAATTAAGTTTTACTACTAGACAATGACAACAAAAAAACAAGAAAAAAACTTTTACAAAATTACAATTAAACACTCTTTTAAACTAATGATATACTAGTTTTGATTTCTTTTTTGTTTTTTGTTATATTGATAAAAATTTAAGAAATAACCAATTTGGTAAAAAAAATTTATATAAAATGACTACCTTGACTTATTTGATAGAAGATTGCAAAATAGCAAATTTTCTAATTGTTAGATTATTAAGTCAAATTAGTCAAATTTGTATTTTTACTTTAATAGTCAATTCAAATAGTTATTTAAGAGAATTTTATTTTTATTTTATTTTTTTGAAGAAAAAAAAGACCATATTTACATTTATTTATTTATTTTGCAGAAATAACCAGATTACATTTTTTGCAGAAATAATAAGATTTACATTTTTCTTTTGTTGCAAAATTGACCAGATTAAACCCTTTTGCAAAAATAACTAGTTTTACATTTTTTTTTATTTTTTTCTTAAGTTTGTTTTTCAAAAAGAAAGTTACCAAAACACTAAAAAATTGCGATTGTTATATTTTGTTTTTAATTTTTTTACTTTTTTTTTTTACTTACTAAACCTAACATTTAAACTAAATATGATTAATAATATATATATATGTACATCATAATAAACACAATCATATGAGAAACACTATAGAATAAACTAATAAAAATGTACAAACTAAGTAACATAAGGATAAACATAATCATATGAGAATCATGATAAACTTAGCAAAAAAATCAACAATTTTTCAATAAAAAAAACATTAATTCAAGATTACATTGAAATGTAAAAAGAAATACCTAGAGTTGATGACAAACAAATAATAAAAGCAAATTCAATTGAATTCCCAAGACAACCCAAGAGAAATAAATTTTTTTTCTTCTTCTAATTTTCTTTCTATCTTTTTTCTTCTTTTTTTTAAATGAAAAAAAAAGAAGGGGGTTTAAATAGGTGTTCAACATTAAACCTCCAACTTTTCTTGAAAACTTAAGAGTCAATGCATGCATTGGACTCTTTGTTTTCCCAAGGTGCCACCCAAGATGGCCAATGAAATTTTTTTTTATTTTTGTTTCAAGAAAAATCAGATTAATTGAATGATTCATTTGCCCTTTTAGATGACCCATTTACTTTATTCATTAATTGAATATAGTTGTATTGGTCATCAGAAAATAATAGGTCCAAATGTCATTTAGATGACTCATTTCTTTTATTCATTGTTTGAATAATAGTTAATGGGTCATCTGAAAATAAAACGCCCAAATGTCATGTAGATGACTCATTTCTTTTAGGGAAAATTGTATATAATAGCAAACTAATAACCTAAATTAAATGGAATAGCTAGGGTTTGATTTAATTGTGCTCCATAGCAAACATTAGCTAAAATTTGTCAGCGTCTCTCTCACAAAAATCTTGCTCACCACTCTCCATTCTCGCTCGCCTCTCTCGCTTTATACACAGATAAAGCGAGAGAAAATTGTATATACACATGCAAAAATGTATATCTTCGTGTTATACACTTAATTATACAATTTACAAAACTTCAAATATTGCAGAGAAAAAGGCCAACTAATTATACAATTGCGAATTATACAATTGCAGCGAAATACAATTTTCTCTAGCTTTATACAACAGAAGTGTATATATTGTGTTTCTGTTTTTGTATAAAGCGAGAAAAACATATATCTTCTTGCTTTACACTTATAATTATGCAATATACATACATTTTAATTTGATTCAACCGTATGCAAAACATATTATACAATTGTAGCGAAATAAGCCAACGAATTATACAATTTAGGCCAGCGAATTATACAATTGTATATGTATAGCAAATTATACAGTTTTATGTTTGTTATGGAGCGCAATTATGCAAAGTTTGTTATAGCATACAAATATGAATTTTTTGTTTGCTATATGTAAAAGTTGTCCTTTCTTTTATTCATTGTTTGAATAATAGCTGATGGACCATCTGAAAAAATCTAAAATAGGTCAAATATTGACCCATTTCATCAAGACCCAAACAAATTGACCTACAAAGTATCTGTTTGTGCATTATGATTTTAAAAAAGGAAAAAAAACAAATTGACCCACTAACACAAAATCTAAACATCTAAACAATTTTAAAGATCAAACACAACAAAATAATGCAGGATAAAAAATAAAAACTAATAAACATAAAACGAAATAAAAAATAAAGAAATGATAATAATACTTCAAGCAATAACATCAACATGATAAACTTAAAGAACATTAATAATATAGATCCGACATCAAACGACTTATATGGTCAAACGAAAAAGATAATGATGAATTTGGATAAAGATTGAGAAGGGTAAAATTTTAAAGATTTTTTCGACCAAAAAGGTGGTGGCCACCGGGCGGTGGTGGCGGCAGCGGTGGCTGACCGGCGGCATGATAGTAAGGGGAAGAAGAAAAATAAAAAATCTAACATAAAAAAAATGCTAACTTTGGCGTTTTTAATTTTTGTTTGGGTCCAATAATAGCCCTTGGATCAAAATATCATGAATGGTTGAGATTCAATCTTGACCATTTATATTGACCGGGGCAAAATCAATTGGGCCATCAAAATTGATCTAAATCAGTCCAATTTAAACAAAATTGGGTCATTTGAGCCAATAAGATAATAAAAACAAATACCCAAAATACAAATAAAAATAAAATTTCTTACTAAAATATTATAGGAGTAAAATAAACACGTCAAAAATTAGGTGTTCACAAATAGTCTTATAAACTTATGTCATGTGTACTATATAATAATTTATGATTGAGATCTATTTAAATGGTCAAAAGCCCCCCCCCCCCTCCCAAACCTATGAGTATATAATTTAATGCCATAAATTATTATATAATACACATGGCATAAATCTATAAGGTCATTGAATATTACTTGACCTAATTATACTTGATCAGATCTTTATCCGCGAGTGAGAGTGGCAAGTGAGATTCTAGAGAGGTCTACGAAAAGATATGTATGCATACAGTTTTCTCTCGTTTTAAACAAATTTTATAAATTTTTGTTAGTACAAAGAGAGAGGCGAGGGAGAGACAGACAAAAGAAACAGAGAGTGGTGAACGAGAAATTCAGAGAGTAAGGCGAATGGCAACTGTTTACTACGGATTACAATTAAATCAAATCGTGATTATATCATTTAATTTAAATTAATAATTTGCTATTTATACAATTTTTCAAAAAAAAAAAAAATTGTGTCCAACAAACATAAAAAACAACAAGTTATATCATGTAATTAAAAAAGTTTGTACATGAGAAAAATGTAGAATTGAAATTTTAAATTATAAAATAAAGTTTGTACATGAGGAAGCATGTTACAGACCTAACACACGTAAATAAATTAGTCACGAATATTACTATGAACCAATTTAGGCTTGTATATCATGTGAATTATGCTATACCTCATCCAAATATTTGATTTGTTATAAAGAGTATGCAACATATAAAAATAAGTTGATTTTCTTTGGTAAAATTATCACAGCTAAGTGAACTTTATTATGTGAAACACAAATTGTTTTCTTCTTTCAATCCTCCTGTATTTTGGCATGATATTCCTATTGAATATACAAGTCTTATACCTAAATTTTTCATGAACTTAAGTTGAGTCCGGAGCCTAAAGGGTATAAAATATTAATAATAATTCCAAAATGGTATATGAATATTTATTTTAACCAAAAGGGCAAAATCGCTGGAAGGGCAGCGACTTTGCTTGCCGGAAAAAGTAAAATCGCTGCCTTGACAGCGATTTCTAATTTTTTTTTAAAAAAATAATTTTTTAATAAATCGCTCCTTAAGGAGCGATGTTCTTAATGTTTTATTTGAAATTAAAAAAAAAATTAAAAAAACAGGAGCAAATCGCTGCAAGTGCAGCGATTTGTCTCCAATTTTCTTTTATATTTTTTAAATCAATTTTTTAGAAAAATTATAATTGCTACTTATTTTAAAAAATTATTAAAAAAAAATATTTTGGAATAAGTAGTAGAAAAATTTAAAATTAAAATTTCTTTAAAAAATTTAAAATTTAATTTTAAAAATGGAAAAAAAAATGGAGACAAATAGCTGCCCTTGCAGCGATTTGCTCTTAGTTTGTCTCCAAATTTTTTTTAATTTTTTCCAATCAATTTTTTTAATTTTTCTTTTTACAATTTTTAAAATTTAAATTTAAATTTTTTAAAGAAATTTTAATTTTAAATTTTTCTACTACTTATTCCAAAATAAAAAAAAAATTTAATAACTTTTAAAATAAGTAGCAATCAAAAATTTTCTAAAAAATTGATTTAAAATAATATAAAAGAAAATTGGAGACAAATCGCTGCACTTGTAGCGATTTGCTCCTATTTTTTTTTATTTCTTTTTTAATTTCAAATAAAAAAATTAAGAAATCGCTCCTTAGGGAGCGATTTATAAATTTTTTTAGGGAGCGATTTATTAAAAAATTATTTTCAGAAAAATATTTTAGAAATCACTGCCAAGGCAGCGATTTTACTTTTTCCGGCAAGCAAAGTCGCTGCCCTTCCAGCGATTTTGCCCTTTTGGTTAAAATAAATATTCATATACTATTTTAGAATTTTTGTTAACATTTTATACCCTTTAGGCTCCGGACTCAACTTAAGTTTATGCACGGAAAGATAAAGTAATTTGATATATCCAGTTAGATTGATAGAAATTATACGAGCATTTTATTTGACAACCCTCATTTATATTTGTACCAATTTTATTTTATTTTTAAAATATATATATATATATATTTAACTAGTATACAGTATTTGATAACACATAAACAAATTGTTTTCGTATAAATATACTAGTCTGCTTTCCTCACTAATTAATGTGTCTTTGCCAAAACAAATATTTGATCTTTGACCTTCAAAAGGTCATACTTCAATACAAAAATATTTGAATTTAGACATAGATTTTCAAGTTAAGTGACATACATTTAAAGTTATTTCGCAAACATTTAAACTTGAAAAAAATAAACTTCGCCTAAAGATGGATATTAATATCCTTAGCCCGTAAAATTGCATTATTTTCCATTTACCAAGCATAGTTAAAAGCGGCATCTTGTCATCTATTTTTCACTTGATATTCAATATGTATATATCTATTAATTTGATGGCTTCAATAATATACACATTGAACTTGATTTCATGGTGATTGCTAACATGTTGATCAGTAAAGACACAACCAATCTCAAGATGAAACCTATCATCCAGGAGAACACCAAAATTCTTAACAATGTTAATGCTCATTATCTCACTGCTTTAGAGAAGCAAATGTTGGACAAAATATTATCAATCAATGAACATATGTGTTCCTTGCTGCCAAAGACTAAATATGAGCTCTTTTTCGTTTTTCACTCGATAAAATTTTTTTTCTTTCTGTATATATTTTTCTTATAAAATTAAATTGTTAATCGACCAGTCTGTGTGTGCTTTTTTTGTTGTTCTTGCGTTTGCTGAAATTAGTGAAGTTTGACGTATCAATACTTTTCTAATAGGTTAATTCATTTTATTTTGGGAGAATAAATTTGTAATTTCGGGTACAATGAGCGAATTAAATTTCTTAGGGAAACACACTGATTCTTTGAACTCTGATTACTTACATTGTCAATTTCATCTTCTTTGTTTTCTGTTTATGTATTTTTACTAACCTGAACACAGGAGATAACAAGAAATAGTGTGTGGCTGATCACCTAGCCAAATTGGCTTCTACAAGTGGATGTGGAACCTTCACCTCTTCTATCAAGAACAATCTAGCGAGGTTAAAGGTAGGGGTGTCAAAAGTGAACACAAACATAGAAAATTTGTCCAACTCATCCAAATTTGTAAGGGTTGAGCTCAAGATAATTTGAATTGGGTTCAATATCAACTCATTCAAGCATAACTCATTTGAAGAGAATCCTCAATTGAGCTCAATTCAATCTCCAATTTCAACCCGTTTTAAAACTTTTTATTAAGATATGTTTCTATATTTAAGGTATAAATTATTATTTGTTTAGCATCTTTTAGGGTTTATCTATCAATTTATTACTTTTTTAAAAAAAATCGAGTGATATTTAAATTGTTTTTTTTTTAAATTGTGATTATAAAAGATAAATATCAATATGTTAAATTATTGAGATTAATCAAATCAAATTGGGCGGGTGAAGACCCGACCCGTTTTAAAGCCCATTTGAGCTCAACTCATTTGAGTCCAAAGTATACTTCGACGGATCAAGACCCAGCCCGACTTCTATCTCAATCCATTTTAATATTTTTCAATTTTAGCCCAACCCACCCATTTAACACCCCTAGTTAAAGGTTTAATTCTAATAGACAAATGGCAATTCCCTTCATTGAAGAGGAAATATGAAAAGAGTAACTTCTTTGTAAGTTAGTATGACTCTTTGATTAGGATGAGAAGATCTTGTATAGGCTACTTTTTCTCATCAACTTTTTTTGGTGTTACTCTTAGTATAACTAGATTAGTGTTAAGGCTCATGTCCACCTCTCACCTATTTGTAATTTTTGTCATAAATGAACATGATAAGGGTCAAGCCTAACCCCCACCTCTTTTGTTCACATGTATAATGAAGAAGATGAGGAAGATAATGGATAACTACTATTCTCTGGTTGGTGAGGAAATTCTATCTTACTTCCACGTGATACTTCTGCTATTTTGTTTGAGAATTCCAAAATAGTTGTTTTTGTTCAATTGGCTTTGCAAATAAAAAATAAAAAAAAAAACTCCAATTATATTAAGAAGAAAACAAACTCACCTAACTCTATGATGCATTATGTACCAAACGTGAAGATAAAATACTATAATTTAAAAATGACAAATAATATTTAATATGTTTATCCAATTTATATAACACTATAAGTATCATTACTTGAAGAGATAAATATATTGTTCCTTTCTATTTACTACTATTTTTTCAAGTATCTTTTGAGAATAAATTTTTAAAATATTTTATATAAAAGTTAATTTTTCTTTACTTTCACGTGTCCTGAATAAAAGCGTATTCACTTTCTTTGTCACGTCAACTTAATTTGAACCAATTGTAAGAGTCTATTTTGGTACTCATTTAAAATGGGACGATTTCATCCTCATACTTTAAAATTTCATTATTGTTATTTTTTATTTGCGACACGTAATTTTTTCATTGTTAAATTAAACAAAACTTGTTGGGGGGCAGCTATGATTAAGAAAGTTTATGATTAACTCAGCTTTATCACTTATCAGCATAAAGTAGAATATTTTAAGTGTGTGGTGACTTAAAGTTGGTGGAAATCAGTTTAGCTTAATTATTTAATTTGGGTTGTTTTTTTTAATTAAAAAAGAACACCAATCGATTGAACTTGGTGTTTCATGAATTAGTTATATCCAAAGTTTAAAAATAATTTGTCAAGTTAATGGGAATCCATTTGACGGATGATTCTATAATGTGTAACTTTTTTTTGTTTTATGTATACTCGGTGACTCATATATATTTTGGTGTCTAATTATTTAGAAATAGGATTTTGTCTAAATTTGATAATTTTTAATTGAAATGCTGTATTAGTACTAAAAATCAATCCAATATGTACACATATTTTTAAAAATAAATAATTATTCAAAATATTAATATTAGAAATAGAGATTTTTCCCATTACAAATCACTAAAAAAATATTTATGTCATAAGACTTGATTTTTCTACTGATTTTCCACCAAATGTATATTGGTGGAAATAGTTTCTTACTAAAATTGTGGAAAACTTATTGATTTTTCTATATAAAATATTATTTACTTTTTTTCACATATTTAATTAAAATATTTATAAAAATAATTATTAAAGTACATTTAAAGTGAAAAATCGTAATTTTTAATAATGTATAAAGCTCATAAGCTTAACTTTTAAATTTTGAGTTTGTCTCTTTGATTAATCAAATTCACTCTAGAGTATAGTCTATGAGTATGCCGAAATTTAGTAAACTTTGCATAGCTCTTATATTTTTGTTAAAAAGGTTATAAAATATGTAATTTTTTATTCAATTAATATCATATAGCACTTAAAATAGCTATTAGAATTCATAAATTTTAAAGTTTAGGCATAACATATACCTCATAGCTAAGAGAATCTTTTTGTTTAGTATTTCAAATTCAAAATTTTTAATTAAACATATAAAAATTCTATCTATATCACCTAAATATCGATCATTATAATATACAACGTGTTAAAGATATAGCCAACAGGCAAGTTTGGGTGGAAGTAGACAACGAACACATAAGATGATAAGAACGTCATCTCATTAGTGGTGTTGGTAACGTTGTTTCCTAATATATATTATTGAAATTTGTGATGTGATTGATTGGTCTCTTAGCTATAATTAATTAAATTATATACTACAGAACCCAATCAAATTAAATGATTAATGTGTCGATCTCTAGCATTATTGCCATTATAATCGAACACTATAATATAGATTAAATATCATATCATAGTGAGTGTATATTTGATAGTGATAACAAGGTTACCTTGCATTCTCTGCTTTAAAATTGGCTAGATTATGTTTCATCTATGAAGGTGGTTAAGAGAAATGGGCAGATACATTAGAAAGATTGTTAACCATTAATGTTTTCATCATTTATATTTGTTGGCATGATTTTGATATTTGGTGGAATTTTAAGAAGTTAGAAAAACTATTAGAGATATAGATTGTACTAAAATATTTTTTAAATTTTATTGTATTAAATGAAGAGAAGTATTGAGAATATCTGTTAACTTGACGTGAATTATTAGTTTTGTTGGTACTATTGACAGTCTTAAAGACACCTCTCTACTTGATTAACTAAACTTAAATACATCTTATCATAGGAACATGAGACTCATTGTAAAAAGTCAAGAGAAGTGTTGAGAACATCTTATACTTATTGAGAATTTAGAGATATATTTTCCTCATGTCGTAAGATGGGTGTATTTATATTCAAATAAGCAAGTAAAGATGTGTTTTTACGGCTATCGATAGTTCAAAGATGAAACTAATAATTTACGTCAAATTTAATAATATTTTTAATATTTCTCTCTATTAAATAAAATATTATGTAGAAGTTGAAATTGAAATATTTTTAGAAAATAATAAAGATATTTTTTTACACAAACTAAAGGGTTAAAAAAATAAAGAAGTTAGAACGAAGGGAGTAATAATTTGTTTGTATCATTAACTTTGGCACATATATATATATATATATATATATAAAATATATATATATATATATAAATATATGCTAATGCTCCTTTCTCATTGTTTAGTCCGTTCTATTAATTTATTATTTTGGGAGGAGTTCACCAAGAAAACTTGATTACTAGTTTTTCATTTTTAATAAGAATGGTAAAAATATAAAGAGTGTGATGTGTGCACCAAATTAATAAGTATATGCTAATACGTAATTTTATACAAATTTCATCACGTAACTATGATTGTATTAAGTATATTTTCCTCTTAATTTTTATTGATTCGTGATAATTATTATGTTTGTGAAATTAAGTATTTATCATGGGGGAGCTAGAGCTTTGCCTACAACTTAGATAAAATTTAATAATTTTAGTTCAACTCTTACATTTGTTTTTTATTTAAGAGCAATTTTTATATATAGCAAATACAAAATTTATATTTATATGTTATAACAAAGTTTGCATAATTGTACTCCATAGCAAACATAAAAATATATAATTCGCTATAAATATACAAAAAAAAATCTGTAATTCGCTATACATATACAAAAGAAAGCAGTTATATACAAATTAATTGTATAATTTGTGTATATATAAAACGAGAAAGAGAGAAAGACAAAAGAAAATTGGGTAGAGAAATATTTATATTGTATAATTATAATTGTATAGGACAAAGATATATGTATAAACAAGTGTATATACAATTTTCTCTCGGTTCATACAAACAAAAATGCAATTTATACATTTTGTTTCTGTTTGTATAAGTGATAGAGCCGAGGGTGGTGAGCAAGATTTGAGAGAGTGATGAGCGAGATCTGGGAGAAGGGAGAGAGGAGAAAGAAAATATATGTATATATACAATTTTCTCTCGCTTTATACAAACAGAAACACATTTTGTACACTAGAGTTTGTATAAAAGCGAGAGATGGAGAGTGGCAAGCAAGAGTTTGAGGGAGAGGGGTGACTAAGCTAGCGTTTGGCCATAGATTTCCAAATATTCTTGGCAAATATTATTTGAGTGAAAATTTGGGTGAAATTTCACCATGTGTTTGGCCATAAAATTTGGGAAATATATTTCACCTTTTTAGAAAAATATGATTTATACACACAAGTTTTAAAAACTATCAAAACTAACTAAAAGTTTGTATCACAAGTCAATTGAATGTTAGTTACAACAATAACAAATAATGTCCATGACACTGAAGCAATGTGGTAATTTGGAGTGAGTGCAACAAAAATTATTCCATACATCGTGAAGTAGATAAAATACATGACTTTGTTACTTAAAGCCAATTTTTAATAATTTTCATCAACAATCATATCATTATTTAATATTCACTAAATATTTCATCACTATTTTGGTGTTCACGTAAAAAATGATGTAATACAACGCAAACAAATACTAGAGAGGGTTGTTTTTGTAAAAGATAAAAGATTGGGGTAAAATTTTAATTTTTAAATATCCCAAATAATGATATTTGGCCCAAATACTAGAAAAACTAGTATTTGGAAATTTGGGATATTTGCCAAAAATATTTGCCAAATAATGACAAATTGTATGGACAAACATTATTTGCCAAATTTTTCCCAAATATTATTTGGAAAATTTATGGCTCAAACGGGCCCTAACAAACAGTTTGTTATAGAGAACAATTAAATCAAAGTGTAATTATAACATTAATTTAATTTATTAGTTTGCCATTATTTATAATTTTCTTTTTTTTTAAAATCACTTTATATGTGTAATAATTTATCAGGTATATACTTATTTTCAAGAATCTAAAATTCTAACTTCCCGCTAACTTTGGCATATTAATATTTTTATATAATAATTCACCTACTCCAATATAGATTTACAGTACCAAAGTAAAAGTAACTTATTTTGCTATGGAACTTTTAGCTAGGTGATTGACAAATAAAAGAACCTCTAAAGGACAACATGTATGGTGTTAGGTGTAGTGAACGAAGCACCTTTTTTCTCTCGGATAACATATAAATATGATTTTGAATTTAGCGTCATCTATGATATTTAATTTTGAATATATTCAATTAAACACTTAAATTTATATAAATTAAACAAATAGATATATTCGTTTTATATGACACCCTACATAATAATTTTGCGTCTTGCATGGCGTCCTACGTGTATTATGTCATTTAGAACACGTATGTCTACTTGTTTAATTTAGTACGATTTAAACATCTACTTGTGAGCATCCAAAATTGGAATGCATAGTTATCCGATAAAGTCATGTTTATGTATTATACATTTTTCTTCATTAGAGGTTTCGAATTTGAAACTAATTTAAGCATAAAAAATATATTTAACAAAAAATACTATCCTTTAAATAGAGTTATACCTTCGCATACTGATATAGTTAAACTCTAATATAAATATATTACGTCCGGATAGTAAACAAAGAAATTGACAAATGTTGGAGTGAAATGGTGTTGGGAAATGTGCAATAATCAAATAATGACAAGTATCGAAAACAAAAATAAATGCATGTGGCATTCTATCACTAGCATCACTACCTAATTGTATGGAGTATACTTCTTATAGGAGATACCTTCCATTTGGTCTTTTTTGCCTCACCCATCCCTCCTACCTTTTCCCCTATGTGTTTCAATAATTTACTCATCCCAATTTGAGGTATATAGGGTTTTAATTATACTTCAAATGGACCTGCACTATATATATATATATATAGAGAGAGAGAGAGTGAGAGAGAGAGAGAGAGAAACATCTGAATTTTTACAGATTGATAAGTAATAATAAAAAGCAACAAAATTAAGTGCAAGTCCTACATGTGCACTCATTAACTTTTTATAAGCTTAATTAAGTTTGATATGTGATATGAAGATTTTAAATCTCAAATCATTATTTTAATTTATAAATTTATATCATCATTTAGAATTTTGCAAAAAAAAAAAAAAGTTAAAAATTCATGCTTGACTTTGTTGAAATTGTATATATCGTGTGAAATGATTGTACTAAAAATATTAAAAATAATTAGTTAGTATTATTGATGATTAGTCGATCTTTATAAATTATTTGTATTTGAAAGTTCATGTTCATTATAAATATTTATTTATAAATGAAACAGATAAATATGTGATTTATCAATGACATTAAGATATTCTAATATTTTGTTTAAGAAGTATGGTTTGATCATTTGGTAATAAGATTGTAAAACAATTGAGGAAATTTTGATAGTTTTTATAATGGAAAAAATTGCATAAATTAATATATTTTAAAAAATAATTATTGAGTTTAGCGATATTTTTTGTTTATTACCATTTATAGCAATATTGTGATAAATCTGTAATATGTATTAAAAGTGAATTATGTATGCAATATATTTGAATTATAATTGTTTTTGAAATATATTATGTTTGTTTGGTAAAAAATTGTCACATATTATTGCTATAAATGATAAATATTTTTTTATTATAGTATATTTATGTAAGTTTCTCTTTCATAATTTGTGGGAATTTAGTGTATGAGAAAAGATATAACTTAAAAAATTCAAATTGCAAATTCAAACAAACTTTAACTTTAAATCAATCTAATTTCACATCACGATTAAATTACATGTTGCATGTTGAAACAAGTCGTATGTATACTATTTTTTGTTCATTTTTACTTATCAATTATTTTAAAAATAGATTTTCACTTTTACTTTTCTTTTTTATTATATATAAATACAAAAAGGATAATTATTATTTTTCTTATTTTATGCTCACCTTGAATTACTTATTCTCCCATTTTTTTTCTTTCTAAAAGCTAAACAATGCGTGTATTTTATTTTATATAGTTTTACAATCTACTATATACAAATTCAATTCTAAAAGTTTCGATTTGATTCAATCCGATCTAATCCATATCTAATAGATATTAATCTTTATTCTTTTTTGATTTAAAATTTTAATAAAAATGTAAATTCAAATAAAAAAAGAAACGATTCAATCCAAGTCGACCACAACTCATATGCATATATACACTTATTTTTATATAGAGTTTTGCTATATAAAATGTAGGGATTCACGATTTGAATAAAAAAACTATTCAAATTGAAAAAACAAATCAAATGAATTAAATAAATTGATTTTTATTGGATTTGCTTTGATTTTAGATTTTAAATTTTTAAAAGTTAATAATATTTGATTTGATTATGATTTTGCTTTAAAAGATTTGAAGAAATAACTGAATTGAATGGATAAATCATATATAATATATAAAGTATTATTTTTATAAATAATTTTAAAGATCTTGTATATGTTTTCATCAAAATTATTACTATAATTTACTTATGAAGCAAAAAATGTCCAAGGCAAGAATTTATTTTATTGATTTCATGTGTATATGTGTCTATTAAAATTATTTGTGAGCTAAAAATGTCATAGTCTTTACTATCTAGGTCAAAATAGTGAATTTTGAAGTTTTATTCATAGTAAATTTACGGATAAAAAATTTTGTAATGTCAGTCATTCTAACTATTTTTCGTTTTGGATGAATTATTGTTACTTTTTCATGTTTTGAATAAATTATTTCTATTATTTTTATTTATTATTAAAAAACGAACCAAATCGAATAAAATTTATAACACCCAAAGCAATAAATGTATGTATTTGATTTTGTTTTGATAATTTAAAAATTCACTAAATCAGTTAAATTTTAATTTTAATCAAGAACCAAGTCAAATAAATTCGTAAACACCTTGTCATATGCTACCTCAATAATATTTGTTAATGAAGTGTAAATTATTTTTTGTTTCCCCAATATCTAAAAATATAAAAGATGTTCTTTTCAATCAGCTACACATGTTAACATATTATTGTGACCTCTACAAACATCTTTTCCCTTGGAAGATATTATAACTTTTTTGAGAGGCAAAAATAATAGTACATATTCACATTATTATTTTTTATTGATTATAAATTCATATGTTTGGCCTCAATTTTTACATAAATTGAAAATCTGAAAAACGTATAGAGTTCTCAATATTTTTTGCATCATTTTTTCAAATTAAAAGAAAGCTTAGTGTTTATTGTGTATAATTTGTTTTATTATTTGATTTGCATCGTCTTTATTATAGAATCATTTTTTCCTATTTTATCATGAGAAAAAATAATTTATATATCCTAATAATAGTGAGAAAATTAAATTTTTTAAGATACCTAATTTTTTTTTATAAATCTCAAATAATAACTTGCTACTAACAAATTGTGAGTCCCAAATAAATTTCTTAAAAACATACGACTAATTAATACCTAACTATATACAATTTTAATATAGGACAATATCTATTTCCAGCAATACAAGTAAGCATTAATTGAAATTACGTAAATGGAACGTAACCAAAATTATATCTGACTAGACTCTGAATGTACTTTGGATATTTATTCCAAATAATTCTTAGCTATTAACCCAAACCAAGGTTCACGCATTGTTAAGTAATAGCAATGTTATAATAATATACAATTGTTCTTAAATTAATAATCGAAAGTTTGATTTGTTTTACAAGGTAATTAATATCCAAACTAGCTACCAAATTTAATTATTTTAATTTTCAAATACATATTTTGAATATACGTGTCAAATTAATCCAAAACTTAAACGAAAAAAATATAACTAAACATTTTTGTATTAATTGAGTGTATTATCAATACACGATATTAATTCACTATCAACATGACGTATAAAACATTAACGAAAATAGCATATTTTAATATACATGAAAAATCAATCATAAAATATATATGTATGCTTTCAATATAAGAAAACTTATAGAATATATACACTATAAATATATATATCCTTAAATTTTTAAAACATCGACAGAAATATATTTTTGATATAATAAATTTATTCTATGAATAAGTATCTCATAAATTTATATAAAAAAATACAATAATAATCTGACTTTGGAATAAATTATATTTATATCATAAAAATACTTGACATATTTCGAATATAAAAGGTTATACCATATATATACTAGTACTTACTCATATACTAAAAAAAATGATTCTTTTAACCAAAACAAGATTTTCCGACATAATAATTTTATAGTTGGACATAAAATAATTTTGCATTGATCAAGTTTAAGCCTATGCAATCTAATTTATTTTTAATGTGATTTTTATTTTAGTTCAATTTTAACTCATTTTTGAAATTTACTATAATCTGAATTTATTACTTGTGATTGTGATTTAGTTTAATTTTTTTCTATATATTCACATTCTTGAACCATGTATCTACAAGTTGATACATCTTTCACTGCATCATATTAAAACAATAACCATGTTTTATTTGCAAAATAAATTTAGATACTTTCATTACTTCCCAAAAGAAAGTGATTTTTTTTTAAAAAATATTTTTTAGCTTTTGAATTTTTTTTTGTTATTATTTTTAAAAATATTTATTTATATTAAAAAACTTTAATCAAACATCCAATTTTGTAAAAAAATACACCCCCTTTTTACATTTAAAAAGAAAACACTTTTTACATTTCTAAGATCACACCCTCGATTCATTTCTACTTGTCTTTAACATATTTTTTTTAAAAAAAAATAATAAACGGAACGAGTGTTTTATTTTATTTATTTGAGATTATATATTACCACTATAAGATAAAGACGTTTTATAATCTTTCATATCAAATTCCTCCCTATATATACATGTGAGCCACGTTCCAATTTCAACATTAATTCTTTCTACTCGTCATCTTTTTTTTCAAATCATCGCCGGCTGCAGCAAAAAGATTTCTCCGGCACCGGTCGTCACCGTCAACATGCAGAGGTTGGTAGTAACAAGGGCAAAATGGGTAGGAGAGTTGCGAGGTTTATCGCAGCGTTGTTATTCTCAATTGGGCTTAGCATCGCAAAAGGACGATGATTTGATTATCAATCCTCAGATGCCTCACTTCGACTACTCTCCGCCGCCGTACAATGGACCCTCAGCCGATGAAATTTTGAGCAAACGGAAGGAGTTTCTTAGCCCTTCTATGTTTTACTTCTATGAAAAAAATCCGGTGAGTTCTTTTTAACTAATTAGCTGATTGTTTAGTGAAAAATTGAAAAAAAAGATAGAATTTGTAGTATAATTAAGTGGGGCTTAAGTTAAAATTCTATGATTGTTTCATTCTTAACCAGAGTTCCGTGTTTGAGTTCTGTACAAAGAAAATCCCGTCTGCAGTGACCGGATCCACGGAAATCCGTATTGAAAAAAAAAAAAGAGTTAAAATTGAGATTGAGATGTAAGTAATAATGTTTTGAATGATTTTGGTGGTATTGGGATGATTAATTAATGTTATCTAACCAATTACTGATTTTCGTTTTGCGTGTTTATGCGGAGTTAACGTGATTAGATTCCTTTAACCTTTTCTTTTTTTTTTTCATTTTCGTCTTTCTTTTCACTTCTAATTAGCTGTATCTAATTACGTGCTCTGTCTTTTCTTAGGTATGTTGTTGTTGATCTATAAAATAGTTAGTCTTAAATTATTTGTCATTTCAGAGTTAAGATAAAAATTCATTTTTTCTTTTCCCATTTTCCACTCAGAGTAATTCTTTTCTCCTAGCTTGTTGTAGAATTTCACGGGGTATATTATTGTTTAATGTTTCCCCTCGGTAGTAATTGTTCTTGAATACTATAAACAGCTCAATTATGGGAAATGACATAGATAAAGTAAGTATAAATGGAGAGAAATTATCTATATTAAGATACAAATAAGGATGAAATAGTCAAAACTCCTCCTAATTAATAAGTATTTTCTTAAGGGGCATGTAAGAGAGAAACATGACACATTGTGAAACGGATGGAGACGAGTTGAAGTACTATTCCGATGCTGAAATCTGTATGTCTTAATTTGAAACAAGCATTGGAAAGATTATATAAAATGAAAATAAAAAGTACTACAAGTTGTATGATGCTGAATTGTAGACGCAAGGAAGTCTTAGTAAATATTGTGAGGCTTAGAGTTGAATACAGCAAACTACCTTGAGGTCTCTTTTATGTTCATTTTTTAGAAGTGTAAAGTTTCATCTTCAGATTCAGTAATGGTTAGGTCTAGTTTGAGAATTACCTGATTCAGTATCCTGTAATTTCATTTTGGTACTATTAATATTTAGATTGTGAACGTGATTGTGGTTATTTTGTACAGCTGCATTTGGTACATGGAAAGATGCAATACTTATTTGACAGCAATGGACGTCGATATCTTGATGCATTTGGAGGAATTGCAACTGTATCTTGTGGACACTGCCACCCTGATGTGGTAGAGGCCATCGTAAGCCAAACCAAACGCTTACAGCACTCGACTATCTTATACCTCAATAACGCAATTACTGATTTTGCTGAGGCACTTGCTTCTAAGTTACCTGGTGATCTCAAGGTAGTTCTTTACTCTCTGGTCTTTTTATCTAGAGCACCACATTAACTTATGTCTACAAAGTTTAACTTCTATACACAATATACGTGACTGTCCAGATCATCCATAAGAAATGTGGTCTGTATCATGGAAAATTACAAAATGAGTTTAACTTATATGCACAATACATGTAACCATAAAAAGTGAAATTAGCAGCCTGGAAAATGATGCAGGTTATCTTCTATAATGGATACACTGTAGTGTAAAAGTACTTTCAATGCTATTGTTTATACGTTAAATCCATGTCTACAATCTGATCGAGACATATGATTGTTTTTCCAGGTTGTGTTCTTCACCAATTCCGGGACTGAGGCAAATGAGTTAGCCATTATGATGGCAAGATTATACACCGGTTGTCATGATATCATTTCTCTAAGGAATGCTTACCATGGAAACGCAGCTGCCACTATGAGCACCACTGGGCAAAGCGTTTGGAAATTCAATGTAGTACAGGTACAACTTTGTATTCTGCAAATTGTTATTCCTCTGTGTTTACTTGATGCAACCATCCATATTTTAGCAGATGACTATTATGAAGTTACATTAAAGGGGTTAATGGATTGCTCTGTGATTTTACTTGGTATCTTATCATCATTAAGAAGTTACAGTGTTATTATGTTGCATATTCTCCTTTGTTAGATCTGATATTCAGTGGAAATGTAGAAGGCAGCGGAAAAAATTAGCCACTAAATAAAACTTTAATGTTTCTATCCATTCTAAGTTTGTATTTGATTATCTATAACAATTGGAGTATTATGAAAACTGCAGTAGTGTTACTAGGTAGCATATGCGGGTCCTATAATGTACAAAACCTTGTTATGCTTATTACTCTGTCTCTTGTTCACTTACTATTTACTTTGCTGATCAGAGTGGAGTTCATCATGCCATAAACCCTGACCCATACAGAGGTGTTTTTGGTTCTGATGGTGAGAAGTATGCGAAGGACGTTGAAGATCTTATCCAATTTGGAACATCTGGAAGGGTTGCTGCTTTTATGTCTGAAGCTATACAGGTACTCATCCCTGATGTTACCTTGTCCATCTAAATTCCGTAAAACATCATCCTCTATAATGTTCCTTTTAAGTGTAGGGTGTTGGTGGGATAGTTGAATTGGCTCCAGGTTACTTGCCTGCTGCATACAACGCTGTACGGAAAGCTGGAGGCCTTTGTATTGCAGATGAGGTTCAATCTGGATTTGCTCGCACTGGAAGCCAGTTCTGGGGATTTGAGAACCAAGGAGTGGTTCCTGACATAGTGACAATGGCAAAAGTCAGTCTCTTCAACAATGACAATATGCTATTTTACATACTCGATGACAAAAGCAGACATACATCTCCTGATTATAACTCGGCCAATAATGAATCTTTTTTTACCTTTTCCTTGTTTTTCTTCTAGGGCATTGGAAACGGAATACCCCTTGGAGCTGTGGTAACAACTCCTGAGATTGCTGAGGTCTTGTGCCATAGTAATTATTTCAACACATTTGGTGGAAATCCTGTTTGTACTTCTGCAGGACTTGCTGTCCTTAGAGTGATTGAAAAAGAAAACCTTCAAGAAAATGCTCACTTTGTTGGTTCCTACTTGAAAGAGCGCCTTATGGCTATCAAAAATAAGCATGAAAGTAAAATATTTTTCTCCTCTCACCTTTATCAAATACCTTTTTTAGAGGAAACACTGCATTTCTTTCATTATCACTTTCAATCGATTATAGCTTCCGCAATAACGTTTATGCAGTTGTTGGTGATGTGAGGGGAAGAGGACTGCTTCTAGGTGTTGAACTAGTGACTGACCGCAAACTGAAAACTCCTGCTAAAGCTGAAACTCTTCATATCATGGACCAGATGAAAGGTAAGTTTCTCTTAAATCATCATCCTTTTGTCCAGTCGTTAAATTACACCATATGTATTAACTTCAGTTTATCTATTCGACTTAAAGATATGGGAGTACTAGTTGGCAAGGGTGGATTCCGTGGAAATGTCTTCAGAATTACACCTCCACTTTGTTTCACTAAAGAAGATGCAGGTACCTTTAAGCTCTCGTAAATCGCCCAATTCAAGCTACACTCTGTCCTTTCGAGGAGTTTGGCTCTTATATGTCTGAAACTTCCATTGCAGATTTCGTGGCAGATGTGATGGATTGTGCAATGTCAAAGATATAACGACTCTTCATTACGCGCCTCGTACGTGTGTCCAAGATACTACAGTTCAACAGCTTAGCAATTACAGTTCCTCCTATAGCCATATATATGATAATGGCATAGTTAATGGAACTCTTTTATATAGCTTTTATGTTCATGTATGTCAGTTGAAAATCAGCAGCTACTTCAGTACGTACAGTATCTAACTATCATCATATAATATGAGTCAACAACTCGTTGTCTCTGGAAATACTGTCTTGTTTTTCTTTATGAGCTAGCACATCATCTTACTCTAAACTAGTAATAAGTAAAGAAAAACTAATTGAAAAAAAAGATAAAATTGGAGCCCTTTCAAGCATTAATAAAAAGACAAAAAAAAAAAAGAGAGTTGAAGTCTTTAGCCAAATCAAAGCGTAAACTACACAATTATGTGAAAGAAGTGAAAACTATACTTTTCCTCCCTCCATCGTGTGTCGTGCATACGTCAATTTTTGTTCTGGTAGCATAAAAGTAAAATCTCATTTAATTAATAGGGATAATTGTATATAATAGCAAACTAATAACCTAAAATAAATAGAGTAATTAGGGTTTGATTTAATTGTGCTCTATAGCAAACGTTTGCCAAAATTTGTCCATCGCCTCTCTCTCGAAAATCTCGCTCGCTACTCTCCCATTCTCGCTCTAATCTCTTGCTCGCTTCCTTACTTTTTATACAAACACAAGTGTAAAAAATTGTTTCTATTTGTATAAAGCAGAGAAAATTGTATAAATACATATATTTTTGTTCCCCTTTCTCCCTCTTCCAGAATTCGCTCGCAACCCTCGCCTTTCTCACTTATACAAACAGAAGCGAAATGTATAAATTGTGTTTCTTTTTGTATAAAGCATGAGAAAATTGTATATACACATGCAAATACATATATTTTCATCCTATACACTTTTAATTATATAATAAAAATACTTCCCTGCCCAGTTTCTTTTGTCTTTCTCTCTTTCTCGTTTTATACAATTTTCAAATTGTATCTAATTTCTCTCTTTCTCATTTTATATAATTCGATTCAATTGTATATTCCTTGTCAAGTCTCTTTTGTCTTTCTCTCTTTCTCATTTTATACAAATTCAAATTGTATATAATCATTCTTTACACTTATAATAATACAATTCATTTTATACACTTCGTTTTTATACAGCTCTCTGCCCAAGTGTCTTTCTCTTTCTTGTTTTATACACTTCGTTTTATACAATTTGTTGTATATGTACAGTGAATTATACAATTTCTATGTTTGCTATGGAGCGCAATTATGCAAACTTTGCTATAGCATACAAATATGAATTTTTTATTTGTTATATGTGAAAGTTGTCCAAATTAATATAGACGAGAATATAAAATATTATTATTTTATAAAGATATTATTTAATCGATAAATTAATATTTATTAATTAAAAGAGTGTTTCAACATAGCAAAATTTTTTGGGATGATATCTCTAAGAATTCAATAAATAAACTCACTTGTGAAACGTCATTTATGAACTTGAGGTCATGATTAGTGATCTCGGTTACTATAATAAAATGAACGTTTATAACTTGTTGGATGGTGAAAATGATACATGTTCAAAGGTCCAAAGTTTAGAAAAAATTGTGAATATCATTTGAAAAATAAAGTTGAAGATGATATAATACATTGGAACCAGTTATAGTAAGGAAATACTTATCGCACATAGAACTCTTCTTAATTTTATTGTGTGGTTCGAAAAGATCATATCGAAACTTTTGGATGCAATGAGTAAATAAGAGACGAGGTTCAATTAGATTTGAATTTTAACAAAAAAAAATTGACGCATAGAATCATATTTCATGAAATTGTCTTAATGTATATGTACTTTGAAAGAACTATTAATCATCATATTAATGCAACCATATATTTATATAGGGGCCTTCTGAAAATATATTATCTTATTGAAATGAGTGATTTTATCCATTGACCCAAATCAAGATCGGAGAAAAATATTATCTTGGGAAGATTATTAATTAATCGAATATTAATTTAGTAAAATTTTACTGTAATTGTATTATAATTTCTAAAACACTAGACATGAGCCTATTTCTAAGCCACTAGACATGAGCCTATTTCCAATTTCAAAATTTAATTTTTCACCCGATTGCTGATCCACCCCCCCCCCAACCAGCCCCCACCCCTCACCCCACTCCCTATTCCCTCCCAAAAAAATTTGAGTTCGTTTTTAAAAATATTTTTATTTTAAAATTCCTCCCTCCCTCCCTCCCCTCCCCCCGCCAGCTCCTACCCCTCTACCCCCCCCCCCCCCCCACACACACACAAAAAAAAAGTTAATTTTATTTTTAAAAAATATTTTAGACTTTTAAAAAAAAATTCACCTAACCCCTGCCCACCCCCGCCAGCCCTCCCAACCCCCCAAAAAATTAATTTTGTTTTTAAAAAATAGTTTCAACTTAAAATTTTATTTTTTCACCTATCCCATACATACCCACCCTCCCCACATCCACCCAAGAAAAATTATTTCTAAAAGATATTTTCAATTTCATAGATTATTTTCTACTCTAGTAAAAATAAAAGATATTTCTCAAAAAACATTTTTCATTCATAAATCAAACACTAAAAATCATTTCTGAAAAATATTTTCTACTCACCAACCAAACATGAGAAAATAAGTCCAAAATCTACTTGTTTTTTAGGAAAACATTTTCCTTCATACCAAACACACCCGCATATTTAGCAACAGTTTCTTTTAAATATTCTAATCTTAAAGATATATACATAAGTAATTCGTTCTTTTTTTACGAATAAGAGACCTTATTTTCTAAAAATTTGGGAAAACAAAATTTTTTCACATTAAAAGTCTAGACTTCATGAAAGAATCATCTAATATCATATAATTGAGAAAAAAAAGTTGTAGCTTCAACTAATTATTTTACTTAGAACGAATGTAGGTAAAAGATCGAAAGAACCTTTAAATTCAAAAAAATTGACATAATAATATTTATCATTTATAAAACATATTTTTTAAAAAAAACAACTATATAAAAAGTATTTTTATTAATATATTTATGTGTCATTAAAAACTTAAAACTGATCAATAATTGATATCCAATACACACAACACGTATATCAATTAGAGATTAACAACTTGATGAAAGAAGGTAAATTAAAAAAATCAAGAATTAAGTCCAACAAAAAAACAGGCTATTTGATAAATAGATAATAATAAATATAGAAGAAGTAATAGAAAGAAAAAAATGAAGTTCTTGCACACATTAACGAAAAAGACAAAAACAAAAAGAGTTGAAGCCCTTAGCACAAATTAATGCGCAAATTACACAATCACGTGAAAGAAGTAAAAATTATAATTTTCCTCCCTTCATTATCGTGTCTCGTGCAATAATAAAGTAACTATATATTTTTATAATGTGTGTGAATATCTCTATATATTAATGCAATTAAAAGAGTGCTTAATGATAGAGAAATATATATTTTAGATAATCTTAATATAATGTACACGTGCAAAGCACGTATCAAAGCGTAAACTATATAACCACATTAAAAGTAAAATATATATATTTTTCTCTCTCCATCACGTGTGTCGTGCAACAATGAAGTACACATTTTTTTTATTTTTCCTTATAATATAATTGCATTCTTATAGCAATGTGCAAAACATGTATTTTGAACTGGTAATAAATAAATATAAAGTAATGCAAAAAAAACTAAAAACACTTTCACGC
Source organism: Solanum neorickii (assembly GCA_027704865.1). Taxonomy (NCBI): domain Eukaryota; kingdom Viridiplantae; phylum Streptophyta; class Magnoliopsida; order Solanales; family Solanaceae; genus Solanum; species Solanum neorickii. Next base: position 52,909,195 of record JAKWJC010000372.1, read on the forward strand.
ATAAATACTGAAAAAGACAAAAAAAAAAGAAAAAAAGAAGAAGAATTGAAGCTCTTCACACAAATCAAAGCATAAAATACAGAGTCACGTAAAAAAAAAAAGAAAAGACTTTATTTTTCTCCCTCTACCACGTGTGTCATGCAACAATGAAGTACACATGTTTCTTGTTTAATTTTCATTATAACAGAACTTTGTTCTTGTAGCAAGAAACATAGTTGTATTATAATTTCAAACCATAGTTTTTTTGATTAAATTCTTTTATATATATTTTTTTTCATTTTACAAATTTATTTTAAACTTAAGATTATGTTTTTTTAGGTGACACTTTATTTCAATAATTAAATGAGATATTAAAGGTTCATTGAATCCTATTGAAAACTTTTTGCAAATATAGAGGATAATTCAGGATTCGAAGGTCATGAGTCATATTGTCTTAATGGGATAAACATATCGTTTTCTTCAATTTTGAATTATAATTCGAGTTATTTATTTTTTGATTTATATTGATAAATTGATCTAACATGTATTTTTAGCAATATTCTTTTAGTTATTCTAATCTTCTAGATATATACTTAAGTAGTTCATTTTTTTTATATAGATATAAGAGACCCTATTCTCTAAAATTTTGAAAAAATGAGAGATTTTTTAGGTTAAAGTTTTGGACTTTTATAAAAAAAATCATCTAATGAGAAAAAAATAAAAGTTGTTACTTTAACCAGGGGTGTGCGGAGCCAATATGTCTTTAGGGGTTTCATCTGAACCCTTTTTGAAGGAAAATATTATTATATCTGTACGGTTAAAATTATTTTTTATTTGTATATAATAGACGTCAAACCACTTTCGATTAGTTCATATATATGTTTACTTCTTCAGATTTTGAACCCCCCATATTGAAAATTCTGGCTCCGCCACTCTTTACTTTGTGTGAATGTCGGTAAAGGATCGAAAGAACCTTTAATTCGAAAACTCTGTTATAATAATATCCGTCATTTTTAAAACTTACTTTGTTAAAAAACACCTATTTAAATATGATTTTATTAATATTTATATATCATCCTAAATTTAGTGTTAATCGATATTTAATATACACACACAACATTTATATGAATTATAGATAGATTATACTTGATGAACGAAATTAAATAACAAAAACAAGAATTAAGTCAAGCAAAAATCCGCTAAATAAATAATAATAGATGTAGAAGAAGTAATGGAAAGAAAAAACTGAAGCCTTTGCACACAGAGTTGATAATCACGTAAAAGAAACAAAAATTATATTTTTCCTCCGTCACATGTAAGTCAAACAATCTATTTATATTTTCAAACGCAAAAACTAATTATTGATAAAAGAATTTTGATCAAAAATAGCAAAACTAACAAAAATTGACCTTCATTATCAATATATAAGATGTGATTATGATAAGAAAGTTTTACTTTCATTATTTTATGTTTCTAAACTCAACAACTTTTATTTGTATTGTCATTTTTAAGATTTAAAACTAAAATAATCATTTCGATGGATTAGGATTAACATAATTGTACCCACAATCTATCTTGATCAATAAAATCATATTTTTCCATATTTTATTTGTATGGTTTATTTATTTTCCATATGTTTAAAATTTGTTGCAAACGAAATTCTGTTGATCCCTTGATTCTACTCTCCTAGAATTTATCTATGATTCAAGGATCGTTAGTGGCGTATTTCTCGAACTAGGATGATTTACATTTTGACCTCTCTTTATAAATAAACCATCAATTTGTGGAGTGTTCGAGATCTTGATCTCTTTATAAAATTTCTGAGATTCCTTTTAAGGGAATTTAGTACCTTTTATATAGGCATAAACTAGAGTTTAGAGTTGAGTAGCGTCAAAAAATTCTAATTTGAGTTTAATCCAATCTTGTATAGTCCCACATAATTTCAGTGTCTACACACACATTGCAACAAGAGACATAAGTAAGTTATATTTCCAAACACAAAAACATACGATTATTATTAATAAAAAAATGTTAATCAAAATTATATAATTGACCTTTATTCTCATTATATAAGATTTGATTACAATAGAAAAGTTTTACTTTCATTATTTTATGTTTCTAAACTCAATAATTTTTACTTTGTATTGTCATTTTTATGATTTAAATTAAAATTATCATTTCATGAACTGAAATAATTTTTCTTTTCATAAATTAAGAACTAGTTTGATTAGTTATAGTTAGTATATAAATTGAAGACTAAAATGACTTTTCTTATATATTGAGGATCATTTTAAATACGTGATATATATAAGGACACGAATAGTATAATACCCTTTCTTGAAGGACCATTTTGATAATTTCAAAACTTCCTTTTCCTCTTTCATACCCCTATATATTTGCTTCTCTTCCTCACTTTCTCCGCCTGTCCATGGCTTCCCCTTCTGGTGCACCTTGCTTCTAGGGTTCTTAGCAGGACGATTTTGAGCTTCAGCTTTACAGTGAATCTCAATCTCTCACCGTATATGGTTTCCGGCTTCGTTTGATTAATATCAACAATCGTATCTCACCTCATCACAACCATCTTGCATTTTCGTTCTATCTCTTTTTTGAGTTGCTGTTCAGAGTTTATCTGATTAGTGATCAAGGTTATACAATTCAAATGGCATTGGGAGATTTGACGATTTCTCAGTTATCAGCTGTTGTGGAGGAGTCTGAAGATTATGAAAATGGCGAGAGAAACAATGATGGTAGCTTTGATGTTGTTGCTGCTGAAAATGAGATGAAGACGACGACAGAGACAAGTATGAATGATGTACGGCCATTTGTATGGTTTCGTGAGCTTCGTCCTGATGAGTTTGAGGCGTATGTCCCTCCTTCACCGGCTAATACTGATTTGGTCTCTAAGTGGCGGAATAAGAACCGGGTAAGATGTGCCTCCTTATACATTTGTTTTTATTGCAATTCTTAATTTGGAAGCACATTTTGAATGAACTAGTTTCAATTGTCACCTAAATCTATCAACAATGCATCAATAACAAATTGATTGGAATCAGCCATAGGAATCTTTAATTCTCATTCTACTTAAATTCAGTAATAAGACTGTTCTAATTTGTGCTTTCATTTGTTTTCCCCTATTTGATTGAAATAGTTTCAAATTCTGTTATCTTTACCGAAGGTTATTAGTTTCTTCTTAGGATTTTCTTGGATATTAGTTTAGTGTAACCTTCATTTGTTCAAGGTGAAGAAATATATATGGGAGGATGATGCTCATCTGAGCACAAGGTTAAATTTTCTACTTGTCTGTCAAAATAAACATGAAAACTCCACAACGCTAACATTGGTAACAAGCTGTTAAAGTTCCCATCAAACCATTAGTTTCTTTGATTTGTATTTGACAATATTTTTTTAATATGAGTCAGCCATGATGTACTATGTAAGGTGATATAATTTTTTCCCAATGTGAATACTTCAAACATGTGTCTACCGTCTAGTGTCTTTGTTGGATATGGCCGTGAAAGATTCAATCTCTAAGTTGCATGAAGGCATGAGCATCTAAACCAGCGGCATGGTGGCACAGGCATGCAACCTAATTTAGAAGTTGTGATGTACAACATGATTGTTGGCATTAGATTAATGTTTTCTTAATCAGGAAAAGCCTTTACGTGGGTATGAATCAAATAAAAAAGTGAATCCAGATCCTTCTCCACGTTCTAAGTATTTCCATGAATACATTTTCTTCTCCTTTGAGCAGGTGGGATAAGAATTGTATAAACTCGCGAAAGCGAGGAGAGAAAGGCTATGAAAAGGTTATTTGGATGTGCACAAAGTGTTGTTGTAATTATAGCTGAGCAAAAAACCCCAAAGAAAAGCTCTTTTACAGTATTGATTCTGCTTCATTAACAAATTCTTCTTTTTTCCAAAAAAGAAAGCAAAATTCTGCAGTTAAACTTAATCTCTTGAATTGAGTTATTTCCTGCTATTTCAAAAATTTGTGCAAAAAGTTCATCTGTCACCTTGCAATGAATGAAAATGTTATTCATTGTTTCAAAATTCTCTCCACATAGCTGACACCAGTTGCAGAATTAAATTCCCCTTCTCTGGAGGATTTTTCATGTGTCAAACATGCATTTTTTGCTACCAGCCATACAGAAACATTCCACTTTGAATGGTGCTTTAGTATTCCATATCTGAGTCCAGGCCGAAGAACTTGCTGGGAGCCTTGTACAGGTGAAAATTTGTATTAAGAGTTCCAGACAGGACACCTTTTCCAATTTCCCATGTATTAAGGTTACTTCTTAATGTGCAGTTCCAATCACCTTCTTCTTTGTAGCTTGCTCTTGTGAAATTAGGATGACTGGTTAATTTGTACAAGTCAGGAAATTGGTCTTTCAGAGGGAAGTGACCAATTCAAATGTGAGTCCAAATAGCTAGCTTCCAATCATTGCTCACTTTGATATTCTCAATAAGGCAACAACCCTTTCAATTTCCCTGTCATTATGATTCCTTCTAAATGTGAAGTTCCAAGTACCTTCTCCTTTGTAGCTAGCTATTGTGGAATTAGGATAATTGGTTAATTTGGGCAAGTCAGGGAATGTCTTTTAGAGGGAAGTGACCAATTCAATTATGACTCCGAAAAAAGCTAGCTTCCAATAATTTTTTTTGGGTAACTAAAAACTTTATTTATCACCAGGAAAGAATTACAAAGCAGCTAAGTCAACTCAACTAGCTATTCTAGAAAATGAACCTAACTATAAACCAATTTCTACTGGTTTGGAGATTAGATCATAGGGAGTTATCTCCGTATCCAGTTGGGCCTTGACCTTATACATCTGTAGTCATTACAAAAAAAAGTATGGACTAATGTCTGAAGTCTTGGAACACAGGTGAGCCACTTCCCGGACAATGACCGCGACATCTGCCCTTTATCCTTCAAAAATCCTTTGATTTCTTTCAAGCAAAATAAAGTGACATGTTTCTGCAAACACTATCTTGAACACCTGGGCTATCTGAGATTTCCCCTTCCCATTTGCAATTCCCCAGTCAACCATTTGCGACCATGTGGTAGCAGGACATTCATCCTTGTGCATCCATTTCAATATGGCATCTCATACCTTTCTAGTGTATTCACATTCTACAAACAGATGGTCCCTATCTCCGGGTGGGTAGCACAAAGTGAGCAGTTGGGGCGAACATCAATGCCCCATTTAATCAATCTATTAGACGTGAGAAGCTTTCCATGGAGAGTGAGCCACCTTGTGAAAGTTGCCTTAGGTCTGGTGTATTTCAAAACATTAAAGCTTTCCAAGGAACTTCCAATCATTACTCACTTTGAAAGTGATATTCTCAATTGAAGTGTTCTAATGCTTTTCTTACTGCTACTACAAATGGTGTAGAATGTAGATACACTTTTAGTATACCAAAGATAGTCAGCTACCAGTTATGTCCATATTCTTTGTTGTTTTGTATGTTCACCAGACAATCTGACTAACCATACTTGCCTTTTCACAAGAATTGAGCAGAAAGGGTTTGCAAAATAATGATAACATATGGAACACTATTCCTTTTGCTATATTGTGGATTTTTTGGTTCGGAAAAAATTATAGAATTTTGTGAGGAGGCAAAAAGGAAAATATATTTAGCCTGAAACATTAGGCATATTCTATCATCTTGGCGCAGCTAGTTATTTATAAATGATGTAAATGTTATCTTAAACATGCTTACCAGTAGAAACCGGATTCTAAATAGATGCTCCATGAGCCAAAACTGTGCCTAAATGAACAACCACCTAATATTACATTATGCAGTAGGATTATTGAAGAGAAAGGGAAGCTCTGAGTTTTTGATCTGAGAAACACTAAGATCTCTCTCTTTTGCTCTTCTAGGAGTATTGAAGAAAAAGGGAAGCTCTTATATACTGGACCTATATTGTATGTGGAAGCAGAGTAATAAATGTGATAAACACTTGAGATTCCATTTTTGATGGGTAAATAATATATTGTATAAAATATTTGCACTATAAGCCAGTGCAATCACAATTTGTGCAAATCAGCTATTCCGTCTAAAATATCATCTACATCTGGTACAAAAACTACTTTGCACCAAAAAACGGTCGACAAAATCTATCTAAGTTTAATGTGCTGTATGTTTCTTCTTTTGCCTTTAAAGATTCTTCTATCTTTACCAAGCTAAACAGTCCACCAGATAACTTGAGGAACAGTGCTCCAGGTCTTTTGAGCTTTCCTGCAAATTTTTTCCCTGTACAGCACTTCAGGATTTCTATAATGAAGTTAGGCATGGTCCAAGACATACCAAAAATTGACAAGAACATGTTCCATAACTGATTTGTAACCCTGCAATGCAAAACAAGGCGGGTAACTTCTTCAAGATTGTTCTTCACATAATGGACATCTACTGCACAACTGAAAACCCCTGGGAGATTGTTTTGTACGAGGCATGCCTCCCTATCCACAATCCAGAAGAAGCAAGAGACATTTGTAGATGCCTTGTAGTACCATATTTTTTTCTAAGGCCAACACTCACATTGTTGCTAAAATCCAGCATACTTCAACAACTTCTAACTGAGAAGATACCCCTGGAGTGACCCCTCCAACTGATAGAGTCTATTTTGTTGACGTTCAACTGCTACACTATGTCGCTTAGCATTTGTAGCAAGATATACATCGTCTTCATTCCCCATCATTAATATTCCTTCTAAGATTCAAATTCCAGTCTTGCGATGTGCATAAATCTGCAATTGTCCCACTATGACACATTGTAGATTATCTGGGAATTTTGTTTTCCACTTGTTATTATTTACATCTAGAAATAAACTTTGTGAAAAAAGTCAAAGGTTTTACTAGGACTTCTAATCTAAATAGAGCTTGGTGAAACCAGAAGAAGGGCTATTATGAAGTACAAACTGTTGTCAGCTTCTCTTATATTTCTGAATGTATTAATGACTGTTTGTGTTATGGCATTAGAACTTTTCTGCTCTTTCTTGATTATTGCTAAATTGGGCTTACTCAATTATCTGCTGTGCATACTTTAACCTTGTGATGCTTTTGCTGTTATTCTCTTCAACAACTCAACTTACCATTTAAGTGAAAGTAATTTTAAGATGGAATCATTTTCTTCTTTGCAAAAAAAAAAGTTGTTTAGAGCTTCTTTATTCAGGCAACAAAAAAGTTATCTAAAGCTGTTATTGCTGCCAACAGTCTTGCCCAAGTCTAAAGATAAAATTTGGATTTGTTAAATGCTTGATTCGATTTGCTTTATACCTGTTGCTTGTTACTTTATGCGTTACTTTATTACCAAGATATGCCTGAGAGCCCGTGGGCTGTGGCACATGGTTCAGAACTCGGTGGATAATGGGCTTGCCACTCCATTTTCTGCACTTGTTGCTTGTTACTAATGTACAAAGAGAAAATCATATATATGTATGTAGTACTTGCTGACCTTTTGTTTCAATCTTAATAGTGAGCTAGCTGATATCTTACAGTGTTCGGGCTAAGTTCTCATACAAAAACAAATGTTTGATATCTTTACCATCTAAACTTGCAAAACTATCGCAGATGAAGACGGGATGTGTTGCCCTTGTTCTGTGTTTGAACATCGGCGTTCCTCCACCAGATGTAATAAGGGTATCTCCTTGTGCTCGGATGCAGTGTTGGATTGGTATGCTAAACTTTCCTTCTTCTGCAAAAAACAAGTGTTTCTTCTTTTTGCTAATATTTTAGACAAGGTAAATATTTTATTTGACGTGATGAGATAATCTTCAGTATACAAGGGGCATACAAAAAGTAAATAGGTTTCAAAGATAAGATTCACTGCAAAGAACATTGAAGCATCTATCCTAACTGGGACCTCATTGGTGCTCTAAAAATTGACTAGACCCAGAAGACAACAGAACTATTTGTACTAAAGTACTATCCACCTTTCAAAAGTTTCATGTTTCTTTACCTTCTCAAAAAAAAGTTTCATGTTTCTTTGTCTCTATACAACCCACTTAAGGGACAAAAGGGTTACTTCCCAAGCTCTACACCTCATTTTCCTTCATTTAGAGGTCCAGTTGTATAACTTATCCTTGATTGTGGTTTGTGTCGTCCACTATCTGCTCAACAAAATTAACACAGTTAGCCATAATTGGCTATCAATCTGACAGTGTAACAGTAAGTGATCAATCTCTTGAGCATTTGCAAATGTAGCACCAACTGACCTATATAGTCCATTCTTCCTTTAGTTTTTTGTTGTGAGCATGATCTCCCATACTGCTAACCAAGTGAAAAGTACATCTTGTGACCTTTCTACACGACATCTTTGGTCGATGTTTTTCATTAGTGCCCTCTTCTAATTTCAAGTATTTGGTTGTCAAGTGTGGTATTCTGCTTATAAGGTAGGGCCAATAGATTTTGGAAGTCAAGTCACCAATCTCGTGGTTTGAAAAGGTTTCTTGATGTTCTACGCACATATTTATGTGTCTGTTCCAGTTACAAGGAAGATGGAGAGAAGGTTGGACAAGTTTAAGGTGGACCTTTATTTTTATAGAAAGTGAAAAAATTTAAAAGAACATATCAGTTGGTGAGTTGGAAATTTATAATGACAGAAAAGAAACAGGGTGATATCAAAATTAGGAGCCAGAATCTATCCAATAAAAGCCTGTTATTCAAACAGCTATGGAGTTATCTTTGGATAAAAGGCTATATGAACAAGTGTAATCAGCTCCCAGCACTCTTTTCAAGGCTAGACCTTTCTAGCCGTCTCTTCAATACAACAACTTCCTCAGGGAGATCTTCTGGCAACTCACTCTCTCTCAATGGAGGAGGACAGGATTTATTACAATGCAGGTTTCAAATCCTATGACATTACTAGAATTAAATCAGGTAGCAAAACTTGGTAGCATGGGCAGAATGCAGCAGATTTTTAATGAGGAAATTATGATTAGTCTTACAGTTATGAGATGGTATCTGTATATATTGATGCAACAAAAGGGCAACGAAAGATGGCCAAGAGACTGAACATGAAGGATCATTTCTCAGACTTCTTTTGCACTCTTAAATACAATGAGAATGGTACGTACATCAACTTATTTCCATTCAATGGGAAAACAAATATGTCACTATTACACCAGAAACCACATTAAAGGGAGGATGGCAGATGCATTATAGGAGGTAGATGTTGTCAGCTTCAAGCAATTTGGATCCTTCTTCAAAGAAGCCTTCAAGAGAAACAGAAGTCGCAAAAGCCTCATAGATCCAGATCACTACCAACAAAATCTGCATCAATGGAGGCTCAACTATCTCTTAAAAGGAGCTATAGGGCAGATGCATTATAGGAGAATTTCATGAACAGTCACAGTAAATCCCAACTTTGAATGATGTTCGTAAATGGCATGTAGCACTTGGAAGATAGTGTTTGGAGTCCATGGGTGATGGCAATTTCTCTTCGAACTTTCATCTAGGAAGGTGGCTGAACATGTGTTATCTGCCGAATGGGTATGGAAGAAACACAAGGCACAACTCCGATGGTGGAGCCAAACAACATATGCTAGTCGGAAGAAGGGATTGTGTCTGGATAAGACTACCAGGTTCCCTTGAACCTCTAGTCTCAGAAAAGCTTCAAGATGGTTGGTGACCGTTGTGGAGGCTACATAAAGAAAGGAGGAAATGTCACTGAGAAGTCACTTGTACATGGCACGTATGAAAGCGAGAGGTGATGGTAAGAAAGAATGTTCCATTGGTATTAGTGATAGAAAGCGACTGCTATATATAATTTCTGATATGATGTAAAGGAGAGGCTCCATGAAGGAACCACAGGATGAAAGGAGTGATAAACCCTATTTAACTGTGAAATAGGTCTGACACCAGCACAATATATGACTGAGCACGCAGGTACATCAAAAGAAAGGGATTTTAAGATCTTAGGACACATGAAACTAGATTGTTCGAGAAGGGCCCACAAGTACAACGGCTGGGTCTTCTAATTCAGAAGAAACATTTGGGGCTGAAGGATAGGCCTAAGAACTCCAGACCTGGTTGTTAATACTCAACTAATTACTACCAAGTCCAATGAGGCCGAATTTATGGACAGCTTTAAGATCGAAATACATGCAAACTCAGTCAACAAATCAATTCAAAACAGAATCGACAGTTTCAACGAATTAACTCAAAACAGAAACGAAGAAACTACAATCAAGGAGATGGGAAATTTTTGCAACAATAGAAAGATTTGAAATTGCAGAAAGTAATTCTCAGATTGATCAACAAAACCTGGGAAATTATATTGCAGAAAAAGCAACGACTTGGGAGCCAATAGGTTCTTAAGACGCGCAAGTTAACGAGAAGGTGGATGAGATGAACTATCAGTAGAATATATCACTCAATTGGAGGTGCAATTCCCAATAAAGATGTTGACCCAGTTTTCAACACTCTAATTTGGATACACCAGCACATTCTTAAACTTAGTAAAGAATTTGGGGCAGAGTTTTAAGGGTGGGGCTCTGGTATTTCATGAAAATTGATGGAAAAAAGCAGGAGAACATTGCCAGGCAACAACAACAACAAATGCAGACAAATGTTGAAAAGAAGTGGAACACTGAACTGCTAAATGTGGATTGCTTTAGAGACAAAGTGCATGACTGGTGGGTGGAGGTTCCTTTATTGTGGTGGTAGCTATCTACAAAATTCTCCTTTAAAAGAGACTCAAGGAGTGGAATATGGATAACAAGAGTAATTGGAGGGCTAGAAAAAAAATCAGATTATGGAGAAACAAAGTAGTTTGGAAGCCACTCAAGAACTCAGACCTCTAACAAACGATGAGCAGTTGATGACAACCAGTTAACAAAGGATTATGAGGAAGTGACAAAGAATGAAGAAATACACCGGAGACAGAGATCCAAGATTCAATGGATCAAGTGTGGTGATAAGAACACCAAGTTCTTTCATAGAATTAACTACAACTCACAAAAGGATTAATACCATTAATCCCCTGGAGATTATGAAGTTATGATTACTGATCTTTTGGCTATCAAAAAGCTCAATTGTTCATCTCTATCAAGATTTGTATAAAGAACCTGAAGGATGGAGGCCATCTTTGAACATAATATATGTTCAGAAACTCACAAGCAATGAACATTAACGGTTAACAAAGGGCTTAGAAGAGGATGAGTTTTGGGCAGGGATTAAATTACGTGCTATTGACAAAGCACCTTGTCTAGATGGCTATACTATGACATTTTTTCATGCTTTCTGGGAATTGGTTAAAGAGGATTTGATGCTGACCTTTCATAATTTCATTCCCACCAAATGTTTGAGAAAAATTATATGTCATCTTGGTAGCCTTGATTCCAAAGAAGACGGGGGCAAGTGAGTTGAGGGACTTCAAACCAATAAGTGTAATTACTGGAGTCTACAAAATTATTGACAAGGTGCTAGTAGAGAGGGTGGAGGAAGTGATAAAAAAATTGGTTAATAAGCATCAAATGGATTTTATCAAAGGAAAGGTAGATCATGGATGCCCTTATAGCACTTGAATGCATCTATACCAGAATTAAAGGTGGAGTGCTAGGGGTGATATGTAAGTTAGATATTGAAAAAGTTTATGATCACCCCAATTGGGATTTTCTGATCAACACCCTCAGATGGGCTTCAGATGAGAATGGGTAGATGGATAACTTTTTGTACTAAAAAGTAAAAACACTAGGTTCTCCATTCTTATAATGGAGAATCAATTGCGTTTTTCCCGGCAAAAGGGTTCAGGACAAGGGGATCCACCCCCTTCTTGTTCATTATTTCTATGGAGGGTTTTGCCTATACTAATAGTTGGATAAGGGGATTTTTATTCAAAAAAGGACAGAGGAGATTATGGAGCTGACTCATCTACTATACGCTGATGATACAATAGTTTTTATGTAAAGCAGAACGGGAGCAAATCTGGCACTTTAAGCTGATCCTAGTTATCTTATGTGTGTTGTGGGTTGGGGGGGGGGGGGGGAATAAGGCAAAGTTCTGGATAGACAAAATTGTGTGACCAAGGGTTGTATGAGAAGTTAGTCAACTAGAACAAGGTTCTTTTTGTGTGTGTGTGTGTGTGGGGGGGGACGTGGGGTCTAGGAGTAAGGAATTTGATAAATCAGTGCAAAAGCCCTTAGACTAAAGTGGTTATGGAGGTATTCTGAAGAGCCTCAACCATACCGGTGAAAAGTAATTCAAGCAAAATATGGAGAGGAGAACAAGTGGATGACAAAGGAGGTCCTTACACTATATGGGGTAAGCCTATGGAAGTACATTAGAATCATGTGGCTTCTCTTGAAGATCAGTACGACCATCAGGGTAGGAAATAACATCAAGATTTCATTTTGGGAGGATAAATGGTTAGACAATTTCAGCTTGAAAAGTATCCTCACTCCTAGGTCTACCACTCCTTTGCTTTACTGTTCAGAATCTTCAAAACAACCTAATGTAGAACTTTCCCCGTAAGATCTTGTTCAACTGTTTTTTTAGTAGAGCGCCCTTTTGGGGGGTGGGGGTGTTGAATAGCTTTCCAGTGCTCTCTTTTCACAGCACTTCTGATAAGTATCAGATTACTTGAATAAAAAAGAAAACAATGCGGAAGCAAAAATACAAAGATTAAAGATAGGAGGAATTGAAAGATGTGTTAAATTCGATAATAAAATCCCCAAATTTCAAGATAAACTGCTAAGAACTCTAATTAGTCTTAGTATTTAAAAGTAGTAGATAAAATTTAATTATGATCAACAACAACAACATACCCAGTGAATACTTATTATGATACTAATCGAGTCAAGTCAAGAACTTAAACCAAAAGTGATCTTGTCCCCTACTTCTGAAAAATTAGAGACAACAGTGAGTGCAAGACTAATTACCTTCTTTAATTTACTTAATAGAAACCAAAGATATCAAGTTAAGAATTAATATTATCTCTTAAAAATCATTCTTATAAGGTTGTAAGATAAATCCATAGTCACCATATACAAAGGTGTAAAGAAGAGAAGCCTCTTAAATAATATTAATGATGAAACCTATCTCAAATAGCATGGAATTCAAATCCTACTTTTATGGAAATAATAGCTAGGGAACTTTTAACAGATGGGTAATTCTCCCATTTCTTTCCTTTTGTTTCTGAAGATTCTCTTCTCTTTTTGAGTCATTGCTTGCACTTTTACTTACCTTTAGAATTTCTTTTTAATATATGGTTTCCAGTGACAGTCATATACTCAATTCCTCTCTGCGAATTCACCCCCTCATTTGTTCTTTCATGATTCTATCATCCAATTTATGTACATATCATGACCTTCTTATGTGAATTATCTCCTGCGCCCTAAGAGTCCTCACCCCCTAGTTTTTGCCCTTCCTTTTGTAAATAATAACCTTAACACCTTCTTCAGAGCTCTCAGATAGCATTTGTTGAAGGTTCTGTGCCATACTTGTGCAGTAGCTTATCTTTGGGAACCTTTAAATATTGTGGAGTTTTGTATACTTGTTGCGTATGTTATCACTTCAGCATTGACAATGCAGGAGAATAGTTGATGATATTACATCTTGGCTTACTCGGTTGTTTACTTGAATATATTTCGGTATCAGCTATCCCAGCTTTCATATTCTCTTGAGGATATTGGATGAATTTGGTTAAGACTTTACCTGGTTGTTGTAATCAGCAATTTTCAAATTTCTGTCAACCAGCAATCACTTTGATACTTGCGCTATTTTTCTCTATATCAGATCCATATTCTATGCCACCTCAAAGAGCCCTTGAAACAATTGGGAGAACATTGTTTGAACAATATGAGAAGTGGCAACCCAAGGTAAAAAAGTGTTTTTGTGATAATAGATATTATGCGTGGACAAGGTCTAGGCTGTATTTTGTAAGGTAATCAGTAATTTAATTAAAATGACCTAAATATCTTACTATATGTAGGCACGCTACAGGATCTCCTTGGATCCTATTGTCGATGAAGTTAAGAAACTTTGCACAACATGTCGAAATTATGCCAAGTCAGAGCGAGTTCTTTTCCATTACAATGGATACGGTGTACAAAAACCATCAGTCAATAATGAAATTTGGCTATTCAATAAGGTTTTCTTTCTTACTCAAATTGCTTTCACAGAGCATTTGTGATATCTATTTTTTTTTAATTAGACATTTGTTTAGAGTAATATGCAGTATATCCCGTTGCCGATCAGTGACCTGGACTCTTGGTTGAAGACACCTTCAATCTATGTGTTTGACTGCTCAGCTGCTGGGGTGATCGTTAATGCCTTTATAGAGGTGCATATTTTAATAATGCAGTACATGCTTAATGATGAGGTGATCTACCTATCTGCTAAGCTCATTCTCTAATCAAAGCCATTTGCTTAATGCAGCTCCAAAACTTGGCTGCCTCTAATTCCTCTGGACCTTCTACAAGAGATTGTATTCTGCTCGGTGCCTGTGAAGCACATGAGACTCTTCCTCAGAGTGCTGAGTATCCTGCTGACATTTTCACTTCCTGCCTCACAACGCCAATCAAAATGGCATTGAGATGGTGACTTACTCTTAGAAAAAGTTGTTTATCCTTTCTGTTTTTCTTCATGCTTTCTGCTAAACCTGTCCAATTCTGCAATGGGGTGAACTAGCAGCAATACTTTATTTGGGCAACTTGAAATAGCATTTCAGTGGGTTTGGTCCCCGACTGATGGATAATATTATTTTTTCTCTCTATGGTATTCCATAGTTTATCTTAAGTGTCATGTCTATTTGCATATACTAACCATCTTAGATGGAAAGTTAGAATAGCTTTCTCACCAAAAGAATATTTGAAACAGGACAAGTCCCTTTGATACCCCAAAGTTGTATAGCACCTCTAATTTTAGAAACCACATGGGTGTTGTCTATTATGCCAACCTTTGCTATAGGATTAATATATTTTCTTAGGGAATTGCCACTTAGTATGTCCGAGTGCACTCCTAGTTATTTGTGCTTAACTCAAGTGTGATGTTGTCAGAATTCTTAGATAAATGGCCTATCTTTATTCATAAGAATCTATGTTGTCAGAATTCTTAGATAAATAGCCTATCTTTATTCACAAGAATCTTTTCTATTCTTTATTCTTTTCCTTTTTAACTTTTCAGTCAAATTTGTTATAACTAGTTTTCTTTGTTTGTATCTTCTTGTTTGGCTGTTAGGCTTTGCACGCGATCATTATTTTGTGAGTCATTTGATTATGCTCTGATAGATAGAATTCCTGGCCGCCAAACAGATCGAAAGACACCTCTTGGTGAATTGAATTGGATTTTCACTGCAGTAACTGATTCAATTGCCTGGAATGTTCTACCACGCGGTAATGTGATAGAGTAGTTATATTGATGCAGTTTTCCTAGTTCCTTTTTCGGCGTTTTAAGCTTTTCCTAATCTGTAAGTTTCAAAGCCGCAGATCTATTTCAGAGATTGTTCAGGCAAGACCTATTAGTTGCTAGTTTGTTCAGAAATTTTTTACTTGCTGAAAGAATCATGCGCTCTGCAAATTGTTCTCCAATTTCATACCCAATGCTACCACCTACTCATCAGCATCACATGTGGTAACTACATGAAACACTCAAGCTATGCAAGTTCATGCTTTACTTTCTCCTCATTTGGGGCCTGTACTAATTCCACAGGGATGCGTGGGACATGGAAGCAGAAATCTGCCTTTTGCAGCTTCCAACTTTGCTTGCTGATCCAAGTGTTGAATTTCAGGTGGGATAATGAGTTATTGTCCTTTTGATTTTATATATTTAGTTCCTAAAAGTTGGTCTGTTTTCTGAAAAATATGATCCATGTATTTTTCTCAAGATTAATGTTTTCCCATCTTTTGATTTCTTCAGCCTAGCTCATTCTTCACCGACCAATTGACAGCTTTTGAGCTTTGGCTTGACTTTGGATCAGAGAATAAAAAACCACCAGTGCAGTTGCCGGTTGTGCTACAGGTAAGAAATATTATGGTTCTAATCAAATGAAAGGCCATTCTTGGTTCTGCTTGCCATGAAATGGTCGATTTAAATAATGCACGTTTCCTCGTTCCCACACTATTGTCAATTTCTGTTTCTTAATATGATGAAAAGGTGAAAAGGAAACATTTGGTTGTTAGCATTTATTGTTCCTTTATGAAGCTTCAGTTATTGACAGTTAGCTGCATTTGCTTAAATTTGTTTAGATAGGAGTAAAATTGTCTATTTATATCTACTGTACTTAGCTGTACTCAAGTCAAGAGTCCTCCCAAAACAGCCTCTCAACCTCTACGAGGTAGAGGTAAGGTCTGTGTACATTCTATCCTCCACAGACTCACTTGTTGGATTCCACTGGGTATGCTGTTGTATATCATGCTAAAATTTTGAACAATAGAATGTTCTCAGAAATAAAAGAGAAAATAACCAGAAAGTCATGTCATAATGTGAGGAGTGGTTAAACTCTCCTCTTATAAATTACTTAATAGGCCATCAAATATTTGGTACTCCTCTCAGCACAATTGGGTCTTCATCTGCTTCATATTTTCCGTACTTATTATTTTGCTCAAGTAATCTTGCGATCTATGGAAGATTAGAGTACATTTTTGTCAATTCTAGTGTGACTCATATCCTTACCATTGCAGAAGCATATTACCACAAGGCTAGTGATTGAAGTTTCTAACGGAAAATCAGCAGAACCATTGGTTTAAGTAATGCTAGTGCTCAGTCAAGACAATCATCTTAGTTTTTTTGTAGGGGTTGCTTGAAAAGTAGTTGGTACTGTTCGTCGTGTGAGCGCATTTCTTTATTTGAATTGTGAAGTATGGCTAGATTTAATTAGTGTTTTACCTAACCAAAAGAAAAAACAGATTTACTTTGTGTTTATCTGCTCGACTCCACACAGAAGGATACAGAAATCGAAAAACCATAGTTTTCCTAAGATACAGGCTGATTGCTAATTGTCTTTCTAATATTTTTCCTATATATCAGGTTTTCTTCACTCTCGAGGGCTTTGTTGTTTTGGTGCATTTTTCTCTTTGTATGGGATGGTAACCAGGTTATTCTTTGTTACTAGGTGTTACTTAGTCATTCCCACCGGTTTCGAGCACTGGTGCTTCTCGGAAGATTTCTTGATATGGGACCTTGGGCTGTAGATCTGGTAGTTATTGGTGGTGCATTTCAAGCTTCTTGTTAATTAGGCTGGCTGCCTCTAATTTTATGCGTCCAATTTTTAAGAAATTCTTAAGTCAACAAATTTATTTCCAGGCCTTGTCTGTTGGAATATTTCCCTATGTTCTAAAGCTTTTGCAAAGCACAACTCCGAAGCTTAGGCAAATTCTTGTCTTCATTTGGACGAAGATCCTTGCCCTTGATAAGGTACGTGAATTGGTTTGTCTATCACCTGTATTTTTCTCATTTTAAATTCTCATGTTTCAGTTTTATCTATATTTATTTCTCATATAGATTTTGTGCAATCTCTTTCTAAACCGATGTTCCATCAGTGAATAACAATAGACATGGAAAAAAATTGAATATGAGAAAAGTTGTGTGCTTCACCTGGATTGCATTGCACTAGGCATGGTTATATCTAATAAACTTTGGGGCCCTGCATGTGGAGTTTATGCTTTTTTGTGCAACATCAGAACAACTGTTCCTGCAGTTGGCCATGTCTTGGCAGATCTGGGATTCTTCACTATCCCATTTGGTATTAACTGGGTGAAAATTTCTTAATGTGGTCTGTAGCTGAAAGTTTAGGATAAAGAAACAGCATAAGGCTTATATGAAATGCGCTGTGTGTTTAGTATGGGAATATTTGGAAATAAGTAAATATTAGATGTTGTGATGGTTCGATCTTTCCACAATTATAAGAACTACGTCTCAGTTGTAAATTAGTTGGGTCTGGTCATATGGATTATCAATATTCATTCCACTGCATTAGATCCATTTCATTAAGATACTCAATGGCTTAACTCTTGTGGACCAGGCCATGTAAGCGTGCCAAAACGGCCGGTTAAGAAATGAATTTTGGCCTAACTCAACCTCAAAAGGCAAAAGCTAGCTAATGAGGTGAGCATTGCTCCAAAAACCATACAAGGAGACAAACAACCTATCCTTTAACCAATTTTTAACACTTCAAACCCCATCCCCAGCCAAACCTATCAACTAGAGCGTAGACAACCTAATATTGGGGGCCAGTAATGTGACATACAATAACAAAGATGGGTTCAGCGTTGATACTTGTTAAGAAATAGATTTAGGACCTAAATCAACTGTAGAAGCTAGCTCATGAGGCCCGAAGAACATATAAGGCGACAAACAATTTATCCCTCCACCAATGCGGGATACTTAACTTGGCTAAACCTTAATATTAACTCGTCAGTATTATCTGTTTGTATCTTTTTTTTAACTAGTTCATTCTATTCTTCTCCAAATTCATAATCATTTCGAGAGATTGTAGGTCTTTTCGGCTACCTTTCTATTATGTGATTAGGTCTACCATTCTTTTTATTTTTTGAAATAGGCAACTTTGCATTCACACAAAATACTCATCAGGAAACTGATGAGAATGAATTAACAAACCCTAGGGGGTGCCATCATAATCAATATCCAAAACAAACTATCTTAAGACATCGTATCTTGGTTTTCTCTGTGTAGCTAACCTTCTCGTCATAACATCTCTCATTCCTTTCCTTCCATAGTGTCTGCCAAATGCAAGCAGAGATGTTCTTCCACCAATCTTCCTTTGATCCTCTTTCTCCAATTTCTTGCTGTGTCAGTACCTCAGAAGTGGTTCTAGGCATTGTCCAATTTACCCTAAGTACACAAAGAACATGTTCCACAGATCTGTAGATGTATAGCAATGTAGAAATAGGTGGCCATTTACTTCAGCCTCTTGTCCACACATATAACACCTTGAAGGCTTGAACAGATCTGTACACCTCTTCATTGTTGCACTTCATGGGTTAGGTATGCTCTTTTAATTACCAACCAAGTGAAACATACAACTTTTAAAGGAATCTTTATCTTCCAGATTAATTTCCAAGCTAAGCTGTTGTCAAAGAATGATTTCTATTCCTCTCCAACTCCTCGACCATGTAATTTCCAAACTGGTTTTCGGGCTCTGTGGTGATGCCTGGAAACTACGTCATTAGAGCCCTTCCGAACATAAGATCCCTGCCCCGAGGGTTCTAAATATGTGCATATAGTGGTATCTGTTTTTTTTTTTTTTTTTTTTTGAGAAGGTAACAACTTGTATTCTATTCCAAAAGAAAAAACCAGAACCTGCCACAACAAGTTACAGGTTCCTAATTACAATTGTGGAGAGTACCAGGAAGGTCTTTAATCCTATAGCAAAATTTACAAGGAATCTAGAACATCTTTGACTGATTCTAGATCTACCATGTACTCCTGTTTACACCAAAAAAGAAACAAAACTAAGCAGTTCATCTTAATCTTCTGGATGGAATTGCTCTTGTTTTGGAAGCATCTGAGGTTTCTTTCTTTCCACACTGACCACCAGATGCAAGCCGGATGATTTTCCATCTTTCTTTATGCCTGGTAATGCTTGCATAACTGCTCCATAACTTCAGAGCAGTGTTCAGGGAAGCGTGAAGCGGAAAATAGCGATAAGGCCTCGCTTCACGCTTTAAGCGATGAAGAACTCACATAATCACTCTGGAGTGTGAAGCGTAGAAGGCTCGCATTGCATCGCTTCGCTTCATTGCTTTAAGCGATGAAGCGCTCGCTTTCCTGAACACTGATTCAGAGTTTGTGTAACTTTCCTAGGCATAACCCATTTCATGTCCTTCTGATTGATAAAGACATTCCACAAAATGTTGGTTATTCTACAGTGAAGGAAGAGATGGTTGACAGTCTCTACTTCTTCTTCACCACATAGTAGGCACCTAGGACTCAGCTGAATATTTCTTTTCATAAGATTTTCCTGGGTCAAAACTGCCTGCTTAGCAAGGAGCCAAGTAAAACAAGACACTTTGGTAGGGGATTTTAGTTTTCCATATCAACTTCCATGGCCACCCATTCCTCTGACTGTTACAAGGATTAAATTTTTTGTACGCTCTTCTAACACTGTAATTATCCCGGTTGTGATCCTGCCATCCCAAACTATCTTGTGCATCAATGTTCCTTTGAACTGCCCCAAGACCTTGTAAAACTCCACCAACCTTTGGATCTCCCAGTCATTTAGAGGTCTTCTAAAACTCAGATTCCACCCTTGGTTTGACCACATCTCTTCTACAGCGCCCTTTGCCGCTTGTTTAGGGTGAAAAAACCCGGGAACAAGGTTTTCAAAGATCCTTGTTCTAGCCATCTATCTTTCCCAAAAGAGGTTTTCCTACCATTCCCCAATTTAATACTGCAATTTTCTCTGAGCTTTGGCCAATGGTTTCTGATGGCTCTCCAATGGCTTGATCCGTAAGCGCTAATGTATAAATCAGGAAAAAGTATCCACAGTTTCTAATCCACTATCCAGTTCTCATTCCAGAAACTAGTCTGCAAACCATTTCCCGCTCTAATGGTCACCTTTGCATTGAAAGCAATCCACAATCTTCTGATAGTTTTCCATAGAGAGCAACCAAAAGTGCCAGGAACCTCTTCGGTGATCCAGTTGTTCAGTATGCCATATTTCTCAGTGATGAACCTCCTCCATAGTGCCATATCTTTACATCAGAATCTTCACAAGCAATTTTTTAGCTGACTAGTGTTCTGGATACTCAAGTTCTTAATGCCCATACCCCTTGGGTTTTTCTCATTCTTGCCTCTTCCATTTAACCAGGTTGTAGCCATGCTTTTCAATACTTCTTGGCAGGAGGATAAGACTCAGCATATAAGTTGGGAGGGCATCCATAGCTGATTTGATAAGAGTCAGTCTACCTCCTACTTCCTAGGGGATAGATATTGACTCTTCCACCGTGTCAGCTTCCTTTCACTTCTCTTCAAGAGTTCACTACATATTTCCAGCTCTTTGTTCTTGGCTCCCAAGGGCATCCCCAAATATTTGGTGGGAAGAGAAGCCACTTTACAGCCCAGGTTGTTGACAAGACCTTGCATGTTATCTACTTGATTAACTGCTAATTCATGTGGTCGTTATATGCCTTCAAGCACTTGTAAAAATTTGTTATATTCTCCTTGATTTCTTTTGGGTATATAATCTCCTCCCACTAATAATCAGTTTGTAAATGGTGTTGTACCTCCTATGTGTTGTTGCCACTCTTTGGAAGAACTTGATTTATTATTTCCTTGCTTTAGCCACAACACTCTGGACTTTTGTCTCCACTTGGACTCCTCATTTTTTTTGCCAGTTCTTTCAACTCAACTAGAATTGCTGTTTGAATCATCTCATCCTCTATCAGCACTTTATTATTCTGAATCAGATCCAACTCAACCTACACATTCAATAAATTGTTTTTCCTATTGGTGAGTTCCCCAAAGGTTACACAACTCCATTTATTAAATTTCTGCTTTAGCATCTGTAGTTTCATACTGAATTTGTAGTCTGGGCATCCTTCCACACAAATCCATACTGGGACCTGGATTAGATCTTTGAAACCCTCTACCTTAAGCAACCCGTTTTCAAATTTGAAGTATTCACTTGGATGGTAGTGAAAGAGGCTGCTCTAACACAAGAAAACCTCATGAAAAAGGGCATACAAATGTGTCCAAGATGTTTTTTTTTTGTGAGCAAAAGGCAGAGACAATCAACCATCTGTTTTTACACTGTAAAGTGGTTAGCCAACTATGGAACTTGTTTACTAATTTCAGAGGCATAAGGTGGACTATGCCTAAAAGGGCAGGTCAGGCACTAGTAAGCTGGAACTATGAGGGGAGTGGTAGCATGGACAAAAACAGATGGAAAATTGTCCCAGTAGTGATATGGTGGACCATTTGGAAGGTGAGAAATTCGAGATGTTTTGAAAGTGTTTAGCAGTCTCTGCATAGGATTAAAACAAACCGCGTTATCACTTTTTGCTATTGGTGTAGTTTGGAATATATAGATGATCCTGTAGCGATTGTAGACATCTTAGGATCCTTGTAAGATGAGATAGGACCTAGAGATAGATTTTCCTTTTTTGGGGGTTGCTGAGCCTACTCAGTTGTAAGTAGCTCTGTGATGTAAGTTTTTTGGACACCAGTCTTAGTGCTGAAGATTTACACAAAATTTGTTACCTTTGTCAAAAAAAATAAATTGAAGTAAGACTTCCTCTGTTCTTACTCTTCACATTGTAGAATAATAGGGTCGTGATCAGATATAACTCTAAGCATAATTTGTTGTATAATGCTCCTGAAAAGTTCTTCCCACTCCATTGAGTAGACTGTAGAGGAACCTATCCAACCTAGCTATACTGTGGTGGCTAGCCCTTTGAATCAAGTAAAACTCCCACCATTAAGATGGGGATCATGTAACTCCATGTCCTCTATCAAGATCGAAAAAGCAACCATTACATTGATTATTCTATTGCATCCTCTCCTTTCTGCCATTGTTCTAACAGTCTTGAAGTCCCCTCAAGTGTCGCAATGACCTCCATATAGCTCCTAACTGCTACAATTTCTTCCCATCATCCAATTTCTCTGCTCTGGTGTGTGAGCATATACACTAGTGAGAAACCAAGGAAAGGAATCTTGGACAACTTTGAATCTGTATGTGATTGAGAATTGACCTTCCTCCACACAGCTGCCCACCCAAACTTATAAGTCACACATGATTAGAATCCCCCCCCCCCCCCCCCACTACTGCCATCAGCTTCAGTTTACCTGCACCTCATCCATCTGCTAGACCACAATTGTTTGGAAATCCCTTCTACATATTTGGTAACTTTGGTCTCTTGTAAGCAGTAAACATCAACTCTCTATTTCAGAAGAGAGCTCTTAACCAGATTCCTTGAAGAAATCTTGTAAATCCCCCTGACATTCCAAGATACAATCTTTACTTTCATTCGTGAGTTAGTGACAGAACTCTCTCTCTGTTTCTTACGCCATAACTTCCCCATTCAGATGTGATGTAAATTCTTCAACTCATTCTTGTCAATTCCTTTGTGTCTAGGTGTTGACACTGCACTGTTTGCCCCTTCTTTTCCGTCACACTCTTTCATTCATCGAGCCTCATCAGTAGTGCATGTGTTTCTTCCCTGGAAACTGCAAACACCACTTCATCTGTTTAGCTAAGTTCCAGAATACAGGAATTCACCCAACTGGATGCTTTGATTTCCCCACCAGTTTGATACCCAGGTTTTTTATGTCTACCGGCTCATTATCATGAATCTGCTGAATCTGCATATCGCCGTTTGGAGATTTTGTACCCCCGAGTTCTCCCCAATTCCCCTGGATTGATCGATTCCCTTTACTTCAGTGAGAATTGGTCCGAATACCTCTTTCATTTTATTTGTCGTCTCTCTGTGGCATAGATTAGCAGAGGGCTCAATGTTTTCTACGATTGTCAATGTTTCCTAGCTGTTGTAGGGCTGTAAAAATTGAGTGGCTAGTTTCTTGATACAGTTGGGTTTCGTGTCAATTTGAGCTTGCCCCGACCCACTCCTCCATTAAATTTGATGGACTGCTCATGTGCCTCTGTCATTGTAAGTGTTCTGTCAGCTGTATCTTCTGCTGTTTGACTTTGCAGAGGATCTTCTTTACCTGGCGGTTCTCCATTTCATAGCCATTGGGTAATGACCTTAGAGTTAAAATCTTCTCTGGCGAACACACTATTGGAGAGTCAGTCCAGATTGGCATTGTAATCGAGTTTCTATTTCTTTCCGTCCAGTCGTACTAAGCTCCTGCCATACCAGATTATCTTCTGATGTTGTAGGCCTTGAAGCCAACTGCAAAATAAATATGTTCGTCCATTTGAAGTTGATTGCAAGGAAAGGGAGAAGAAAAGAAGAATGGAGATGCCTTCCGATCACCGGAAAATAGTGGGGAAAGGGACCCTGGCGGGATTTGGACATATCTTCGATTGTTGTGTCTGGGAGATTTTCAAAAGCACAAGCAACACTTCGAATGTTCGTAGTATCACTTATGGGTGCATTTGAAGGTCTACCTAAGACATTGTACATCTTAGATGACCTGTCATTTTTATCCTTTATGTATGTTACTTGTTCTGTCAAATGTGGTAAGTGACCTTTTTTCATCTTGGATTGACATCTTAATGTTCACATTTCTAGAATAGAAATCTTGTGGATATGTTGGATCGTAGATGCTCAACAATCACTACTATGTTACATTACTGGTTTCACAATTGTTGGATAAAGTTTACTTATTGCTTTGGTATGTGTCTTCAAATAGTAATGCAATCCTGTTGTGATCGATCTTCCATTTCAGTGATCCTATTTGGGTTATATGTGCTACATCTTATAGTCTAAGGAGCTATTATCTTCAGATTATCCAGCTTACAACATTTTCTTAGTGCTGTTTCTATCAATAATACAACTTTCTAAAACAGAAACAACCCTCTAAGCAAATATAAGATACTTTAGCTATGTTAAGCACCAATTCGAAGTTGAATTCTGACTCATTGCATTATTTAAAGTTATTTTCTTTCGGCTACAGACAAATTAATTAATGCATGTTGTGCTGTTATAAGAAAAAGTAACGAAAAACAGAACCTCCACGCAAGCTCCATCAACCAAGCAGTAAATTGGCACGGATGAGATCATCACTAAATTTACACTTGTAGTTTGTGTTTTATGTTTTGTTAGGATGTTAAACTATCTTGAATGCCCTCTTGTTCTTTATTCTGATGTTACCTGAATCTAATGATCTAGTTTTGGAATCTGTAATGTTGACAGAACATGTTCTTTCCTCCTTTCATTCAATGCTTGTCACTGAGCGTTTTCTTTCTTTTGATCGACTATACTGTGTAGAAACTATGTAATGTTGAAATGTTGAGGTTTCTTTCTTTTATTTCAGAGTCTTCGTGTTGACGTTTGTCTTAGATAACTTTCTTTTTTGGTTTGTGTTTCTTGATTCACTTTAAGTGTTATGATCCTCTAGTTTAATATTCATTAGATTACCCTTTTTCTGTGAGATGACAGTCTTGCCAGGTTGACCTTGTTAAGGATGGTGGACATGCATATTTCATTAGATTTCTTGACAGCATTGAGGCTTATCCAGAGCAAAGGGCAATGGCTGCATTTGTCTTGGCAGTAACTGCTGATGGTCACAGACGGGGTCAGGAGGCGTGTATTGAAGTGGGGCTTATTAATGTCTGCTTGAAGCATCTTCAGGGATCAACCTATAATGATGTCCAAACTGAACCATTGTATCTTCAATGGCTGTGCCTTTGTCTGGGAAAGCTCTGGGAGGATTTCACAGAGGCACAAGTACTAGGCTTGCAGGCAGATGCACCAGCAATATTTGCGCCTCTACTTACTCAATCGCAGCCTGAGGTTTGTTTAATCATATGTCAGTTTGGTGTATTATTAGTATGGTTCTCCATTATTGTTCAGACTTCGATTAAAAGAGCAATTTATTTCAGGTGCGAGCTGCATCTATATTTGCACTAGGTACTTTACTTGATGTTGGGTTTGATACATCTAAGGATGACATTGGAGAGGATGAAGACTACGGCAATGAGGAAAAAACTGGGGCAGAAGTCATAATGAAGAGCCTTTTAAGTGTTGTTTCGGATGCGAGCCCTTTGGTACGAGCTGAGGTTGCTGTTGGTATGTTTTTACTGAATTATTCCCACCCCGAGGAGACATTTCTTTGTGATGCACTTACTGTTGTTATTAACTTATTTCCTGATTTGTCCCATATTTATTCTTTCTTTTTGTTAGAGGAAAATATTGCAGGTTTAATTATTGTAGAAATTTGATGATAACTCTAAAACAGCGTGCCACTACATTTCTTGTATGATGAGGACACCTCCTGAACTAAATCTGTCCAGACTATGAATTTTGTTTATCTTTACTTTGAAGAGGCAGGTTAATGCTGAATAATACCAGTATTTAATAGCATACCGGTTGGTCAAAGACTTTAAAGTTGCTTTAAGGCAGGAGAATGGGAAATAAAAAAATAAGTTGCACCCAAGGCCTCAGGTTCATACTCCCGCGGAGGTGAATAAACACTAGATGATTTTTTTTCATCTGCCTAAGCTTGATGGGAAGAATTACCCGTACTTGTGCTGTTGAGAGGTACCCGGTGGAATCGCCGAGGTGCACACAAGCTGGTGCATAAATAAGTGTAGAATGATGAAACTTTTCTCTGTGCATGCTCTTATTTTCAAAAAGAATTAAATATAAGTTAGCTGCAATTGTTTCAATACATAAATGCATGAGATATAGCATGCCAAATGATATCTACTCCCTTAATAGCACGTCTAATTCTCTGATTTCTCCTCATTCTTCTCTTTTTCATCTTGTGCCTGATCTACTTTTGTGGACAGAATGTATGACCTAGTTTGTTCATGTTGCTTCATTCTTGTAGCCTTGGCTCGTTTTGCCTTTGGGCATAAGGTGCACCTGAAGTCGCTTGCAGCTGCATATTTGAAGAATCAATCTAATTCCATGCCGACTTCCTTGCCTTCTTCTACGGTCCAGAGTTCAGGTAGTGGCTATACGATGCCAACTTGTTATGTTCCACATGGAAGTGTAGTTCCATCTCCTAATGCTCCTTTATTGAGAGTGGTAGGTGACAGTCCGTCTATCAATCACGATGGTAGGGTCTCGACTAGCAGCCCTGTTGCAACACCGGGCTTCATGCATGGATCTCCTTTGCCTGATGGTTCTTCTCATCATTCTGATTCTGGAAGACTGGGTGATGCTGTTAGCGATGGTGTTGTTAATCATATAAGACCCAGACCACTTGAAAATTCACTCTATACTAAGTCTGTGCAGGCCATGTTTGCCCTGGCAAAGGATCCATCACCTCGCGTTGCAGGTCTTGGATGTAGACTGCTTTCAATTATTGGGATTGACCAAGTGTTCACCAAGTCAGTCGAGTCTACTGTTGAATCCACAACATCTCCTGGCCCTAGTTCTGCTGGATTGAATCGATCATCTTCTTGGTTTGACATGAGTGGAGGTATATTTAGTGCTCAAAGGAGACTAGGAGTCAGTATTACTGTTGTTTCTCTACCCCATAATCCATCAGTGTCAACCTTGATGTTCACGTATTTCCCTCCATACTCTTTTTCAAGTAATTTTGTTCCCCTTTGATACAATCTCTTATTTGAACTGTTGCAGGTAGGCGTTTACCTGTGCCTTTTAGGACTCCTCCTGTCAGTCCCCCCCAGTCCAGTTTCTTAAGGGGATTGCGAAGAGTTTATTCTTTAGACTTCAGGCATCGCCCAATGAACTCTCAAGACTCAGGGTCAGCTGATCCCCTCTTGGGTTCTGGTGGATCTTCTAGAGCTTCAGAACGCAGTTTTATTCCTCAATCAACCATTTATAATTGGAGCTGTGGCCACTTCTCAAAGCCACTTCTTTCTGCAGATGATGATAATGAAGAGAACATTTCTAGGAGAGAAGAGAAGGAGAAGTTAGCTCTTGACCTCATCACCAAATCCCAGCACTGTTGTGAGTCTACTGGGCTTATGGTTCATTCCTTCTCACACTACCATCTTTCATGGGTGTGTCATCATTTATCTAAAATGTCTCTGATTGGCCAATGCTTACTTCTTTGTCTCAGCGGTGAACAGACTGCACAATCAAATTGCCACTTGGGACACAAAGTCTGAGAGTGGTACGAGAACTGCTTTGCTGCATCCCTTCTCACCAGTTGTGATTGCTGCAGATGAGAGTGAATGGATCAGGTAGAGGAATATTGGCCTGAATGAAGACATTGTTTTCATCATTCCTTTTTCACGATCTTCTCTCATAGTACTGCGGGAAGGGTCGGTTAGTTCAAGTTCTAGGTTAGTCGTTGGAGCTATGTGTAATCTGTCATTTCAACCAACAAATGCTGCTTTGCTGGTAAGCAATCATTCTCAAGTGAAAAGACTAGATGCAGGTCAATGTACATGTCCTGGAACTATGCCTGCTTTCTAAATAATCGCCATATCTTCTTAGAGCTTCAAGACGTAGATGCTACTTATATTGAAGTCTTTGTTTGACCTCACTCTTGTATGGTGTTGGATCAGGTGTTCTTGCTTATTTTTGCTTTTGTTTCTTAGTCTTCTCACCCCTTATGTTGCATCACCTCAGAACAACTTCTTGACTCTGTGGCCATTAGGTTTGAGTTATTGAGTTTCTTTTATGTGGTCAACTTCTTGGCCATTAGATCTGATATATTGAGCTTCTTTTTCATGATAAAGGAACTAATGATACAGCAATACCTAGTATGTTCCCACGAGTGAGGTCCAGAGAGGGTGGGGGTGTATGCAGACCTCCCCTACCTTTATATGGTAGAGAGTTGTTTTCAATAGATCCTTGACTTAAGAAAAACATTTTTCAGAAAAAATCTGAAATAAACATAAGAGTAAAAAGCTATGATGAAAATATTGAAGGAACGGAAGTACCAATAGTAAAAGTATTGAAGATAACCAAATAAAGGAAATAATAGTAGTGATATAACTGAAGCATAAGATAATGCTAGCATAATAGTAATAGTATGACAAGGGAACAAATAGATGCACCAAGACTAGAACCTTCCATGACCACTATGAACTGAGAAAATGCTCTACAACCTACTTGCCGTTTGCCCTAATCTTTGACCTCCATGCCCTCTATCTAGGATCATTTCCTCGGTAAACTAGAGATAGTCATATCTTGTCTGATCATGTTTCCCCAATTCTTTCTCAGTTTACCTCTATCTCTCTTCAAACCTATCACTACCAACCTCCGCATCTTGTCTACACACGAAGGCTACTTCAGCCTTGCCTCACATATGTTCGTTCCTAATCCTGTCTCTTCTAGTATGCCCGCACATCCATCTAAGAATCCTCATTTCCTCTAACTTCATATTCTGAAAATGGGAGTTCTTGACTGGCCATACTCCATCTTGTACAACATAGTCGGTCTAACAATCACTCTATAAAACTACCTTTAAGTCTCGATGACATATTCACTTAGGACACAAGATGTGCGCCTTTATTTCATCCGCCCCACTCCAATACGATGTGCAACATCCTTGTCGTTCTACCCATTCCCTTGGATTTTAGACCCGTAAAGGAACAGATGATATTCTATTAAATTTATGTTTCTTAGAATCCTTGTGATTATTCTAGAACAAATGAATATAGTAGGTAACTTAATTTATTTCTATTATAATTAGGTATTGGTTTGTACTGATTTTCTTTTCTTTTTAGGACATGTATACAGAAGTATTCAAACCCCAATAGCTTGATGAAATAATCGTGCTGAGTTCCTCTTATTTTTTCTTCAACTTCACTAGGTATTAAAGCCTAGTTACGACCAGCAACATATAGAAATAAGATTTTCAGACAACCTCTTACGGTTGTCCGAAGCAGTGATATCAAAGGCGAAAAGCTCTAAGGTCTAGGAGGCTTTAAGCGCAAAGCGCAAATAAAGCGTGGGCTTTAACGAAAAAAGGCGCAAAGGGAGAAAAGAATAAAATATATATGTTTAGTCCAAGACTAATAACTATAAACATGAATGACAAATATATGACCAACGAAATTGAAAAAAAAATTATGATAGAGTGAAATATCAATTATTTAGCTTCAAATTGTTCATAAGAGGCTCAGTGGCAAGGAAATACCTGCCTTAGAACCTTGACGACAACACTAAAGCGCACATAAAGCGAGGTGAAGCGCTCAACACATTTTGAGCCTCGCTTTAGGGCTTAAGCGCTCTTAAAGCGCGCCTTTGATAACACTGGTCCAAAGATAATTTTGTTTTCGTAGATGTTGTGATCAAACCGTTACCCGCTATGAGAACTGGATCACTAACATGAACAATCCTCAACCATCTCCGCTACTGTCTGCCGCTTCATGCGCCGACCAGAGCATCCCAGATTCTAACAGGATCTGTTCACGCGCTGGCCAACTGGAGTTTAGAGATTGATTGCCATTTTTTCAGATAAAAGGTACTCTTAAAAGACAGTCACAAGGTTCATGCGGTCAAATGATCAATTTGCAGACATATAATTTATATTCACTAGCTTGATGGGGAGTCGTAGAATCCTTGTGAATATTTTAGCACTCCCCCTATTGTGGTGAATACAAATTATGTGTCAAGCTTGTTGCATATATAACTTGTTCTAGGCTAGGGACTTCGTGAACACGTTTGTGAGCTTGGTACATATAATTCTTGCACCAACTTGAGGGGGAGTGGTAACATCATTGTGAATATTACTAGGAATATAGAAGCGGGAGCGGGAGTAGCTTAGGGTCGTCCTGCTTTGGAGAACATTTTCAGAATTTCAAAGTCTAATCAAGATATTGTACTTATATATTTATAACTTGTACATGCTTGATGTGTTTGCTGAAAGTGTAGGTCCCACCTCAAATTGCCATGCCACATGCTGAATTTGGTAGCTTTTTGAACTATCAATTCGGTAAAAATGTGGGCCTGCTGAAAACTTTTGTTTCTCTCTCTGAGTAGCTTTTGTTCATCTTTGCTACTTGTGCTTTTGTGTGGAAAGACTAGATGCAGGTCAATGTACATGTCCTGGAACTATGCCTGCTTTCTAAATAATCGCCATATCTTCTTAGAGCTTCAAGACGTAGATGCTACTTATATTGAAGTCTTTGTTTGACCTCACTCTTGTATGGTGTTGGATCAGGTGTTCTTGCTTATTTTTGCTTTTGTTTCTTAGTCAATGAATGCAAAGCAGTGTGATATTTCCATTTTAGTTTATACAACTTACTGTTTTCCTAAGTGCATGCACCAAAAGTAATCATCGTTATTTGTGTTAAATTAAATGTCATTGACCTGCATCTAGTCTTTCCACTTGAGAATGATTGCTTACCAGCAAAGCAGCATTTGTTGGTTGAAATGACAGATTACACATAGCTCCAACGACTAACCTAGAACTTGAACTAACCGACCCTTCCCGCAGTACTACGAGAGAAGATCGTGAAAAAGGAACGATGAAAACAATGTCTTCATTCAGGCCAATATTCCTCTACCTGATCCATTCACTCTCATCTGCAGCAATCACAACTGGTGAGAAGGGATGCAGCGAAGCAGTTCTCGTACCACTCTCAAACTTTGTGTCCCAAGTGGCAATTTGATTATGCAGTCTGTTCACCTCTGAGACAAAGAAGTAAGCATTGGCCAATTAGAGACATTACGTACACATGCATACATTTTTTGGTGCATAAATTACATCCATCATTCAGTGATTTTTTGACTGTTTAATATGTGTTTGTTTAGGCTTGTTTGTTCAACCCGACCTCATCCCAAAGTGGAAAGAGTTGTTGGGGTTGGCTTTCAACCTGGACTTCAACCAGCAAAGGTGACTACTATTGCCCTGTTTATATCTGGCCTGTCAAGTGTCAACTTGTCAGTTACTGGTTTCTCAGAAGACTGTATTTTGAAAAGAAAAAAAAAGAGTATATACTCACCGTCACTCTCTTTTATGTTAGTTGTTCCAATAATTATTTCTACTAACAATTTTTTCTGCAGATAAAATATTCTCCAATATTGTCAAAGCAAAATGAGAATTCATGAACTGTTTCAATTGTTTCTTCTCAGGTTGTCAGTGCATCTCAGGCTGGTGATATTCAGCTCCTCGATATGAGAAATCTCAAGGCGGCTTACCTGACCATTGATGCTCACAGTGGATCACTTACATCTCTGGCGGTACATCGTCATGCACCCCTTATAGCAAGTGGTTCATTAAAGCAACTTATCAAAGTGTTCAACCTGGAGGGTAAGCAGTTAGGCAGCATTAGGTATTTGTCCACCTTCATGGCTCAGACGATTGGGTCTGTAAGATGCCTTACCTTCCATCCCTATCAAGTGCTGCTTGCTGCTGGTGCAGCAGATGCCTGTGTTTCTATCTACGCTGATGAGATTTCCCCACCAACATAACAACTTCATCGCTTTGTCACAAATTCTCAGATTGAGAAACAAGATTTTTAGGACTTGGGTGTGTTCCTTTGAGATGGTCAGTGGTGGATGGATTGTTGACATCTCTTCTGGTCCCAGTCTACATCTCTTAATACAGTGATCAGCTCACTGAGGTTGATGTTGACATCTTTGATTAGTTGCTGTCAACCTCTCCTGAAGAGCTGATCCAGCTCACGGAGGTTGCATGCTGCTTATTATTGAGCTGCATCAGCACGGAGTGGCGGAAAGTCAAGAAAAATCAACATATTGAACGGAAGCTTTGGAGAAAAATTCCATACAAAGGTAAAAATAGATGTAAATATCTTCATTCTTTGTTTCTTCTATTTTGTAAATATCATTTTATTCAATCTTCCCTTTGCTTAGCTTACTTCTTTCCTTTCCTTTCTCACCCATTTGAGTCAATTTGTACATATCAATTAGTTGCCTCCTACATAAGTGTGCATGAACGCTTTCTTTACTTTCTGTGTTGTCCTAACCTGTTATAATTTTTATGTTGTTAAGAGTCCTTAATGGAGATGATAGTTGGAGATTATTTTAAGCTTTGGATCAACTATTTCTGGTGGGAAGTAGCAAGTACCTGGTGTATGCCAAGTTGGTCCCGACAACACGATCATTACAAGAAACTATTTCTGGTCACTTTCATGTCAACAGCAATTTTCTACAGGAATCAACTTCCATACCAAAGTGTGATGATGCAATGAGTTTGAATAGGTCTAGGGACGTGGCACAAATATCAAAATGCCTATATTGCAGTGGAGAACTACTCTCAGAAGAATTTGATTGATCCTGTCATCTTTACATTATCTTCGTACTTCAAAAAAAAGTATGTTCTTATTGTTGTACATTGTAAAATGATAAGAAGGATGAAATTTATCATATCGAGTTAATTAACTATTCACTTCATTAATAATACGCTTCTACCTTTTACTGTCTTGAAGTAAATGATTCTTTCATGGTTATACAAGTGATTCACGCACTAAACAACGGAATTACTTTTTGTGTCACGTTAGAATGGGGTGTTTCTTAAACATTCCAAATGATGTAGGAGTATTCAATAGACATTGAACCAAGTTAAAAGATCATAATGAAAATTAGAAAGGGTAATTTAAAAGAGAAATTTTATTAGTTTAGGAGCTAATTACTTAGATTTTGTTTGTAATGCTACGAATCTTATCGGATTTTGGACTTGTGATGCATGTATAAGGTATCTCGGATACATGAGGTCAAAATTAGGTGTAATTTGTTTTATATGCATTTTACCCAAGTGTTTATCCAAGTGGATTCACATGTATTTGATTAATTCACTTGTCTCTCTCTCTATATATATATATTTGATTAATTCACTTGTCTCTCTCCTTGTATTTAGTATCTCATATATATATATATATATATAGTGTGTGTGTGTGATTCACATGTATCGAGGATTTCGCTCGCATACCTCCTATCTTGCTCGTCTCTCTCCATTATTTTAGTATATTTAGTAGCAAAAATATATTTAGGTGTATCTAATTGGAAAAGTCATTTGAAATTATTATTGGTTAGTAAGATAATAAATATGAAATTATTTCAAACTATAGGGAAAATTAGTGAATGTGGTGGGGATATTTGTCTCGGGTAGTTTTTCCAAATTTAAACCAACTTCTAAGGGCTGTATAATTGCTAATGAATCACTTACGAAGAAGTGGAGTGATAATATATATATTATTATAAGTGGAAAGATTTTGAGTTCAAAGTTGAATTATGAAAATGTCCTTCACCAAATTAAAATGTTATAACACATCAAATTATTTAAATGTGGAACTAGACAAAAAAAAAATAACAAAACTGAAAAAAAAATTAAATGTGAAACTAGAGAGTTCATGTATCTATTTCATTTGTATTACATTATCAAAAATCATGATTTTTTAGATGAAAAAGAAGATGAAACGTTATTTCTAAGTGATAAACAATGAAGAAGTTGGAAAGTCATTACTAATTGATAAATAACCATTAAGAAAAGGGAAAATACCCAAGTACCCCCTCAACCTATGCCCGAAATCCCAGAGACACAATTATACTATACTAAGGTCCTATTACCCCCTGAACTTATTTTCTATGTAATTTTCTATCCCTTTTTAGCCTACGTGGCACTAGTTCGAAAAAAAAAGTCAACCATCATTGGGCCCACAAGATAGTGCCACGTAAGTTAAAAAGAGGTAAAAAATTATTAATAAAATAAGTTCAGGGGGTAATAGGACCTTAGTGTAGTATAAGTGTGTCTCTGAGATTTCGGGCATAGGTTGAGGGGGTACTTGGGCATTATCCCTTAAGAAAATAACTTTTACTATAAATAAGAAACGGTACATGTGCTATTCATAATGCATTATTAATGAAGTGTTAAAGATTGATTTGCCGTTTCAGCAAAATATAATTTTTTTTCTTTTGCAGAATTTCAGAAGTTCTATAGTAATTAAATGTAGGCTGATTTAATTTAATACATATAATCAATATATCTGTTAAAGGAATCCTAAAGAACATCAAAGAAATTTATTCCCGTTTTCCTCATGGACATATTTCAGCTCAGTAAGATTTCTTTAATTCTTGTTTTTCGATTTCTTTTTCATCATTATCCCCTTTTATTTAAAGCAATATTTGTATGAAATAAAAGATGGTGAAGTATGTAGAGTTAATGAATATATATCGAAATCATAAAATCGCCGAATTCAAATTTTATGGGATGATATATGAAGATTACCATCTCCATCATCAACATTAGCAAGATTCATGAGGTATGAAAGAAAGAAGAGTGGTTTCTTTGGAAAACATTTTTATAATTTTCATTAATTGATATATTTTTTATTGTTTCTTATGATTATATTATGTATAGATGAAAAACAATGTGTACAATTTAATATGTTATCACTACTAAAGAAGTGGTGTATAGTGTATTTGTTGGGAGTCTTAAATGATATGTTGCTTAATTATTTTCATTTAATAAATTTCTAAAATTTTGCTCCGTGCCATTTTTTACTAAGGTTTAGCAAATCATTATTTTGAATTTTATTATGATTATGAATATCAATAAGTGAGAGTGTTAATGTAATTTTACTATACTAGATATATTTATTGTACTTGAAAGAAATAAAAAATAATTGAAATTGCCACTAAAATTAGTTTTAAAAACTCAAAGGGAAGCTTCAAAAGTTTAGATAATTGATTTCTCCGGTATACTGATTTAGTTAGTTTAGTTTAATTGGTTCACTATTTATAGTTTATTATAATTACTTTTTTTACCGATGAAATATAGCATTGCTTTATTATTTTTATTTAATTAATTTCTAAAATTTATTCTTTATCATTTTTATCAAAGTTCAATAGATCTTAAGTTTTGAAATCAATCATTGTGGTGATAGAAAAATAAAGTTAAGAAGTTAAGCAAGCAATTTAAGATTATTTTCTATGATAGCAATTGACATTGGATAACACATGCAATGCACGTGCCCAGGAACTAATATAGGGAAAAGCCTGTACATAGTTTTTTGTGTAGAAAAAATGTATATATACATCGTTTTATCAAAAAGGCTCATTCTCTAAAAGGGAACATAATTATATATTCTTTTACATGTAAATTTGATTATTTTCTTCTAAAATTTCAAACTAGGTGATTTACACTATGTTATACGATATCAAAACATATACTAAACGTTTCAGGTTCGAGCCTCATAGGCGCATATCTTGGTTTCATGAATGACCAGAAATGTCTCTTGTTCACTGTGTATCAGTCTTAACTCTTACCTATGGCTAAATTGGAAAAAATAAATTGATCAGTATTTTTGTCTCAGTTCATTAGTATATTATAAGACTTATGAAGAAGTACTCCTAGTAGACTTGGTGACTAAAACTCAGTGCCACTATGACGATATATGCAAAGATCAAGGTGTCTTCCACTATGTACAATAATGTTTTTTTATTAATTTGACTTCTCGATGGTTCTTTTATTTGTATATTAAATTTAAATACATGTCAAGAAAGTACTCTCTAGTAAATATAACATATTCAAAGGGATTAAGACTCGTAACTTTTGATTAAAAATAAAAGAATATTTCTCACTTCTTAATCCTTGTTGGTCATGATAATATATTCTTGATTGTAGGCTAAGAATTAATATAGATAACAAAAATAAAGATAAAGAATATGCATAATGGCAGAAAACAAGAAAGGTGTCTTCCACTATATATATATATATATATATATATATATATGAAATAATTATATTCTACTTGTTTAATTTGTAGCCAAAAAGAAGCATTTACAACACATCCGCCAAATAATTGAACTACTACGTAATTAATTTCTGTCTTAATCCAGTTTGTCTTAAGATTTTTTTTTTTATATTCTCCAATAATATTTGTCTACTATTATTTTTAAACACTTTTAAGAAATTATAAATAAAAGAATAATTTATTATATCACTTTTTCAATATAATAAATACGATATTTTGAAAAATGCAATTGAAAAATAATTATAATTATAATAAGAGTAAATAGAAACTAAGGGTAAAATTATTAATTGATCACAAAGTCGATAAGTACTGTTGAGCATCTCAAAATAATATAGTAGACAACTATTATTGGACAGAAGGAGTAATATGGCAAGGGAAAAACATATGATATACCCCTCATTATAAAAGTGACTCATATATACTTATCACTTGTATAACAATATAAATATATATGAGTCACTGTCATAACGAGGGGGTATGACAAATCCTTTTTCATATAACAATATGATGGAAATTAATTAATTAATTACTCTTTTTCGCATGAAAGAAAGTTGGATCGATAGAGATGGATGCAATGTTATGTTATTGGGTCCATATAAACTTAATGCTTTCAATGAAATGCCATAAATTCTAGTGTAAAGATATTAAATTGTGATAAATAATCCTCAGATGTTAAACAAAATATGATTGTCCTAAAGGTGTGTGGCTGTGTGCCCATATTTTTTATTCAAAAAAGTTTCGACAAATAATCAAACAAAATATTTAATAAATAATATTTGATAGGTATAAACAAAACACTTCAATTTCAATAAATTGTGATCAAATTCTAAAATAGAATCCATATATAAAAGTTCAAAATTTTAGAGCTATTTAATCAGGTAGCAATTAATAACTTATCTCAAATTCATAAAATGAGATCAAATTCTAAAATAGAATTTATATATAAAAGTTTAAATTTTTTATTTGTCTCTACTCAGGTACTAATTAATAACATATCTCAAATTCAGTAAATTGTGATCAAATTCTAAAATAAAATTTATATATAGAAGTTAAAATTTTAGATCCATTTCTAGTTGAGTACTAATGAATATACTACTCAGAGTTCAATAATAGTTGTCCACTATATTATTTTGGAATGTTCAATAATATTTGTCCATTTTATGAAATCAATAGATGATTTTACACTTGGTTCACTATCATTATCATGAATTATAGTCATTACGCCGTATTACATTTTTCAAGATATTATATTTATATATTAAAAAAGTGATAACGTAAAATTATCTTTTTATTTATAGTTTTTCTAAAAAATTTATAAAGCCAATAATGAACGAGTATGGTCGGACAAAGGGAGTAGTACCATAGATATGACAACCTAATGTCATTATGGAAGAGTAAATGTTAAGTTCTACCGGTGTGTGGTCCTATATGATATAAATATATATATCTATTTTTACTGACAATTTAATTTCTTGCATTATAATTTTTAGGTAGAGGCTCCCACTTACAACTAATCTTCCTTTACACCTAATACCAAACAAATAGTTTTTGACATAACTCCACAATGATTTTCTTCTTTTGTTATAAATATGATGCTAAGTGGTAGCACAATTATATATGAAATATCATCAAAAACAAATAAAGTATACTTCCTTTGCTTGACTTGAAAGTTTACAAAGTTATCAATATATATATATATATAATAGAGCTAGTCTTTCAAATTGTGGCATCATGAGAAGGTGAGTTTTGGGCAAGATGGAGAAGCAGGGTACGTGCTTTACTAACTCATGCATTATAGTCTCTAAGATTAATTAGAGTTGCGTGTAATCTTTTAAAAAACTTTTCAATGTATTTATACGTAGGCGTGTAAATTCGAGATTAAACTTTAATTTTTATCATCCAATCCTTTGCATTGTAGGTTTAGAATCTAATATTTTTAGACATTTTAGTAAGTAATATTGTATATGTATGTCAAATTCGTTAAATGTATGGTGCGTCTATATCTCTATATATACACAATTTGATCGAAAGTAATATGTTCAATTAAAACTCACAATACTGTCTTAAAATCTTATGCAATTTGACTAAACATGGAGTTCCTAAGAAATATGAGAAAAATTTACCATATTACAAAAATTACCCTTTTTAAAGAAGAATACACTTTGTAGACTTTTCGTCAAATAAACGAGACCCAATATAGATAAAATGTTTATAATGTCATTAAACAATTGTCAAATAAGTAAACCTATTGTTCTTGATTAAACAAAAAAATGTATCACATAAATTGAGACGAAAAAATAATTCTAATATATGTTGTTCCATGAGTTAGTTCTTCATGTGCCCATCTTCCCCATCGTGACCACTCAACCTTATTCTCTTTACAAAGCATTTGCAACTCGCTCTTCTCCATATTGACAAGTAAGTGATTTTCTTCATTTTTAATATATATATATATATATATATATATATATATATATATATATATATATATATATATATATATATATATATATTGAGCTTTTAATGATCTCGTATAATTTTCAAGAAAAAATTCTTGCTAATGTTGTTGCTACATATCGTTCTTTAATTTTCTTTCATTATTTTCAATATAACTTTTTCGTATTGTATCTCATTTTCATATTGCTTTTCATACTTATTTTGTTATGCTTAATTACTTGAGTTGGAGATTCTTTATAAACAACCTCGATCACAATCTATACACTCATCAGATAGAAATAAGATTGCATGTACATTATTTTTTGGACCTCGATCACTTATAAGATTAGATTAGATTGAGTATGTTATATATGACGAAAGTAATGGAAATGTAATACTAATTTACACCTAGTTCTGATTCAACCTGATCTTGTTTTTCCAAATTGCATATTATTTTAATACATCATATAATGTTTAAGTTCATTATAATTAATAATTTGAAAAGAAGTAATTGGGATTATAAAATTGAGGATTAGGATTATTTGATAATCAGCAATTAACTTGGTGGAAGCTAGAGAATCTGCACCGGCCAGACCACATTGATGGTATAAAAATATGTATTGAATACAAAATAAAGGAAAAAGTGGAGTTTAATTTCTTAATAATTGGATGATACATTATAAACCACAAGAATTTCTTTAAATTCAGTGCTTTGTGAAATAACTTTCCACCTACTAGGACCAAAATTTAAGAAAAATAAAATTTGCAAATTGCAAGTATAATATTGCTTAAAATTGATTTTATATATATATATATTTTTTCCATATAGATCTAAGTCGAAAGTTCACTGGTTGACTAAATTTCAATTTGTTGTCATTGTGTTTAGTCTAATCAAGTTGCATTACGAGAAATCCAACTTATATAAGAAATATTATATAGTTTGATTTTAATTAATGATTGATTTACTTAATTTGGTTTACAAAATTTTAGTGTACATTCATCAAATTTTTATTTTTCTAATCTATGTGGTTCTTGAACATCCTGCGTGAAATATTTGATTTCGTTACTGGTACATGTAATTTTATTTTATGAAAGAATCAGAAGTCCCATTATATATATTTATAGTATTATAAGTATTTATAGTATTTAGTCCCATTATATATATTGATTTGACTTTTCGTCAAATCAATATACCACTATTCTTTTTTAGTTCAAATTGATTTTGTTTTTCCTATGATTAGTTCTTAATTTCTTTTTAATTTCTCTTTCATTAATTACTAATCTCCTGATGTGAGTATTACATGTGTATTTTTTATTAATTAATTAGTATTGTATTAGGAACATTATATAAATATTACTACGAATATACTTAAATTGTTTTTTTTTTAAAAACACAATTTTTAAAGAATGATGAATATTATTATGTTAGAATATTTAAAGTTTTTTAGTTTTAAGGTTCTTCCGATTTTTATGTTCTTGATACTAAAATGGTTGAGTTGAAACTAATTTTTATTCTTTCTCTACTATATATATGCAACAACACATAGAGACAATGAAATATGAATATATTAGGTTAACACTATTAAATGGTTTATATAAATTTAAATTTTTTATGTGAAAAATCTTTTTTTCCTCAAAGTTTTAGAGAACAAGGATCTAATTTTTTTTATAAAACAATTGAATTATTTATTTATTTCTTATCTCAGAATATCTAAAAGAAAATATTACTATCGAAGGACTTTCCTATTGTACGTTTAATGGAATGAGATGGAACTAGCGTTTCGTTCTACTTCTGTCTCTATCCCCTTAAATTGTCTCATCTGGTTGGATGGCCCTTAATAATTAATACGAAATCGAAGATATAATCTATTTAAAATATTTTATTGAATAAAATTTATTCGCATACAATATTTACACTAAATTAATATATGCATTAAATCATATATTTTTAGGCTTCGTTTAATAATATATTTTGAATTATATTTATTTTAATTCTAACTCAGGCCAGCGTTGAAAGCCTCGTGAAACTGAGATATGAAGACAAAAAAAGACAAATCTGACTGCTAAAATGGACAATAGTTCCCTTTTTTTTTTCACTTTTGGCTAATAAACTTTATTATATAAATTGTTGTATTTTGGGCATTTCAAAGTATTTTTATTTTCCATTTCACATTTAAAGATTTCCAACTGTATTTACATTATATAGTAGCAAAATAACAACAATACATAATGAATAGTGTGATTATATGATTGTTATAAGATTAAGCAAAATAAAAATAAAATTTGACCATAAAGTGATAGAAACTAACCAACCGTACTCTTTCATTCTTAATTAGAGATATCATATTTGAATCCTCCTGACTATGACACTGTCTTTATTACAGAGTATTTACTCGCAATGTGAGATTTCCATACTTAAATCCGAATTTAGTTGAAAAGTTCAAAATTAATCGTTTTTAAATTCAAAATTTATTAGAAAGCCTGATTTCATGAAATTCAAGAGCCCATAAAAAATTTCTTTATTTCCGTATCTCGAACATCTAATTAAGACTAAAGAAGTATTTACGCTTTGATTACCCCTAGTATTCTGACATGTATCTATAAACAAATCCATGTAACAGATATTCTGGTTATAAATGTTTTTCACTAAGTTCTGAAATATTGATATATTGTCCTGTAGTAATTGATTCCTCTGCCATTTCGTTGAAATACTATAACTACTCTAGTAATTAATTCATGAAATGTTGAAGGGTTACCATCATCTTGTATTTATTTTTATTTTGGTAAGTGAAGGCAAAATGGGACAGAAGATTATAAGATGAATAATCGTTATAAATCAAATTGAGCTACTAAGATTCCCGTATCAATTGTCAAATCTTGCTTCCTACATCACAATTAATAAATATAACAACCCTCAACTTCATTTTTTGCATTGACAAGTCAAAAAATTATCTAGTTCAGATCATAAAGGAGAAATTAATTCAAGGAAAAATATATAAAATCAGTATGAATATGTTGAATGAGGCATTAATTTCCCAAGAAAATCAGAACCCTCAATTTCCAAAAGCTCTTCTCAATAATCTATATGTTGGTCATTTTCTATCAAGATGGAGTGCCAGGTTACTATATATTATGCATTTTATTTTCTAAAATTTTCAAGTTTTGAGTGTAGAAATTTAGATTTTATGTATTGTTCTTGGTGTGATGAAACAGTAATGCTTGTTTTTAATCATATTATGTCTTCAAATTATTCACTATTAATGCAAATTTGAGTAAATTTCCACCTAAACCTTCATGTCTTCTGTTACGTTTATATAGTAGATGATGAACCCTTGGTGAAAATCCTGCCTCTGTCGTTGCCTATGAACCTTTTCAGTAAAATCGATAAAACCAATATTTAGAGAATTCATAGTCTTATTAGGATTGGTAACGTAAGGTCTAGCCCTCTTGCTCGTACTTTTCCCTATTGAGGATTTTTATGTTAATGAAAGGTCGCTAAACACTATGTGTAGTGATATAAGTTCAAGAAAAAAAAATGAATCAGATTTCTTTTCTGGACTAATTACATAGGAGAATTGACCTTTATGCTTCTATAATTTGTCTGCCAATTGCATTCGATGAATCTCGAGCTCAGAAATTGTTAGTATGTTCGATCAGTCTTGTGGAGATTGCAGTGTTTTACTTCCTTTGAAGTGGCATTAATGCAGAATAACATGAACTCAGTGGGAGGGTATGAGATATTTTAAAAGTTACCAAATTGTTCAATAAAGCCTATGATACATGTTATGGAAGGCGTAATGCAATTATACGAGCATTATTGTTAGATTCAATTATAAACATTTTCGAAATTGCAGGATGTGGGAATTCTCTGTTGGTTTGTATATGATCAACGTCTGGCCAGACTCGTTACTCCTAACAGCTGCTTATGGTGTGGTGGAGTCTGCTTCAACGGCATTGTTTGGTCCTCTCGTTGGACAGTGGGTGGATAGGTTAACATATGTTAAGGTTCGTTCTCATTCATTCTTAACAGTCCCCTGCACATGATTGATAAAGATCCATGTCAAAACATAACACATTTTTCCGATAATTGCTATGGTAATTGTCATCTACTAATGGTTAACCATCATTCATACTGCAACAACAACTATGCCTCAACAACATCATTCATATTGATACGTAAACGGTATATATGAATCAAGAGGTCAAAAAAATGCTTTAGAGATATATAAGTAAATAGTGCTTTTAGTGAAGTAAAATTACAAGATGCATTGGAAATCCACTTTAGTTCTGTATTTTGATGAAGGAACAAAAGCTTCTGCTTATGCAAAGGGGTAACAATATGGGATCGAGTAACCAATCGTTGGCATGCATGGTTTAGTAGCTATCGCGTACTATTTTACATACCAAACATTTCATGGTAGCAGAATACTCAGACCAGGACGGACACACAATTAGTTTCTAGATATTATATTTTATATTTCAACACGTGATCGCATAAAGTTCACTTCTGATTAGGAATACAATTTTTGGACTTTGTTTCAGGTTCTCCAACTCTGGCTGCTAAGCCAAAATATCTCATTTATTGTTGCTGGAGGTGCAGTAATTGCTCTTTTAGTCCGTGCAGACTTGATATTGGTCAATCTTACGGCATTTATCTCACTTGTAAGTTTAATTTATATATCCGGAGCTGTTGGTGTGCTTTCATCGCTAGCTGGAACCATTTTGATCGAAAGAGAATGGTGAGACATCTAAAATTTTAGAGTGTTCAACCTTCTTTAATGAAATTTTCGTTCATAATTTAGTTTGGATGTGTTTGCAATTAACTGAACTTTATTATCAGGGTAGTCGTAATATCAGAAGGGCATCCTCCTGGGCTGTTAACAAAGATGAATTCAATCATAAGACGAATAGATTTGATTTGCAAGCTATTCGCTCCGGTGGTAGCTGGCTTCATTATTAGCTTTGTTTCTCTAACTGCATCAGCCATGACTCTAGCTCTTTGGAACGTTATATCCGTTTGCTTAGAATACTGGCTTCTTACATCAGCATACAATGGGATTCCAGCTCTAAGTGAAAGCAGCCTAAGGAGGGTCTCAAGATCTTTACCAGAGCATTCGGATTTAAGCCCTTCTATTTCTCATGAACAGAAAAGCTCACTTCACTCAGATGGAATTGGATTGGAGCAATCTGAAAATCTCTGGAGGAAAATAGTCGGTTCAATCTCAAGACTACCTTGCCTTTCTGCATGGAAAGTGTATTTGCAGCAAGATGTAGTCCTCCCAGGGCTAGCCCTTGCCTTGCTTTTTTTCACCGTACTCAGGTGAAACTTAATAATGTTACTCGTTATTATGCAATCGACCTTAAAATCATTTGCAACTATCATCCTTGAAGTTAACAACAGCACCAACCTCCCGGTGCTTTTGCCATTTTACCTAAGAAGGTTTTAATGTTACCAAGGAAAACTTTAAACTTTCTAGTAAAAATGTCTGATATATAATATACCGAGGGCATATTGATCATTTTTTTTCTAATTTGTGCCAACAGCTTTGGAACGTTGATGACTGCTACGCTTGAATGGGAAGGAATTCCTGCATATGTCATTGGAATTGCGCGTGGAGTAAGCGCAACAATAGGGATAGCTGCGACATTTCTCTACCCAATATTAGAATCACACATTTCAACACTTCGAACAGGCCTTTGGTCAATCTGGTCACAGGTATTAAGCATAGTAAATTCTTAAGGAGCCAAAATCTGTATGGTGACAGGATATGATGAGAAGTTGCTAAGAAATTTACGGAGTACATTGAATGTTCTGATTTCTAAGTTAGTTATATTCTGTTACCTATGCAGTGGACTTTCCTGT
Source organism: Solanum neorickii (assembly GCA_027704865.1). Classification (NCBI taxonomy): domain Eukaryota; kingdom Viridiplantae; phylum Streptophyta; class Magnoliopsida; order Solanales; family Solanaceae; genus Solanum; species Solanum neorickii. The sequence continues at coordinate 52,953,701 of JAKWJC010000372.1, forward strand.
TGATATGTGTAGCTTCGATATGGGTCCATAAGAAATTTCTATCAGCATTTATGCTTATGGCTGGTGTGGCTGCATCGCGTTTGGGTTTGTGGATGTTTGACTTAGCAGTCATTCAGCAAATGCAGGTGAGGATGCTAAAACATTTCTGCTAGCTGTCGTTGAAGAGATCTGTTGTCTTCATCATTTTTCTTGATAGCGGTTTACATTATATGGCATCTTCATTTCTGGACTTGGACAGGATCATGTCCCTGAAAGTGATCGCTGTGTGGTAGGAGGAGTTCAAAACTCACTACAGTCTGTCCTGGAATTGATGACTTATCTCTCGGGCATAATCATATCTAATCCTCAGGTGATGATCATTGTCGATTTTCATTAATCACTCATTGTTATTTCAATCCGGAGAGGCAGTTTTAGAACTCATTATTCCCTCGAAGCTGTAACGTGACTTAGAAGTGCTTCACAAAAGAAACTAGGACTTGATAGAGAATAAGAGATTTAAGGAAATATAATCTATTACCATATTTATCTTTCATGTGATCAAGAAGACATGAGCCTTTGTGTAATCAAAAGTTGTCTTTCGGAAATTACAGGCTCTCTACCTCCACGAGGTAGTGATAAGGTCTGTATACACTCTATCCTCCCCAGACTCCACTTATGAGATTACATTGGATATGTTATTGTTATCAAGTATTATTTTATCCTGTGTTAAATACAAGTTCTATCTTTCCATTACATAGACACAGAAAGCATTTTTTGTTTTCCATACTTGAAATGTGTTTTAACTTGTATCTTCTGCTGCATTTGATTCAGGATTTCTGGAAGTTGATTCTTTTATCTTTCCTTTTAGTGACACTGGCCTCGACGTTATACAGTATACATGTTTATCGGGTTAGGAAGCACCTATTTCACTTTGAGAAGTTCAATTGTTTAGTAAGATCATCTTAGACTCTGCAACGCGATGAGCACGAAAAACAGAACCATAAGCATGTTTCCTTTTTATGAAACTTATGGTCGAACAACAATGCCACGAGGTTTGCTCCTTCCCTCTTCGAGTTTTTTTTACGTGTAACTTATGTGCATCTTGTAAAATACATTTTAGTATAAAGCTCCTTGACACAACTTGTATTCAGCACAGATTGCCTCAAAGGCTAATGTTAATGTGAGCCTTTTGTACACCATAAATGTTAATTGTTGCAACTGCTTTTAAGGCAATGCAAGATAAATTTTATATTTGAAAAGTTATAACCAAGATTGCTACTATTTAATTTATATTGTACTTCTTCAAGTGTTTGATTTCAAAACATGGAATGTCTAATACTATGTGCGATGATTTGTCGATCAACTATCTAATTTATTTTAGGCTTGTCCAGATTTGGTTTCATCTTTACTTTTTAATTCAACAATATTTTGGCAATAAAACCTTCTATGGAAAAATCATACTTGCTAGTTTATCTTAAAGAAGAGAAAATTTCAGAAATAGAAAAGATTATAGACATAATAAGTCTCTATAACTATAGTTTTGATAGTTGCACTTCACAGATATAGTTTCATTTGTTATGGAGGTTGCAGTTTGTATATTTCGCTTGCAAATATACAAACATGGTAAGTATAGGCAAATGGAGGTTGCGGCTGTATATTTCGCTTGCCTATACAATCTTGTATATATATATTTAGGAAGTTTTTAGAACTCCATTTGTTTATACAAATACCTAGGGTAAGCATAGATAAGCTCTGGACTTATATAATCCGAAATCGAATTATACAAATTCTGAATTTATACTAATTAAGAAAGCTAATAATTTTTTTTGTGAAAATGTAACTACGGATTAAAAATAATCTAAATTATATTTATATTACATAATATACTCTACATATTTATCATTTCCGCGTAATTTTTCCTATTTTAAAGTCAACCTTTTGTATAGAAAAGATGTGTTATATACTCTTTGACACAATAACAGGGCCTACGCCGGACGCAACCCTTAGTATCAAATTTATTCGCACTCAATATTTTTTATATGGATCTATGATATAGATATGATGCAAAAAAAAAAGAAGCCAAAAACGTTAACCTATAGCGGAGTTTAACGTATAATTTTAAAAGTTTAATGAATTTGATCAGGAAAGATGAGACCCCAGTTACCAACTGCCCCAAGCAAAACTAGTTTAATTTTCTTGTTAAACATTATCCCTAGATTTTAGGATTAAGAATAATACATCTTAATCTTGTAATTAAAGGTAACAACTAACAAGGAGTAGTAATGAACAAAAATTTAGAAGCTATCTGATACAGGTCTTTTCCTAATTTGTTCCCTCGTGTCAATATTTAATGTGTTTAAGAAACTTTAATTAATATTATTTTCAGAAACTTTCGATATATCATGTGACGTCAAGATAATTAGTGATCATAAACCACATTTAAACCATTTAACCAATAGTGTCCTTTGCCTGCCAATTTTGACTTCACTCTCCCATTTGGATTTTATTTATTTTGCTAAGTATACTAGCTGTCTTCTAATTTATTTTTCGAAAAAAGGTTAAAGATATTTTTAACGTATCATAAATTATATTAATATGATCTGTTTTTATTGATTGGGATAAAAAATGTCTTCAATGTTTTTTTAAAGAACTAAAAATATCATGGCAATAGTGATATGAAATTTTTACCTACTTATTTTTAAGTGATGTTATTATATTTTTCTTTTTCATATAAAAATTTGTGAAAATTATTATTTTTAATTTCAATGAAAAAATAGTGATTTTTTAGCGAGTTGCTCCCTTTTGAACTTTCATGCATGGACTACGGCCTAATGAATTCTCTTGCTTTATGAGTTACTCTCTCTATTTCTATTTACTTGTCTATATTTTTTTTTTAGTTGTTTCTATTTATTTGTCAATTTTGATAATCAGGTAAAAAAAAAATTCTATTTTACCCTCATTTAAACTACTTGAAAATTTCCAAGTTTTAATCCATCATTTTTAAACCATAATAAATAAAGATAAAATTATAATTTCACTATACTAATTATTGCTATCTTAATATGTGTGTCATTTCTAAAGTGGACAATTAAATGTGGACCGAGAAAGTATGAGTTATGACACAAAAAGTCAATACAATTAAATCATAAGGTACGGAAATTAAATCATCATTTTTTCTTTTGAGCTTATTATTCCTCTTAATTACGTGTTTATAATAATCTTTCCAGCCATCTTTCTCAAAAAAATATTTTAATAACTGTTTCAGTTTTATTATGAATTAATTAATGTCAACATGGACCAACGTACGTAACTATAAGATGATAATCTTAATTACATGGTCAATGTATTAGCTAGAGAGCTCGTTAGTCGTTGCGTTTGGTTATGCATAAATATATTCCATTTGAATAATATCACATTTTTCTTTATTTGAGTTTCGAAAAATGAAACGTGATAACTACTTTGAGGGAAAAAAATAGTTTAATTACAAACGTCCGTAAGATAGTATTGTACAATTTTTAATTCAATGTTAGAGAAAATCTCTTTTTAGGCTTTATATAGTATATTATAGGTATCATACGATGAATATTTATGCACGGAAAGAAACCATCTTCGTAAATTATCTTTTTAGTCATTTTAGTTACTAAAAAAATTATTAATACTTTTAAAAAATTAAAAGATAATGTTTAATTTTTTTTATAATTTATATCCCTCAGTATTACTTTCATTGATAGAACATAAATAGAGTAAATATTTATTTAATAGAGATTAATAATAAATATGAAGGCAAATTAGTCAAAAGAAAAAAAACTACTCTTATTAATATTGAAGTGTATGATCTAAAAGCTTATGCCTGTTATATATATGATATCTGGACCTAATTGAATCCCAAAAGTTAGTTCGTAGAGTGAGGATTGTTCAAGTCCACATAAGGAATCAATTGTCCATCCCTTTTCTGATGTTGGATTTCTTAACACAACCCGCATGTCCAAACTAGTTAACAGGGATGGCTTGACAGTGTTAAAAAGAAGACACGTGCCTTAAGCCCCTAAAATTAAGGGGCCTCATTTTTTTATTTATAATAATAGGTTATAAGTTATTATTTTTTTTAACAAATATTGAATATTACTTATAGAAAAAGTAAACATTTTGAAAAATGAAGGAATCATTAGAAGAAAATTGCCATATTTTGAGTATTATATCTTATGAAAAATAATTTAAAATAAAAATGGTTATATTATGAGGTGAAAACTAGAAGAAATAAATTAGAGAAAATAGACAAATACCTCCCTAACCTATTGCCGAGTTCTCGACTACACACTTATACTTCGCGTGAGTCCTATTACCTCCTCGAGTTTTTTAAAAACAAAATATATACCACCCTAAAACTAGACAACCACATTCTCAATATGTAGTGATGCACACTCGTGCCAGCTGTTATTTATTATTATTTATATTTTTTTTCTTTTTATCACTTTTTACATTAACTACAAAAATATTTATACTTTTTTGTTCCTCCTCCTTTTTCTTCTCCTTCTTCTTCTTCTTCTTCTTCTTCTTCTTTTTCTTTTCTTTTTTTTGTTTTTCATTCCCTTCTAATTTCAAATCACTCACCCACGAAAAAGAATCAAAGTTATTTTTATGATCATTTTTTCATCTTTTCATAGCATCCTTCAGGCACCTTGACAAGCTTGATAATTCTTCTCTTTTCTTTTTTTTTAAAATTTTATTATGTTATTTCTTTATCTCCATGATATCAAATTTGTAATATTTATTTACAATTTTGCGATGTTTAAATTCTTGGATGTTCACCAAATAACATTAGAGATTGAATATAAGATCTGATGGTTCAGTATGTTACTAACCAAAATCGGTTAGAAAATAGATTAATGGTGTTGATATATGAAATAACTTGAGATTGATAAAAATGAAAAAAAGTTGGATGATGACCCAAATTATATGTCCGAAACTCATGTTTGGTTAGTTTATAAAGTTCATGATCGAAAAATTTATTATATAGTCATAATTGTTTTAATTGACTTGATTTCTCCAATAATTTAAAAAAAAAATCTAATAATAGAATGAATTTTTATGATGAAAGGTATTTGATAATTCTATTTTTTTAATTTTGTTTTTGATGATTTATAGCGTTTAGTTTATAAAAACTAGTAAAGCAAATTCTAATAAAATATTAAAAAATGGACAAAAAATGTGGTTAGTGCAATGATAGTGGTTCAAGGTGGAGGAAATGATGGTGGAGTGAAACTTGAGTACCGAGAGAGAGGGGAAAAAAAGAAAAAGAAATAAAAAACTTAAAGAGAAAAGTAAAAAAAAAATTTATCTAATAAAAAGTTAAAATTTAAAAAATATTATTATAATATTATTTATTAATCTGCTGACTTCTACATGCCTCCAAGAGAGTGAGAACACTCTCTATGCCATATTTGCTTCTAAGGGTGTAATAATTCCGTTTTAAAATAGTTTAGGGAGGTGATAGAGCTCCTCCAAAGTATAAGTTTGTAGTCGAGAATTCGATAATAGGTTAGAAAAGTATTTGTCTATTTTCTCAATAAATTATATAAAAGTTATTAACAATTTAAATTTAAGGCCCCGTTTAATTTTTGCTTTAGGCTACTAATATACTTGAGCCGTTCCTGCTCGTTAACTAGAGCGTGGACAATATAATATAGGGGTCAACATTGGTGAATATAAAGAAGTTAGGATAGTCTTACTTTGATATTATATTGAAGTGTGTGACAATTTCATCTAAAAATTTAAACTATTAAAGAGATCAAACTTTTATTAATAATATTCTCAATAATTAGTAACTAATACTTATAAAGAAAATATATAAAAAAATTTTTATGACATATCATATTTATATGAGGTGTATGGGATATAACCTGACTGTGTTATGTACTATTATTTGCTTATTCGGTGGACTATTTATTAGTCTTATCATTTCTCGTATTGCATGTGGGGGGTGGGGTAGGGGTAAGGCATATACCCTAATTAACTAATATATGCTCTTATCCTTTCAAATATATTCTTCTCAATTTAATTCAATTCAACTTAAAATTTTAGTTAAATTGATTTTTTCACTAAACAAAACGTGATTTTAGTCAAATTAATTTTCACTAAACAAAAAGTGCTATATTAATTGGAACGCAGAGTACTATATAAAATCAAAGAATTAAAATGAAATATAATGGCTGCAAAAACTCTTCAAATAGTAATAAATATACCATATTATAAATGTTATTTGATATTTTATCGAAGAAGTTTGAAATTAAGTAAACAGTTTATAAGTATTTCAAGTAAATATTACAAGTAGCTCAAACAAATAGATTGCAAGCAGATTTTTGGAAAGGCTTCTAGTAGCTTCCTTAGCTTGGAAATTGAAATTACGTAGACAAATTACAAATAGCTCAAAAAACAATTTGTAAATAATTTAAGCAGACAACTTACAAATAATTTTTAAAATATCTTGCAATTACTTTATAAAAAAATCCCGCACCCCTTTTTTCTTCTATAATTAGGAAATCACTCCAATTCATTTGTAATGTCAGAAATCAAAGTATTGCAAGTAATTAAATAGACAGCTTGTAAACAACTTATAAAAAACCTTACTCCTGCTTTAATATTGCAATATTTTTCTTCTTCCATAAACTATATAAAAAGCAATTCAATTTATCTGTACATTAATCATAGCTACTTCCTAAAAAGTAGACTTAGCAGCAACTTTTTTTTCTGGTGTAAACAGGAAATCAATTAAATTTATTTATACATCAATTGAAAGAGGAATCCTCAATTTCTTTAGTTATATCTTAATATTTTGTTATTAATTTATGACACAAATATAATTGAGAATCCACTTAAAAAAGAAGAAGAAGAGATCATTATTAGATAATAATAGTTGGATGACTATCGAAAAATGTGGAGCAGTAGTAGATAAGATTGTTTCTCTTTTTGTTAAAGCTTTCGCATTCAAATATTGAGTATGATCTTTTTTTTGACGAAATCAGGTTCTTTTGAATACAATCTGACATAACGTAAATTCAAATTGATCAAACTTTAATATAAATATCAAATATAAAATAAAATAAAATATGAATTGGATGATTGAAGTTCTTGAGTTCAGGAATTGAGTATAATTTTTTTTAATAAAAACCATTTTTCTTTAAATACGATCTTAGATATTATAAATTTAAATTAATTAAATTTTAATATAGATATTAGACGTCGAATAAAATAAAATATGAATTGGATGATTGAGTTGAGACCTCCATGAGAATGAACCTCCCTTAGTCCTCCACTAGTACACCATGTGGCATGGGACCCAAACTTTTCTCCATCAAATCAAAGTATATTGAGGCTCTCTCTTATCAGGGGAAGTTAGGTACCTAATTTGTTGACAACCCAACACATAAGTACGGCCATTACAATAAATTAGTTGGGAATACTACTGGTACTATCTCTTTTTTTTTTTTTTTTTTATATATATATATATTTGGGTCAACACAATAATATCATCATTTCATCCCAAGTGCTAAAGTATTTTTTTTATTGCCCCCACTTTTAAAAAAATATTATTATATTTAAATACTCAGTAGACGTTTGGTGATGCGATTTGAAGGTTTAATTTCAAGAATAAAATTTTAAATTTTTTATTTTAAATTGTGATTTCAGATACTAAATATTTAAAATATAAGATTTGGAATTTTAAAATGTTTAATATATAATATATGATCAATAAGTTTATCTTATACAAAAGAAGAAAAGATTAAATTTGTAAAAATAGAGAATATCTTTATCATGTGGAATGATTTTACTAAAAAAAAATGGGTGACTACTATTATTGTTTGATTTATTGGATCAATGATTTGTATAATTATGTAGTCTATTGCTATTTTCGCTTGTAGGTAACATAATTCGTTGCTAAATAGGATACCGATGAATTTGGTTGTTTTAAGCGAAATATTTATTTATGAAATGAATTAAAATATATGCAAAACACTTAAATTATTTTATTAGTCTTTTTGTTTTAAATAATTTGTTATTATTATTATTTGTTTTACTAGCTTTTAAGAAATATTTTTTTTAAAGAAAAAAATATTCTAAGAAATATTGCTTCGGAGAATTTTTTTAATATTTTAATCTTATTTATATTTAAGCTGTAATCTTTCTTGATTAAATATTTACTTGAGGTATGTGTTATCTCCATTAAAAGTATGCAATTATCAAAGTCATATCTTGCCATTATATTATCATGCTAACAATTCAGCTAAAATGAGTAGAAAGTTCAAATAGACATAATAGAAATAAATTAAATTAACTTAAGAAAATAATGTCAATAAAATTTATATCAAGAACAAAATGAAAAAGAGATTAATTTATTTTATTTTAAATATTTAAGATAATTATTTTTGAAAAAGACTATTGATAATTTAAAACATCATTAGAGTATCAATCAACTAAATGGGAATAAATGATAAGAGTGGCATATATTCTCTCTTTTGACTAGAATTTTTATTTGAAAAGAAAATAGTTACTTTGTTGATAGGAGATAGAAAATGTGTTGTTATACTTTTTTTATAGGTCAATTTTTTTTTAAAAAATTAATTAATTATATCTTGAATGCTTATTGATTTTGATTTTTAAATAAAAATATTTTTCTTTTTAAAAATGAAATATAACATTTTTAAATGAATATTATAATTGATTTGAATTTAATCGAGATTATAATACAGACTTTAAATATCGAGTGGAGAAAATGTGATAAGCTCTAGGTGAGGATGAAAGGTTTTTATTTTTAGTGGGGACATTATAAAAAAATGAAAAATAATTGTAAAAGGATCGTACCGTCCGTTTGCACTTGAATATGTCCTTCCTCACATATTTTCTCCACCGAATGAAATATTATTAATTTGTGGGACCCAATAATAGGACTCTACCTAAAATGCCTTCGTCAATGCTCCCATCCTTTTTTCTGTCCTTTCCCGTACGGCATTCACTTCCAGCTTATTTGACCTTTATACCCTTTTTATTTATTTATTTATTTAATATACTTTCCATTTTCTTCTTCTTCTTTTTTTTTTAGCAAACTAGAGTAGAAAACCAAAACATATACAAAATATTGTTGTAACAACGATGGAATGTGTTTTATTAGGAACATTATTAGCTCTCATATTTAATTGATTCAAAATACAAGTAATTTCTCTTTGTGTAAACATATATATACATATCTAATTTTTTTTCTTTCTTTTAATTTGAATTTTTCCTTATGATTTACAATTACAACACCAATATACCGAGTAATGTCCCATAAAAAGTGGATTTCGAGAAAGGTAGAGAGTTATACTCTTATGATCTATCTCAAAAGTAGAAAGGTTATTTTAAATACAGTCTCAGCTTAAGAAAAAATAGTCCAAAGCAACTTCAAAAAGGAGCTGAAAAAATACAAAAAAGAAATAAATAATATTGAAAGCAAATGATAACAATAGAATAAAAATTATATCAAAATAATAGAATAATTATGTAAGAAACAAAATATAGTAACAAAAATTGAAAGCTAAGAATCAATGAAAATGATTATTATATTATATATATATATTAATATAAACCAACAACAACACAATGCAAGTGAGAAATAAGATATTATCACCAATATTGGTTTTAATTATCTAGGGTAGGTGTTATCATCCATGAAATTCTCCATCCTCCAAACTAAGAGGGTATTTTGGTCTTTCAAGCAAAACTTTTTTGGGTGCCTATGGTCTTTCTAGAAAATGGAAAAAACCAACAAGGACAATAAGGTAATTGAAACTTTCTTTCTTCTTCTTCTTCTTCCTCCTTGGTTTATTCTCAACTAGGCCAGTGTTTTTCTGTTAAAACGGTTCCTTCTCAATTTTCCATCTTCTATATGTGATCAAAATTCACAAATGGACTACAAATTACTTCTACAACTGCTAATTTTCCCTTAAAAAATCCCACCATTACTAAGAATAACCAAATCTAAGCTGCAATTTAACCATAAAGCTACAATCTTTGTCCAAAATGATCCCTAAAAGTTCAATCTTGGGAACAATGAAGAAGCAAAAGCCAATTTCAGAAACCCTTTTCAACCCCTTTGATCTACTTTCTGAAGAAATTGTCTTTTCAGTTCTTGATTGTCTTAATGACAACCCATTTGACAAGAAATCATTTTCTCTTGTTTGCAAATCTTTTTATGCTATTGAGTCTCATCATAGGAAAATACTGAAACCCTTTAGGTCAGAACACTTGACAAAGGTTCTTAGCAGATACCCACAAGTTACCCATCTGGATCTGTCCCTTTGTCCTAGAATTACAGACGGTTCACTAACAGTTATAGCTAGTTTCTGTAAGGAAATGTTGAGGTCAATCAATCTTTCTAGGTCTAAGTCTTTTACCCATGTGGGGTTGTCGAATTTGGTGATGAATTGTGGGAATTTGGTTGAGATTGATTTGTCAAATGCTACTGAGTTGAAGGATGTGAGTGCTGCTGCATTAGCTGAGGCAAAGAACTTGGAGAAGTTGTGGTTGGTGAGGTGTAAGTCTTTAACTGATATTGGACTTGGGTGTATTGCTGTTGGCTGCAGGAAGCTCAGATTGCTTAGCCTGAGATGGTGTTTGGGTGTTGGTGATCTTGGTGTGGGGTTGATTGCAGTCAAGTGTAAGGAGATTAGGAGTTTGGATCTTTCTTACTTGCCGGTAATGGAGCTTTTCTTCCCTTATAAATTTTGTTTTCGATTATGTTTTTGCCCTGTACTTTTGTGTTGGTTAAGTTTCTGTTTCTGTTTTTCATGGTAAGTTAGTTTGCTTGTCTAATACAGTTCTTTTGAGCATGTTTAGACAGTATGCTCGTCGATTGGGTTGGTGTTCAGTTTACTATAATGTTCAGGATCAAATGATGTGTGTGTTCATGTTGTGAATCAATAATCGTCAGATGTGTGTGCGTGATTCTTTTTGAGTACTCTATTTGTTTTCTTATTGTCATACTGGCTTATCAGATTATATAGTCTTTCATGAATCCTTGCTTCTGCCGGTACAAGTGACTGAGATCTCTAGCTTTGTAGTTACCAATTTGGTCATGGACTTGTTTTATTTGAAATTTGATGTATCATGAATGCTAAAATATGCATTTTATGTTGTAGAACAAATGTAGCTTGGTGATGATAATTTATGCAGCTTTGGGAGTGTTAACCAATGATTTAGTAGGTAATGTGCAGATTAAGCTGGCCAAGAAAGCATCATTATATATAAAATGCTAAGCCGTGTATAAATTTCTCACTGATATCCTTAACGAAGTCTATGAGAATTGTGACATCCATGACGGAGTGCGAATCGTCAAGGGTGGGTCAAGACAAGGAATGGCAAGCTTTAGCTTGGCAAGCTTTTGAAGAAGGGGTACACATGACACCTTAAGCGAATTTACATCAGAATGGGAGAGAAGAACTTTGTGAGGATATTTTGCACAAGATTATTCTTCATTCTCTATCCTCCGTAAGGGAGGAAAACTTCATGAGTTTGCACTGGTCAACAAGTGCTGATGTGTCTCAGGTTCAACACTAGACGATATCTTCCTATCTGTATGAGCTTTAGTATGCAAAATTACTCGGTATGTGTGCCGGTGGGAGGTAGCAGGTACTTGGTGGGTATGCTCAAGCTGGCCTGGACACCAATGTCATATGCTGACGTGTAACTCGGTCTCAATGCTGATTCTTTTTGAAATTGAACGGAAAATTTTCACAGAACATTAAATATTTAAGATTATTATACATTTGCTAAAATTTTACATTTTCTTAATTTCATTCCTGTGTGTTGCGCTTTATCTAGTTGGGAGATATACAAGTACTGAAAAAAGAGTCTGCTTATGCAATTTGCACATTTCTTGCACTTGGCATGCTTCTGGCCTTGAGTATGTCGAAAAGGAAAATTGGTGCAGAGTCCAGCTTTTGAATCCTAATAAACACCTCTGCTCGACATCCCAGTGTATCTTCAGATGAATAATAATGTTTTCTTATCATACTCATCCTGGAAAACTTTAAGTTATTGGAGGTTTTATGCTGTAGAGCATCTATCTGTATTTTCTTGATATCTACTCAGCTTAAGGATAGGGTGAGACCTAGCAAAAAAATTTGTGTTTTTTTTAGCACCTTGGTAATTTGTCTGATGTCCAGATCGCAATCACACATGGTGACTGTCATAACATGCTTCTTTTTTCATCGTTCTTGTTCATGTGATTTCGAAGTCCTATCTGACTTGTGAAGTTACCACAACCTTGATATGAGCTTAAATCATAAATGGAGGGACATAGACAGTGAAGATTCATATAGCTGACCCCAACTTGCTTGAAATTAAGGCGTGATAGTAGTTGTTGGTTTGTAGTTTCCTACAACTTCGGTTCAGACCTTAAATTCCAGATATACCAAGTCTCCACTGACTGGCTGTATTTATGAAGTTGTTATATGTAATCTGTTTCTGTTTTTTGTTATTACATCCCATCTCTTTTTCCTTTGTATTTTTTTTTTTTGGTCCAGGCTTTCTTTAATGATCATACAATAATGTGTTGATCTTCTTATTATACAGATCACTAATGAATGCTTATCATCAATCTCGAAACTGCAATATCTTGAAGAATTGATTCTAGAAGGCTGTTATGGAATTGATGATGACAGCCTTGCATCCCTCGAGCAAGGCTGCAAGTCACTGGAGGTATGTACTTTGGAAAACTGTTTAGAACTTTGATTCTCACATTTGCATCTCCTTAAGAAAAAGAATGAATGATAAAAAATGAAGATAGTATTGATGTATGAAATTGCCAAAAAAGTCCCAGGGTCTTAGCTCAATTGGCAAAGGTTGAGGGACTTGTGACTTAAGTTACTAGTTCGAGCCCCATGTCAATCGAACTAAGTCTGATATTAAGTGGAGAAGGGAGGAATGAACCCATCATCCCCCTAGTTCCAAAGGCTGCGGTTGGTCCTAAGGGTTGTATCCTAATGGATTTCTCAGTCATCAAGAAGAAATTGCCCTAAAAATTGTCAAATTGTCCTAGCTCCAAGCACTTCTTCTTTTAGATGTACACATATATGGATTTTTTTCCTAATAGTCTAGTCAATAATTGGATATTACTGTGCCAACGCCACTCTAAGTATTCTGAGATAGTTAAAGAACTAGGTAACTCAGATTGTACGCATCCCTACCTAATCGTCAGATGTCCCCAAAAAGTGGATTATTGTGCAAGGCATGTATCATGCCTTTTGGTCCTTTTTTCCCTCTCAAATGACTTTTTCTTTGCAAGGTATTATTGACTAATGTCAGTGTATGTATGTTGGCTTTTTTCAGAAACTTGATATGTCAAGCTGTCAGAATGTTAGTCATGTGGGTTTGTCATCTCTTACTAGCTGTGCTGGATGTCTGCGGCAACTTGTACTATCATATGGTTCTCCTGTAAGGGTTAAAGGACTTGAGCATCTTTCAGTAGTATTGCGTTTTTAATTTGATTGTTGATTTCAAATTACTGGTATTTCAGGTTACACCTGCTGTCGCAGATAGCTTGCAGAAGCTTTCTAGGTTGCAGTGCGTCAAACTAGATGGCTGCCAAGTTACATGCTCTGGACTGATGGCTATTGGAAATTGGTGTGTCTCACTTAAAGAACTGAGCTTAAGTAAATGTGTGGGAGTGACAGATGAAGGTCTCTCCTCCCTTGTAACGAAGCACAAAGACTTAAGGAAGCTTGACATTACTTGTTGCCGCAAGATCACTTACATATCAATTTCCCATATAACGAATTCTTGTGCCTCCCTTACTTCTCTTAGGATGGAGTCTTGTACTCTAGTTCCGAGAGAAGCTTTTGTTCTAATTGGACAGCGTTGCCAGTACCTTGAAGAGCTTGACCTTACAGACAACGAAATTGATGATGAAGGTCACCCCTTTACCTTAAAGGTCTCAGGCTTCTGTTGTAATTTTGAAAGTTCCACCTTTATATCTGACGGTGTCCTACATATGCAGGTTTGAAGACCATTTCCAAGTGTGCCAGCCTTTCCAGCTTAAAGCTAGGGATCTGTTTGAATATAACCGATCAGGGTCTTATGCACATTGGCATGTGCTGCTCAAATCTCAAGGAGCTTGACTTATATAGGTATGCATTTCACAGTTCATTTGAGATAGTGTAACTATATATCTTGTGCAGTTTTTTTTTATTTTTTATATTCTTTTCTTTTGTGATGGATTGGTTAAACTCACTTTTAATTACGGAGTACTAGAGATTGAGTTTGCTGATTACTGGGTTATTATTCTTGACAGGTCTGCTGGAATTTCCGACTTGGGAATATTAGCAATCTCTCGTGGTTGTATTGGCCTTGAAATGATCAATATTGCCTATTGCAATCGTATTACTGATAGCTCATTCATATCTATATCAAAGTGTTCAAAGTTGAATACACTTGAAAGTCGAGGTTGTCCTCTTGTCACATCTTTAGGTCTTGCAGCTGTTGCTGTGGGATGTAAGCAGCTTACGACACTAGACATAAAAAATTGTCACAACATTGATGATGCTGGAATGATTCCACTTGCTCACTTCTTGACAAACCTCAAACAGGTAACCACAGTTTCTCTTTCGTTGACATTGACAAACTGGAGCATTGACATCTTATATAAGTTGGCCATCTGTCTATTACACAGATAAATTTATCCTACACTTCAGTGACGGATGTGGGGCTGTTGTCTCTTGCCAGCATCAGCGGTCTACAGAACATGACAATCCTGCACCTCAAGGGTTTATCTCCTGGTGGACTAGGAGCTGCACTGTTGGCTTGTGGCGGACTTACTAAAGTTAAGCTGCAGACATCATTTAAATCATTGCTACCACAACCTCTCCTTCAACATCTAGAATCCCGGGGTTGTGTTTTTCAGTGGAGAGAGAAACCATTTCAGGTTATTTTTACCTACTTTTTCTCTGAAAATATGTGCTACTTTTGGTTGTCAAAATATACTGTTGTGTGAATCAATTAGAATTACATATTTTAGCTAAACATGACATGGTTATTACTTTATCTAGAGGATCAATGCAGTTTCAGTGGCTTTCTTGTTTGGCATTTAATTGAGACAATAAAATTACAGTTTTGATTATCTAATGATGAAAATCACCTTTTTTTTCTTGGTCTAGTTATTAATTATCTTTCTTTTATTGGTTAACCACAGGCTGAAGTAGATCCAATATACTGGAAAATTCAGCTGGACAATTTAGAATGAAGACTTGAGCCCTCAATTTGAGCCATTTATGCGAGTGTCCTAAAATGGATAGTCGCCCCAGAGCCTCCGGAGTCCTTACTTCATCTGTTAGCACTTCATCAGGCAAGGTGCATTGTTTATGGCGACTGTTTTCCCTGTTAAGTCTCTGCAACTTGTTCGTCTGTCCATTCAGCATTGCCCCGGCATCAAATCAATTTTTTCAAAAATGTTATGAGATGGATTAAACAGATCAAAATCATGTTTATTGTTTAGCAATCAATATCTGGGTTTGTGAATGTTTATTCCTTTTGACTAATGTGATTTCACGTGAAGTAACTTCAAATTCTCTCAATCAAACAGTTATTTGACAGAAATAGCTCTGCTCGTACCGTAAGAACTTTTTGCCCTCTCAAACTCTTTGAGCCTTTCAGTCTTAAGAATGCCAGTTGATACCATTAAGAAGATGAAACATCATAGATTTCTTATAGGCTTTTGGTCAATCACTTGATGTGATTTCTTAAAGTAGGGGTGGAAATATGATAATTATACAGTCCAAACGAACAACTGACTTTGTTATAAACTGACTTTGTTATAAAGAGGTTTGACTGTGTGAGTTATGCCATTGATCTCTCTAATGTTTAATATCACACCGTGATGCGAAAGAATCAATTCTTAATTAGCATTTGCTGACAACTTCTCTGGATATGAACAGCTATTCTTGTTCAATCAATTCACTTCATCAGATATAATGTTGTCAAGAAGTTCTCGGAAATGTAGAGACTTTAAACTAAAAGAGCACTCCTTCAATTTGATGACAATCTCTTTACAAACAGATAAAATTTGCACTCTGAATTTCATTTCACAGGTATATGAATGTTTCTGTAGTTTTTGATACATATGTACATGATCAAAACAGACAAAGAATTAGTAACAGATGTACATGGGCAGAATGAAGTTGATCAAAGAATTATCAGACTTGGAATTTCTAAAAGATGTGATCAAATGTAGGATTTATTTGAAAGCTTATGTCCAGAAATGAGAGCTGAGACTGCCAGAGCAAAGAATGCCAGGAACTCCATGCTAATTGCTGCTACTGAAGAATCTGTGAATATGTTGTCATTGTTTTCTCTCATCCTGTTTGTCAGTGGCACAGCTGATGATGCAGCTGATAATAAGAAGTATGCTACTACCTGCAATTCCACAAAAAAAAAGAAGTAAGAATTCAATCAATTTCATGTCTCACAATCGATTTAATCAAGAACTAGCCTTCAAGGCTTTGGTTTCAGAGATAAAGAGGGCAATCACGAAAGACACTTACTAGTGTCAAACTTCATGATCAGTAAATGAAATCAAGTTAGTATTCAGAACAAAATCAGAGAATGGAGTCAACTGGCATGAGAATCAAGCGAAGTAGAGATATAAGAGGATCCAAAGAAAAGAAGCAAGATGGTCGCGAATGTGTGAGTTAAGCGCATATCACTAGTTAGAATCTTATCACGGACAAAAACCTAGTGTTTAAGTTAATAGGGAGACATACACATTACCTATCCAGTGTAATCGCACAAATAGGGTTTAGGAAGAGTGGTGCATATGCAGCCTTCCCCTACCTAGTAAAGGTAAAAAGACCGTCTCTACTAGACCCTCAGCTCAGCTGACATTTCTTGGTTATAAGCAATTTTAATCAAGCTCTTCCCTTTTTCACAAATCTTGTTGACTACTATTCATCATATCTGTTGAATTCAATTGTTCATGTCAATGGAAAATGACCAACCTGATCACCAATGAAGCCAATTAAAGCTAATCTTTGCCGTGAAAAAGATTCCTTGCCAGTTGAAAGTTCTTGAATTTGTCTCAGAACTTGAAATCCTGTATATAATGAAGACAGAATTGCAATAGCCAACACATACCTGTTATGATCACAATCCCAAAATTCCATTCAATTTTCAAGACTAGAACATCATCTCCAACAAAAACATAAGAAAACAAATACATAATACACCTCACTCAACTCGTCTCGACCGTGTCAGTTTGAACAATCCAAACAGAAAAAGTATTATTATACCAAAACGAAGCATAGACTAAAATTGGTAATACCTATATTCTTCATATTTATCAAAATCTTTCCAATCCCCATGAGTATTACTAGCCATAACAATGAAAGCAATCAATGAGAAAACCAAAGCAAGTCCATGCAAAATTAAACAACCCCTTTTCACCAAATCTTCTCTCTTCCATCTCCTCACGATTTCAGAGACACCGGTGCTGATTTCCGGTGCCTGTGTCTCTCCAATTCCGGCTGCCGGAGGTGAAGTTGGTTCAGGCAAAACATCAGTCACCTTATGGGCATTTACATCAGTCATTTTCTTCCTCAAAATTAAGGCCTTAAATTATTAGACTGATAAACCAAATCAAGAATTATCGATAGATATTGGGAATTGGAAAGTGGAAGAAGAAGAAGAAGAATGAAAAAAAAAATGAGAACTTTTTTACAGAGACAACAAACAACTAGAATTATCTGTTTGCTGTATTTGACAGCTTAGTTTTGTCGCCATCTCAAAGTTAGCTCCAAATGAGAAAGCGATTCCTACGAAATATTTATTCGTATCTAAGCTTAAATCGAGATCTCTAATTACGGAGAGTGAACAATTTATTTAATTCCTAATTGTAATTACAAGGAGTGTAATGTTATGTTTTGCTCTTTTTATACCAAAATGTTACTATCCTCATTCATATTATTTCTTCCCTTTCAATTTAAGTGATATTTTGTGTTTTTTAAGAGGCAAATAATTTAAATTGAATTGATAATTTACGCATGAAATTATCAATCTAGATAGAGTGTATCATAAATCACAATACTTAACAGTTCAAAATATAAAATTATATGTATATAAAATTATATGTATAAAAAATTTATGATAAAAAATAGATTTGTTTGAATGTCGAAATCCAAAAAATATCATATAAATTAGAACAGAGGCACTAGTTGTTACTCTCTCTGTCCACAATTATTTTTATTTTTAGAATTAAACTATAAAAAATTTTGACTAACATTTTACGATATATTTTTCATCACATCGACACGTAAAAACTCGTATTTATAGTACTTTTCGTATAGTTTTTTGGACATTTATTTTTTTAAAAAAATATCAAATTAATGAAATCTAATTTAATTTTAAAAAATAGTCAAATTAACTTTTAAAAAATATAATATGATAAAAAAAAGTAGACGAATAGGGTATATTTCAATTTTAATTTGAGTAATTTTTCAATTCAAATTAAATAGGATGGTTTATGTGAGTGTTTCTAAATAACTCGAGTGGGTCCTGCTGAGTTAACTGATATTCCAAGTCATCTAATTGAAGAATAATATTGGTTGCAACTTTTTTTCTTTATAATGATTTTAATCGATACACGTCCATTGCTTATTTGACAATTATTTTTGCTTTTTATAACTTATATCGATATTTTTAATTTTTTTTTGTGTCTGATTGTTCCAGCACAATTTCAGATATGCGATGTCTAGCAGAGGTGGGTTGTGGACAGGCATGATATGGTACGGTATTTAAAAGTTTTGACATTTGATTTTTAAAATATTATATCAGTATCATATTAATTAATTTGATAGGGGTTGGTATATTGGAATTTGATTTTAGAATTTTATAATATGGTAAAGTGATATCATAATTCGTTCAATTTCGATTAGTATCTACTCGTATAAATAGACTATTATGATTTCGACAATTGAAAAAAGGTCTTTAACTGTATCACACTAACACATTACACATGCAGAAATATATATGCAAAATAAAGTACAAACAACTTTTTTTATTAATCAATAATATTTCAAATACATTTCAATCCAAATAGAGTAGTCAAACATTAAATTTATACTAATACTAGATTGCGTATTTGTTAGTATTTCAATGATACATATGTTGTTTATATAACTATATACTTGGATATAATATTTGACATTTCGATATGTTATACTTAAATATCAAATATCATGTCGAATGCAATATATATATATATATATATATATATATATATATATATATATATATATATATATATATATATATATATATATATATATATATAGACACATCCACACCAAATACCACAATATCGAAGTTATAGTATTAAATTTTTTGATATGATATGATATTTATATACATATCCTATCATGCCTACCCTTAAATGTCTAATGTTAGGTTTACTTACCGAAGTTTAGGAAGAAATAATTGAATTTTAATAGTCAAAATTCAGGTAAAAATTATTTTCAACTAAATATAATACAGTTTAGGAAAAATTGGTTGAATTTCATTATTCTGAGTAAAATAAAGTCATGTTAGCCTAAAATTGCAAAATATATTGAAATATATGATCAAAGTTCATAATATGTCGTTGAACTTTAGTTATATATGAAACTTCAAACACTATAAATCTAAAGTTATTTTGAAGCATATAATTAAAAATTTTTACACGTTAAAAGTTTATGAGTATTACTTAAATGGTGGCCTTGAAATCAGGTACTCATAAAGTATAATCACGAAAGTATTTTTTTTTTAAATCTCGATATATGTTTGGAATTAAAAATAGATAAAATATATCAAAATATTATTTAATTTTTTGGTTTTAAATTGTCATGTGAAAATGTTGAAACTAACATATTTTTTTTTTTTAAAAAAAAGGGAGAGAGAATTTTTTTTCTTAAAAAATACAAAAATAAAAATTAAAACAAAAAAAATATAATTAAAACAATAATTCTATAAAAAAAATATATTTTTGTTTTCCGATCTTCTAAAAAAAAAGATCTCACGACTTATTTGAATGAACCGGAAAATGGAGGAATGCTTCTTGTGTAAAAATTACAAGATGAAAAAAGGGTTTGACATATATTTTTACAATTATTCAAATGATTCACATTTAGATTGAAAAGGTACACACACACACACACATATATATATATATATATATATATATATATATATTTACTTATTGTCCTTAGATATGTCTTTGCACATAATTATTTATATATTATATAGAAGAAAATCAAAGGATAGCATGGTGTAACCAAAAAAAAAATCAAAGGATAGATGAGGTTTATTTTTAAACCTAATTTATTTATTGTATTCTCTCTAATACTAATTACTAGTACATGTTTTTTTCCCCACAAATAGATACAACCTTAATTATGCTATTATGTCGGTCTTATACTACACACATATTCTCTCTTTCTCCATAGGCTTCTTTGAATTGTTCAAAGAACCATGTCCAAGAAGCATCATTTTCCGAATCTATAACTCCGTATGCCAAGATAATATATTCCCTATTATAATATACAAAAATAGATTAATAACAAGAAAAATAAAAATAAATTAAATTGTATGTATGTATTCAAATACCTGCTCCATCCATAGTGCTGGCTGATACGAATGCACCAGTGTATGCTGATTTGAGGTGGCTAGCGTCTACAACAACAATTGGCCTGCAATGATCAAATCCCTTTATAAAAGCATCCAGCGCTATAAAAACATACAAAAATTCGTCATTAGGTGTTTTCTGCATTCGTATATGTGAACCAGGATACGTCTTATCCAACGTATACAAGTATCCTGGTAGCTTCCCGTAAGACGCAGCTGGTTGCCCCATGATAGATTCTAATGCCTTCTCCTTTGATCGCCATGCCAATATGTAATTAATATCAATACCCAAATCCAACTTAATGTCATCTTTAATATCATTTGGACTGTACTTCCTCTTATGATTCCTCAATTTAGGTGCTATTATTCCTCCAATCAACGAACTTGTTGCTCGACAATCTGAATGCACTCCATCCTTCAAAGGACATTATGTTCAAAGTTAAAAACTCTAATTCTGAACATTTTTGACTTGTTAATACTTGACGCTTTCATTAACCACGTGCATTCTTTAGATTGGCATACAAGAGTATAACTGCGAATACCATTTATAGTTTGATTTTAGTTTTGAGTTACATCTTCAAACATATATAAATAAACGTAATATGAATAAATTTAAACATAATTTACCTAATAGAGTTTGACCTCTCCACCAAGAATTTAAACCTTTTTTCGATTGAATATTTTTCGATCACATCTTTCAATGTCGACTTATCCATGTATATCTGATCCACCATTATCTCCTTTTGCGATCTGTTAGTGATTATTAAATCATTTTCAACATCAAATGCATCTACTGTTTGATCGCCAAATGCTGGTACAATTGCTAATGGATCATCCTCACTATTTAATTCTTTATTGTATTCAAGTTGCAACACATCACTTTCGATAGAAGTTTCTCCAGAACCAGAATATACAATATCAATATCGTAAATACTAACACACAGGGGATATACTCCAATTTGAGTATTCATTTTTTTCAACTGAACATATAGGCGCACACCCAAGTCGTTACGTATTTCCATAGGCGTGTCGTCACCTTCGATAGTGTATTTAATCTTCATACACTTCTTTGTAAGATCAACGTTCAATGGTACGGAAATCACATCAACTAAATCAGAATATGAAGCATATTACTTCAAAACAATCCCGTCAATGTTGTATTCCACATAACAATTCTCATCGCTCCATTTTCCGGAATGGCGAATTAAAAAACAGATTGTTGCCATTTTTTTTTCATAATTTTTTTCCAGTAAGTACAGTGTATAAGAACATATTCTGCATATCTTCATTTTTTTATATGTTGACAAGAATCCTATTAAGGAAAGGTAAGTTACAAGTTGAAAGTGCCAAATTAGTGGGCTACAAAATAGGATTTTCAGTTACATTTAAATTCTAATGTATTTTTGTATTTTTTTTAAAAAAACAATTAGCCAATTTTTTAAACAAACTGTAGCTATTTTTTTTAAATATGATAAATATAGTCATCTCAATCTAATAACCCTCAAACTATAACTATTTATGTAAGTATTACTAAAAATTATTTTCAACTATATATAATACAGTTTAGGAAAAATTGGTTGAATTTCATTATTCTGAGTAAAATAAAGTCATGTTAGCCTAAAATTGCAAAATATATTGAAATATATGATCAAAGTTCATAATATGTCATTGAACTTTAGTTATATATGAAACTTCAAACACTATAAATCTAAAGTTATTTTGAAGCATATAATTATATATTTTTACACGTTAAAAGTTTAGGAGTATTACTTAAATGGTGGCCTTGAAATCATGTACTTATTAAGTATAATCACGAAAGTAATTTTTTTTTAAAATCTCGATATATGTTTGGAATTAAAAATAGATAACATATATCAAAATATTATTTAATTTTGTGGTTTTAAATTGTCACGTGAAAATGTTGAAACTAACATATTGTTTTTTTTAAAAAAAAAAGGGAGAGAGAATTTTTTTTCTTAAAAAATGCAAAAATAAAAATTAAAACAAAAAAATATAATTAAACCAATAATTCTATAAAAAAAACTATATTTTTGTTTTCCGATCTTCTAAAAAAAGAAGAAGATCTCACGACTTATTTGAATGAACCGGAAAATGGAGGAATGCTTCTTGTGTAAAAATTACAAGACTCTCTCTCTCACACACACACACACACACACACACATATATATATATATATATATATATATATATATATATATATATATATATATATATATATATATTATATATATATAATATATATATATATATATATATATATATATATATATATATACACGGGGGTTATAATAAGAAAAGAATAAAAAAGTAAATATTGAATTTTCTATAAATTTCTACATATTATCATATACCTATTTACTTACGTCCTTAGATCTTTTTTTGCACATAATTATTTATATATTATATAGAAGAAAATCAAAGGATAGCATGGTGTAACCAAAAAAAAAGAAGAGTCAAGACCTTAGCATGGGTTAATTAGATGAGGTTTATTTTTAAACCTAATTTATTTATTGTATTCTCTCTAATACTAATTACTAGTACATGGTTTTTTCCCCACAAATCATGAATGTTATCTCATGAGACAACATTCATGATTTGCTCATCACCTTCTTCCTCTTCTTTTTTTCTGATTTCCTTATAAGGAATCAGACATACTCCATATCTAAATTCTGTCACATTATAATTAAGAAGAGGAACATAATTAAGTTACTAAATTAGTTTTTCTTTGGAAGATTAATATTACATGTAATTATGGATTTGATCTCCAAATCTCAAGAGCACAAGATCTAATTGCAAGGCTCTCTATATATATTTAAAGTCAAGAGATGGGTGCATGTTGTACATGTCAAAGGGGACACAAATTAGAAGGCAAGAATCATCATAAAAATCATCATAAAAATCATCATAGTTATTTTGAGGAGAAAAATAATAATAATGGGGAGCATAAAGAAGGTGAAGATGATTATCAAAGCATACTAGGAAGAGGAGATTTGGGTGCTAATATAAGGTTATGTGGATTTTCTAAATTTGTATCAATGTATAGTCAACAAGGTAAAAAAGGGATCAATCAAGATGCCATGACTGTTTGGGAGGTAATCTTTCTTTCTCATTACTTTACATTAAATTATTACGGTGCCCCTTAAAGCCAACCTGGTGGACGAAGCATCTCGTGTTCATAGAGGGTCTAGGAAAGGACCGCACCCTAAGGGGTTAACATCTCTTAGACCCTTTTCTCCATCATTCTATATTCAATTCAACAATGTAACCCTAATAGATGCAAATGAAATCAATTTTATGATGAAAAGTAGTATAGTATGATGCATATTGTTATTGATATTATGTACTGACAATTAATCTTTAGTGTAGCTTGATGAATAATCCCTAAATTCATTTCATATAGAAAGTCAATTCAATACATTGGCCTAAGGGTGGTTGATTGAATCTTTTATCAAATTATATTTTACATTGATAGTTGAATAAAGTTGATACTAGGCAAGGTTTCTATGGTAGTGGCAAAGAGGGTCCGAAAAGTACTTTAGGTCATGGGCTCGACTCTGAGCTCTGACATTTTAATAGTTATTGAATCCCCTTAACTCCGCCCCTGGTATCATTCATCTTGAAATCCTTATG
The DNA here is from genome assembly GCA_027704865.1 of Solanum neorickii. Lineage (NCBI taxonomy): Eukaryota > Viridiplantae > Streptophyta > Magnoliopsida > Solanales > Solanaceae > Solanum > Solanum neorickii. The sequence continues at coordinate 52,978,007 of JAKWJC010000372.1, forward strand.
ACATTTAACTTGCTTATGGGTTGTAGTTTTATGTTGTATGTTCTAAGTGGACACTGAAAATTCGCTACGTAAAGCATAAATTATGGTTTATTGTGTGAAAATGGAGGCAGGGGATTGATACTATGGTAACACGCTATATATTATTGTTACAGAACTTTGGTGGACAGAAAGGTATGATCTTTTGTGGTGTATTTGATGGACACGGACCATCCGGCCACAAGGTGGCACGTTATGTTAGAGACACGTTACCTTCTAAACTTTCATCATCCAATGTGATCAGTGCCAATGGATGGGATGCTGAAAAGGATAATGAATCTAACAACCCAGTCTTCGATGCATGGAAAGATAAATTTATCAAGTCTTTTAAAGAAATGGATAAAGAACTTGAAGGTGATGGTTCTATAGAAAGCTATTGCAGTGGAACAACTGCAGTGACTTTAGTTAAACAGGTAAAAGAAAACATACTTGAAAGAACTTTATATGTTAAACGAAACGATGGTTTCTTTGATCTTCTTGTTTACAATCTAAGGTGGCTTTATTTGCGGAATTTTCAGGGAGAACATTTGATAGTTGGAAATTTAGGAGATTCTCGAGCTATTATTTGCACCAGGGATGACAAAAATGAGCTTGTTGCTAAGCAACTCACGGTAGACTTGAAGCCTAACCTCCCAGGTAGGGCTTTTTTACATTCTCAGTGTATTCTAATTGGTTATAGGAGATTTTTTACCAAATTTTAATTGCTATAGATAGTTAGTTGTAGAGGAGGATCTATGATTCGGACTTTATGGGTTCTGTATTCTAGGACAACAACCTAAGAGTTAGTAACTCGGTTCTCAATATAGTTTTCGTACATATTAGTAAATATCTTATTACATATATAGAATTCGGACCAAAGCTACTGAGTGCTGTCGAACCTGTATTGTATAAGTCTAGATTTGCCCCTGGTTAGCCGTTGTTACCAGTCATCCTTGATGGAGTAATATATCTTTACGTTGTGAACCGTTTACAAAAGGTATGTTAATAAGATTGGTTTCGTTTTGTTAATCTATTTGTGCAATCATTTCATCAGCTGAATATGAAAGAATCAAAAGTTGTGAAGGAAGAGTAATGGCGATGGAGGAAGAACCAAATATATACAGAGTATGGATGCCTGATCAAGATTGCCCTGGCCTTGCCATGGCTAGAGCTTTCGGAGATTTTTGTTTGAAAGACTTTGGTCTCATTTCGGTACCTGAAGTGTATTACAGAAAGCTCACTGAAAAGGATGAATTCATTGTCTTGGCATCGGACGGGGTAAGCTATATCAGAATTCAAACTTCTTGAATATTCCCCTGAAATCCTAGTATTTTTGGCTAGAACTTGCAGAAAAGACCACGCAATCTTGCTATGTGACGTTTCTAAATTTGTGAGGGTAACATGTCTTTGTGTAGCTTAGTTCATTAGATCGTTACTACGTCTAAGATGAGTTTAAATGGAGAGGTATGGTTAGTGATGATTCATATTGCCGATTCCACCTTGCTGAAGATTGTAGTTATAGTAGTATTTCCACATTGTTTGTTCTAATATGAGCTTAAGTGGAGCCAAATGGTCAGTGATGATTCATATAGCGGACCCCATATTGTGTGAGGTTGTAGTTATAGTAGTATCACTAAATTGCTCCCTCAAATGCCAAAATGAAATTGACATCAACGTCTCACGAGGAAGCTTCGGATTACACATTTTGCCAACAATAGAGGACTAGAGGTGTATTTATAATTTAGAGTAAATGAGTTCATAGTAGTCATAGTCTAATATTTAAAACATAACATTTTTTTTTTGCATAATGCATATAATTCGAGTAAAAAGATTTAATAAGGCAGCTAATGCACATTGTCTTGTTTTTGGTGTATAGTTGTGGGATGTTTTAAGCAACAATGAAGTGATCCGGATAGTAGCTTCAGCAAGGAAACGATCTATTGCAGCAAGACTCGTGGTGCATCATGCAGTTCGAGCCTGGAAATACAAGTACCCGTGTGCCAAGGTAGATGATTGTGCTGTTGTATGTTTGTTCTTGAAACGCCAGAAGCCTCTGCTAACGAAATCGTTGTCAGAAGTAACCGAGCTGAGCTTAAATTACTCAGAGATAGCAACCAGCAAAAACTACTCACCAAACTCCAAGATAGATGATGGTCTTGATACACTGCTAAATTATCAAGTCAAGGAAGAAAAAGATCCACATGTTGCAACTGGACTTAATGATGATCATAAAAAGAGTTCTTCGAGACATGCTCGTTACCTTAGCAGAAGAAAATCTACGGTGAATTTTTGAGTCCATTGTAATGAAGCAGTAATGAGTAAAATTGAAAAGGAAAAAAAAGTTGTAAGCTACAAATTTGAATGAAATACGTGTATGTATTTTGGTTTGTATAGTAGTAAAAAAAAAAAAGATGACAAAATCAGGAATTGATACCTTGAAGAGTTGAAAAATGTTATTGCTACTTGCTATATAACCTAGCTAATTAACTAGAAAGGAACATGACATTGTGATGAATCATGATAACAGCTCGGGTTGAAGATTGGGGGGAAGTTTAAAAGATGAGGAAACCTAGCCGCTTCTGGTCAGGGTGAGGATAAGTTTTTGCTTCTTCACAAACTTATCCCCACAAATCCGACCTTGAGGCTAGTGCTTGGTGTTCGTATATTCTATCATGTTCAGATTGACGACTAATATTAAAGTAACTAGTGAAGTAGTTTCCATAACATTACATTTTCTTCAATGGCTAATAGATTGATTGATCAATATTGTTCTATTATTTCTCTATGTCATATATTAATAACAAATTGATTGCACCTATAATTGAAATGTAAATCAAACCTTTTTCTTATAATAACCGTGAAATATTACTATAGCAATAAAATAAAATTAATACATCGACAATTATAACTATCTTTCAGGAAGAATGTCAAGAGTTAAAAATTAAAAAAGCGCGATCTTAGCTAGATATATTCCATGGTGATGTATGCATTCCCCTCATCATCCTTGTGAGCTCCAAATCAGTTATTCAAAATTGTACACTTGTAAGAACATTTCTCATGCTATCTGCATTCTCTAATCTCCACTATATTTTACAACAATATAGCAAAAAAATACATTTTTTCTCTTTTATTTTTATGGTTTTTAAGATTATTCTTTTAGTTGCCAAAAACAACTAAAACTAGAGGCATATTATAAAATAAAAGAGAGACCCCAAAAGGTAAAAAAGATAAAAAGAATTTACTAATAATCATTGAATTTTCAAAAGTAATTTTGTTAAGGTATATCGTAACGTTTTACAAGATGGTCAAATAGTTCCATTTTACACATGAAAAAATAAGATATATTTCACATAGAGTACAATTCTTACCTCTCACATTAGGATTAATAGTATTTTTATCCCTCAGTTACGTTGTTACTAAATTTTGATTTTTAGTCCCTATAGTATGTCACTAACGACATTTTAACCTTCAATGTGAATACTGAATTGTGCACTTCAAATCCATTATTTGTGAATATTCACAAATATACTATAATTATTAATTGTGGAACTACTTAATTATCCATGCATTATGTCAACTTTACATGGTTACACCATATTTAACGACAATATAGTGCGTATATATAGTCAAATATAACATATTTTCTACATACAGGGATTAATAACATTCATTTAAATTGATTAAAGAATAAATATATTGATATATCACAAGGACTTAAAGGAGAATTTATCAATTACTTCGCAATCAAAAGTGTTGTTATCCCCTCACATCATGTAGGTTTGGATGATTTATCTAAAGACATATTATATAGATGTGTCATTTAACTTAACTTTAAATCACATTTTTGCCCTTCAATTTTGGATGTGCACTAATAGACACTTAAACTTGTATAAAGTTGAACAAATAGACACATATGTCCTACATGTCATTTTTTGTCCTACGTGTATTGTGTCATGTAGGACTCATGTATTTATTTATTTAAAAGTTGGATAGTTAAAGTGTCTGTTTGTGCATTATAAAAGTTGGAGGTCAAAGTTAAAATTTGAAGCCAAGTTTAAGGTTCAATATATGTATTATGTCTTATCTAAAAGGAAAATACTTATTCACATTCTGTTATGGCCGGGAGCCGCATTTCATCAATAATAAATTATGTTAGAAATGTTGAGAATCTCATTAATTGAAAATCACATCGTTGATCGATCGCCAATATCTTTTGCCCAATTTTTTTATGGACGTCCGTTAAGACGTTATCTATGGAGTCAATTAGCCCTGACAGCTAAAATGATTCATTTTGAAGGTCAAACGAGCCCCAAAGCAGGTAAATCCTTCATTTTACCGATTTTCGTGTTTTATAGTCCATGATCTTTTTTGGTGATCCATGTTTTATCAAAAAAAGTAATTTCGAAAAGAGTTTTTATTTTAAAGGTATTTTTGACTTTTAGGAGTCGCCACTTAATTTTTAAGAAAAATCAAGAAAACTCGTTTCCAAAACAACTTAAACAGAAGAAATTGTTTTGAAAACTTTAAAGGGGTTCGGGATTCCTATTAGCGTCTTAGGAAGGTGTTTAAAGCACCTAAGACGCTCCGCTAACTACGGTTTTCCGGCGACTAACTTATTTGACTATTTTATTAACTTTTGCAATTCTTTTGTTTATAGAACTTTATTAGAAACTCTTATGCAAATTCTCCAATTTTAGAATATTTCATTGAAGTTAAAACTTTAACTCTAAGCGATTTCCAAATTTAAACATCTATCTTTTAATGTTTCAAATTTTTTAATTTGAGTTTGATAAAACAAAAGACGTTCGATGGGGTTGGAGTCTTCTAATCCTAAGCTAACGGCATTCAAAAACAAATCAACATAAGCAAATAGTAAAGAGAGAGAGAGAGAGAGAGAGAGAGAGAGAGAGAGAGAGATTTGGGTCCAAGTTTTCGGGTTCTGTCCGCCTTGACCGAAACTTGGACCCACCTGTTTTTTAGGTTTTCAACCCATTTTTGTACCTGTCCTAATCTAGACATACAAGATAATTACAAGGAAAGTAAAACGACAAGGGCTTATGCCCATTACAAAAATACAAAGTAAAAATACAGAAAATCTCTATTCATTTCTTCAGGCTCTTCAATCTTCACGATTCCGAATTTGGCTCCATACGCCCTCCTTGTCGGGTTGACTCGATAAGATTCAAGGATATGCGAGAGTAGAGTCCTCTCTCGCTCAAGGGTGTTTATGCAAGAAGACAAAACGATAAAGATTACAACGATAGGTTAATGCACTTGATGAAATAATTAAGAATCATTTGCACATAATAGGAAGGAATTAAATCCCAGCAAATGGGTCACATTGTTGCCAAGTCAAAACTTGAAACATCATGTTAACTAACATAAACATAAATGTAAGCCTAGCAACACAACCCTAGTAATCCGATACTAATTCGAGATAAAGCGAGTTTAAGGAAATTAGCACTTAACTTCATGATGGAAGTGAATAGGGCAAACATGAAAGCAGCAAGATAAAGAAATCATACATATAAAATAAAAAGGTCAACTTCTATATAAAAATAAAAAAAATCGAACTTCTTCAGTAACAACCCAACAGGAGCTTCAAATAAGGGAGGCTAAAGCATTAACTCTCTTTATTGTTTATTTATTCATTTTTTTTCGAAATACCGCAGATGACAATGCTTCATAATCCATATTACAACACACATGAGACAAATCAAAACCAGGTAAATTACAGAAATGCTTCAAGCCCCCTTTTAGTTAAGCATCGACTTAAAAGATGACCTACTATGAACCTATGTCCAACAAACACAACACCTTAACAGCTAAGCGAAATGCATAATAGTTGAGCCATGGCAGGTAACGAAATCCAGCAGCAAATACATAACAGCTAACAACAAAGAACATAGAAGAGGGAAGTAAAACAAGAGAAAACTACTCTTAAACACGCAAGAAGCACGAACAGCCTAAACATATTCTAATGAACGGACACTGATGAGAGAACTAACGAGTCAGTTGCAAGATACATTCGCATTCAAATCCTATGACTACTAGTGTTACTTCGCAGATCACCGAAACATCAACAAAAGAACACTTCAGCATGAGAGAAACGAGAGAAGAGAAAGAAAACACACGAAGCAGGGTATTACCTCTCTCCGAGCAGCGAACGGAACAGGAACGAGCAGCGACAGCCACGAACTTCCACACTCGAACGATAGCCCCTCACTTCCTATCGTATTCTGCTTTCTTAGCTAGACTATCCTGTTGGCGAGCAGCGACACTCTCGACTTCTTATCAGCTTCCTCGGTTTATCTCTAGGCCTATCGCGTTTTGGAGAACCCTTTTAACACAAATTGAAACTCCTCTCAAACAACTACAGCAAACAGAAAGGACCAAAATATTTTCGATAATAAGTTTTTTGTATCCTCCGTGATAATCTCTCCAATTCTCCAAGAAAAATCCCAAAATTTTCTCCCACCCCTCATCTGAAGAGGGAGGGGGGTTTAAATAGAAAGAGAGTTTAGGGTTTCGATTCGAGGGCGGGGTTTCATTTTTTTCTGGGTTTTGTGGCGAGGAGAAGGGGAAGAGGGAAGGGGGTCGCGTCTTGAGGGAGACGCGAGCTTCGCGTCTGGGGGAGGGGCGCGTGGTCTTGGGTTTCTGTTTTGGCGTCTTTTGTTGGGAATTATCGGGGGCTGCTGGGTCGTTTTGGATGAAGCACAGGGGAAGCTCGCGTGGGGAGACGCGAGGAGAGGAGGAGAGGAAGGGAGAGAGCATGGGGAGAGACGCGAGGGGAGAGAGCGTGGGCGTTCTATTTTCTGGGAATCGTGGGGGAGAGGGGTCGCGTGAGGTTCAATTTTTTTTTCTTTTTCGTGTCTGCTTCTGTTTCTGAAAAAAAGAACGTGAGGAAGGGGGGGAAGAGGGAAGGGGGGATGGGTCGGGTCAGGAGATTGATTCGGTGGGTGTTGGGCCGCCGGGAACGGGTAAATGGTAATGGGTTGGAAAGAGTTGAGGTGGGCCGCTGAAGACGCTTGGGCCTGCGAGGTTAATGTTGGAATGAAATAAAATGGGCTTGGGGGCTGGATTTAATTGGTTGAATGGGTTTTAGAGGGAATTTGCAAAAAATGGCCCTAAATTGAATTGGAAATTTGAGAGGGTTAATTTAATAAATAGCCAAATTGAGTTGGGAAAAAAAAATTTTGCCACACCCTAAATAAAACGAATTTGTATTAATTAATTAACGAGCTTCTTTATTTAGTAATATAATTATTTAAATTATAAAAATAGTGATTCAAAATATAATCATAATTTTAAACTAAATTAGTTTAATAGAATACTTATTAATATATATATATATATATATATATTTTAAAAATAATCATAAATATATATATATATATATATTTTAAAAAATAATCATAAAAGATACTAATTATATACATAATTATGTAATATATATATATATATATATATATATATATATATATATATATATATTATCTAGAAGTTATAAGAAATGACAAAATTACTCAAAATAACGCGAACTTTATATATTTTCTTAAAATTTATAAAACTAATTATTTTAACTTGTTTGGAAATTTAAGATGCTCGAAAACTAATTTATACCGGCGCGGGTCAAAATTGGGTGTCAACAACTGTCCCTCATTTTACTTGGGTTGATGCAAGCAAATCGAGCTAAATGAAATTGACCGAACCAATTTTGACCAACTCCATTCGCTTCTTTTTTTTTTAAAGGATTTGACAAAGGGTTTAGGAATTATGGCCGAACCCTCGAAACGGGTTTCCTACATATCTCAGGCTATATGAGAATTCAGGCCACTTGTAGTTCGATAAGCTTAATTTATCGCACAATTTTGAAGGAATCAAAAGCCACCTCGATACCGAATTATGAAGGTATCAAAATGCTCGAGAACAGAATTCGAGAGCGAATGTTGGAATACAGCCGAGTTTTCAACATTGAATCCGCCTACATATCCCTAAACCTTCGGAATCAGGCTGTGTGTAGTTCGACTCGATTAGTGGAAAAAGGAAATCTATTATGCTAGATAACCTTTGGTTCTGGAGAAGTGACAAATTAACGAGTAGGAAAAGGAGGCTTGTAACCTTTTTAGCCAGGAATGTGTACACGGACATAACTTCCAAGCTCTTGGCGTATTGTCACTCAGATTGGAAACTTGCTTCCGATAAGTCGAAACCTTCGAACGCGAGACCGAAACTAACAGAATTAAGGAAAAACCCGCAGGCTTCGAGAGTGGTGTTTCGATTGTGGTGGAAGTCGCTCCTCTGCTCGCGTCCTAAGAGTTTGACACTCCTCTTTGGACTGTGTCCCAGTTCGCTGCTAAGAAAAAGTTCCACGTTGTGCTGCATCCTTTTTGATGTCGTCCGCACCTGTGGTTTTTGGAGAATTCATCCTTTTGGATGCTCTCGACAAAGACTGAGATAAAACTCGTCAGCTTAAAAGAATGCAATTAGGATGGGAGACAGTGTCTTCTTACCGTGGCGACACTTCATTGTTCTCCTCAAATCGACGTCGACTCGATCGGTCTGACGTCCAGCAAATAAAGCTTGTGTCTTGTGTTTTGCAATAAAATCTTCAATGTACTCTTCATTTGATGCTAAAATAAATAAATAGACGTTGATGCGATGTTGATGTCTCTTTTGTCGTCATCTTCGATGCTCTTCTTGATGTTTATTTTTCTTTTCTTTTCTTTTCTCTTTTTTTTTTTCAAAAATAAAGGATGCATTTGAGGCCGATGGATAAATATTGCTCTTGGGATACACGATTTCCCTTTCTTTACCCATGTATGTCCTCTTGCGGGGCATGAATATCTTCCCGCGATACGTAAATTCCTGCGAGGTATGAAATCCTCTCGCAATGCATAACTTTCAACGAGGCATGAAATCTTCTCGCGATGTGAAAATTTCAATGCAACATGGATTTTTCTCGTGATGCATAAATTTCGGCGAGGTATGAACTCTTCTCGCGATGTCTAAATTTCAGCGAGGTATAAAGTCTTTCCGCGATATATAAATTTGACGAGGCATGAAGTCTTCTCGTCGTGCATAAATTCAAGCAAGGTATAAAATCTTCTCGCGATATATAAATTTGACGAGGCATGAAGTCTTCTCGTCGAGCATAAATTCCAGCGAGGTATAAAGTCTTCTCGCGATGTATAAATTTCAAATTCGCGATGCATGATTTTCGCGATGCATGACTTTTCGCAATGCATGATTTTCCGCGATGCATGATTTTCCGCAATGCATGATTTCCGCAATGCATGATTTTCGCGATGCATGATTTTCGCGATGCATGTTTTTCCGCAATGCATGATTTCCGCAATGCATGATTTTCGCGATGCATGATTTTCGCGATGCATGTTTTTCCGCAATGCATGATTTCCGCGATGCATGATTTTTCGCGATGCATGATTTTCGCGATGCATGTTTTTCCGCAATGCATGATTTCCGCGATGCATGATTTTTGCGATGCATGTTTTTCCGCAATGCATGATTTCCGCAATGCATGATTTTTGCGCAATGCATGATTTTCCGCAATGCATGATTTCCGCAATGCATGATTTCTGCGATGCATGATTTTCGCGATGCATGATTTCCGCAATGCATGATTTTCGCGATGCATGTTTTTTTCGCAATGCATGATTTCCGCAATGCACGATTTTTCGCAATGCATGATTTTTAACGAGGCCAACCTGGATGGCTCGATAATGTTCCAACTGTAACGAGGTGGATGGCTCGATAATGTTCTAACTGTAACGAGGTGGATGTCTCGATAATGTTCCAACTGTAACGAGGTGGATGGCTCGATAATGTTCCAACTATAACGAGGTGGATGTCTCGATAATGTTCCAACTGTAACGAGGTGGATGTCTCGATAAAGTTCCACTGTAACGAGGTAGATGTCTCGATAAAGTTTCCACTGTAACGAGGTGGATAGCTCGATAATGTTCCAACTGTAACGAGGTGGATGGCTCGATAATGTTCCAACTGTAACGAGGTGGACGGCTCGATAATAGTCCAACTGTAACGAGGTGGATGCTCGATAATATTCCAACTGTAACGAGGTGAATGCTCGATAATATTCCAACTGTAACAAGGTGGATGCTCGATAATATTCCAACTGTAACGACGTGGATGCTCGATAATAGTCCAACTGTAACGAGGTGGATGCTCGATAATATTCCAACTGTAACGAGGTGGATGCTCGATAATGTTCCAACTGTAACGAGGTGGATGGCTCGATAATATTCCTGCAAGATAAAAAAGAAACTTGTTTAGAAATCACTTGAGGCAATATAAAGGAATAGAGATAAAATAAGGTGGAAGATTTTCAAGGTTTTGTTGAGGAGTCCACGATGGGTGCAAGTGACGCCTTTTGTCATTCTTGATAGCTTTATATGGCCATTTTTGTGACTTGAATGTTCCTGCATCCAAAGAAAAATTCTTAGTTTGAAAGACTGATTTGTGTTGGTTTTGTCTCCATGCTCCTTCTTGCAGTTGGCTTGCACGCTCGCCCGTCTTTGTATGGCATATTTGATGGAATTTTTCGAAGACCCTCCTCAAAATTTGTCCCGGTCTAAAATATAGAAGAACTCTTATAACTTGCTCTGTTAACTCTGAGGTTGCTCATACTGGAATTTTGAGGTCCCTCCTCAAAACTTGTCCCAATTTACCTTAATAAGTAACAAATGACATTTGTGGAATTTTTGAGATCATCTCAAAAATTTTGTCCCAGTTGCAAACCAGATTGTCGTAATTTTTGAGATCCACCCAAGGCTAATCTCCGTAGAATTTGGTCTTCTGTTTTGACTTGTTAAAGAAGTCCAACTTCAAATGAATTTTTGAGATCCTCTCAAAAATTCTGTCCTAGTTTCCATTATGAAGAGAAATGGAAATCTTACTGGGTATTATGACCGAGCCGTTGTGGCGCCTACGTATCCCATTGGAGCAGGAATCAGGTCAAACGTACTTCCCCCTCAAGGGTTAACCAAAATAGGAATTTTTGATAACGAAACGACCGAGGCTAACATAGGCCGCCTACGTATCTCATTCTTGAGAATTCAGGTCGAACGTAGTTCCAAACCGGAAATGTGCGATACATTTTCAAAAGGAAGGTAACAAAACTTCATATGCAAAATTTGGCCAATGTCGGGCATTCTTCTTCTCGAATGAATATCTTCAAATGACTCAGTTCAGAAATGTCTTGTACTCATTCTTGAGCATCCAATATGTCATCCATTCAGGTGGTTTCCTCGATATTGATCAAATTGTTATTGATCATGTTTTGTATCTTGTGCTTCAGAGTTGAACAATTCTCTGTGTCGTGTCCAACGACTCCTGAATGATAAGCACATCTGTGGTCAGCTCTGTAAAATTTTCCCAAAGGATTGGCTGGTCTTCCTTCTATAGGATGGAGCATACCCATTGTTCTCAACCTTTCATAAAGTTGAGTTTGAGATTCCCTTAATGGTGTAAATACCTTAGGAGCCTTCCTGAATTTTGGGCGAGGAAATTTTTCCTGATTGGCATTATGGTTCTGGTATTTCCTTTGAGAAGCTGACCTCATATGAGTAGCCGTGATCATACTTACCTCCTCCATTTTCCCTTTTGATTTATCCATATCACTAATTCTAGTGAATTTTCCATTAGATCGCAATGCGGTAAGTTTGGTGAGCTTTCCAGTCTTGAAACAATCTTCCAAAGCTTCTCCTACTTTGACAATCTCGACAAACTTTTGTCCCATCATACACAACATTCTTTCGTAGTACTCAGGCTCTTGAGTACGAATGAATATTTCAGTGATCTCACGTTCGGACATTGGAGGTTGAACTCTTGCGGCCTCTTTTCTCCAACGAAAAGCATACTCTCGATAATTTTCTGTAGACTTCTGTCTGATCTTCTCCAAGTAGTAGCGATCTGGGACATCTTCTATGTTATGTCCAAATCTTTCCGTGAAATCCTTTGCGAGTGCATTCCAACTTTTCCCTTGTTTCAGCTCCTGTGATGTAAGCCACTCCAGAGCTTCTCCACTTAGACTTCGACCGAAGAGACGCATCAATAATGCTTCGTTTTTGCCAACTCCCACGAGTTGATCACAGTAAACTTTCAGATGTGCTAGAGGATTTCCTGTTCCATTAAAAGTGACAAACTTTGGCACTTTGAACCCTTCTGGGAGGTCGAGATTCGGATGGATGCATAAGTCCTTATAGCTCAATCCATCGACTTCGGAAATATAATGCAACTCCTTCATGGCTTTCTAGATCTCTTCTTTCATATTCACCTTGACTACCTCTTCTTTTGACCTCCACTCTCTCTCCTGCTCCTTATAGTGATCAAGCTCGGAACAGTTGGCATAAGGTTCATTTGGAATTGGGATTTGGAAAGTAGTCTTCTGAGGTATGGGTGGAACAATGGAGGGATTCTGGGTATTTTGAGTGGCTTGATAATTTTGGGGGAAATTTTGAGGATCGGTATTTTGGTTTTGAAGATGGGGGAAGGTTTGAGCATCGTTCGTATTTTGGTTTTGAGAGAGATGAAGGATTTGAAGGTTGGTGTTTTGAGGAGGATGTGGTGCTTGACACGATGTGGTGTCGTTACGGGGATTGGGGGTAGTTAAGTCAATGGTGGGAGGATTTTGAGTGGGGTTAGAGAGGATGTTCTGCACTTATTCCGCGTTTGAGGGAGGAAAGTGGAGTGGAGGTCTTCCATCTCTTGGAGGGTCGAAGGATGAAATTGGATTAGGCAAATCTTGCATTCTTTGCATTTCGACCCTCATTTCGGCTATTTGTTGCATCAACTGCATAATCAATTCATTTTTATCAGCGGCGGCGGGTTGAGCCACGACAACATCATTCATGTCAACCTCATCATCGTTATCCCCCATTGCTGTCTTTTGCAAATTTGATCAGGGAAGGAACTTTGGGGCCTTAGAACTCGTGAAATACGGATGATCAACCAACTTATCAACACAAATCAGATTAAACACCTGTCAAATGAAAAAACCTCAAAAGACCAATGTATTAATGCCTGAAGGTGGTAAATAATTCAAGATATCATATACAGGTGTAAACACATAAGAGTTGCTTTATTCGGAGATAAACTGGCTCACCGACATAGAGAAATGATTAAATAGACAGGAATTTGTCTACTTGACTTTGTGATTTAGTAAATAAAAATGTCGACTTGAGTCGAGACAAAGTTGACGGTATCTTTTATTACCGTTCTTTGATTTTGATTGAAATGTAACTCCAATTTCCTGGTAAGAGTCGAAAAAGATAAAAAAATTTAAAATTCTTTTGATTTGTAATGATGAACCTTTTCGGACATAAAATCTTTTTTTTTTAGGAAACTTAAGACTCGAAGAATATTTGGACGCACTTTTGATAGTGACTTGATATTTGTGCTTACGGGTTCTAAAAGTATTTGAAGAAGAGTGAGCCAAAATATCTCCAGATAAAACAACATATTCACATAAACAGTTATAACACATAAACAAATATTGCGCGTTCTAAACAGATATGTGACCTTTTTGTGCCAAGGGTGGGCCTAGCGATTTGAGGGACGTATACGTCATTTGAAATATTTCATTAATGATTCTCTCAAACAGCGTATACATCCTTCAAATTTAAACACATAAGTATGAACGTCCATTTAGGCCGTGGGCCGTTTGGACTCAAGGTGGTCTTTCTAATGGGCCCGACACTCCTTGGGTGTCGGGTCGTCTTAGGCCAATGCGCTATTTTTGGTTTTTGGTTTAGCTCTATCCTAGGTTTACTAGAATTGTTTTCAAATTGACGGTTACCCGAGTCGGACAAACATCGGGGTGGAGCTATCGAGCAACGCCGGATGACCGCATTCCGATTATTTGTTCGATACTCCCAAATGATCTCTTGAGGTATATCTGAGAGAAGTCGCGGTAAGCCGCGTAACTTCCGTTTTCTAATGCAAACTATTTGTCGTTTGGCGGAAGTTATGCCATGAAAGAATGCAATTTTTCGAAAACTAAAGTATTTAAACAATTAAACAAGTAAACAATTATCGCAAATAGTCAAACAAGTTAACCTTAAGGTTAGAATCCTCCAAATACTCCCCAGCAGAGTCGCCATTTCTGTTTTATCGAAAAAAGTAATTTCGAAAAGAGTTTTTATTTTAAAGGTATTTTTGACTTTTAGGAGTCGCCACTTAATTTTTAAGAAAAATCAAGAAAAATCGTTTCCAAAACAACTTAAACAGAAGAAATTGTTTTGAAAACTTTAAAGGGGTTCGGAATTCCTATTAGCGTCTTAGGAAGGTGTTTAAAGCACCTAAGACGCTCCGCTAACTACGGTTTTCCGGCGACTAACTTATTTGACTATTTTATTAACTTTTGCAATTATTTTGTTTATAGAACTTTATTAAAAAACTCTAATGCAAATTCTCCAATTTTAGAATATTTCATTGAAGTTAAAATTTTAACTCTAAGCGATTTCCAAATTTAAACATCTATCTTTTAATGTTTCAAATTTTTTAATTTGAGTTTGATAAAACAAAAGACGTTCGATGGGGTTGGAGTCTTCTAATCCTAAGCTAACGGCATTCAAAAACAAATCAACATAAGCAAATAGTAAAGAGAGAGAGAGAGAGAGAGAGAGAGAGAGATTCGGGTCCAAGTTTTCGGGTTCTGTCCGCCTTGATCGAAACTTGGACCCACCTGATTTTTAGGTTTTCAACCCATTTTTGTACCTGTCCTAATCTAGACATACAAGATAATTACAAGGAAAGTAAAACGACAAGGGCTTATGCCCATTACAAAAATACAAAGTAAAAATAAAGAAAATCTCTATTCATTTCTTCAGGCTCTTCAATCTTCACGATTCCGAATTTGGCTCCATACGCCCTCCTTGTCGGGTTGACTCGATAAGATTCAAGGATATGCGAGAGTAGAGTCCTCTCTCGCTCAAGGGTGTTTATGCAAGAAGACAAAACGATAAAGATTACAACGATAGGTTAATGCACTTGATGAAATAATTAAGAATCATTTGCACATAATAGGAAGGAATTAAATCCCAGCAAATGGGTCACATTGTTGCCAAGTCAAAACTTGAAACATCATGTTAACTAACATAAACATAAATGTAAGCCTAGCAACACAACCCTAGTAATCCGATACTAATTCGAGATAAAGCGAGTTTAAGGAAATTAGCACTTAACTTCATGATGGAAGTGAATAGGGCAAACATGAAAGCAGCAAGATAAAGAAATCATACGTATAAAATAAAAAGTTCAACTTCTATATAAAAATAAAAAAAATCGAACTTCTTCAGTAACAACCCAACAGGAGCTTCAAATAAGGGAGGCTAAAGCATTAACTCTCTTTATTGTTTATTTATTCATTTTTTTTCCGAAACACCGCAGATGACAATGCTTCATAATCCATATTACAACACACTTGAGACAAATCAAAACTAGCTAAATTACAGAAATGCTTCAAGCCCCCTTTTAGTTAAGCATCGACTTAAAAGATGACCTACTATGAACCTATGTCCAACAAACACAACACCTTAACAGCTAAGCAAAATGCATAATAGTCGAGCCATGGCAGGTAACGAAATCCAGCAGCAAATACATAACAGCTAACAACAAAGAACATAGAAGAGGGAAGTAAAACAAGAGAAAACTACTCTTAAACACGCAAGAAGCACGAACAACCTAAGCATATTCTAATGAACGGACACTGATGAGAGAACTAACGAGTAAGCTGCAAGATACATTCGCATTCAAATCCTATGACTACTAGTGTTACTTCGCAGATCACCGAAACATCAACAAAAGAACACTTCAGCATGAGAGAAACGAGAGAAGAAAAAGAAAACATACGAAGCAGGGTATTACCTCTCTCCGAGCAGCGAACGGAACAGGAACGAGCAGCGACAGCCACGAACTTCCACACTCGAACGATAGCCCCTCACTTCCTATCGTATTCTGCTTTCTTAGCTAGACTATCATGTTGGCGAGCAGCGACACTCTCGACTTCTTATCAGCTTCCTCGGTTTATCTCTAGGCCTATCGCGTTTTGGAGAACCCTTTTAACACAAATTGAAACTCCTCTCAAACAACTACAGCAAACAGAAAGGACCAAAATATTTTCGATAATAAGTTTTTTGTATCCTCCGTGATAAACTCTCCAATTCTCCAAGAAAAATCCCAAAATTTTCTCCCACCCCTCATCTGAAGAGGGAGGGGGGTTTAAATAGAAAGAGCGTTTAGGGTTTCGATTCGAGGGCAGGGTTTCAGTTTTTTTCTGGGTTTTGTCGCGAGGAAAAGGGGAAGAAGGAAGGGGGTCGCGTCTTGAGGGAGACGCGAGCTTCGCGTCTGGGGGAGGGGCGCGTGGTTTTGGGTTTCTGTTTTGGCGTCTTTTGTTGGGAATTATCGGGGGCTGCTGGGTCGTTTTGGACGAAGCACAGGGGAAGCTCACGTGGGGAGACGCGAGGAGAGGAGGACAGGAAGGGAGAGAGCGCGGGGAGAGACGCGAGGGGAGAGAGCGTGGGCGTTCTGTTTTCTGGGAATCGTGGGGGGAGAGGGGTCGCGTGAGGTTCAAATTTTTTTTTTCTTTTTCGTGTCTGCTTCTGTTTCTGAAAAAAAGAACGTGAGGAAGGGGGGGAAGAGGGAAGGGGGGATGGGTCGGGTCAGAAGATTGATTCGGTGGGTGTTGGGCCGCCGGGAACGGGTAAATGGTAATGGGTTGGAAAGAGTTGAGGTGGGCCGCTGAAGACGCTTGGGCCTGCGAGGTTAATGTTGGAATGAAATAAAATGGGCTTGGGGGCTGGATTTAATTGGTTGAATGGGTTTTAGAGGGAATTTTTAAAAAATGGCCCTAAATTGAATTGGAAATTTGAGAGGGTTAATTTAATAAATAGCCAAATTGAGTTGGGATAAAAAAATTTGGCCACACCCTAAATAAAACGAATTTGTATTAATTAATTAACGAGCTTCTTTATTTAGTAATATAATTATTTAAATTATAAAAATAGTGATTCAAAATATAATCATAATTTTATACTAAATTAGTTTAATAGAATACTTATTAATATATATATATATATCTTTTTTTTTTTTAAAAAAAATAATCATAAAATATACTAATTATATACATAATTATGTAATATATATATATTATCTAGAAGTTATAAGAAATGACAAAATTACTCAAAATAACGCGAACTTTATATATTTTCTTAAAATTTATAAAACTAATTATTTTAACTTGTTTGGAAATTTAAGATGCTCGAAAACTAATTTATACCGGCGCGGGTCAAAATTGGGTGTCAACAACCCATAATTTCGACGTCTTTTTTGCTCAATTTTTCATGGACGTCCATTATGACGTTAGCTATGGAGCCAGTAGGCCCTTACGGCCAAAACAACTCATTTTGAAGGTCAAACGAGCCACGAAATAGGAAAATCCACCATTTTACCGATTTTTGTGTGCTACAGTCCATAGATTTTTGGTGATCCAGAATTTCGATGTCTTTTTTGCCCAAATTTTTCGTGGTCGTCCGTTAAGACGTTACCTATGCAGCCAGTTGGTCCTAACGGCCAAAACTACCAATTTTCACAGTCAAACAAGTCCCGAAGAAGGTAAGCCCCATTTTGTCGATTTTCATATACTACAGTGCATGAATTTTTGGTGATTTGGAATTTCGACGTCATTTTTGCCCGAATTTTGTGGATGTCCGTTAAGACGTTATCTATGGAGCTAGTTGACCCTGATGGCTAAAACGACTCATCCAGAAGGTCAAATGAGCCCCAGAGCAGGTAAACCCGTCATTTTACCAATTTTCGTATGTTAAAGTCCACGATCTTTTTTGGTGATCTAGAATTGCGACGTCTTTTTTGTCCAAATTTTTCGTGGACATCCGTTAAGACGTTAACTATGGAGCCAGTTGACCCTGATAGCCAAAACGACTCATTTTGAAGGTCAAACTAGCCAGAAGCAGGTAAAACCCATTTTGCCCATTTTTGTGGACGTTGTTAAGACGTTACCTATGGAGCCATTTATAGTTTTAATTATTAAAGTTGAATTCTAGAAATACCAAACCAAATATCGAATGTCCATCCTAAAAATCCCATGTCATATCATATGTTTACTTACCATAGTTAGTATCCTCTAAGCATATCATAGCTAATTGATCCAACTGAATTCACTAAGAACTTGAATTTGAAAATTTTGACTATTTATTTAGTTTTAGGTTGTGTTCGGTATAGAAGAAAGTATTCACAATTAAATAAAAAGTAAAATCATTTAAATTTTGAAATTTAAAAAAATCAAATAAATTTGAATTCTTAAAAGTAAATTCCATATAATATCAAAATGTGAAATACAATCGTAGAATATTTTAGGATATTTTCAAAATAAATGAAATATCACATAAGAAAGTTTTTTTTTAAAAAGAGGGTACAGTTTGGTCAGTTGAGTGTGTTAGTTTGTTCCATTAAGTACTTGGGAGTGCAATTTCGCGCCTCTTTTAGTTAAAAGTGAAAACTCTCAGGTAAATTTTCCTTTTCTTCTCCAGTTCTCATTGTAAATTCGCTTTCGATGCAATTGAACTTCGATTTTTATAAGTATATTTTGTTCAGATAACTGTCTGATCATAATTTGGTAGCAACAATACTCTCTTGTTGAGCAAAGAAATCATACATTACGTCGATTTTTGCTACTGTGACTGTCTTGCTATGTTATAAATCCTTGGATTTAAGCATTTGATGTGATTCCTCTGTACTTTTTACTGAGCAATTTTAGTCTATGTGAAAGTTTTTTCCTTGTTTGATTTTGGTGTTTAAGTCTTCGGATTTTGATTCATTTCTATCTGTATCATAGGCATTTAGTTGTTGATGTGAATTTGGACATGATTTGTTGGATTTATATGTTAGGTCTCGTTCGTACTTATTGTTTTGACTGTTTAATTCCTGTGCTTTGTCTAGCTTGATTATAGTAGTAGCTCGATTTTTCATTTTACAGTTCCTGATGATTTAGTTCTGTCCATACGGATTTTTCAGGATGTGGGAAAAGAAACGAACCTTTAGAAATCTGCCAAGAGATCAACTAGGCGGTGTTATATTTGGATGTACCAATGATACAATAAGAGAGTGTCTCGAAAAGCAACTAGTAGGTCAGATATTCGGCCCTAATATATTGTCCTTCGATAAAAAAAAAAAATAGGACTATGGCTCGTTGTTAATTATATACATTTTAAAATGTTTGACAGGTTTGCCTAGCGCACACTTTATATATGTGAAAAATGTAAATCCTGGTTTGCCAGTGTTCTTGTTCAACTACAACGATAAGAAGCTCCACGGAATCTTTGAGGCTGCAAGCTCTGGTCAAATGCAAATCAATCCATATGCTTGGAAAAAAGATGGTGATGAAAGAACACGATTTCCTGCACAGGTTTCATAGCATTGTTTTCTTTTTGGCTTTATCTGCTTATGTTGATGCATGCCTTGTTGGCAAAAGATATGAACGACTACTCGAATAAGATGTTAACAGAGAGAAACTTGATCTTTTTCTATTACTTCAGAAGACAACGCTAAAAGTCTGTAAATAGAACTTGGAAAGAAACAAACCTATAGATTATTCTAGTAAACAGGAAACATAACTAAAAGTACTGCCACTAACAGCATTATGTTTTTGAATCAGTCAACGAACACGTTGGTGTTATATTATAGGAAGGATTATTTTACTGAAACTTCACTTTTTCTTTTGAAGGTTCAGATACGTGTCCGTCTGCATTGTGTACCACTGCCAGAAGATATGTTTAGACCAATAATTAAGGATAACTATTTTGAGCAGCATCATTTCTGGTTTGAGCTAGATCTTACTCAATCTAGTAAATTGATCTCACAACTTTCATCTCTTGCATATGCTCCGAGTAGCACCACACATTATTCAGCACTCCGGAGAAGTATAATCCAAACTTCACCTGCAAACAACAAGATAGCAGAAAATAGATGTTCTGAACCACAAAACTTGAAAAATAAGCCATCCAGTTCCATTGATTCTCAAGCTGCATTGGATGAGAAGAATTTTATATATATGAAACTTAAAGAAATAGCTCTTAATCGTGAACACTCAGCGCTCTCCAGAAACAGGCATGCAGAGGAAAACACCAATGAAAGGATAAGTTATAATGATGTAAGCATTGATCAAGCAGGTTTTGTGGAACCACAGCCTCCTGGAGAAGAGAAGAATGAAGAAGGCGATTGTGACTTGGCTGGTTATCCTCCTTTTGTAGCTCAGGTTCATCATCTTCTTGTAATACGTGCCAATTTTCGTCAACCATTTTTTCTCTAGATGTTCTTATATGACTTCAATATCTCTGTTGTTGCAGCTGCTGAAAGAAGTGAAAGAACTGAATGCGTTTAAGGAACAGCACACCCAAAAAGTGACTGGCCTGGAGAAGAAGCTGGTAAACCTTATCTCTGTATAATCTTGGTCGTATGGTGACATATATATTCTATGCACTTAAGGAGCTTGAGATTCTGCTTCTTCTTTTAAAGTAGATGAAATCATGATAATAAGCTATAGAGTTTCAAGATGATATACCAAAAAAAATGCTAGTATGATTACTAAAAGAGGAAATAATAAGATTATTATCATATAATTTTGAATATGTAACCTGACAGGGAAAAGTATTATTGAACATTAGTTGCTATTTACTATACAAAGAGTTGAACATCAGTGATAGTTGATGATTGTATTCTTACGCCGATTTCAAGGATTTCAATAATTTTCCCCTTTTTAATTTCCTTGTCTTCACATGGAATTCAGGCTAATGCACAAGAAGAAATTAACCTGCTAAAAGGTAGATGTTTGATGTTGGAGTCCACAAATCCCACTTGTACACATGATAGTGAAAATGTGGTTGAGTCAGACGATATATTGCGTGATGAGTCCATCATCCTAGCTGGAGGATCAGATGATAATAACTGGCTATCGGCCTTGGACTTGTACTCACTTTTGAGTGATGTTTTAAAGCCACTTAAACCAATGACTTCATTTTGGTCGTATTTTGCAATTGCAAATCTGAGTAGAGAAGTTTATGTATTTGGTGGAAAATTTGAGAAGTTGTGGGACGATACAGGTAATGCCAGTAGTCCCTCCCTTCACATACCTTCCTCCCCCTTTCTCTTTAGTTGCTGATACTGATGCCACTCGATTCTTGTGAAGTTGCATCATATAACCCAGCCAATGATATGTGGACTCTGCATCCTCATTTGGAAAAGAGAAACAGTAACTTATCTGGAGCTACATTGAAGGACAAGATATTTACAATGGGTGGTGGAAATGGGACTGAATACTTTGCAAAAGTTGAAATGTATGATCCTCAAGTAGGTCGATGGATTCCTTCACGATCCATGTGGCAGAAGGTTAATTATATTGCTTGCTTACACTTCGTTAGTGATATTTTGGAAGGGACAAAAATAATATGAACAACTTTAGACTTACTTGTCCAAAGTGCTAATAGTATCTCCTCTGACATGATTGTCTACCATTCATGCAGCAATTTTCTCTTGCAGCAACAGAACTCAATGGTGCATTATATGCTGTTGGTGGATTTGATGGAGACAAATATTTGGCGTAAGTTATTACTGAATTGCTGTTTTCTTATTTCTTTAAAATGTATGCCCCAAAGGAGCTTGACATTTGGGCTTCATTACCTGAGAAATGAGAGTTGCTTGTAGTTTTCCAAAACGCGGTCTTTTTTAGTGCTAAAGTTGTTCTGATAGAAATCTGCAACTTCTTTTATTTCATTGGATCAGAAGAGTAGTTGAGTCTTGTTTTTCAGTTTCTGCTGTGTTTCTCCTGTAACATATTTCTTATTAGCTTTCACCGCAGGACTGCTGAAAGGTTTGACCCCAGAGAACATGCTTGGACAAAAATTGAGAGTATGAGCACAAAAAGACCATCTCACGCGTTGGTTCCTTTGGGGGTAAAGTTGTATGTTGACCTCTTCTTGCTTCTTTGGATTCTATATCTTTGGTCCTGTGTTATGTCTTCGAGAGTAGGAGATGTGATTTGTCTGAAGAATCACTTGGGGCGGGGGGGGGGGGGGGGGGGGAGAGGGGCGAGGGAGGAATGGTCCATGACCTGTCCCATTTTTCTTCTTGTTATTCACTTTTAGCTTCATGGTTGCTCTTTAGATATGCACTTGGTGGCTCTGATGGGTCTCGAATGATGTCAAGCATTGAGATATATGATCCCCATCAGGGAACATGGATGATTGAGGAACCAATGAACTACTCAAGGGGTCCATTTATGTCATTGGAGGGGCTCAATCTGATAATGAAGTACTAGACACGGGTACATAATATTATTTATTTTATTGTCTTGCTATGTGTAGCTTCCATTACATATGTGGTTCCATTTATCAATACTCCTCTTTGTGATTGCAGATTGAATGTTACAAGGAAGGCACAGGTTAGGAAAAGGTGCTTGTCCTCTGCTATAGTTTTGGAGGAAGATTGAAATCTGCATTCTTAAGTACTCAAGCTCTCTCTTCTTATGGGCACCCTTTGTTCAATATCTGTTGTTTTGCTCTAATGAATAGACTAACAAATATCTGTTGTTTTGCTCTAATGAATAGACTTAATGCTTGAAAGCATTTTAAACATTCCGTGAACTTTTCTTTGTATAAGAAAACAGAAATGGTCAAGCTTATAGCCAATGCATGGTATAGCTTTGTAGTAGTACTGTCCCTGCCACATCTTTCTAAGGCAAAACTTGTTCACAATACTTTATTGTTTTTTCATCAGTAAACTTGTTGTCTATCATAAAATCAGGGTATGGCATTGAGTTTTAGGAGGTTTTTGATGATCATTTCTATCTGCTTATAATCACAGAACATCAAACGTAAAAAAGCTCCCAAAATGTTACCATAGTATCAATGCTGATTTGAGAAACTCGGAGTTTGCATGAGCCATTGTGGTGTCATGAACCTTGATGAAAAGATCTAATTTGGTGTCTCTCTCCACAACACAACATACAAATAGACACATATAGACATGATTTTAAACTCTAAACATAAGGTGTCTAGTAGTGAACTACTGTAATAAAATACAGTTAAAGATACATCATAAAACTTGATACATATAAATGATACATTCGGTAGTGATAATATTTATGTATCAACCACATTTATATTGAACATGATAAACACTAATTGAAAATTCAACAAAATTAGGGTTCTGTACTGATACCGTAAATATGAACATGATACGTTGCATAACAACGAAAGCTATTGTAACAGTGATGTATTAGATCAGTGATAACACTAACAAACAATGTTTTCAAAAATGAGTCCCAGGGTGAGTCTCATGGGGCATACCAAAAACGCTCTGGAGCCTAAATTAAAAACGTAGATCCATAAGGTGTAAGTCCTAAAATTTGAGGCGTAAGTCCTGGTGTAAGAACGTACGTCCGGGTGTTTTCAATTTATTTTTTTTAATTGGTTTGGCTTTAAATCATATTTCTATTATTGGTGTAATATATTTCTCAAATAATTATTATAATATTGTTTTCTTCATTATTGATTATAAATACTTATCTCAAATAAAAATCATAAATCATCGAAAGATTTACTTTTGCTTATTTTATTAGTAATAAAACTATAAAATTGAATATACATGAGGTTACGCCTCGTAGATCCATGGAACTTACGCCCCGTGTCTCGAGGCTTACGCCTTGCCCCACACGGTATAAAACGCCTCGCCTCACACCCCTCCTTTTAAAACACTGCTAACAAATTCTAATTTAATGTATCAAAAACTTGAAACAAAGACATTAGACATAAATTTATGAATCAAAATCAACTAGGTACATTAAAAATATGAGCCTTGGATAGAGCGTGGTGTTGAAACAAAGGCATTATACATTAAATTGTGAATCAAAATCAATTAGATATATTGAAAATATAAACCTTGGGTAGAGAAGATTGTTTAGTAACATATTCTACTTTCCTTTTTTAAAAAAAAAAAAAATCTTTCTCGATGGGTAATTTAGAACTTGCAATGCATCTCTCATCGGTTTTGAATCACAAACACGAAGGATGAGATCTTCCGTTTGTGAATTTTATTGGGTAAGACCAATATCAAACGATGGACCAGAACCCATATGTATGTAAAAAACAAAAAATTAGAAAAAATCAACAATGTGATCTGTTGAGAGCAAAAAAGAGAAATGATGAAGAAATCCTTCTACACTTTCTCCTTTCCTCTGTATCAACTCCCGTAACTTTTTCTTTTAACTTTCTACAATGACGTCAACCATGAATCTTGACCCAAAATCCTTACCGGAGTCATCAACAACTCGACCTTTATTCCTTTAATTTTTGAAGGTTCTTTCCACAGTCATTTGTTTTTCCTTTTTCTTAATTTTATGTCATTACATTCTTTGCATTTAAGAGTACAAGATACATTTTTCTTATCTACTTCTCATGTATATTCACTATATTAATGAAGCTATAACTTTTCGTTGTCGTATGACAAAAACTGATTAATCTCTTTTCTTCCGTTTCTTTTACTTCGTGTTGCTCGACAATGCTTTCTGAAGATCGTCCCTGGACCTACATACTTATCATATATATAAAGAACAAGGAAGAACAAAAATATTTAACGTGATTCTGATCTAAATGATCGTATGTCCACCAATGAACAATTGCACAAATATTTATTTCACTCTACAAAGAATACAAATGAAATACTACAAGAGAGAGAACACAAATGCCTTAGAAGGTGAGAGGACAAGTGAGAGGATGTTTTGAAAATAAATTAAGAGCTACCGATTTATAGGAATGAATTCATCCTATTGATGTCATCCATGACATCACTATGTGTCAAAAATGTCAAGGTTAAAAATATGAAACTATTTTATGGTTTGCTTAAATTTCCCCTACCAAGATACTATCTTTGACTTTTATTTTTTACTAATTATCTTCCTAGCAAATATTCATGTTAATTCATCTTCCATTTAGTTTGACCCCACAAGAACCAAACCAACTCTTTCAATCTCCACCTTAGTTTGTGTTTCAAGCATGCGTATAAACAACTCTGGCCAAAACTTCTATGCTTACTGGGCAATCCCTTTGTAAGAAACAAGAAGAATCAAACCTTTGTTGAAGATACCAGCTCCACCTAGCAGTTGTTCTCTTAGATTTGCATCAATTGATGCATACTCCCGCCAAGTCCTTGTAGTGTACAAACCTTGCAAGCGGGACTATTTTGATCAACATGTATGCAACGTTATCGTTTGTGGTGACCTTCTTAACCTTGATAGCTCCCTCTTCTACGACATCTCGAATAAATAGAATCTGATATCAATGTGTTTGGCGCGCTCATGAAATCTTTGATTTTTAATCAAATGAATAACAATTTGACTATCACATCTTAGAATTGATTCAGGCTGAACCGAATTCAATTCTGCCACCAAACCTTTAAACCAGATAGCTTTTTTCACTGCTTCCGTTGCTGCCATATATTCTGCCTCTGTTGTAGACAAAGCGATAATCGACTGTAAAGTCAATTTCCAACTAACGTCACTGCCAACGAGAGTAAAGATGTATCCAGTTGTGGACCTCCTTCGATCAAGATATCTTGCATAGTCAGAATCTACATAACTGAGAATTGAAATACCTTCACTTATCTGGAAGGTTAGGCCAACATTAGGATCTTCTTTGAGATATCTCAATATCCATTTGACAGCTTTCCAGTGCCTTTTTCCTGGATTTTCCATGTACATGCTTACCACACTTACAGATTGGGCAATATTTGGACGTGTGCACACCATAGTATATATTGTGCTACCTACTGCGCTCACATACTCCGCTTCATCCATAGATTGAGGCTTTTGTAACTCTGAAAGCTTGAAATGAGGAGCCAATGGTGTACTTATAGGCTTGCTCATATGCATATTTAATCTCTCACGAACATTTTCGATGTACCTCTTTTGGGAAAGATGTACAACACCATTTTCTCTTGAAATCTCCATTCCAAAAATTTTCTTTGCAACTCCCAAATCCTTCATGTCAAATTCCTTGTTCAACAGTTTCTTTAAAATATTTATCTTTGTGATGTTGTTAGCAGCAATAAACATATCATCAACATACAACAATAGATAAATCATAAAATTACTAGACATCTTCTTGTGATACACACAACTATCAAATGCACTCCTCAAAAATCCATGTGTAGTTATGAATGCATCAAATCTCTTGTATCATTGTCTAGGGGATTGCTTCAAACCATACATTTCTTCGGTTAGCATACATGGTCTTCTTTTCCTTCAGCTAGGAAACCTTCAGGCTGATCCATATAGATTGTCTTTTCTAGATCACCATGTTAGAAAGCAGTTTTGACATCAAGATGTTAAAGCTCTAATTTATATTGTGCAACCAATACTTGTAGCACGCGAATTGAGCTATGTTTCACAACTGGAGAGAAAAATTCCTTTAGGCTGCTCGTTGTTCTCGTTTCTTGATAACTCCACAGAAACTTTACGAGGATCAAGTATAAAGGATTCATCAAAGGTAACATTTATACTAACTACAAATTTGAGTAAAGACAAACACCAAAGTTTGTACCCTTTTGCTCCATCTACATACCCAACGAATATGGCATTTTCAGCCCTTGGTTCAAGATTTCCTTCATTAACATGATAATAAGTTGGACACCTAAATATTCGCAAGTATGAATAGTTAGAGAGTTCAACTAACCAGACCTCATTCGGAGTCTTAAAGTCAACCGCTGATGCTGGAGATCGATTGACAATATGAGAAGCAGTATGAACTGTTTCAACCCAAAATACTTTGGACATCTTGGCTTGTAAGAGCATACAACGAGCCTTCTTAAGAAGAGTTCTGTTCATTCTCTCGGCAACTCCATTATGTTGTGGTGTGTTCCTTACCATCTTATTTCTTGCAATCCCATGAACCTTGCAGAATTCATTGAACTCTTCACTGCAAAACTCCAAGCCATTATCTGTGAGAAGATACTTGATTTTTCTCTCCATTTGATTTTCAACCAAAATCTTCCACTCTTTAAATGCTTCAAAAACATCACCTTTTGTCTTCAGGAAATACACCCAAACCTTTTGTGAAAAATCATCAATGAATGTGAGAAGATACCTTTTTCCTCCTTTCGATGGAAGCTTAGAGGGCCCCCATAAATCTGAATGGATGTAATCTAGCACCCCTCCCGTCTTGTGCTTGTCGGCGCTGAAACTGAATTTTTTTTGCTTTCCTAAGATTAAAGTGTGTTGATCTTTTCACCATTCAAAAGGTTGCAGTTGCTCAACATCTCCAATCCTCGTGCACTCATATGGCCTAGTCTCATGTGCCATAATTTTGCCTTGTCATCATTAGATAATTGCACTATAGATGCATTTACAGAGCCAATAATGGTACTTCCCGCAAGTGTGTAAAGGTCATCCTCCAGCTTGGCCTTCAACATGACTAGAGAACCTTTAGTCACTTTCATAGTTCCTCTTTCACTCATGTACTTATAGTCTTGTTTATCCAAAATACCATGGAGATCAAATTCTTTTTTAGATCAAGAACATGACGGACTTCTGTAATGGTTCTCACGATTCCATCATGGCAACGAACATGAACTTAACCAACACCAACTGTTTTACAAGTTGCATTTATTGCCCATTAATACAGTTTCTCTACTTGTTTCATAGTTGCGGAACCAATCTTTTCGGAATGTCATATGCAGAGTACAACCAGAGTCTAAGATCCATTTGTTGCCATATACTCTATTATTTCATGATGTTGTTAGTACATAATCATCATCATTATCATGTACATTCTTAACAATGGATGCGCTCGCCTTTTCTTTGGACTTCAACGTAAGACAATCTCATTCAAAGTGCCCCTTCTTTTGACAGCCCCAACACTCTGCATTTTTTTGTTCATATAAGACTTTGATCTGTACTTAGATTGCTCCTTCCTTGTTGGCTAGTACGACCTCTTACAAAGAGTCCACTAGCTTCGTCACTTTTGTCTCCTTCAAAATGCATCCGCACGTCACAAGAGTTAAGTGTTTGTCGGACTTGCTTAAGTTTGATAGGTTGTTTGCTATACATCATTGAATTCTCAATATCACGATATTTTGAAGTCAATGAAAATAGCAAAGAACATGCAAGCGTCTCCTCATCCTATTTAATTCCAGCAGTTTGTAAGTCCATCACAAGTTTATTGAACGCATCTAGATGTACTTGCAACAAAGTACCTGAATCCATCTTAAATGTATGAAGGCAACGTTGTAACAACATTCTTGTTGTCACTGACTGGTCCTTGTAAATTCCTTCTAGCTTTTCCCATAACTCCTTGGCCGTCTCTCGGTACTTATACTCACTTCACAGAGTACTTTACGAGCAAGGGACAATTAGATTACACTTAATGCATCTCTTTCAATATTCTCCTTGTCGGAATTTGATATCTTATTGTGGTATTTTTCGTCAATAGCATGGATTGAACCTTTCCTCCCCAGTAATGTCATCATCTGGATTTTTTAGATATTGAAGTTGTTACACCTACTAAATCTATCAATTTCAAACTTCATGGAACTCATTTTTTACTTGTTCTTCCTTTTTTACTACAATGTATTTGGAATTACAGAAAACTAAAGTAATCCTTTTCTAATGTGGAAGTTCAGACTGTGCTGCAACCACAAAGCATACTCTGACAGAACCTTGGCTCTGATACCAATTCTTAGCAGAAATGTGAAATTAAAGAACAAGGAAGAACAACAATATTTAATGTGGTTCGGATAAAAATAATCCTACGTCCACCAAAGAACAATTGCACCAATATTTATTTCACTCTACATAGAATACAAGTGAAATACTACAAGAGAGAGAACACAAATGTCTTAGAAGGTGAGAAGACAAGTGAGAGGATGTTTTGAAAATTAATTAAGAGCTACCTATTTATAGAAATGAATTCATCCTATTGATGTCATCCATGACATTACTATGTGTTAAAAATGTCAAGGTTAAAAATATGAAACCATTTTATGGTTGCCTAAATTTCACCTACCAAGAGACTATCATTGACTTTTATTTTGTACTAGTTATCTTCCTACCAAATATTCATGTGTATTCATCTCCCATTTAGTTTGATTCCACAAGAACCAAACCAACTTTTTCATATATAAAAAGGTTATAAAAATAATTTAGAAATCGATAATTGATGAACTGAAAAGAAAGAAATGACCGTAGAAGAACCACCTCTTCAATAACTTGTAATTGGTGAACTGGAAAAGAAAAAATTTGAAATTCAAAAATGAAGTTTTGAAGATAGTTGGAAAGCCTCCAAGTCAAAAATTGAATTACGAAAATGTCTTATAATGTCATAATGTTGATGAACAAAAATGTAAATACACATTAATTGTTAATAAATATTATCATATTCTATTAAACACTATTCTTATATATTTATGGATAAAAATATAAATACATAACAATAATAATATTCTGAAATGGAAAATCCATAAATTGCTTCAAGTTTTCGAAATTTAAAACGCAACTTATGACATGAATGAATATAAATACAATGAATATTTGTATTATTAAATTACAGAAGAAAATCAAAAGTTTTGCAATATTTAAAACAATCTCTTCAGATATTCCTACCATTTAAAACTATAGAAAAGTTCAATGAATTTTATTCATAAATAATTTTAAATGCTAAATAATAGCTATAATTAACATTGTTGTAAAACTTTTGATTTCCTTCCATCACAATTAACATAAATTAATGATGAATTTTTATCTTTTATAAATGAACATTTAGCATATAACTAATTCTCTCTATTTGGATGAAAAAAAATATAATATATCGTAGGTAATAAACTTACCAGGTATGTAATAAAATTTAGTCTTTCATGTTTAAATATGAGTCATTTAGTTATTATTTCTAAAAAAAATTATTGTGTTCTTTTATTATTTCTCAAGCTTTTGGTATCTCAGTAATACTCAATAGTGTAGCAATCTTTATCATCTTTTTATTTAGCTATCTTTATCATCTATTGATTTTGAATCTCTAATATATAATTATAAGTCCTATTAGACTAAGAACATTTTTTCTTCACAAATTTTAACCTCGCCTTCTATCCAACCCAAGATCAAATGCATGCAACAAGTATCGTCTCCTTTATAATTGTTCAATGAATTAGTGATATGACATTATTTTGTTTTATTCCAACTACATTATAATCAAGTCTTCACACTTTATGGATAATAAATTGTTAAAAAACTGACTTATAATTAATTGTTCTTTGCGAAGGATTAGTATGGATTACACGAGCAGCACACGTAACCAGAATGAATTAGTATTATTATAAGTGAAAAACTCCTAACCTCAAAGTTGAATGATCATTTTTCTCTTATCTTATCCCTAAAATAAATTAAATATTAATATCTATTTAATTAATTAAAAATTAAGTGGTAGTTATAGTTACATTCATGCATCAAACAAGATATTAATGCAATCATATATTCATGTACTGAATGTGAATAATGAAGAGTCTAATAACCTTTAATTTTAATTTATAAGATAAATGGGGTAATAAAGAGTCTATCAAAGACACTAACACAACATTATTTATATTTCCTTCTTTCATACCAAATTTGTGATCATCTTGCATTCTATATTAGGTTAGTCTATAATATTTGTAAAATTTTGATTACCAATTTGTAATTGTAAGAATTCTTAATGATTCATTTATTTGAATTGTTTAAGACTTCGTACATATTTATCTTATTTTTTTTAAATTGAGAAATATGTTAATTATCATAGTTATAAGATGTCTCCAATATGAAGTTGTAAGTGAATTTTTATTTTTCGTATCTCCATCTTTTTGAGTTTTAAAATATAACTTCGTAATTGATTACTATATTTTTGTATGTTTCATTTATTTATCTTTAGGATATAAATATAATAAAGTTAATCCCAAATTTATATTTATAAGTAGTTGTTTTGAGTGTAAGCATGCCCGCAGAATATTTTCATAACTTGACCAATAACAGAGTAAGTCTTTCATAACATTGGTGTGAGGATTAAAAATAATAGTGATGGTATAAGGAAATAGTGATGGGATCAAAATTCTTTATCGTGTTTGGTTGCCATGTTTGGGATAATTTATCCCACAATTTATATCATAATGATAGGATAAGTTATCCCACATACATGGTGGGATAAGTTATCCCAGGATATAGCTTCCCATATACATGGTGGAATAAGTTATCCCAGGATAGCTATATGCTGGGATAACTTGTTTCCAACCAAATGACCCCTATAATTCTATCTTCTTCATTGTTAGATAATCATTTATCTTTAAAACAACATGTTTTGTACTTTTTCTTTTTTATATGCAATCTCAAATGTTTAGAAAATTCATGTACTTTACTATTACATTGAAGTACAAAATTAGTGCAAAAGTAAAAAAAAAAATAAAAAAATATAGAGTAAAAAGATGTCTAAATGTTGCATTGAATTTTATTGTATTAGAATTCATATTTAATTTTTTATATGCAATTCCTTTAATATATAGTTCAAGAAATATAGTGTATCCATATTTCAACATAGTCATGCTTTCTTTTCTGTTTTTTTTTTTTGAAATTATTTTTATATGATTTTAGTTTTTTATACATAAGAAGCATTTTTTCTATAGCAAATCAACTTTTAACAAAATGTTATCCAATCAATATGACAATTATAGTCAACATATTTTAATGTGATGTCTTTTATTATGGATATCATCTATTTATTTAATTTTCTATCATTTCCGTTTGAACTTCTAATTTTGTCTATAAATTTGATATTACACCACCTAGACAATTTGTAATATTTTTCTTTATACGTATCTTTTTTATAGTCAATTTATATTTTGATTATTAAAACTTACATTTAGTAATTAAAATATATTAATTCGTATGAAAAGTTTATTTTTCATTAAGCATTAAAAATGTCTAACCTCCAGCATCTAACACAAGATTTTCATGCTATATTTTGTGAAGTGTTATATTCTTATGTAAACTTACATACAAAATGACTTAGCTTTGAACCTAGCGATAAATTTATATACGTTCCACCATGATATATTTAATTATATAGATTAATTTTTGTAATGTCAATTAGGGGACAAACGTGCAACGCACGTTTCCAGAACTAGTAAGATAAAAAAGGATGTGTAGTTATGTAACGACCCGCTAGGTCAATTTGAGAACTGAAACTATTTTAACTTTTTTCGTAAAATTTAAATGGAAACTTTGAAATATTCGATAACTAATAGTATCTAGTTGATGAAAATTTGACTAAATAATTAATATAGTAATAGTTAGTGGGCCAAATCCGTAATTCATTTAATCCATTTAATACTTGACCATGTAATTAAATTAAGTTAGTGGGATTAGTCACTTTTAATACTTAATTATTATTATTATTATTATTATTAGAGAAGAAGAGAATAAGGGTTAGAAACTGCCACAGCGTGAATGTGAAACACGAGGGCCAAACGAGAATATGCAGGTAAGAGCGGCTGAAATTTTTCTTGATCTTTAGATGATTAATGATGAATGTATGTTCACCGTATTATTATTATTACTATTATTAGATCATGGGTTAGATATGAAGTTTTGAGAGAGTAGTTGACAGATGTATGTCGGTTTTCTTTTTGTTGATTTTGGGAGAGGCACTTTATCACTTAAATTGATAACTGAGAATTTCAATAATAAAGACAATGACTAGGGGGTTTGTAAATTGGTAGAAGTAAGTATCTAGTCACTTGGAAGGATTACATATGGTAGTAAATAAATAAAAAAAGAGTAGTAGCAAATAATTTGGTTTGTCCTTTCGTGGTGGGTGGAGCTTGTTGTTACATTATTATTATTAAAATTATAATGGCTGTGATTAATGAATTTAACGTAAATAATTGGGGTCACTTTGATGGTATTAGTGGGAAAGGGAGTTGTATTGTTCTGGGGTCGCCACTGGTGGTAACCAGTGGTTCACTACTTCAAGTTATATGGATCTAGTTTTAATATATTGCGATAGGTTATTAAATATTAGATGTATTTGGATATCATTATATTTATTATATTTTGGAATTTAAGACTTAACCTTAGTTTTGAAGTTTAAAAATATGAGACTTGGCATATTAGTGACACCAAGATTTACGAACTTGGATATAGATTTGGGTCTAGGAAAAACATATAGTAAAATACGGATATGTACGAATTTGTTTACTTATAAATATTGCATAATTGATAGATTGGGAACGATTTGAAGCTTACTAAAAGGAATGGCAAAAATCTTGAAGATTCGTGGCACGTATTCAGCATTCAAGGTATGTTAAGACTTTTAGACTTGTTGAAGGACGTTTTCCTAATTAAAGATTAAAAATGAAAATAGACAAAGGGGTAAGGGAGAAAGATGGGGGGGGGGTCTCATATCAATGGTGTAAAGGGCATTGATACGAGTACCACTGTTATAAAATGGAAAGTTGACTGCTACAGAATGCGGATTGTAATTTGTGAATTGCCAAAGCATATAGGCATTAACTGATATATTATTGACTTGAGATCCTTGTGTGATTGTGTTTTCTTTATTTCACCGTATAGTGGTGATAATTAAGGTGGTTATGTATTATGCTGATATTGATTGATTGAGCTGCATCATCATCCCCTTATATTGAAATAATATTGTGCACATGCATAGACATGAGACAGAGTATAAGTTGGGCACGTGGAGATCGTCCGTGCTGGGGAGAGTGAGATGTTAAGATTGTAATTTGGGCACGTGGAGATCGTCCGTGCGGAAATTGTTTGATATTATGATAGTGCGTTGAGATCGTCCGCACAGACACGTTGAGATCGTCCGTGTCGGTATATGGACCTCGCGAGTCCCCCATGGGTCATGAACTCTCGATGTATTTCCGAGGAGTATCATGTATATACGGTTGAGAGTACTGGGTATTCTGAGGCATATCATTTCATTGTGTCATATTGCATTGCATCTCATGACATCCTTCATTATTGATGATTATGTGTTTTATTTGGTGGTTGAAAGTTACTTGATGTTTGATTATCTCTATTTGATGAAACTTGACTGGTAAGTGTAATATAGACTTCTATAAATAAATTAAAAAAATAATATATTTTTTATATAAACTCCCGTCACTACTTCTTCGTTGTCGGTCAATGAGATATACTGGGTACACGTGGTTTCGTATTCATACTACACTTGCTGCACTCTTTTGTGGTGCAGATTGACTTTCAATTTGGGCACATTCTTCGAGATTGGTTATGAGTTTGAATTATCTTGGAGTTGTGGTGTGCTGCTTGGGATATTCTGCGGTTCACACCTTCAATCTACCTCTATTTATTAGGTTATTTTGTTATTTTGATAGGGTATTTCTTATATTTAGATTTTTATATTAGTTTGGAATTATATCCTATTGTAGAAGCTCTTGTACTTCTGACACTAAATCTTGGGGTAGTTTTTTTTTTATATTCCGCATTTATTTTGAATACTTAGTATGTTAGATATTAGTTTGATACTTATCTTTTCTCGTTTAAGTTGAATTGGTGATACTTGTTAGGTTGGCTTACCTATCGGTTGGAAACATAGGTGCCATCACGACTCGTGATTTTTGGGTCGTGACAAGTTATTTAATTTTTTTCAATATTTATTAACATTCTATCTTGAATCGGGGCCAAATTTGATTAGTAATGAATTAGGTTAGACATGTTGAGACTTTCGTTTATTGAAAATCATATCGTCGCTTGATCGTCAACATCTTTCCATTGATAGATAAGAGGGTCGCCGGCCTAGTAGTTTTTCATTTTACACATTAAAAAATTAAGAAAATACATGAAATTTCCCCAAAACTTGGAGGCAAAATTTACTTTAACACTTTCTCTTTACGGTTAATTATTTACCCCCTAGTCTCTTTTCAAGTAGAATTAAAATACACCCTAATATTATAACACCAGTCTCACAATGACAAGTGCCTTCCACATGCGCTATGTCGTTGATACGTCAGCGTCACTTTTTTTCACATTAACGTCACATCATTGCCCCATCAGCGTCACATTAAACATTATTTAATTTTAATTTTTAATTCTTTTTTGCTTATTTTTATTTACTCACAATTTTATAAAGTAAACAAAATATAAGAATTAATCCATGATTATAAGAAAAATAATCTAAAAAAAGAAAAAGAATTAATTTGAGATGAAAAATTTGTAGAATTTCATTAAAAAAAGCTTCAAGTACATCACATTCTAAACTTGCCAGAAATATTAATTTTAATTTGAAGCAAGAACAAATTGATGGCTTTCTATTTTTCCTTGTTCATCACAGTTTTTGATTTATTGATATAGATTAAAGAAAATGAGGATGGAATGGGGGCGTCTTGAATAAGGAGAAAAGATGGAAAGTTCATCCAAGAAGGAAAAAAAAAGAAAATTTGAAGTACCGAGGTTCGAAGAGAAAGAAAGAGGGCAGGAGTGGGGGTTTGTGGGGAGGGGGTTCGAAGAAGAAGAAGAAAGGGTGGTGCAAGTGATGGTCGAGGGAGGGAGGGGTGGATTGGGTGTGAGAAAGATGAAGGGGCGGGAGGTGGGGGTGGTGGTTCTAAGGGATATTGGAGGGTGGTAGGGTATGAAGAAGACGAAGAAAACAAAAATTATTGAATAAAAAGAAAATAATTGGGGCTCACTTATTTTTTTTCTCTTTAATTTTTTGCAAATTCCCTTTTTTTTTGGACTTGTCATGCCAGCTATTTGAATTTATTTTAATTTATTTATGAAATAACCTCTCACATTAGGATTTGTAATATTTTTGGTCCCTCAATTATCAGTAAATTTGATTTTAGTCTTTATAATATTTCACTAAGAACACTTAACCTTCAATGTATAATTGAATTGTGCACCTTGGATCCCTTTACTTGTGAATATTCACAAATGTACTATAATTAATTATTCCACCACTTAATTACATGTATTATGTCAAGTTTGTATGGTTACACCATATTTAGCGATAATATAGTTCATATATAGTCATATATAACATGTTTTCTACCTAGAGGAACCAATAACACACTTCAAAATTGATTGAAGAATAAATAAATTGAGTTTTGTATCACAAGACCAAAAGAAGAACTTACCAATTACGTCGGAATTAAGAGTTTTATTATCCCCTAGCATTGTGTAGGTTTGGATGGTTTATTTAAAAGAAAAATTTTTATTCGCATTCTGTCATGGGTCGAGAGACGAACTTTATCGATAAATGAAATAGAAGTTCTTCTATTCTTTTGTTCTTCACTGGTTTATCAAACTTTGGTAACTTCGTGTTTCTGCAAAGTTTGTTGGAATCAGTAAGATTCTTTAGACACATATTAACAACCATTCTTCATTAAGAAAAAATTTTCGTATATTTTTTGTAATCTGTTTCTGATTCTAGTTTCACTACTAGATTTAATTTTCTAGTTGGGAAAATGTTTTCAAACTTTGTTGTCTTACAAAGTTCTTCAAAGTTTTATTCTATGTATGTTAGGAATACAAGATGAATAACAATCTTAAGGAAATTATAATATTGTTAGTGTTTCTTGTATTCTACTGATTGAGAGAATTTGATCATGCAAATAGAAGATAAGTGCATTACTTCTCCATAATTTGTTGCTTTTTTTAGCAAGATTGAAGTGAGAATGTACCAGAAAAAATTGGTGGTATTCCGATTAAAGATTACACCCGGTAACCTTCTTATTGTTTATCTAAGGAGGAAAATAGTTTCTAAAGGTTAATAATTTGATACTTATCATGTGTGTATTCGGAAAAAGTTCTGCAAATCGTATATTTTTTAAATGAATTTTTTTTTGGCAAATAGTGTTGTAGAAGAACTGAAATTAATTTACAAATCTAAAATTTATAATACATACCAGAATCTAGAAAAAAACAGAAAGAAGATAAGGCCCACTGAATGCACAGTGTCCCCTCAAGGAAATTATTCTCCTCTAGTATCCGAGGTTTGATTTGGAATATGTCCTCCCAAGGTAGAATGATTTCAATCAACATTGTATTGATACCCAAAACGCTGGTGTCAGCGAGCCACTCAACCACAGTAAAGTACACTTAGAATACTAGATTTAGTAGTAGTAGAAGAAGTCCATAAATTGTATTTTTAAAATGAGAGGAAATCCCTCAATTTATAGAAAACAAAGAGTAGTGCGAAAAAGTTCTTATTGTGCCTTATCGAAAAGGTCACAAACCTTTGAAAAAGTCACAATCTTTCGAAAAGGTCGTCACGTTTCATAAAAGTCACAACTTTTCATAAAAGTCGCAACTTTTCATAAAAATCGCAACTCTGCATAAAAGTCGCAACTCTTTATTTTCCATTCACACCTTTTAAAACCCAATAATAGGTTAAAAATGCTAAAACTTTCCTTTATTGATAGATCAAAGAGTCGACAAATTCATAGAGATTAGATTATTACTTGCTTTTTTAAAATTATAAAAATACATCAACCTATATCAATTTATCATGATTAAATCTAAAGTAAAATGTCCCAATTTAGGCACTAAATGTAATTGAAGTATTTTGTTAGATTATCAATTTGTGGTAGTGCTCCTAGTTAATAATACAATGCCTACCTCTTATATTAGGGTTAATAGCAGTTTTATCCTTCAATCTTTAGTAAATTTTGATTTTAATCCCAATAATATTTCACTAACCACATTTTAACCTTTAATATATAATTGAATTGTGCATTTTTTATCCTTTTACTTATAAATATTCATAAATATACTATTGTTATTAATTGTTCTATCACTTAATTATTCATGTATTTTGTCAAGTTTATTGATTACACCTTATTTAACAATAATATTGTCCATATCACCATATCATATCATCATATCATATATTATTATAAGCATGAAGCTCAAAACTTAAAAGTTGAATTACCATTTCGCCCCTCTAATAAATTAAAACTTATATAATTTATATATTACATTTTTCCCTTTTACTAAATCAAGATTTAATTTATTATTTAATTAAATATAAATATTTTAATTATACAATGATATATATATATATCTATTTAATTTTCATAAGTATTTAAAGTTAGGAAGAAAGTTTAAATTTATTCAGTCAATGACTTTTAATTAGAAAAACAATGATAAGATTCCTAAAGTCTTTCTATTACTCATATTTATTTATGCATCACTTAATTACTGAAGTTGAAAGGTTTTTTCAGTTTTAAATTTTGAAGGCACTACTTAACTTACATTAATTACAATGAATATTGTAAATGAAAAGATCACTCTTTTGAACTTTCATGTTACTTCACTCTTTTTAATTAACTTGAATTATTTTCATCTTCCACATATTATTGAAATGTATAGATATTTAAGACATAGAGAAAGAAAATAACAACAGAAATCAAGAACACTCAAAAGCACAAGAATTCATATTCTAACCCTTTTTTCGAAAATTTTCTTGGTCTTCTCTATTGCATGAAACTATATGATGGCACAGTATGGTTCTAATACATTTGAAAATGCTATGCTAACATTTAGATGAACTTACAATAAATCTATCGAAAGAGTAAGTCACGATTTAGATTACAATTTTTTCCTTGTTCTTCCCGTTTTAGTTTTGTTAATTATGATTCTTCCTTCTATATTAAATGATTTTTTGTTATATTTAGATAATATGTTGATATATTAATAGAAAAAAAAAATAAGGTGGACTACAATTTTGAGATATGTTGTTCATAAAAAAAATTATATTTCTTTGATTAATAGTCACCGTATAAAATTAATATCCTTGTATATGTTCTTTTTGGCTATATATGATACAATCCTAATGCATAAATTTTCTTTCTGATATGGTGTCTTCTCTTCAATCTTTTGGTGTTATATTACACTGTTTGATAAGTTTTCATTGTATTTGTCTATTTTTTTCCCTATGAAGGTTGTTTTTGGTTGAAGGGTAAAAAAATATTTAAATAATAAAGTATAAAATTGGATTATCATTTTATTCTGTGTTAAATTAAAATATTATAAAATATTTATTTATAAATAGTAATCATTCTACATGCCACACTAAATATTAAAAATATTGGTTATTATGAGATCATTGAGTTAAATCAATATATAAAGACCATAATTAATGCCCAGATGCCCGCTAAAGATTTGCATTGTTATATGATTAAAGTCTTCAAAAGAATGTGTATGTTGTCGCATGTTTTTTTCTTTGTTTATTTTGTATGTGTTTTCTCTCTATAAACTTCTTTAATTTGATTTTCCATAAATTTCTTATTGTTTTAATTGTATTTTTATTTAGGCTAAAGTTAATCTTTTGTGACTATATGTAATGCAAATTGGCTAATTACTATCTAAAGTTCTAAATTTACAGTTGTTGATAAATTTTATACATTAAAATAAGATTCCTCGTTTGATGTTATTGTGATTAAACTTCTTTAATTTGATTTTCCATAAATTTTTGATTGTTTTAATTGTATTTTTATTTAGGCTAAAGTTAATCTTTTGTTACTATCTAAAGTTCTAAATTTACAGTTTGTTGATAAATTTTATACATTAAAATAAGCATCCTCACCTGATTTTTTGTCATAATTTTATAATTTTAATTGTAATTGTTGGATTTTGTTATTCGTTACATGCATGTACATGTAGAATTCTAATTGTTATAATGAAATATAAAAAAAAAGTTAGCATAGGATACACGTGCAACGCACGTGTGCTGAAACTAGTATTATTATAAGTGGGAAGCTCCTAACCTCAAAATTGAATTACCATTTTACCCTTCACTTAAATATTTTTTTAATTTTTTAAAATGTGAAAATATTTTTAATAAATAATTAGATAGTAAACTTTAAAGTAATAAAGATATAATGAAAGATAAATAGTCATTCAAACAAATGAAGTTCAAACATTCAAAACATTTCTTATTTTTTAAGTTAAAGAATTTGAAGAGTTCCATTGATAAAATTATATACATGATTTTTCCAACAAAATACATTATTTTGATGTCTTCTCATGACAATAGCATGTGAATTGATTTATCTCACATAATTCTTCTTCAAATTTTCCATGTTTCTTTTGATCAAATTTTTTTAGACATATATGTATATAGATAGAACTAATATTACATGTTTTGTTTCATTCTTTTCATCGAAAATTTATGTTTTTAACGCAACAGGTGATAAATAATTCTAGAGATTTTTTCATTTGGACAAAAAGTCTGCTCAACATTCATGAGGTAAAACAAACCTACTTGTGTGAGAAAGAATATGTATGATGTTTTGTTAATTTATTGACGGTAAATTCTTGGAGAATATAGTATCTGAATTAGAATTTAATCATTTCAGTGCATTCGATGCATTCTTCAAGATGGTTAAAGGCGTCATGGACATTTATTTGTTGTTTGGTAAGTATTATTTTTCATTTCAATGTTGCATATTTTTACTTAGTTCATTGTTTGTTACATTCAATTTTTTGGTTGAAGGAAGGTAAATTGACTACTTTTTCTTGAATAATGACAATGAAAAAGAAAATAAAAATTTTCATTTATATGTCTGATGTACAAATCTTCTTTTAAAGATTATGTTTGTTATAACAAGTTGATTATCATGTAGTGAACACTCTAGGTTATTGGATAAGAGAATTGTATAGTTCATGTAATTAGTTTTTTCTCATAATTAAATCTACAAAAATTAGCATGCATTATATTTAATGTGTTTTTTTAGAATTTATAAATGATTTACAACTTGTATGAAAATAAAATCATGGTGTGATTTCATATTTGTAAATAAATAATTGTAATAACGAAAGAAGAGAAAGCGTTGAAGAAGAAAAACAGTATTACTAAATATTTTTATATTCTGCAACTTTATGTTTTTATTGATTAAATTTAGAACTTATTATTTCATTTATTCTATCTAGAAAAAAAAGTATTTGGATAAAAAAATCTCATAAATTCTTTATACTCATTTTAAGGAGTATATACTCCTTTTAATTTTTAAACATAAAACAATATTATTAACGGAAAAGGGACTAAAATACCCTCAATGTATTGAAAATGGTACAAAATTACCCTCCATCCACCTATTGGCTCCAAAATACCATTCCCACCCACCTATTGGGTCCAAAATACCCTTGTCATCCACCTTTTGGTTCAAAATTGACCACTTATTTAACGGTTTTATATTTGAACTATTTAAATATTATTTAAAATACGCGGCGCTCAACTATTTGTTATAATTAAACTTATTAAAATAATTTATAAATTAATCCAATACCCACCGATTACTAATTAAACTCCTTCAAATTATAAACCCGTTACATTATTAATGAAACAACAGAAAAGCTACTGCCAATTGAGTGTTTTTAAAAATTTGAGGTAAAAAATATCTATAGAAGTAAATTATCATACCTTCAAGTATCTAAATAAAAATTACCGATAAACTTAAAAGTCTAACTATGTTCATCTTAATTATTCTTACATCTCAATTATGTGATGTTACTTCATAGATAACTTCTTTTCAAAATAATATATTCAAGGTTTTAAAACAAATCATAAATATTTATAAAATTATATTTTAAAAAAGTGCATGAATTAATTCAGGATGTATTACTTCTTTACCTTTAATAAGCGGCTCAACCTAAATTTAATTGGGGCTTCGATTCGGACTCAAATAATTTGGACGTCATTTTCAGGAATCTATAATTTCGTCGTGTTTTAGTAGTGTTTATGACGATTTTGATATTAAAATTGGATTATTAATTGGGTGGGGTTTAGTTAGTAATGAATGGGCAGTAGGTTGGTTTATAAATTATATTAATAAATTAAATTATAACCAATAGTTGAACGCCAAATATTTTTAAAAATATTTAAAGAGTTTGATTTTAAAACAATTAAAGAAGTTGTCAATTTTGAACCTAAAGGTGGATGACAAGGGTATTTTGGAGCCAATAGATGGATGAAAAGGACATTTTGGAGCCAATAGGTGGATGAATGACAATTTTGTACCATTTTCAATACTTCAAAGGTATTTTAGGCCATTTTCCGTATTATTAATAATCTTTATACTTTTTTTTATAAAAAATGTGTATTGACTGATATAGGCAAACGAGCGCAGAGAGAGTCCAGAAATTATTATTATTTTTATTATAAGTGAAAAGATCTTAACTTTAAAATAGGATTATGATTCTACCCTTTTACTAATTTAAATCTTATTAAAGAAATAATTAATAAAATGTTACTTATATGGTATTAATCCATTATGTTTCTAGGTAGGATTAATTAAAGAAATGCTTAATTTGTTTTTTATTCTAAAATATAGTTCGGTAGATGAAGTGTTTCGTAACAATAAAAGACAGTAAATTATATTCGAAATATCCTTTAACATTAAAGAACAAAAATGTCCTTTGAATTACCATACATCTTAATATGACACACATTTAAATTTTAGTAAGAAACTTTACATATTCCCAACTTTAAACAATCTAATTCTCATAGACGTTATGTATACTTGTAACTATAAATACCAAAAAATTATCTTCAAAAACACTTTATATTAATGCATACACTTAGTTATTTCGATGTATAATTATGTTTTGTTCAACACAATTACTTTTTGTTGATGCATACGCTTTGTTATTCTAATGTATGATTATTGATGGATAATTGTTGATGAATGTAATTGTTCATCACATATGCAATAAAAAAGAGATAGATCTGTTTATATTTTTGTTAGTTATTGAGGAAGTTCCTCTATTCTTATAAAGTAGAACTATTTTTCTCTTTAATTTTTGTTATTTAAAAGTTTTAGAATTCATTAGCTATTTTATTGTTTTTAATCTACTCTATTTCATTTTATTTTCGAATTCATTAGCTAATTTGGTGTTACACTCTTTCTCTTTTGATTACTTAATTTTATGAATAACTATTTATACATATTGTAATTGTATTTAAATAATTTACGAATATTTATACTAAGTAGCGTGCAATAGAAATATATTTTCTATTCTGAAATTCAATTTTTTAAGTATGCATACATTTTATAGTAATTACAAGGGACAAACGTGCAACACAAGTGAGAAGCACCAAAGTGCAAAGTTAAATTATCTTTTTACCTTTACACTAAATTAAAATATTGTAAATAGTTACGAGTTACACCTCCTCCAACATGACTTTAATCATTTTCAGTTTTCTAAACATCAAGATCAGTTCTATAAACTATTTGTTGTGGAAATATTTAAAAAATAGGGACATGTTGTACCAAGTATAAGATATATTAGAACTATATAAGAAAAATATCACATGTACCTATTCAATTGATTGTGTATAACTACAAACAATTATACTTCTCTTTCAAAATTTAGTTACTCAATACTACTTGCAAATTTTAGTAACATCGATATCATTTAATTTTTTTTATACTAATTAACACAGAGCACATGTGTAACACACATGCCTGTAAACTAGTATAGTTAAATACCATGTTCTCTACATAAATAAAGGAACCAATAGGCAATAACACACATTTAAATTAACCGATTAAAAAATATATTGGGTCATAACTCATATATCAAAATTAGGACCAAAAGGAGAATTTACCAATTACTTTGGAATCTAAAGTATTTTAATCCCC
Source organism: Solanum neorickii (assembly GCA_027704865.1). Taxonomy (NCBI): domain Eukaryota; kingdom Viridiplantae; phylum Streptophyta; class Magnoliopsida; order Solanales; family Solanaceae; genus Solanum; species Solanum neorickii. The sequence goes on from JAKWJC010000372.1 coordinate 53,021,768, forward strand.
TCATATTAGGTAGGTTTAAATGATTTATTCAAAAGGAAAATATTTATGTACATTTTATTCAAGATCATCAACTGAATTTTATTAGTAAATGAATTAGGTTAGAAATTTTGAGACTTCCGTCAAGATTGTTCAGCTCAAAAATTCACCGTCAATTCTCAAATTTTTTTCATGAATAGATGAGAGGATTCTCCAAAAAAATCCATTAATGTTAGATTACTACTTATATAGAAAAACACATCAACTTATACCAATTCATCATGATTAAATCTAAGTAAATTTTTCCAAATGTAGGTACAAAAAAATGTAACTATAGTTTTGTACTAAGTATAAGATATATTAGAACTATATAAGAGAAATATTACATATAATAATTCAATTTATTGCTTATAACTACAAAGAATAAAACTTTTCTTTCAAAATTTAGTTACTCAATTAACTTCCAAGTTTTACTAGCATCTATATCATTTAATATTTTATGTACTAATTAAAACAAAATACACGTACAATGCACGTGTCTAAAGACTAGTAAAATTAAATATACCATGCTCTACATAATTAAAGGAACCAACAGACAATAACACACACTTAAATTAATTGAAGAATAAATATATTGAGTTATATATCACAACTAGGACCAAAAGGAGAATTTACCAATTAATTTGCGATCAGAAGTATTACATGCCCCCACATTAGGTAGGTTTGGATGGTTTGTTCAAAAGGAAAATATTTATCTACATTTTATTCTGGACCGTCAGTCAAATTTATCAATAAATAAATTAGGTTAGAAATTGTGAGACTTCCGTCAAGAGTGTTCTGTTGAAAACTCGCCGCCAATCGCCGACATCTTTTCATGAATAGATCAGAGGATCCTCGGAAAATCCCATTAAGGTTAGATTACTACTTACTTATACATCAACTCATCAATTCATCATGATTAAATCTAATTAAGTAAATTGTTCCAATCTAATTAAGTAAATTGTTCCAAATGTAGGCACAAAATGTAAATGTAGTTTTGTTAGATTGTCAATTTATCGTAGTGCTCCTAGTAAATGAACTTGTTGTTCATCTTGTATTCCAAACATACTTAGAACAAAACTTTGAACATCTTTGTAAGAAAACAAAGTTTAAGAACATTTTCACAACTAGAAAATTAAAACTAGTAGCGAAACTAGAATCAGAAACAGATTTTAAAAAAAATATACGAAATATTTTTCTTAAAGAGGAATTGTTGTTAATATGTGTCTAAAGAATCTTACTGATTCCAACAAACTTTGCAGAAACACGAAGTTACCAAGTTTAATGAACCAGTGAAGAATAGAAGAAAAGAAGAACTGAAATTAATTCACAAATCTAAAATTTGTAAAACACGTACCAGAATCTGAAAATTTTTTTAATAGGAAAAAGATCAAGTCCACTGAATTCACAGTGTCCCCTTAAGGAAATTATTCCCCTCTAGTATCCGAGGTTTGATTTGGAATATGACCTCCCAGGGTAAAATGATCTCAATCACCAGAGTATAGATACCAAAAACTCCGGTGTCAGCGAACCACTCAACGGCAGTAAAGTACACTTAGAATACTAAATTTAGTAGTTGAAGAAGAAGTCCATGAATTTTTTTTTTTTTAAAATGAGAGGAAATCCCTCAATTTATAGAAGACAAAGGGTGGTGCGAAAAGGTTCTTATTGTGCCTTACGTGAAAGGTCACAAACCTTTGGAAAAGTCACAATCTTTCAGAATGGTCGTCACCTTTCATAAAAGTCACAACTTTCCATAAAAGTCACAACTTTTCATAAAAATTGCAACTTTTCATAAAAGTCACCACTTTTCATCAAAGTCGCAACATTTCATAAAAGTCACAACTCTTCATAAAAGTCGCAACTCTTCATTTTCCATTCACACCTTTTTTTAAAATCCAACAATCCCCCGCATGAATGGGGAATGAGTCGAAGACAAAGAAACGGACAAGTATGTGTACTTTACAAGCAAGAATTAATTGCATCTGGATAAGTAGGTTTCCCCTTGGACTTTCCGTAGTGAACATATGTCGGATATACTCGGTCAATCGGTAGATGCGATATCTTTGAACCGTCGAACTTTGGTGTATACCTAGACAACCATATGTCACACAATTAACCCTTTACCATTTATGGTTCTTACGGTTGTGTTCGTTTTAGCCATGAACACCTCCTGGTTTCATGAGTGTATAGAGAGATGGGCTTTTGACAATCATCTTCTTTGAAGCGGCTTACACTTCACACTCACATAGGTTATTTCTAACCGTGTTATCGCGTAGATACACTATTTGGTCAACTCTGCCAAACTTAGAAAATCATTAAAACCATTGAGCTTTATTAACTCATTAACAAGCCTTAATGTTGTATCCTTGTCCCTGAGCATTGTCTTCATCATGAGAATGGATTGAGTTTATTGACAATGCCGAACCGTCATTCACAACTTTGTTTTTCTCCTTGAATCTAGCTCTTGGGATCTCCAGTCTGCTAGATAGAGTTACCGCCATGATGACTTGTCCTAAGCCGTAAATTCATTCTCTTAGATGATCTTTTAACTTTCTCTCTAATTAGGCCTTTTTGTAAGTGGATCCGACACATTATCCTTTGACTTTACATAGTCAATTCTGATAATTCCACTAGAGAGTAGTTTTCTAACAGTATCATGTCTATGTCGTATATGACGAGACTTTCCGTTATACGTCATGCTCCATGCCCTACCTAGTGCATCTTGACTGTGAAAGTGTATGCATACTAATGCCAATGGTTTGGGCCAAAATAGAATATCTATCAAGAAATTCCGGAGTCTTTTAACTTATTCACCGACCTTATCTAGAGCACCTAGCTCAAAGATCATTGTAGAGCTAGCGATACATGTCTCTTTTGAAATATTTCTAAGAGACTGCTCCTCTAACAATAGTAAATACATATCCACTCGTGAATTTTACTTCATTCTTCCGATGATTCAATTTGCATCACTATATCTTTCAATATTGTTGGATATTGTTATAATGCAAGACATAGTGTTAAGTATTATTTTAAATACTCCAAAATTCTATTTATTGTCATCTCATGAATTTATTTGGGATCACTTCTGAACGGACTCAGTTTAAAATAGCAAATGCTATATCTGGTCGCACACACTATATGATATACATCATGCTTCCCAAAAATCTTGCACAATCCAATTGTGAGTCACTTTTGTTTTCACTCTTTTGAAATGCAAAGCTCACATTTATTGGACACTTGACAATATTGACATTCAAATATTTGAACTAGTTAAGTACCTTTTCAATGCAATGAGACCGTGAAAATGCTAAACATTATGGAGTTCTACGAATTCTTATATCTAAGATCGCATTAGCAACTCCAATAATTTTCATTCCACTTGCTTTATAGCATACGTTTAGTAGCATTTATGTCATTAGTGTCTCTATTGATGATCAACATATCACCAATATACAAACAAACAGTGACCTTATGATTTTAATGTGAACACATTTATCACTTCCATCATTCTTCAATCCATTTGCCAACATAGTTTGATTGAATTATGTCATTGTTTTGGTGCTTCCATAATGTGACTTAACAAGTTCACATACTTTCTTTTATTTACCAGGTACCACAAAACCCTCGGGTTGTTCCATGTAATTTCTTCCTCCAATTCTACATTTAAGAAAGTTCTTTTCACATTCATTTGATGAATTTGGAGGTCATATACTACAGTAATAATTTTTGCATCCGAATGGATGTAATTCTAATTACTAACGAGTATATATATCGACAAGATCAAAATCTTATTTTTTTTAAAGCCTTTGACACAAAGTCTTGCTTTATATTTTTCAACAGTACTATCAACTATTTTTTTTCCTTCTAAAGATTCATTTTGAACCCAAAGGTTTATTTCTTTGAAGAAGATCAATTAACTTTCAATATTGATTATTGACACCATCTTTCCAAAGGATGAGTCTACAGAAGACACAGAAAATGTTACAAAATCATATTCGAAGGAAGTAAATGTCCTTTAACATTTTACTAAGCCTCTGAATCTCTTTATTATGTACATTATCCTTTTCATTTCCTAGGCCTTTTAGACCCTTCTCTAGACTACTCAAGTCTAATTTTACAGTCCACAGTCATAGGTCCTATTTTAATTCTTTTAGGAATAGGATCTTGGACTTTGACTAGATACCCCCACACTTTGAAATATTTCAAGTTGTATTTCCTTTCTTTCCATTTCTCATATGGAAAAAATCATATTCTAATCAAACAAAATCGCTTTCTTTCTAAAAGGACAAAATTTTTATTGATCCCTTTTGCAGTAAGGATAGTTCCTCCACACAAGTTTTGTGTAAAATCGAACTTATAAATTATGCATCCATAATTTCTTTCAACGTTCGGTTTTTCATTAGATTGAGGTGAATATGGCAGTAGTTTGATATTTCACTTTCCAAACATATTTCTGCACAATGAGATTTATACTCTCCATTCTTATCACTTCTTATATAATTTTTTCACACTGATTTTCAACTTCGATATTACATTGTCTAGACATTTCTATTGCTTCATCCTTACCATTTAGCAAATAGACATAGTCATTTCTAATGTAATTCTCAATAAAAGTAACAAATACTTTTTCCCACCATGAGATGGTGTTAACTTCATATCATAAATTTCAGTGTAAATCAATTCTAAGGGATTAAAATTCCTTTCAACAGATTTATAAGAATGCTCAACATACTTAGATTCCACAAAAACTTGACATTTTTATTTATTGCACTCAAAGTTAAGCAAAACTTCTAAGTTGATCAGTTTTTTCTTACAAGGTTTTGTAATTGACATGCCCCAAGTGTTCATGTCACAAACATTGACTCAAACAAGTAAGAACAAATAAAAACATTGAGTTTGAAAAGCTCTTCGCGAGGTAGCTTTTTCCTCACTAATATTTTGTTCCTATTTCTTTCAATTTTGTGTGATATAAACATTGTTTAGATTGTCAAATATCCTTTTCAGAAGGACATTTTCCATAACTTTCAATGTGATTGTTAAAGAACTACCTATGAACAAAGTTTCATTGGGTTCAATAAAGACCATATAGTCCAACTGTTATTTTTACAAAAAACATAACAAATGACTATTCACCAATATTCATGTCTATGCAAATACTTTTATTATAATAGACATATCTTTTCATGAAAAATCACAACATTTTAAGTGATTTTTTTTTCCATAAAAGAACACAATTATTTTGAACAAGTATATATATAATTTGGATGTTTTATACTAGTCACACTATATACTAGTAATAGAGAAACTCAACAACCACAATATCAAATATACTCCAAGAATTTTGTGGGTATAACATAATACAAAAGTATCATGAAATTTCATATCTTTTACTCCAAAGTTAAATTAGACACCAAGTCTAATCATAAGCAAATAACCCCCACATTTCAAATGTGATCTCAAAAATATTTTTCAAGTATTTGAAAATAGTTTTTCCACATATTTTAATGTTGGAAACATTATTCTACGAAAGAATTATAGCGCTGCAATTCTCTTTGGCAATGTTTACACAATGTCAAAGTTCATTCCATAGAAATACAAAATCACAAATTCTAATTCACGGGTATTTTTCCTCTATCATAAATAGACATACCACTTAGTATTTTAAATACTAACAATAAGGACAAAAAGAAATTGTACAATTTATTTCTATATTACATTGAAGTTTATAGAAAATCAAAAGTACAACATTGACTTATTATGTGAAGTTTTTATATTCTTCAAACCAATTGCATAATCCAATTTATCCAGAGTATAAAACTACAAAAGTTTTTAGTCTACAAAAATCAGACACATTAACATTTCTCATGGAGTATAAAACTACAAAAGTTTTTTTTTTCCTCCAAACAGAATAACACATATTCTTTATCACATAGAAATGTTTTTCTTAACAAATAGTCTTCCAACTATAACTTTTTGACATACTATTTTATCAAATAAAAATATGCATCTCTTATTTTTGCAAACTAAAGAATTTTAAAAGCAACAATATTTGCGAAGTAAAATTCATACCACAACATATGGTTTGCAGATCTTTTTCCAAAGATACACATAATAAAAAAAAATTAAAAACCAAAGATGATAACTCTTAGAAACTATTTTCCTCCTTAGATAATTTAATAAGAAGGTTACCTGGTAATCTTTAAACAGAATACCATAAAAAAAATTTTTTTGTTACATTCTCACTTCGACCTTGCTAAACAAAGCAACGAATTGTGAAGAAGTAATGCATTTATCTTCTACTTCCATAATAAGATTCTCTCAATCAGTAGAATACAAAAATACTAACAGTATAATAATTTCCTTAAGATTGTTGTTCATCTTGTATTCCAAACATACTTAGAACAAAACTTTGAACATCTTTGTAAGAAAACAAAGTTTAAGAACATTTTCACAACTAGAAAATTAAAACTAGTAGCGAAACTAGAATCAGAAACAGATTTTAAAAAAAATATACGAAATATTTTCTTAAAGAGGAATTGTTGTTAATATGTGTCTAAAGAATCTTACTGATTCCAACAAACTTTGCAGAAACACGAAGTTACCAAGTTTAATGAACCAGTGAAGAATAGAAGAAAAGAAGAACTGAAATTAATTCACAAATCTAAAATTTGTAAAACACGTACCAGAATCTGAAAATTTTTTAATAGGAAAAAGATCAAGTCCACTGAATTCACAGTGTCCCCTTAAGGAAATTATTCCCCTCTAGTATCCGAGGTTTGATTTGGAATATGACCTCCCAGGGTAAAATGATCTCAATCACCAGAGTATAGATACCAAAAACTCCGGTGTCAGCGAACCACTCAACGGCAGTAAAGTACACTTAGAATACTAAATTTAGTAGTTGAAGAAGAAGTCCATGAATTATTTTTATTTAAAATGAGAGGAAATCCCTCAATTTATAGAAGACAAAGGGTGGTGCGAAAAGGTTCTTATTGTGCCTTACCGGAAAGGTCACAAACCTTTGGAAAAGTCACAATCTTTCAGAATGGTCGTCACCTTTCATAAAAGTCACAACTTTCCATAAAAGTCACAACTTTTCATAAAAATTGCAACTTTTCATAAAAGTCACCACTTTTCATCAAAATCACAACATTTAATAAAAGTCACAACTCTTCATAAAAGTCGCAACTCTTCATTTTCCATTCACACTTTTTTTTAAAATCCAACAGAACTTACATTTCATAGATTTGGGGAAAGAAGATTATCATTTGTAAAACTAGTGCTTAAGAATAAATAAAATTGATAAATGAGTCTTAAAAAATTTATAAATATATAAATTGTATCTAGTTATTTTAGGCGCCTTGAAAGAGTAAAGACACACGAACTTAAGTGTTTATGTCTTCGAATCTTACTAGTTGCAAAAAAAAAATCACCTTTGAGTAGAGCATGTTCAATTGGATATCTTTCGTGAAATTTTTGACTCCGCCACTGATTACATAGACTGGACCCATCCATGACCAAAGGTGACTAAATCATCTAAAATTAGGTGTGAACATGGTTTTGGTCATTTTGAAATCCGAACTTTGTAGTTATTTGATTTGAATTTTTGGATTATGGATTGAACTTGAATTTTTACTTTTAAAATGTACGAAATTTTGATTGGATATCAGATTTAGTATTACAATTTTCAGACAAGTGAAAATCAAAAATTATTATGTTATATCCATATCAAATGTGTTCAATATTAATAAGTTCAATTTCTAAAGATTCAATAGATCAGTACTCTAAGGCCCTACCATTGTAATGTTACTTCCAATATGAAATTATATTACACAATGGAAATATAATGTTCTCTGTCCTTATTAACGATAGAAATTTATATGTTCTTAGGAGCAAAATATTAGATGAATTAAAATTGTTAATTTTTATGGCTTATCTTAGGGGCAAAATATTAGATGAACTGAAGTTGTTAATTGTTATGGCTTATCTTAGGGGCTCAAGAATCGAAATAAAAAATATGAAATGTTCAAGTTGACTAATCCAAAATCTAACTTAATAAATCTAATTCAATTAGAGTTTTTTTTTATTGTAATTTCTTCAATCAAAAAATGATATATTTAAACTGAAATTTTCATGTCCAATTTGAATGGCACAGACACCCAACAAATCGAATTACCTAATTGTTGTGCCGAATTGATCTTTGAAAGACAAAGCTCAATTAAATAAGGGTGTGTTCGGTACGGAAGAAAGTATTGTCAATTAAATAAAAAAAATCATTTAAATTTTAAAATAATCAAATAAATTTGAATTCCTAAAGTAAATTCCATGAAGTATCAAAATGTGAAATAGAAATTGTAGAATATTTTCCAAATAAATAAAATATTAACATAAGAAAGTTAAAAAAAAACAAGAAGGTAAAGTTGGTTAGTTGGGTGTGTTAGTTTGTCTTATCAAGTACTTGGGAGTGAAATTTCGCGCGTCTTTTAGTTTTAAAAGTGAAATTTTTCTAAATTTCTCAGAATTCTCTGTTAGGATCGAATCCACACACATTTGATGAACTTTCAAGAGAAAGAGATGAGAGATCTAGAGAGAGAAAGAGAGAAACCAATATTTCGTGGTAACACCCCGTGAGTAAACTTCCACGGCGGTGGGGTATATTTATATTAGTATTTTTAGTTACAGAGAATAAATGGACAATAAATAGTACACTGTAATTTTCCCTTTTCTTCTCCAGTTGTCACTGTAAATTCGATTTCGATACAATTGAAGTTGATTCTATAGGTATATTTGGTTGAGATAACTGTCTGATCATCGATTTGGTAAGTGTACATTTTGTCGATTTTTGCTACTGTGATTGTCTCTCTATGTAATATATCCTCGTATTTACGGACTTGTAATTGATCAGGCGTGATTCCTCTGTACTTTCTGCTGAGCGATTTTAGTCTCTGTGAAAGTTTTCCTTGTTTGATTTTAGTGTTTAAGTCGTCGAATTTTGATTCATCTTGAGTTGTATCATATGCATTTAGTGAAGGAAAAATAATCCTAGTATCTCATATAGAAAAATTCATATTGTTGTCTAAGATTCATTCCTTAAAATTCATTTAATCTATCATATTCGTCAAGAAGGTATTTTCCGTATTATTTCCAACATGTAGCTGTTGATGTGAATTTGGACATGCTTTGTTGAAATTTATATTTGAGGTCTCGTTGGTACTAATTGTTTTGATGGTCTAATTCCTGTGCTTTGGTGTAGCTTGATTATAGTAGTAGCTCTAGTTTTTCATTTACAGCTCCGATGATGATTTAGTTCTGTTCATATGGATTTTTCAGGATGTGGGCAAAGGAAAAAACATTTCGAAATCTGCCAAGAGATCAACTAGGCGGCGTTATATTTGGGTGCAAGAATGATACAATAAGAGAGTGTCTCGAAAAGCAACTAGTAGGTCAGTTGTTCGGCCCTAATATATTGACCTTCGATAGGAAATTGGGGTTGTTGTTACTCAATTATATACATTTTAAAATCTTTGACAGGTTCGCCTAGAGCACACTTTACATATGTGAAAAATGTAAGTCCTGGTTTGCCAGTGTTCTTGTTCAACTACGACGATAAGAAGCTCCACGGAATCTTTGAGGCTGCAAGTTCTGGTCAAATGCTAATCAATCCATATGCTTGGAATAAAGATGGTGATGAAAGAACACCATTTCCTGCACAGGTTTCATATCATTGTTTTCTTTTTGGCTTTATCTGCTTATGTTAATGCATGCCGTGTTGGCAAAAGATATGAACGACTACTCGAATAAGATGTTAACAGAGTGAAACTTGATCTATTTCTATTACTTCAGAAGACAACGCTTCAAGTCAAAAAGAACTTGGAGAGAAAAAATAGGGCACTAGTTTAGCACTAACCTGTTAACAGACTAACATCAACGAATTGGGACTCCTAGAGGTAGTTACCTGGAAACATAGAGACAGACCAACAAAAATTTGTCAGTACCTTGTTTCTTCAAGTACAAAGTGGGCTCGTCGTCACTTCTTCTAAATCGCCTTGAAAGAATGAGTCAATGTTGCTATGCCATGCACGTGGAGCTTGCTTTAACCCGTAAAGAGCTTTTCTTATCTTGTAGACTTTATTCTCGTTGCTAGTAATCTTAAAGCCTTGAGGTTGTGAAACATCCTCATTAAACACAACATTTCTACTTATGATTACTATCCGTCTTACCAGTTTATATAAACGATATGCTTTGGATTGAAGACTATAGCCAACAAAACTGCATTTTGTAGATTTTTCATCTAAGCTTAGAGTGAAAATTAACCAAAGCATATCAGCAGGAGCGGCTCTAGTAAATCGGTGGCCCAAAGCCAAATTCAAATGGAGGCCTTAAATTTGAATATATATTTTTATAAGGTTTATTATAGTCAATAATTTAATCTTTCTTGAGACATAGTATTCATAATTTGTCAAACTTCTATTACTGCTTTACTCTTTTATATAAAAAAAATTATTTTCTACAAATAATACTCGATATTATTTTTTTAAAAAAAACTTATAACATATTATTTTTAAAAAAAAATGAGGCCCCTCAAATTTGGGGGCCTAAGGCGATTGCTTTTTTTGCAAAGCTGTAGAGCTGCCCTTGAGCATATGCTATACAACCAAAGATGCTTAAGTGTGGGGCTTCTTACCATTCCAAGCTTCAAGAGGTGTTGTGTTCCAAACAACCTTTGTGGCGAGATATTCAAAAGATATACATCAGTTGCAACAACTTCTCCCCAAAATAATCTGCCAGCCCCTTTGAACTTCGAGCCATTTCCACCACCGTCCTATTCTTCCGCTCGGGCACACCATTTTGTTCTGGTGTATATAGTGCTGTAAGTTCCCTGCGAATTCCATTCTCATCACAAAACAGATTAAAATTATTAGACTGAATTCACCACCTCTATCGATACAGAGTGATTTTACCTTGTTGCCACTTTGGTTCTCTACAAATGCCTTAAATTTCTTGAAATTCTCAAAGGTTTAAGATTTAAATTTCAAGAAATAAACCCAACTAAAACGGCTGTAATCATCAGTAAACATCAAAATGTCGAGTTCCACCAAGGAATTCCATTTTCATTGGTCCGCACAAATCAGCATGCACAAGTTCAAGACAAGTTGTAGTCCTCCAAGATTTTTCCACTGGTAACGATTTCCTAGTTTGCTTCCCATAGATTATAGATACATCCTTCACACTGGTCAAGCTCATTGATTTTTGGCAAGCCAATATCCATATCTTTTTGAACCAAAAGTTTCAACCCATTAACATTCAAATGTCAATAACATAAGTGCCACAAATTAGTCTCATTTTTCCTTTAACAACTAAGGCTGCGTTACCAACATTTGAAATATCAAGAGGAAACATTTTGTTTTGAGTCATGGGCACATGAGCTATCGTGCGTCCAGATTTTTTTGTCCTTATATCACATGCATTATCATAAAAAACAACTGAGTAGCCACTAGTTATCAGTTGGCCAACACTTAATAGATTATGAGCCAAAGTAGGGACATATTACTCATCATATAGAAACTTCACATTACCTTGGACAGTTTTTATCTCAACTGTACCTTCCCCTTCAACGTGCACTTGTTTGTCATCTCCTAGTCGCACCTCACTAGTCTGGGACTCATCAAGATCTCTGAATAGAGACTTTGAACTTGACATGTGATTTGAGCATCCTCTATCAATGAACCACACAACATTTGCACTTTCAGAATTTGGGAACTAGCCATAAACAACTTACTTTCTTCTTCCACATTTTGAGTGAAATTAGCTTCCTTCTGCTCATTTTTCTGCTACGTCCAACAGTCAACTTCTTTGTGGCCAAATTTCTAACAGTATAAACATTGAATATTGCTCTTGTACTGACGGAATTCACCAATTTGGTTTCTACCTCTGCCGCTACCACCATGATCTTGACCGCGAAAATTACCTCTGCCATGTCCACGCCGTGCTGAGTTTTCTGCTTTTCCCTTGTAGACAAACTTCCCCCTTAGCCTGGAATGCCTTCTCTTGAACTTTCTCAGGGACCTATTTATCCTATCTTCATGAGCTAGCAAGGAACTCATTAGTTCATTGAAAGAATAGGTAGATAGGTCCTTAAATTCCTCAATTACAGTAACAACATGCTCAAATTTGGTGGTTAAACCTCTCAGCACTTTAGACACAACAATCTGATTAATCAATTTTCTTACCATAGGACCTCATCCTAACATAGCAGATGTTCTAGACAAATATCCTTGCACAGATTCATTTTCATTCATGAACAATGTTTTAAAATCACGTGGGAGAGTTTGTAATTTAATAGTAATTACCTTTATCATCTCCGAAGTTCTCTTGCTTCAGGATCTCCATGCTCGTTTGGAAGTCTCAACTGCTGATATGCGAGGAAATAGAACATGCGAGAGAAAAAATAGGGCACTAGCTAGTTTAGCACTAACCCATGACCTGCTAACTCACTATTCACTAACATCAACTAATTAGGACTCCTAGAGCTAGTTAACTGGAAACATAACTAAAAGTACTGCCACTAACAGAATCATACTTTTGAATCAGTCAATTGACACGCTGGTGTTATATTATAGGAAGGATTTTTCTACTGAAACTTCACTTTTTCTTTTGAAGGTTCAGATACGTGTACGTCTGCATTGTGAACCACTGCCAGAAGATGTTTTTAGACCAATAATTCAGGATAACTATTTTAAGGAATATCATTTCTGGTTTGAGCTAGATCATGCTCAATCCAGTAAATTGATATCACAACTGTCATCCCATGCATATTCTCCGAGTAGCAAACCAAATTATCCAGCACCCCGGAGAACTATAATCCAAACATCACCTGCGAATAACAAGCTTGCAGAAAATAGATTTTCTGAACCGCAAAACTTGAAATATAAGCAATCCATTTCCATTGATTCTCAAGGTGCAGTGGATGAGAAGAATTATATATATATGAAACTTAAAGAAATAGCTCGTAATCGTGAATGGCCAGCGCTCTCAAGAAAAGGGCATGCAGAGGAAAACACCAATGAAGGGATAAGTTATAATGATGCTAGGATTGATCAAGAAGGTTTGATGGAACAACCTCCTGGAGAAGAGAATAATGAAGAAGGCGATTGTGACTTGGCTGGTTGTCCTCCTTTTGTAGCTCAGGTTCATCATCTTCTTGTAATATGTGCCAATTTTCATTAACCATGATAGAATTTCTGATATCTTATATGACTTCAATATCTCTGTTGTTGCAGCTGGTGAAAGAAGTGAAAGAACAGAATGCTTTCAAGGAAGAGCAAGCCCAAAAAATGACTGGCCTGGAGAAGAAGCTGGTAAACCTTATTATCTCTGTGTATAATTTCGGTCTTATGGTGACATATCAATTCTATACTAAAACAATGGAAGAGTGACATTTTTTAAAAAAGCTCCTAGTCTTTATATATATGTTGGAATAAGATCTGCAAACAAAAATAGGATCTTTTAGTACCAAGATATCAATAGGTGATAAAAAGGAATTTTGTAACAAAATTAGGACTATCGTAGCTTATAAGTAGGTAATCATTGAACAAGATAAGCAAACTCAAAAAGGAGCTTGAGATTCTGCTTCTTCTTTTAAATTAGACGAAATCATGATAATAGTTAAGCCATAGAATTTGGTGACTTCAAGATTCAGGATGATATACCAAAGAAATGTTAGTATGATTTCTAAAAGAGGAAATAATAAGATTATCATCACGTAATTTCAGGTATGTAACTTGACAGGGAAAAGTATTATTGAACATTAGTTGCTATTTACTGTACAAAGAGTTAACAAACAAACTAATAGATATTGAATATTTATAGGAGAGATTTTACGCTTTATCCGAGGGATAGGGCTGACTTGTATGGAGATAGATTTTCTGAACATTCTTTTATTGTTCTGGGAGGGGATTATTGTTAATTCATTTCATTGATTGTAAACTGCCTTCTAGAGAAAATTTGATTAGAAGAAATTTTTTCATATATGAATTAGTTCACTGTTACAGCTTATTTATACTTGTTGTAACTAACTTTGTAACTAACTTTGTATTGTGCAAGCTAATCTAACAACTTACACGTGACTATTTAACAGATTTAACCAACACTAATTACTCTATATTATTTAATAATTATTATTATAAATATACATCTTATACAGTAAAGAAAGCATCTTAGCTCATATTGAGTTTCATGTTTAAAAGACTCTTATTGGTGTTGGGGAAATGGGATGCTGCCAAGAAGTCTGCATTCTGTTCAACAACAGTGACTATTCATTTTACATTCGGAGACTGGTCAGTTTGGGTATAAGTTTGCTTATGCAAATATCGTTTCTATATCCTACTTGGTAGAAGTCTTTGCATCCTATACAGACTCTTCCATGTTTAGGACACTCTTATTGTTGTTTGGGAGGAATCAGAAAATGTTCCTTGACCAAAAGGGAAAGACCTTAGATTCTTGATCCATAAGGCTTTATCAAATACAAAAAAAGATGTATGTATCAGTGTATATTCTTATGCCGATTTCAAGGATTTCAATAATTATCCAATTTGATGCTTCATATTGTGTCTGTTCTCTTTCTAAATGATTTAGTGGTTTTTCTTCTCTTCATACCTACCTGAATACATGATGTGTCTGCAGAAGTGAAAATCTGATGTTTTCCCCCTTTTTTATTTCCTTGTCTTCACATGGAATTCAGGCTAGTGCACAAGAAGAAATCAAACTGCTAAAAGGTAGATGTGTGATGTTGGAGTCCACAAATCCCTCTCGTACACACGATAGTAAAAATGTGGTTGAGTCAGCCGATATATTGTGTGATGAGTCAATCATCCTAGCTGGAGGATTTGATGGTAATCGCTGGCTATCGGCCTTGGACTTGTACTCACCTTTGGGTGATGTTTTAAAGCCACTTAAGCCAATGAGTTCATTTCGGTCGTATTTTGCAATTGCAAATCTGAATAGAGAAGTCTATGTATTTGGTGGCAAATTTGACAAGTTGTGGGACAACACAGGTAATGCCATTAGTCCCTCCCTTCACATACCCTACTCCCCCTTTCTCTTAAGTTGCTGATACTGATGCCACTCTATTCTTGTGAAGCTGAATCATATAACCCAGCCAATGATATGTGGACTGTGCATTCTAATTTGAAAAATAGAAAGAGTAACTTATCTGGAGCTACTTTGAAGGACAAGATATTTGCAATGGGTGGTGGAAATGGGACTGAATACCTTGCAGAAGTTGAAATGTATGATCCTCAAGTAGGTCGATGGATTCCTTCACGATCCATGCGGCAGAAGGTCAATTCTTTTCCTTGCTTAAATTTCGATAGAGATATTTTCAAAGGGACAATAAGCATGTGAACAACTTTAGACTTACTTGTTCAAAGTGCTCATATAATCTCCTCTGACGTGATTGTCTACCATTCATGCAGCGATTTTCTCTTGCAGCAACAGAACTCAATGGTGCATTATATGCTGTTGGTGGATTTGATGGAGACAAATATTTGGCGTAAGTTATTACTGAATTGCTGTTCTCTTATTTCTTTATAATGTATGCCCCAAAGGAGCTTGACATTTGGGCTCCATTACCTGAGAAATGAGAGTTGCTTGTAGCTTTCCAAAACGCGGTCTTTTTTAGTGCTAAAGTTGTTCTGATAGAAATCTGCAACTTCTTTTATTTCATTGAATCGGAAGAGTAGTTGAGTCTTGTTTTTCAGTTTTCTGCTGTGTTTCTCCTGTAGCATATTTCTTATTAGTTTTCACCGCAGGACTGCTGAAAGGTTTGACCCCAGAGAACATGCTTGGACAAAAATTGAGAGTATGAGCACAAAAAGAGCATATCATGCATTGGTTCCTTTGCGGGGGAAGTTGTATGTTGACCTCTTCTCGCTTCTTTGCAGTCTATATCTTTGGTCCCATTTTTCTTCTTGTTATTCACTTTTAGCTTCGTGGTTGTTCTTTAGATATGCACTTGGTGGCTCTGATGGATCTCAAATAATGCCAAGCGTTGAGATATATGATCCCCGTCAGGGAACATGGATGATTGGGGAACCTATGAACTACTCAAGGGTTTATGTAGCTGCTGCTGCTCTAAAGGAGTCCATTTATATCATTGGAGGGGCTCAATCCGATAATGAAGTACTAGACACGGTACATAATATTATTCATTTCATTGTCTTGCTATGCATAGATTCTATCATCTATGTGGTTCTGTTAATCGATACTACTCTTTGTTATTGTAGATTGAACGTTACAAGGAAGGCACAGGTTGGGAAATAACCAACTTGAGTGGTGTCAGGAAAAGGTGCTTGTCCTCTGCTATAGTTTTGGAGGAAGATTAAAATCTGCATTCTTAAGTACTCAATTGTTCAATATCTGCTGTTTTGCTCTAGTGGATAGACATAAAAGCTTGAAATCATCTTAAACATTCCGTGAACTTTTCCTCCGTATAAGAAAACAGAAAATGGTCAAGCTTATAGCCAATGGATGGTAAAGCTTTGTAGTAGCATGACTGTATTACAGACAGTTCTCAGCAGCCTCTTTCTAAGGCAAAACTTGTTCACAATACTGACAATTTTCATCATTAAACTACTTGTCTATCATAAAATCAGGGTATTGAGTGTTTGGAGGTTTTTGATGATCAAATACTTAGTCGTTTCTATCACAGAGCATTAAACGTAAAAACGCAATAATGTCCAACATGTTGAAAGAATTGGGAACCTGGCGTTGCCTTTCGTGTAAATAATATATCTTTTCTCACAGTACATGATACTAATCAATGCTGGTTTGAGAAAATAGACACATAGTACATGATTTTAGTTTAAACTCTAATTATATAATGTGTCTAGTAGTAAAATACAGTACTGCTATGTGCAATTATCTTTTCAACTCCAAAAACAAACACCAGATTATCTTTTATATGTTTCTGTTTTACTGAATGGGAAGGAGAAGCAGATAGGAAAAAAAAAAGCTAAAAGAGGAACTTCATTAAGGTGTTTAAGGGATTCGTAAAAGTAGCGTCGACTACATTCAAATTTACGAGAGGGAGTTACTCGGATGATAAGTACCCCTCACTTCCAACCCGAAAGTTGCGAGTTCTAGCCGCATTGTATTATGCTTTAAGCCTTGAACTCACGAGACATAAGGCACCAAGTCTGTCGGTTTTTTATTAAAAGTTTCACACCTATGCAAACAAGGATTTGAGAGTTGAAATCACTTGGCATGTCATGTGGTAAAATTATGAATGTATTTAAGTTTTAGTTAAGCAAGTAGAAAAATATTTTTAAAACTTCCATACTCTCCCATCCATTTTTACTTGTCATGGTTTCACATTTTATCATGCATTTTTTCATGAGTATATGAAAAGTTAAACTTATAGTAGTACTTTTTTGTATAGGTTTTGAATATCTAAATTTTTTATTTAAAATATCAAATTAGTATAATAATTTAACTTTGAAAAAATAGTTAAATAAAACTCTCAAAAATTACAACATGACAATTAAAGATGAACGAATGGAGTAATTAGAAACGAAACTACTAATTCACCACTTCTCTAGTTCTCTTTATTATTTATATAAGTTAAAATGATAATCTCCGTTGATTTGAGGACATTAGTCATTACTAATAAGGGTGTACATAGGTTGGTTCGCTTGTTCATTAAAGAAATCTTAATTAATTATGTCAGTTTATTAAATCTAAAAATTCAAATCAAATCACATAAAGTCAGTTTTTTCGAATTTTTTTTTTGATTTTCTGTGGTTTATTGAAAAAAAGAGGTCAAATATTTTTTTACAAGCTAAACTTAAAAATGTTAAATGAATAGAAATTTCTGAAAAAACGGTAAAATTCACATGAGTAAAAAATATTTTTTTTTTTTGAAATATCAACGTTCATTATATTAAATTAATAAGCTTAAAGGCTAGAAGAAAACTTAATACAAAACAAAATATTTACAAAGTAAATTGTTAACTTCAAATTTGAAAAACTATAAAAATATGATTGTAACTTCGGATCTTAATACAAAATAAAATATTTACAATCTTTACAAACCCAAATTTTAAATAAAATATATTATATATAAACATTGAAAACTATAAACTAACTAAAAATATATCAATAAAGTAGATTATAAATACTCCCTCCGTTTAAAAAAGGATGACCTAGTTTGACTCGAAACGGAATTTAAGAAAAGAAATAAGACTTTTTAATTTTGTGGTTCTAAATTAAAATTACGTCAAATGTACCAAATTGCCCTTTAATCTTGTGGTCTTAAACATGCCACGTGAAAAGTTAAAGTTTTCCCAAAAAAGTAAAAGGGGACATTATTTTTTAAACAAACTAAAAAGGAAATATGAACATTCTTTTTTAAACGGAAGGAGTAATATTTTGTAGCTATAAATAAAATTAAATTATATATATATATATATATATATATACATACTCTAATTTTGATCGAAATTGTTGTTACGATATTTTTTTGATTTAATTTGATTCTTCAATTCAATTTGACGTTACGATTTAATTTGTACATTCTTTATTACGAATATAAAAGGAAAAATTAAAAGAAGTTAGGGGTTTATTCAGTAAAACAAAAAACATCAATGAAGGAAATTGCAAAAGGTATACAACTTAGGGGTGCAAAACACACATTTCTAAAAAAAAAAAAAAAAAAACTCAATCTTCTTTTTATTTGGTGGAGAAAAAACGAATTTGCATTGTGTGAGATTCCAAATTTTGAGGGTTTTTTCACAGTGACTCGAGAACAGAAGAAGAAAATGCCGTGCCTTAACATTTCTACAAATGTGAACTTGGAAGGAGTTGATACTTCCTCCGTACTTTCTGAAGCTACCTCCACTGTTGCCAAACTCATCGGCAAACCAGAAGCTGTATGTTGTACTTCTCCTTCTTGTTTTGTGTTGTATTTTGAACTTGTACAGGTAATAATGTTTCAATTGTTTGTATTCTCTTTTTGGGTTGAGTTTTTAGTGTTTGGACAGTTACCCAGATGTTCAATTGTGTTTGTAAGTCTTTGTGGGTCTCGATTTTGATTTTGCTGAGGGTTTATCGGAAATAAGGGAGGAGTGAGGTCTGTGTGTACACTTCACTCTCCTGATTCCGACTATATTGTTGTTTTCATCTATGCTATTGTGGGTACAAAGGATTTTATCTTTTTCAGTTCAATAGCAAGTGAAAACAAAGAATAATGCTGCGAAATGATGACTGACTTTTTATAGCACGAGTAGATCAGTCAGTACATTGGGTTTTCAGTCTGAACTTTAAAATTGTGGTCTAGAACACTTCTTAACCATTTGTGTGGCACAGAAATTGGGACAAATGGAGTATTTATATACAAGTATTTTACCAAAAAGTAGAGAACTTGAACCAAAATATGGTACTCTTCAAATTAAACACAGTCTTCTATATAAGTAGGGATATTTTTGTGCGTGCAACAAAAATTAACTGAGAACAAATGCTATTCTTCAAGTATACAAAGGCATTTTTAGATTCCCTTCAAAAGCTCCTGCTCTCCTTTATAGTGTTTCCTTTTACATGACACATTATTACTAGGGGGACAATATCCGTTGTCCTGTGTGCTCTCTTTTAGCTTCTACGAGAACATCTATTGAGCACATCCTTTACTGATCCTGTTATTATGTGCTGCATGCCGAACCAATTCAATACTATCCATCACAATCATGTAGTCACCTGCCAACAAGATGTGGTAATCCACACCTTTGCCTGATCTTTTACTCAGAAAGAACAGGCTAACATATGCAATCCTCTTTTCCAACTTACAACTTAGATTAGTTCCCTTTGTTGCCAACCAAGCTAGAGATGCATCTTTTGAGGGTCCCTAGAAATCCAACTGATATGTGCAGGAAGCCCAACTTCCCTCATTAACAGCTTGTAGTAGTATGGCTTCATTGAGAGAACTCTACACTGCTCGGCTTCCATCTCCGCAGTGCTGACTATTGAGATGAAAAAGTTTATAGTTAGAAGTATCTTAAAGATGTTCAGGAAAACCACAACTGAAAGAAAAATCTGATTGACTCACAAATGTAGTAGAAATTTACGTGCTTAAATTTGACCAGAGTAGCACTCCCTCTGTTTCATTTTATATTACATTCTTCCCTTGT
The DNA here is from genome assembly GCA_027704865.1 of Solanum neorickii. Classification (NCBI taxonomy): domain Eukaryota; kingdom Viridiplantae; phylum Streptophyta; class Magnoliopsida; order Solanales; family Solanaceae; genus Solanum; species Solanum neorickii. The sequence goes on from JAKWJC010000372.1 coordinate 53,041,963, forward strand.
TAGTCTGCCAAAAGAAATGGGACCATTTTATATTTGAAAGCTCTTTAACTTTTACCCTCAATGAGGCTTTATAGCATAGAAATGTCATCACAGTATTTCTGGTTAAAAATAATTTTAAAATGCTTGGGAATAAATCATGATAATGAAAAATGCGTTTGACTTCCCTTCTCCTTCTCAAAAATGCATTTGAGTTTCAGACCCTTTTTTCGAGATAGCTGAAGTGGAAAGGATTATAATCAAGTTCATGGGGAAAACGAAATATGAGGTGGCTCTCATTTTCCCTATGGTAAAGTTAGAAATGCTCGTTGTTTGTGCTGATACTTTGTATCATGTTGTTGTGAAGCAATGTAAGAGTGAAATGTGTTTAGACTCGTGATTATTGTGTTTTAAGCGCTAAGAATGTGATGTGTCTAGTTTCGAACTTTCAAACTTCTAAATGTTGGTAATGAACAATTTCTTTCTTTTAGGTTGGCCGTTGTAGTAAAGCTATGGAATAACATACTCATGAGCTTTTGTGTTTAAGTGATTAAGGAATAGGATGTCTAGTTTCCAAACTATAAAACTTCTAGATGTTGGTAATGAGCAACTGCTCTCTTTTATTTTGGGACTTAAGGTGGCACACTTCTTCTTAACAGCACTTTGGGTCTTAATGTATTAGCCTCAATGAATGATGAGTTTTATCTTGTATGGCTAATTGCTACTTACTCTGATTAAGACCTCATGTTTTGACACAATGTGCTTCTGGTAGTTGTTGAGATCATTTAGACATTTACCAAACATTTTCCAGTTTCACAATTCTTACTCCTGCTAACCTGCAACATTTTTTTTTTTCACTTCCACGCCTGTCTTATAAAATGATAATCAGGATCACAAAGGAAGACCTCAAATCAAGAATGAGAAAAATAATATCCACTGAGTTTTGACCTGTGTGCCAACTTGGCCTTAGGGATTATCTGCTTAAGAAAAAGAACAAGTAAATATTTACAAATCATAAATACTTCTATCCTTGGATCCATCATTTGGGATAGGAAGGAAAAGATAGAACAGAAACATGAGTAGCATAGAATAGTTTGGCTTCGAAATGCACATTTCTTTCTTGAAGCCTATTGTCGGTCAATATCATTATTTTGTTGATCAGTTTGACGGAATAATATGTAAAGGAAAGAATAGAAGAAAGGGCCCAAGGGTGTGGCCTAGTGGTCAATGAAGTGAGTTGAGAACCATGAGGTCTCACATGCAAATCCCAGGTGAGACAAAACACACTAGGTGATTCTGCCCCTGAAGAATTGGGACAGTTGAGGAAAATCACCTTGTGTTCTAGTAAGTTATTGAAATTACTGCAATGAATTCTTTATTTTAGCAATTTTTTTCAATGACCAAGGATGCTTTTAAGGTAATTCTGCCCCTGAAGAATTGTCTCTTGAAATTCTTACAGGGTTAGACTTTGCAGTTAATGTTCTACAAGCTATTAGCTTTACAAGATAATCAGTATCTTGCTTGATGAATTCATAAGTCTCACCTAGTAGAAACTAGAAAGTAATTGCCTCTTTCTAGAAAATGCATTAGCTGATGAACATTTTAGCATGTAACTGATCATGTTTTGCCTTTAGTCTCTCTTGAGGGGCTCAATTGACATGCTTTATCATCCCTTTTGTGTTTGTTGTTTGGTTTCTCTGTAGTACAGTAATATTGCTTTCATTGTGCAGTATGTCATGATTGTGTTGAAGGGATCTGTTCCCATGGCTTTTGGGGGTACAGAACAGCCCGCTGCCTATGGAGAGTTGGTCTCCATTGGGGGTTTAAATGCTGATGTCAACAAGAAACTCAGTGCTGCAATAGCTGACATACTTGAGACTAAATTGTCTATTCCCAAATCTCGATTTTTCCTGAAATTCTATGATACTAAGGTATGTGCCAGGCTTCATAGTCCATCAAGGATGAGTAAATTCCCCGCATATCTCTCATTGCATTCTTCCTGTTTGTTTAGGCCCATCAAAGTCAAGAATATGCACAATGTCTTCATGCTTTACACCAGTACTAGATCATGTAAATAAACTTTCACTGTCTAAGAACACTAGAAGTTTTTGTACTTCTCCGATTCCTCAAGTATTTGTGAACATAATGTTCTACTTTAGGAGTGTCGGTCATATAAGTATCCCGTCCTTCTAAATCTGACGAAACTGATAACTACTGCTCTATTTTGCAGGGTTCCTTCTTTGGCTGGAATGGATCTACCTTCTGAATTTCCATTTCATTTCACAATTGGCCATCTTTGAGCCACTTATAAACTGTATGTATGTGGGGTTCGATCTGTATCAGCCAAGTAACTTCGTATTAAATCTTTCTTTGTAAAACTTGGAATGATGAACGTCTGGTCCTTGTGAATGTTGGAATTATCCTGCATCTAAGCCTTTGATGTGATCATCGAAACATTGTCTTGAATATGAGGTCTGAGCTATCAGCACTCTTTTGCGTTCATGTCTTTGTTTCATCCATGTTTTCTGTCTCTCTGTTTCATATTTGTTGCATGCCTATCTGAAGATTGCCAATGGCTCTGCTTGTTAGCATAGAATCATTTCACCTATTTCATGATCTTATTATGTAAAATACAATGTGCTTTTAATGTATTTTTTTTCAATTATGCTATTAATTCTATCAATTGAATTAATTGGCAAAAAAAAATTAGTTACTTATATCCCATTCACATCACCTAGGTGTTTTTCAATTATAAAAAAGTTTTTCCTTTTTTTTCTGCTATTTAAATGTTAAAGAGTTATATTTCACATATTTTGTCCCTTGGTACTATGCTCTTAATAAACTCAAAAAATAGTTTTTTTTTCTCCACCAAAAAAAAAGAAACTTCCAATCAACTTTGCCAAACAACGTCAACATCTATATTTCCTGTCAAAATAAAAAGACAGAAATCGTTCTATATATTATACTTTCATTTATTTTAATTTATATTATGTGAATTTGGGCTTAAAATTTTAAAAAAAAAGTTAAAGTAAAGTTACTATTAGGGTTGCAGCTCGTTTTGGTTTTATCAAACTTCAATTTGGTTCTTCGATTTTCAATTTTAGAAAAGTGTCATTCTATACAAAATTAAAATAATTCGATTCGATGTTTTGAATCAATTTTTCGGAGCGAATAAAAAATAAAAAGAAGACAAAATCAATGTGAAAGATATTTAAAAATTTTAAACTATGTTAAGGAATGGTGTGTCTTGTGATGAAATATATATTGTGCTTACTACTATATTTATCTTTTTCAAGAACATTGTGCCTCCAACTACTTCTCGAGAAAAACAAGAACGAAGACAGGTTCTTTTACATTCTTTTTCAAAACTCTATGTTGGGTGCTCCAAGGCGCCAAATCCATGGACTAATACATACGAAAAAATCAAAGAATTTGCATAATTCCTAAAATGGGCCAACAAATGAAATAAACATTAAAAAATGGGGTGAGTATATACATGGTGGTTCTCCAACTCATTACGGAGGTCCTCATAAAGTTTTTTCAGAAAAATTTCTTGGGTGCTCCGAGGCGCCAAATTCATGGGCATTACACACGAAATATCAGAAAATTTGCATAATTTCTAAAAATGGGTATGTAAATTCGAAAATGGGTGTTACAATGGGGTGAATATATGTGGTGGTTCCTCCAACTCATTACAAAGGTCAACATAAAAAAAAATTCAGAAAATTTTTGGGTGCTCTGATGCGCCAGATCATGGGCACACGAAAAATAGAGGAGTTCGTAAATTCCTAAAAAAAGACATATAAATATGGAAATAGGCGTTAGAAAGATTGTGTTAGCATCCGTAGTGATTCCCCAACTCATTACGGAGATCCTCAGATAAATTTTTCAGAAATTCCTTTCGGGTGCTCTAAAGTGTCAGATTTGTTGGCTAATACACACAAAATTTTAGAAATTTGCGTATTTTCTAAAAAAGTTCTGTAAATGCGGAAATAGGCATTAAAAATGGAGTGAGTATATGTGGTGGTTCCCCAATTCATTACTGAGGTCCTCCTTACATTATTTCAGAAAAAATTTGAGAACTCCGAGATGCCAGATCCATGAGTTAATAGACACAAAAAATTGATTAACTTGGGTAATTCCTAAAAAAGGTCTTTAAATGCAGAAATGAGCGTTAAATATGGTATGCGTATTCATGGTGGTTCCCCAATTCGTTATGGAGTTCTTGATAAAGTTTTTTCAAATTTTTTTGGGTGTTCGAGGCGCCAAAACTATGGGCTAATACACAAAAAAAAATAGAGGAATTAAGTAATCTATATATAAAAAAGGTCATGTAAATGCGAAAATATGCGTTATGAAAATGATGTGAGTATACATGGTGGTTCCCCAACTTATTACGAAGGTCCTCATAAAGTTCAGAGGAAAATTTGAGTGCTCTGAGGCGCTAGATCTATGGGTTAATGCACAAAATAACTGCTAATTCCTAAAGAGGGTTGATAAATACGGAAATAGGCGATAAAAATGGTGTTAGTATAAGTGGTGGTCCCCAGCTCATTACACAGGTCCTCATAAAGTTTTTTTCCCAAAAAATATGGTGCTCTGAGGCACTAGACCCATGGGCTAATGCACACGATAAATCGAGGAATTGAGATAATTCCTAAAAAGGGTTATACATGAGGAAATAAGAGTTAAAAATAGTGTGAGTATATGTGGGGGTTCCGCAACTCACTATAGAGGTCCTCATAAATAAATTGCTGGTTCTCCCAAGCGCCAGATCCATGGGCTAATACACACGAAATATTGAGAAAAATTGATAATTTCTAAAAGGGGACTGTAAATCCTGAAATATAGGTGTTAAAAATAGTTTGAGTATACGTGTTGGTTTCCTAACTCATTATAGAGGTCCTTATAAATTTTTCAGAAAGAAACTTTGGATGCTCTGAGGCGCTTGATCCATGAGATAATACACACGATTTTTTTAAAAAATTTAGGTAAATTCGAAAGTAGGCATTAAAAAAATATTTATACCGGTGGTTCCAAGCTCATTACGGGAGGTCCTCATAAAATTTATGTAGAATTTTTTTTGGGTGCTTCGAAGCACGAAATACATGGAATGATACACACGAAAAAATAATGTATCGCGGTAATTCTTAGAAAAATGGCATGTAAATGCAAAATAGCCATTGAAAAATGGTGTGAATATAAATGGTAGTTCCTCAACTCATTACGCAAGTCTTAATAAAAACTTTTCAGAATACATTTTTGGGTGCTCCAGAGATCCAAATTCAGACACAGGAATAATTGAGAATATGAGTGATTTCTAAAAATGACTTGTAAATGCGAAAACGAGTGTTAAAAATGGTGTGAGTACATGTGGTGGTTCCCCAATTAATTACGTAGGTCCCTCATAATTTTTTTTCCAGAAAAAAGGTTTGCAACTTCATAAATTGGCGTTAAAAAATGATATGAGTATAAGTAACTCAATACGGAGGTCCTCATAATTTTTTTTGAGAAAACTTTTTTGGGTCCTCTAGTCGCTTGATCCATGGTACAAAGCACACGAAAAATTGAGAAATTTGGGCGATTCTTAAAAAAGGATTTGTAAATGTAGAATTGAGCATTAAAATGGTGTGATTATAGTGAAGGTAATATTTTTAGCAAAAAATTTTTGGGTGGTCCGGGCGCCATATCCATTAGTTAATACACACAAAATTTGAGAAATTTGGACAATTAATTAAAAAGGACTTGTAAATGCAGAAATGAGCATTAAAAATGGTGTGAGCATATGTGAAGGTTCCCAAACTAATTACAAGGTCCTCATAACGTTTTTGTAAAAAAATATTTAGGGTGCTCGACACCAAATTTATGGGCTAATACACGAAACTGAGGAATTTGGGAGATTCTTAAAAAAAGCTTGTAAATTCTAAAGTGGATGTTTAAAAAATAGTGTGAGTATACGTGAAGGTTACCCAACTCACTACGGAGGTCCTCATAAGTTTTTTGAGATATTTTTAGGTTCTCTAGGCGCAAGATCCATGGTCTAATACACACGAAAAATCAGGGAAATTTGAGCAATTTTTTAAAAAGGACTTGTAAATGTAGAAATGAGCGTTAGAAAATGATACGAGTATAAAAGAAGGTTCCCTAACTCATTACGGATGTCCTCATAAAGTGTTTTGAGAAAATTTTTTAGGTGCTTTGGGCGCGAGATCCATGGGCTAATACACACAAAAAATTGGTGAATTTGGGCGATTCGTAAAAAGGGGCTTATAAATGAGGAAATGAGCCTTAAAATGATGTGAGCATATGTGAAGATTTCCAAACTCATTCAGAGGTCCTCATAAAGTTTTTGAGAAAAATATTTTTGAGTTATGCGAGCGCTAGATCCATAGGTTAACACACACGAAAAATTAAGAAATTTGGGCGATTCGTAAAGAGGGCTTGTAAATGCAGAATGGACGTTAAAAACGGTGTGAGTATATGTGAAGGTCCCCCAACTCATTAAAGAGGTCCTCATAAAGTTTTTTAAGAATTTTTTTGGGGTGCTCTTGTTGCCAGTTCCATAGATTAATACACATGAAAAATTAGGGAATTTGAACAATTTTTTAAAAAAGGACTTGAAAATGCAAAAATTGGTTGTGTGAGTATATGTAAAGGTTCCCAAATTCATTATGGAGATTCTCATAAAGTTTTTTAATAAAAAAATTATGGGTGCTTCTAGCGCCTGATCAATGGGCTAATACATACGAAAATTATTGAATTTGGTCGATTATTAGAAAATGGCTTGTAAGCGTGGACATGGGGGGCGTTCAAGGTCAGTATACATGAAAGTTCCCAATTTATTACAAATGTCCTCATAAAGTTTTTTGAGAAAGTTATTTTGGGTTCTCCGGGCGCAAGATCTCTGGGCTAATACAAGAGAAATCGGGAACTTGGGCAATTCTTAAAAAATATTTATAAATGCGAAAATGGGTGTTTAAAATATGATGTGAGTATACATGAAGGTTACGTAAATCAATACGGAGATTCTCATTAAGATTTTTGAGAAAATTATATTAGTTCTTTGGGCGCCAGATTCCATGGGCTAATACACACGAAAAATTAGAAAATTTAGGTGATTCTTAAAATAAAGCTTGTAAATGCAGAAATGAGTAGTAAAATATGGTGTGATTATAAGTGAAGGTTCTCAAATCATTATGAAGTTCCACATAAAAGTTTTTGAGAAAATCTTTTTTGGTGCGCTAGACGCTAGATCTATGGGCTAATAATACACAAAAAAATTGAGGAATTTGACAATTCTTTAAAAAGGGCTTGTAAATGCAAAATTGGGCATTAAAGAATGGTGTGAGTATAAGCGCTCCGAGCGCCTGATCCATGGGTTAATATACACGAAACATGAGAAATTTAGGCGATTCTTAAAAATGGACTTGTAAATGCAGAAATAAGCGTCAGAAAATTATTAGAGTATAAGTGAAGATTCCACAACACATTACAGAGATTCTCATAAAGTTTTTTGAGAAAAATATTTTGGTTGCTTCGAGTGCCATAACCATAAGCTAATTCACACAAAAAATCACAAAATTTATTTTGTCCGTAGTCTTGACTTAAAAGTGGACGATACAGTCAATAAGGAGGCTGCAAAGTATGCTAAGGATCATAATATCTTTGTGAACCTGAAACATGAAATTGCAGCTTTTATATGGAATATTCCAAAAATTCATCCAATTTCATTTGGGCAATTCTTAAAAAAAAAGGTCTTGTAAATACGAAAAATACACTATAAAAACTAGTGTGAGTGTACGTGTAGGTTCCCCAACTTATTACAGAGATCCTAATAAAATTTTTTGAGAAAAATATTTTACGTGCTCCGGGGGCTAGATCTCATATACAAATATATACGAAAAATTAGGGAATTTGGAAGATTCTTTTAAAAAGGACAGGAAATCAACGTAAAAAATGGTGCAAGTATAGGTGAAGGTTCCCCAACTCATTACGGAGGTCCTCATAATATTTTTGAGAAAATAATTTTGGGTGCTTTAGGTGCCAGATCAATGAGCTAATTACACATGAAAAATTGACGAATTTGGGCGATTCTTAAAAAAAGGCCTGTAAATACAAAAATATGTGTTAAAAGTGGTGTGAGTATACGTGAAGGTATCCCAAATCATTACAGTGGTCCTCATAATTTTTTTTTTGAATTTTTTTTGATGCTCCCGATGCCGAATTGATAACACGAAAAATCAGAAAATTTGAGTGATTCTTTAAAAAAATGCTTGTAAATGAGGTAATGGGCGTTGAGAAAATGGTGTGGATGTACGTGTAGGTTTAACAACTCATCATGGAGGTCCTCATAGAGTTTTTTGAGTAAATAAATTTGGGTGCTCCGTATGCCAGATCAAATGGATAATACACACGAAAAATTGGAGAATATGGACGATTATGAAAAAAGGGCTTGTGAATGCGAAAATTAGCATTAAAAATGGTGTGAGTATATGTTATGGTTCCCAACTTACTACAAGGGTCCTCATAAAGCTTTTTGAGAGAACAAGATTGGATGTTCCGGGCGACTAATCCAGAGCTAATACACACAAAAAATCTTGGAATTTAGGAGATTCTTATAAAAAGGCTTGAAAATGCAAAAGTAGGTTTTAAATATAGTGAGTATATGTGAAGGTTCCCTAATTCATTATGGAGGTTTTCATAAAGTCTTTTGAAAAAAATATTTTCGGTGATCTTGGTGCTAGATCCATTGACGAAAAATCGAAAAATTTTGGTGATTCTTATAAAGGGATTGTAAATGCAAAATTGGACGTTAAAAATTGTGTGAGTATACATAAAGGTTTCATTCCTCATAATATTTTTTGAGAAAAAAATTTGGGTGCTCCGGTTGCCAAATCCACATGCTAATACACACGAAAAATTGGTAAATTTGGGTAATTTTTAAAAAGGACTTCTAACGGGAAAATAAACACTAAAATATTGTGTGAGTATACGCAATAGTTCCCCAACTCGTTGCAGAAGTCTTTATAACTTTTTTTGAGAAAATATTTTTGAATATTTGAGCGCCAAATTAATGGGCTGATATACAGGAAAAATCAAGAAATTTAGCTATTCTTAAAAAAAAGACTTCTAAATACGAAAATGAGCATTAAATAAATTGTGTCAATTTACCTGAAAGTTCCTAACTTATTACAAAGGTCCTCTTAAAATTTTTGAGAAAGATTTTTTGGGATCTCCGATCGCTAAAGTCATGGGGTAATACACAAAAATCAGGAAAATTTGGTGTTTCTTAAAAAAAGCTTGTAAAATGAAGAAATGGGTGTTGAAAATGATATGAGTATATGTGAAGGTTTCCCAACTCAATATAGAGGTCCTCATAAAGTTTTTGAGAAAAATAATTTGAAGGCTATGCGCCCTAAATCTATGGGCAAATATACGCAAAATATTGGGAAACTTCGATAATTTTTAAAAGAAGCCCTGTAAATGTGGAAATAGGTGTTAAAAATGGTGTGGAAATATGTGAAGGTTTCCCAACTCATTATAGAGTTACTTATAAAGTTTTTTGAATTTTTTTTTTGGATGCTCTAAGCGCCAGATCCTTTGGGCTAATAAACATGAAAAATTGAGAAATTTGGGTGATTTTTAAAAAAGGTCTGCGGAAACGGGCGTGAAAAAATGGTATGAGTATATGTGAAAGTTTGCCAACTCATTACGGAGGTGCTCAAAATATTTTTTGAGGAAACAAATTTGGATGCTCCAGTCCCTAAATCCATTGACTAATACACAAGAAAAATAGGGAAATAAACACCGAAAAATCAAAACACTGTACAGAACCAAAGAATTTTGGTATTTTGATTTTGGTATTTCGACTTTTAGTTCGATATGATATGAATTTTTTATTTTTAGGTATTTCAATTCAATTTTCGATTTGTAATATTTGTGTTAGTCGATATTTCTGTTTACCAAAATATATTATATTGAATAATAAGTATTATAATTAAATTTAAAAATAAAATTCAATTAGGTCAAAAGAGTGCACAAGACTCAAAACCTTTTGTGAGTCTTTTCAAACTTTTACTTTTCCACTTCTCAATGTTTCTTTACACTTTAGTGTTTCTCGTTTTCAATTTTGAGTTTTGACTAGGCAAGTTATCATTCTTTCAACCTTGGCATTGTTCTCATTCCGGTGATCGGAGTTGAGGCGCCACTCGCCAATCCCAGTAGACTAGCACACACAATAACAACAGTCGGCAGTCCAAGTAGACCAGCGTCCATCAGGAAACACGCACAACAACAACAAGTCAAGCAGTCATTGACCACTTTTCGGGCGCCATTTTAATTTTGAATTAAAAAATCATGTAAAACAACAGTTTTATCCTTGAATGAAAATGGAGGGTCAAATTTCAAAAAGTAGTTCATAATTACAAGTTTTATGAGAGGTGTATTTGGCACATAAGAGACCAATCACCAATCATATCAATATTAATGAATGTGTACTCGATGAGCTAATACATACGAAAAATGGGGGAATGTAGGCGATCTATTAACAAGGACTTGAAAATGCGAAAATGACGTTAAAAATGGTGAGTATACATATGTGAAAGTTCCTTAAATCTTTATGGAGCTCTTCATAATGTTTTATAAGAAATATTTGGGTGCTATAAGCGCCAAGTTGATCGGCTAATACACACAAAAAATCGATCCTTAAAAATGATGTGAGCATGAGGGAAGGTTCTTCCAACTCATTACAAAGATACTTATAAAGTTTTTTGGAAATTTTTTTTATGTGCTCTAGGCGCTAAATCAATGGGCTAATACACAAAGAAAATCAGAAAATTTGGGCGACTCTTAAAAATGACTTCTAAATGTGGAAATGGGAGTTTGAAAAATGGTGTAAGTGTATGTGAAGGTTTCCCACCTCATTATGAGGTCTTCATAAAGTGTTTTTGAGAAAAAAAATTTAGGTGCTCCGGGTGCCAGATCGATTCTTAAAAAGGGCTTGTAAATGTAAAAATGGGCACTAAAAATGACGTGAATATACCAGAAGGTTCCCCAACTCATTATGGAGGTTCTCAACAATTTTATTTGAGAAGAAAATTTGGTGTTTCGTGAGCTATATCCAAGGGCTAATAGTCACGAAAAATCAGGGAATTTGGCGATAATTTTTTAAAAAGGATTGTAAATGTTGAAATAAGCATTAAAAATGGTGTCAGTATACCTGGATGTTCCCAAAATCATTATGGAGGTCCTCATAAAGTTTTTTGAGAATATCATTTGGGTTTTTTAGGCGCCAGATTCATGGGCTGATACATACGAAAAATCAAAAATTCAAGCGATTCATAAAAAAGGTTTTTAATTGGGAAATGAGCATTCAAAAATGGTGTGAGTATACATGAAGTTTCTCCAACCCATTGCGGAAGTCCTTATAAATCTTTTGAGAAAACAATTTTGAGTGCTTTAGGCGCCTGTTCCATTGGCTAATACACATGAAAATTAGAGAATTCGGGCAATTTTTGAAAAAGAACTTGTAAATGAGGATAGAAAGTAAAAAATGACATGAGTATACGTGAAGGTTTTCCAACTCATTATGGAGGTCCTCATAAAGTTTTATAAGAAAATTTTTTGGGTGCTCTGGGTGTCAGATTCTTAACTAATACACATGAAAAATCTAGGAATTTGGGTGAATCTTATAAAAAGTACTTGTAAATGTGAAAATGACAGTTAAAAATGGTATGAGTATACGTGAAATTTCCCAAACTCGTTAAGGAGTTCCTCATTATGTTTTTCAAGAAATGAGAGTTAAAATGGTGTGAGTATGCATAGATGTGCTGCGAAATCTTGGCACATTTGATGCTCGAAAACTAAGACTTAATACTAGATACTAATGTATTTATATGGATATGATGTGTTTGGTAATGTTTGTAAAAGGTAACAAAGGTGGATGTGAAAGATGATGGAAAAGAATAAAATTTAGTGAAAGTGACCAAGTACATACTAGAGATGGCCTCATGGAACGTGGTCTTTACTACTGATCGTGATGATGGTCATGAAGTACCTTTCCAATGAGAAGGTGTAAGGAAGATCAATTTTGGTAACACTAAGTAAGGACCACAGTTGACCTCACGGGATGTGATCCTCAAGATGATCCATGGTAGCTTTCGTGAAGTTGAACCAGTGGTGATGAACAAAGAAGTGAAAATGAGAAGTGGCAAAGTGAAGACCACAGACACCCAGACGGAAAGTTGTCCCTATAACGGTCTGTGGTGTCGTCTATGGTACCTTTCCAGTGTGTTGTCTTTGAAGATCCAAATCTCAGACGTGCTAAGTAAAAACCGCGAATGGTTTCACGAACCGTGAAGCCCTTGATGGATCGTCAAAGTGCTTGTGGAGTTGCTCGATGGTTCAATCCTACTTTGTGTAGGGCTCATTTTAGACATTCTATTTAAATTAATTAGGTTATTTTTTAGTTTTTATTACGTCATATCTGGAATGAGCGACTAAGTTTCAAATATTCATAGCTATAGTTTTTGACGATTTACATCGAATCAAGTTTCGAAGTTGGATTTTCGGTTGTGAATTATCAAGTGTTATCTGTTTTCATATTTTCTTAAGTACTTTCTTATCATGTTTTCATTATATAATTCCGTATGTTTACGTGAAATCATGAGTGGACGACGATTTATATTTGCAAATTATAATTTAGCTTTCGTTATTCATGTATTCTAATAAGTGTATGCATTAGAGTGTAGCATGTATTTGTCATTTGTTCGAGAGAAAAGTGATGGTTAGGAAAAAGCTTAATTAACCTGAGGAAATGGAGTCAAAGTTCTAGTCCAAGAGGAAAGAACTTTAACACTATTATAAGCGAGAGTAAAACTTATTAACACTCTAGGACTGAGAGAACTTGAGTGAAAATTATCTAATTAGACTGAGAATGGTTAGATATATTTGGCCCGCCCGTATTTTGTAAAGGCAATTACAAATTGTCTGAAGCTCAATTACAGAAGAACATTAGATGCAACATTATGGGGAACACAATCCTAGTTTCATTCAATTATAAATATAACTTTAAAATCGTTAATTGTTAACTCTGGATTTGGCTTAAAAACCTTCGTTACTAAAATTTTACAACTAAACCCATTTTACATTCTGCAATCTTTCTCTTTACGAAATAATAACATTCAGGTAAACGTGACACTAAAATCATTTATGTAAAGAAATTCTCTGTGGGATCGACCTAAACTCACATGAAATTCTATAAATTTAATTCGGCCGTTTATACTTCTTAATTGAAGTGTGAGTTTGGACGCATCATGATCTGGTGCCAGATCAATCAACTATTACACACAAAAATTAGGGAATTTGGGTGATTCTTAAAATGGGCATATAAATGTTGAAATGAGCGTTAAAAAGTTGTGTCAATATACGTGAATGTTCTCCAACTCATTACAGACGTCCCCATAAAGTTTTTTGAGAAAAATGTTTTGGGTACTCTGAGCGCCAAATCCATAGGCTAATCCACATGAAAAATTAGGGATTTGGCCTATTCTTAAAGAAGGAATTGTAAATGCAGAAATGAGCGTAAACAATGGTGTGAGTATACGTGAATGTTCTCCAACTCATCACAGAGGTCCTAATAAAGTTTTGTGAGGAAAAAACATTGGGTTCTCCAAGCAACATATCCATAGTCTAATACACATTGAAAATAAGAGAATTTGGCGATTCTTAAAAAAGGGCTAGGAAATACGAAAATGAGTGCTAAAAAATGATATGAGTACATGTGAAGGTTCCCCAACTCATTATGGAGGTCCTTAATAAGTTTTTCCAAAATTGTTTTTGGATGCTCCAGGCGCCAGATGCATGGGCTAATATACACACGAAAGATCAAGGAATTTCGGCAATTCTTAAAAAAGGTCTTGTAAATGTGAAAATGACGTAAAAATGGTGAGAGTATACGTGAAGGTTCCCCAACTCATCACAGAGGTTCTCATATAATTTTCTGAGAAAAATCATTTGGGCGTTCTAAATGCCAGATCCATATGCTACATACGAAAAATCGGGGAATTCGGGTGATCCTTATAAAGGGCTTAGAAATGAAAAAAAATGGGTGTTAAAAAAATTGTGAGTACTAGAAGGTTACCTAACTCATTACAGAGGTCTTCAAAATGTTTTTTGATAAAATAATTTTGGGTTCCAAATCCATGGGACAGACAAATTTGGCACCCCCCTCTTACTACCCCCTACTACCTTCCTACCTACCAATCTACCCCCCACCCCTAATACCTACCCCTTTCCTTCCTACCCCCTACCCCTCTCTTTCATACCTACCCTCTACTACTAACGCCTACCTCCCTTACTACTACCCCTTACACCCTTCTAACCCCCCTCCTACCCTACCCCTTCGTACCTTACTTACTACCTAACCCCATCTTAGCTACCCTACCCCTTCGTACCCTACTTACTACCTAACCCCATCCTAGCTACCCTACCCCCTTTCCTACTTACTTACTTCCTTCTACGCCATCCTACCCCACCCCCTCTTACCCCCTCCCCCCATACAACACCATATATTTTAAATTAAATAAAGACAAATGGAATTTCGACTATAACATTGAAGTGTGTAAAGAATACAAAAGTTCATGATGAAATAGTTCATATTTGGGGAACTTGATTAAGTTAATTAATCATTTTAAAGTTTTAGTTAATAAACAACAAACAATAAATAATCACAATTAAGCAATTTAAGAGTAAGGGAGAGATCGAGTTTGGGCCTCTCTTGAGCCTTATTCGCTTCTACTTTTGGGGCAACCATTCGAAGTGCCATTAAGAATCCATACTTGAAACAACTGCTAAATAGAGAAGGAAAACTCTATGGTAAATAATTAGTTTTTTCTAGTAGAACAAGTGAGACAACTTCAGTTTCAAATAAAATGTATTTCCATAAGAACTAGAAAAGGAAAAATCTACCGTAAATAATTAGTTTTTCTAGCATAACAAGTGAGAAAAATTGAGTACCAAACAAAATGTAACAATTGTTTCACGCATAATCATTGTTACTTAACACAAAATTTAAATAATCAAATGAGACAAATCTATGTTTAAACCAATAGCTATTAATATTGTTACCAACATATGTTACAATTTAATAATTAATTCATATGACATATAGAAATGCTTTGTTGGAGAACAAAGAACGCTCATAAATGCTACTCCCAATTATAGTGTAGTTCGACTATGAGAGAACATCAATAAACAACGTTGTTTTCTAGAAGCGGAAAAGAGAGCCTAGGAGAATTATCCTGAAGCCAAGGCTATCAGGACGTTGTTAATCCTAGAGACATTAGGATGCAAAAGCAAAAAAGGATTCTTAGCTTTGTCACTTTGGTTAGAGAATTATAAGGCAACTTAGGGATTGGTTTTAAAGGGAAATTAACCTGATGTAGTGCTTTTTTGGGCTTGCTCCTATTGATATTTCGCATCTAATGTCTATTGAAAAGCATAAGTTGGCTTAACAGATAAGATGAATGCAACATTGGTATAAGATAGATGTGAAAATAACAAGAATAATTCAAACACACAACAATCAATTAACAACATAGAACTTTTGTGGAGCATGAGTCTCTGCTATGCACTCATCATTAATCTATACTAACACTAGATCTTAAAGAAATGGAAGCAAAGGAGCAATGTGTTTGAAGCAAGAACCCTAGTAGCAAAAACATACTTCTATCTATAAAGGATTCTCAAGCCAAAGATTTCATTGATAACCAAAAGACTCAATCCATTATATGCTTAAACGACGGACTCAAAGAGTGATTAAAGCACTCAATTGAAGTAAGACAGATCATCCTACGATGAAGATCCACAAAGAAGTATCCAAAATACATAGTAGATTTATGAGACACTTAGACAAACAATGAACTAGGACTGGAAATCAAAGCAAAGAAACAACAAGACATTGAGCACCAGGAAAGAAAATTCAAAAGATGGTCCTAATTCATACTGAATTAAGCAACATATAGAGATAGTAATATTTCTCAAACTGCTATTAAAAATAAATAACAACTATTTGATAGACTTAAACCACAAATAAATGTACCGATATTTTAGTAAATAAAGAGTTAACTGGAACAAAAAAATAAAGCATAAAAGGAGAAAATGATTACCTTTTTTGGGATATCAATTGGGAAGAGATGAAGTTTCCACCGCTCAAAACGGTGGCTGGACTCCACAAACAAAAAAGCTTGATACAGCCAAAGAAGAAAACATTTCCATTACCAATGATAGGAGGCTCTCCCCAAGATGATTTGATGATTCTTCACAAATGCAGGGACCCGTTCCTCTGCAGAGTATGAAGAACCAGTCTCATCTGTGAAAAGTACAAACAACTGTTTGCGTCAAGGAGGTTGGTGAGGAGCAGAGTACTTCTCCAATCAAAACTGACTAGGTTGTTTTATTTGATGGATAAAAAATCTTGATGATATATATCAAACAAAACACAACATAATATTAATTGAGTAAAAAATGCAAAAATACCATCAAACATCAAAACAACAAGATATTGATCAAAAGGCTTTCAACTCTTCTTGTTATTTGTTGTTTTTGTATTTGCTTGTAATTGTTCTCAAATTGTAGGATTCGTTTCAAACATGATAGAAATATATCAAACATTGTGTGTTTCATTGTAAGGGCTTGCGTTATGGGTAACTTAGGTTCTTACTGAGCAACGTTGTATCTGCTCGTGCTCAGCTAAGTAATAGGGTGTATTGCGTAGTGAAGTGACTATAGGGTTAGTATCATGTTTTATAACTGAATTTTACTTTTGCTTGATTGAAGATTAGAGAAAGTGGTTGTTGAAAAGTCCTATTGAGAATAGGTCGTGGTTTTACTCCCTTGAGCAAGGAGGTTTCCATGTAAAAGTGATTGTCTCTTTTACTTTTTGTCTTTGTTCTTTATTTATTGTTCATTGGTGTTACGGGGACCAGGTCCCATCTAAGATAAGTGGATGCATGCATTCCAAAAAGTGGTATCAGAGCTTGACTTTTCATTTTGGTTAACACCAATAAAAGGAAAATGTTGAAGGATTGATTGCTCCACCAAATTTGGAGGAAGGACAATCATCCACAAGGCCATCTCTATTCAATGGACACTACTATGGGTGGTGGAAGAACTGAATGCACGACTACAGTAATGCAGAAGACTCTGAGTTGTGGGATGTTATCCTGGATGGTCCTTATGTTAATTTGAAAGAGGTGAAGGGTGAAAGCCTTATCACCTTCGAGGTTAAGACCAGAAAGGAGCATACTAAGGTTGACATGAAAAATATTGAAAAAAATATAAGGCGAAAAAAATCCTAGTCTGTGGATCTGCAAAGGAAATTTGTGATTGTCTTCAAACTGCACATGAAGGAACCAAGAGGGTGAAGGATTCAAAGGTGTACATTCTTACTACTCAATATGAGAACTTCGTGATAAAGGATGGTGAAACCATATTTGAAATGAACTCTCATTTCACTTCCATACAAATCAGCTCAGAGAATTGGGAGAACCTATACCTGTGTGCAAGCAAGTTCAAAAAATTCTCAAGGTTCTTCCTAAATCTAGGGAAAGCAAGGTGGATGCCATCATTGAGACGAACGATCTAATGACCTTGCCTATGGACAACTTATAGGAAATATGCAGACTTATAAGCTAAATAAGAAGCAAGGAGAAATAGGGAAGGAGTCAAATAAGGAAAAGAACATTGCGTTAAAATCTTCACAAAGCGAGATGACTGAAGAGGAGGCTGAGATGGCATATATACGTGACAAAGAGGTTCCAAAAGATTATCAAAAATAAATGGAGGCTTCCAAAAGAAAGGATCAACCAGCAGAGTGGCAACGTCTAATAACTTATGCCACAAATGTGGTAAGCCTGGTGACTTTATGAGAGATTGTCCAAGTCAAAAGCAAGAATCTCATGAAGTGAGATATCGTAAGAAGGACCTGGTCCCAGACAACTTTCGAAGGAAGGCACATACTGATCAGATGGTAAAAAAGGCTTTTGCTGTCCGGGGTGATGATTAGAGTGAGTCAGGGGAAGAAGTTGAAGATCGCGAAGATGTCTCTATGATGGCCATAGAAGATGATGAAAGCATTTTCAACTCAATCTTCTCCTTAATGGAAAAATCAGATGATGAGGACAATGCACATTAGGTAACTCTCTTTGAATTGAAAGATGATCTAGGAAACCTTTCTCCTGAAAGTCTGAGGAAACTTGTTGCTCTACTAATTGATTCTGTTGACGAGCAGTCTACGGAAAACTTAATGTTGACTGAAAAATTAAGTTTATTTAAAATGAAAATGCAACTTTTCTAACACGGATTTCTGAAATGAGTAAAGTAATAGGGATATTGGAGTCTAACAACAAAGTTGATGAAGAAGAGCCTAGTACCTCTAAACTTGATAAAAGAAAACCTAGCATTTATGAGGAAGTACTGGAGGATAAGCTTAAAATCTCTGAATCTAAGTTAGTTGCTTCTCTTGAAACTAATTCTCAGCTAAGAAAAGATCTTAAGAAAATCAAAGAATAGTTAAGTCATTCTTTAAAATGGACCGACTATTCAAAGATTCTCTCTAATATCTCTCAACAAAGCTTCAATAGGAAAAGAGGTCTAGGGAGAAGGCAAATAGAACAACCATATAATCCTCATAGCAAATATGTGTCTATAGCTGATAATCTCTTGTGCACCCATTGTGGAAGAAATGGACACTTGAAGGAAAGGTGTGACAAAATAAAAGAGGCTAAGGAGAGGCATGTGAAGTTTTAACTCAAAGAAAGAAAGACCAGCTTATGCAACAAAAATCGACAAATGAGTAAACCAAAATACATAGCAGATTCATGATATACTTAGACAAAAAGGAACTAAGACTTCAAACCAAAACATAATCATATCATATATTATTATAAGTGAAAAGCTCCAAGTGAAAAGTTAAATTACTAGTTTATCCCTACACCAAATTAAATTATTATAAAATATTATTAATTAAATATTCTATCATTAATTAAGAAAATCACCATATTTCAATATACTCCAAAATGGACACATACATTGCATAATTAAAGTTTCATAACAATCAATTAAATATTTGGGTATACGAAGAGGTGGAATATTTTACTTGCAATTGTCATTTATTTCAACCTTTTCAACACTCTAGAATAGCTTTTCATTTTACTAAACTAATTTAATGTTTAGAAGTTCTTTTCAACTTCCAACTATAGCTTTAGAAGTTTATAAATAGTCATATTAGTGAATCAATGTAAGTTCACTGAGGTTCTCTTTCAGTGTATCAATACCAAATGTCCTTTTCTTCTCCTTCTGTTTCATTAGTTATCTTCAATGTGTCAGTTAATGGGTTCCATTGCTATTGCTCATATACCGTCTCTCTTATCCATATGTTTTAAGTTATTAATTGAGTTTGATTATGAAGGATTGTTGGTCTGCTAATAATTTTATCATGACACAAGGGGCAAAAGATGCAGTTAAAAATGTTATTGGCATAAATAAATGAAAACTGTGTGTATATATATATCACATCATGAACGTCTTTGTTCAAAATTTAAGTTGCTAGTTTTTTTTTCCATTGTTTTTATTTACTTAGGTTAGAGTATTACTCCATTATGATGATTGATGTTCCTTATTGAAGAAGAGGAGGAAGTTGTGTTAACTGCAAGAATGTTATGACTTGCTTATTTCTTTGATTTTATCTAATAATAATATTTCGTTACTCGCTTGAAGTAGGAATCAAATATATATATTGATTTCAGTTTATTTGTGGAATTGTTTTTTAAATAATCCTCATGAGTTATATTCATTATATCATCCTCTCTAATTAGTTCGAGAGAAGAGTATTATAAAGAATCTAATTTCATGTAGCAGTTGTAGTTTCGTTCATATTGGATCTTAATATTCTTAAGTCTAAATCTTTATCTTGTCTATGTAAAAAAGGAGCATTGTGAAACTTGGATTTTAATTACAAAAAAATAGAAAAAGTGAAGAGTTACGAGATTTAGGAGTTGAATATTACAATTCTATCCCTACATTAAATTTAAATGTTAAAATATTGAATAGTAAAATCAACATATTAGTACATGAATCAATCATTTGTGCATTTTAGTCAATTTTATAATTAAGAATGTGTTCTTTTTATTAGGAAGATATATTTCTATTGTAAAATATTGATTTTTAAGTAAATACCAATAAATTTGAAGCGGAGAAGATATGTCATTTGCAATACAAAAGTTATGTGAAATATTTTGGAATAAACATGCAAAGCACGTTTTTAGAACTTGTATTATTATAAGAGGGAACCAAAAAAGTTAAAAGTTGAATTACGATTTTACCGTTATTATAAATTAAAATGTTATAAAATATTTAACTATTTAATTTAAATATTAAATTATATTATTTTAATAAAAATGTTAATGACTTTTGCACTTCTTTAGAATAATTCTTAATTAAAATATCTAATTTAGTTTATTTTCTTGAAATTATTAACCCTTTAAATAGATACATGTATATGGTTTATCTTCTAAATTAATTTATATTTTTAATTAATTTGTCTTTAATTTTTGTAACACCCGACTTTTCAACTTTGTAAGTGAATCTTTATATTCCAAAGCTATATTTTTTCCTATAAATACAAATCTTTTAACATTATTTTCATAGAAAGATTTATATGTGATACAAATTTTGTGTGTGGAAGACTAGAAAAGCTCTAATCAAGTGAAAGACAATTTCAAGGCAAGAGAATTTGTGTAAAGAATACAAGGCATAATGTGATTATAGGAATGAATAACACTTTATTTTCTAGAACATCGAAGCTTGATGTATTTTTTTTAACTTATTTGTCGAGATTAAAACTATGATAAAACCCCTCCATTTATGTAGTTGAATATCACTTCATTAACTTGTCTTAGAAAGATTTTTGACTTTTTTTTATGGTCAAAAATTGAATGTTTATTACTATAACTTTGTTTCAATTTGCATTATCAAAAAAAATTAGAAAAATGATTGTCTTAGAATTTTTCTATTTTTCGTTGGTAGCCTTATGCTAAACTTGCTGCTATATATGATACTTTTTCTTTGTATTTGTAATTTTATTTTAAGAATATATTTGATTGAAAAGTGTATTTTTTGCTTTAGAAAATGAGACAAATACAATCATAAAAATAGTGTACAAGGCATGTAAAACAATTAATGTCTACAAGATATTCTAATTTCAAATTATTAATAATGCATCTTATATATTAAATATTTGTAAAGAATAATTCTTACTTGTGCTTGTGGATAAAATCAATAGTTTTTAGACAATTTTCATTAAAATTAGCATGAGATCCAAATCTCAAAGTCAAAAAAATGATACACCAAAATGCTTAAGAAGTTAGAAGATCTTTTATCCTTTGACCAAATATTGCTTCTATTAATATTTAAACCAAAAAATGTAATATATGTTTTAACAAACTTTTAATTGTAAGAATATTAATGTTGTCATTTTGGCTCTCCATTAAATTAAAATCTGATTTATTTAATTAAATATTAATATTTTATTTGTACAATTACATAATTTAAATACCAATCATTGCACTTTAAATCTTTAGTGATTTCCTTCTAATAAGTCTCTTATTTATAAATTGGAATTACTTAATTGCATTCTACTTAATGAGAAGGAGAATTTCATCTTTTACTAATTAATGTCAAACATTTATCTTCTTGAACTGTATATCTTGTGTAATTATTAATTTAATTTCAATATTTTTATTCTATTTTATGAGACTTTTAAAGACATTTTTGTTGGGAAAGACAAGACACTAACAAAGAATGTCTGACAGGATAACAGCGGAAGAATACCCAAGTCTATACTTTCCCTTCTCGATTTGAACCAAGAGAAGACAAACAACCACAAGCATATGATAGTAAGGCAGCAAGTAATTCAACCAAACAAATATAACAAGACAATAATAAACCAATCACACAAGACACCAAGATTTACGTGGAAAACCCTTCGATGTGAAGAGTAAAAAACCACGGGACCAAAAGCTCCACTATAATCACCAAGAGTTACAATATTTTTCTACAAAATTGGCCACAAAACAAGTGCCAAACAACGAGCAACAACAAAATAAGATTGCACCAAATCTAGAGAATTAAAGGAGCAAAATCACCAATTTCGCAGCTACTGTTCACGACAGCAAAACTGAAGCTGCAGGCCACCAAATTCAACTCTGTCAGTTCCTAATCAAAGATTGAGATGAATATAATATGCTGTCCAAAAATCAGCTCAATCGGACAAGAAACGAAGCGGGAATCGCAATTTGAAGTTGGCTGTTAGGGCTGAATTTTTGACTGCGAAAAACTGCTCTCTTTTTTTTCTTTTTGGCTGCTGAAAAACTCTTTTTATATCTGAAAATAAGACCTAAATAGGCTTATATTTGCCTCATAAGAATGGGCTTATGGGGAAAATGGGTTGGTCCAAATTGGACTTTTATTTATCCACATAGGAAGGGAAAAAGACCTATAACCCAACAATTCTCCCCCTCACGACTATGTGGAGGAGACCGCCATCCCGGCGACCATGCAACAATCTTCAAACTTCCCTCTTGGCAAAGATTTAGTCATCATATCGGAACCATTGTCATTTGTATGAATCTTTTCAAGCTCAAGCAACTTAGTATCCAACACATCTCGAATCCAATGGTATCTCACATCAATGTGTTTAGACCGACCATGGAACGTAGAATTCTTGCCAAGATGTATAGCACTTTGACTGTCACAATAAAGCACATACCTCTCTTGAGCACAACCAAGTTCCCCCAAGAATCTCTTCATCCAAAGCAATTCTTTACAAGCTTCAACGACAGCAATAAGCTCAGCTTCTGTAGTAGATAGAGCAACACATTTTTGCAACCTAGATTGCCAAGACACAGCTCCCCCTGCAAAAGTAACCAAGTACCCTGAAGTAGACTTGCGAGTATCAACATCACCAGCCATGTCTGAATCAGTATAACCACAAAGAATAGGCTTCCCTATACCAAAACACAAACTCAGACTAGAAGTTCCACAGAGATATCTCATAACCCACTTCACAGCATTCCAATGTTCTCTTCCCGGATTAGAAAGAAAACAGCTAACAACTCCAACAGCGTGAGCAATATCCGGTCTTGTACAAACCATCGCATACATCAAACTACCAACAGCTGAAGCATAAGGAACTTTCTTCATATTTCCTTCTCATCATCACTAGGACACTGTTTCGTGCTCAATTAGAAGTGCATAGCTAAAGGTGTACTGACAACCTTAGCTTTGTCCATGCTGAATCTGCGAAGTACTTTCTGAATGTACTTCTCTTGTGATAATACCAACTTCTTGGCCTTTCTATCACGGACAATCTGCATGCCAAGAATTTGCCTTGCTGGTCCTAAGTCTTTCATAGCAAAAGACTTACTCAACTCTTGCTTCAACTTCTGAATCCTGCAAGTATTATGACCAACAACAAGCATGTCATCAACATAAAGCAACACAAAAATAAAGTCACCATCAGAGAACTTTTGCACAAAAACACAATGGTCTGAAGAAGTCTTCTTGAAGCCCTGCTGACTCATAAAAGAACCAAACTTCCTGTACCACTGTCTGGGAGCTTGTTTCAAACCATATAAGCTCTTCTTCAATTTGCAAACATAATTCTCTTTACCCTTGACTTCAAAACCTTCCGGTTGCTCCATATAAATTTCTTCATCTAAGTCACCATGGAGGAAAGCAGTTTTAACATCCATTTGCTCAACCTCTAAATCTAGACTTCCAGCCAAGCCTAGAACCACACGAATGGATGACATCTTCACAACTGGAGAGAATATCTCATCAAAATCAACTCCCTTTTTCTGATTAAATCCCTTGACAACTAATCTAGCTTTGTACCGTGGAACTGGATTACCATCTTCATGTTTCACCCGAAAAACCCACCTGTTTTTCAAAGCTTTTCTGTCTTTAGGTAACTTAACCAAATCAAAGGTATGATTATCATGCAAGGATTTAATCTCATCTTCCATAGCATCAAACCACCTTTCTTTTTCTTCACTTTCCATGGCTTCATCAAGACTCTCAGGTTCTCCCACGTCAGTCAAGAGTACATACTCATTGGGAGAATAACGAGATGAAGGAATTCTCTCTCTACTAGATCGTCTGAGAGAACTCTCTGGAGCATCTATAATTGGTTGTTGGACAACCACATCATCTTGCACTGGAGCATCAACAACATCATGCCGGTCATTCTGAACATGATCAACATCTTCATTATCAACTTGATTTTCATCATTATGAAGATTTTCTTCCGGTGCGATAGTCAAAGGAACTGGATTAACATCAACTAAGCTCTCACTACTCTGAAAATCAGCCTTGTCAGCTTTGTCAAAATCTTCAATTGTTTGGTCTTCAAAGAACACAACATCACGGCTTCTAACAAGTTTCTTCTCAACAGGATCATAGAAACGATAGCCAAATTCATCTTGACCATAACCAATGAAGATACACTGCCTGGTTTTAACATCCAACTTTGGCCTTTCATCCTTAGGAACATGTACAAAGGCTTTACACCCAAAAACTCTAAGATGATCATAAGAAGCATTCTTACCAGTCCAAACTCTTTCAGGGACATCACCATCTAAAGCAACAGCAGGAGATAAATTGATAACATAAGCAGCAGTATTAAGTGCTTCTGCCCAAAAAGAATCTGACAGCTTAGCATCTGAAAGCATACATCTAACCCTCTCAACTAGAGTTCTGTTCATCCTCTCTGCTAAACCATTTAACTGAGGAGTCTTTGGAGGAGTTTTCTGATGCCTAATACCCTGCTCTCTGCAATATCTATCAAAAGGACCAATATACTCACCATCATTATCTGAGCAGATGCATTTCAATGTCTTCCCTGTTTGTCTTTCAACCAAGGCCTGAAAACTCTTGAACACATCAAGTACTTGATCCTTGGACTTCAAAGGAAATACCCAGAGTTTGCGAGAATGATCATCAATAAAAGTCACAAAGTAAAGTGCACCACCATGAGATCTTACCTTAAAAGGACCACACAAATCAGAATGTACCAACTCCAGCAGATCAAGCTTTCTTGAAGGCGGATGACTCTGGAAAGAAACTCTTTTCTGTTTACCGGCTAAGCAATGAACACATTTCTTCAACTTTGCTTGTTTCACTCCAGAAAGCAAATTTTTCTTAGCCAAACTATCAATCCCCTTCTCGCTCATATGACTCAGCCTTCTATGTCATAACTCTGATGAAGTATCATTCTCCACCAAATTTACTGAGTCTCTGGAGATGGAGCCCTGAAATACATACAAGTTAGACAACTTGTCACCACGGGCCACAACCATCAAAACTCTAGTAAGCTTCCACTGGCCAACACCAAGTGTATTAACATAACCCTCATCATCAAGATATCCCACAGAAATCAAATTCAAGCGAACATCTGGAGCATGCTTGACATTATTGAGAACTAGTTTGGAACCATTGTTACTTTCCAAACAAACTGTCCCAATGCCAATAACTTCAACTTCATGATTATTGCCCATTTCAACGTTCCAAAATTACCTGGAGTATAAGAAGAAAATAATTCCTTCTTTGGCGTGACATGAGAAGTAGCACCAGAATCCACAAACCAGCTAGACTCATCACGAACAAGATTAATGGCATTTGCATCACAAGAAACAAGAAGATCATCATTAGCAACAACAGCAACACGATTTTCATTATCGCCTTCTCTCTTTTGTTGTCTCATATCTCTCTTGTGCTTGTAATAATATTTCATGATATGCCCATTCTTGTGGCAATAGTCACATGTAATATTCTTGTATTTAGACTTTGACTTGCTTCTACTTTTACCTCTATCATTCTGACCTCTGGACTTGTTTCTCCCCCTATCTTCAGTAACCAAAACATCGGAGTGTGAAGCTGAAGAAGATGAGGCTTGAGATCTTCTTCTCATTTCTTCATTCAAGACACCACTCTTAGTATATTCCATGGTTACAACACCACTGGGAGCAGAATTAGTCAAAGAAACTCGAAGAGTTTTCCAAGAGTTTGGCAGATTATTAAGAAGCCAAAGTCCCTGTATCTCATCATCAAACTTTACACCCATTTCGGACAGCTGGTCAAGAACACCCTGAAAATCATTAATATGATCAGAAATAGGAGTGCCCTCTTTATACCTGATATTCATTAATTGTTTCAATAGGAACAACTTGTTGTTGCCAGTCTTCGAAGCATAAAGTGTCTCAAGCTTGTCCCACAAACTTTTGGCATGTGTCTCATTCACAATATGATTTCTAACCTTTTTTTCAACCCATTGTCTAATATAGCCACAAACCTGCAGATGCTCAAATTCCCATTCTTCATCATTCAAAGACTGAGGCTTATTAGAAGCAAACACAGGTAAATGCATCTTCTTGACAAATAGAAGATCTTTCATCTTGCCTTTCCAAATATGATAGTTACTACCATTTAAACACACCATTTTGCTCATATTTGCCTCCATCATTCAAAACGACAATCAACAATAACCAATGCTCTGATACCACTTTGTTGGGAAAGACAAGACACTAACAAAGAATGCCTGACAGGATAACAGCGGAAGAATACCCAAGTCTATACTTTCCCTTCTCGATTTGAACCAAGAGAAGACAAACAACCACAAGCATATGATAGTAAGGCAGCAAGTAATTCAACCAAACAAATATAACAAGACAATAATAAACCAATCACACAAGACACCAAGATTTACGTGGAAAACCCTTCGATGTGAAGAGTAAAAAACCACGGGACCAAAAGCTCCACTATAATCACCAAGAGTTACAATATTGTTCTCCAAAATTGGCCACAAAACAAGTGCCAAACAACGAGCAACAACAAAATAAGATTGCACCAAATCTAGAGAATTAAAGGAGCAAAATCACCAATTTCGCAGCTACTGTTCACGACAGCAAAACTGAAGCTTCAGGCCACCAAATTCAACTCTGTCAGTTCCTAATCAAAGATTGAGATGAATATAATATGCTGTCCAAAAATCAGCTCAATCGGACAAGAAACAAAGCGGGAATCGCAATTTGAAGTTGGCTGTTAGGGCTGTATTTTTTACTGCGAAAAACTGCTCTCTTTTTTTTTCTTTTTGGCTGCTGAAAAACTCTTTTTATATCTGAAAATAAGACCTAAATAGGCTTATATTTGCCTCATAAGAATGGGCTTATGGGAAAAATGGGTTGGTCTAAATTGGACTTTTATTTATCCACATAGGAAGGGAAAAAGACCTATAACCCAACAATTTTAAGGAAGTTAATCATAAGATATTGTGCCTCCATATTTGTTTTTGCTACTTTATTTAGAACAAATATTAAATTTTTATATCAAAATTATAATAAAGGGAGGACTAAATGGAAAAAAAATTCTTCAAGTTAACTATACACTACAAACAATTTTTTAAAAGTGAAATTGTTTATCATTTTATTCGTCGTTATGAAGTAAAGGTGCAAACGCACGTACGGATATACTAGTGGCCAAATAAACAACAAAGGCAATTAAGCATGTGGAAAAAAAATTAAAAAAATGATCCTAATTCATACCACATTAAATGATATAATATGTAGAGACAATAATATTTCTTACTCACTAGCAAAAATAAACCACAACTATTTGCCAAACTTAAACTGGAAACAGAGAATTAATTGAAACAAGAAAATGAAGCAAGAAAAGAGAAATGGTTACCTTTTTTAGGACAGGAACGAAGATCCCACCACAGAAACAGTCGCTGTACTCCGATGAACAAAAAAGCTTGATGTATTACTTTTAAAGATCAGTTCATCAATAGAGTGCTTAAAACCTTTTTGGCCGGCTGATTAAATATTGTTTGCTAATGAGATAAACAAAGATATTTTCGTGAAATTATTTTATATGGTCATCGATATATTACTAGGCCAGATATCCTACGTTTAATACCAACGTTTCTTTTAGTGCGAAGCCATGGAAATACTCCAAAAACATCAAATGTAGGCGTAAGAAATTAAACGTAATTTGGAGACTGCAACTGCAACATGAGATACACTGGTTTATACAAGATAAAGGGGGGGCTCTTTCCAGCTATATATCAAGCATTACCTCAGTAATGACACCTCTATTATTTCATACAACAGTTTAGAAATTTACTATATCTGACACAAGATAATAATCAACAAATGCACCAGATGCTCTATATATATCAGACCTCCACAAAGCACTTCTCTTTGGTTCTCACTTCTCAACTTGTCACCTGAACTACAATTGTCCCAATTAGTCTTTCTTGTCGACATCACCCTCAGAATTGACAACAGTTTCAGCAGCCACAGTCTCTGAAGGGGCATCAGGACCAGCCTCGCTACCTTTTGATGGACCATCATCTTCCGGCAGTCCCTGAAGCATCACTCTCGGCTAGCTTAGCTTCACCATCAGTTGCTTCAACAGATCCTTTATTAGCTTGCCCGTCATTTACTGTCCACTGCCTGCTTCACAGTACAAACTTTGACGTATTTACTCATGAATTTGTACTCCCAATCTTGCAAGGCATTAAGCTCAAATGCTTGCCCAGAAATATCCCCTGTGAGATCTTTTTCCTCAAAGGACAGCTTGGCAAGAGCTCTAACTAGCATCATTTCCAGCAAACAATGCGTAAGGTCGTCCCCCAGGTCCATAACATTCTGCAGGAACACACACATTTAAACACAAAGATGACAAGTCCGCAGCATTTCATGAAGCTTAATGATTGTTTTTGATATCTTAGGTTTACATTTGAGCAAGGAACTTATTGAGACTCATATCAAGATATTTGATCTATCAGACGATAAAGTTGTGGATGAATTTAATGTACATGAGACTAACAGAACACATAATTCATCTTCATTTGACGATTTGTCAGTAAACAAGGACAAGGATAAGTTTAACACTTCGGAATCCAAGAGTCATAAATTCAACTTATCCACTCCATAAATAAATAGAACTAGATAAATAACAAACTGAAAATAAAACTAGATAAATAACAAACTGAATATGTTTTCTGTTTCCTCAAAACCACAACAAAATAAGAATGAATACATTAGTTACAAACACTAGTTGATTACTATCTAAACAAATGAACTGATGATAGCGAAGCTATTTGAATTAAACATGGAGAACTCAAGCCACTTGTCTAAGAATTACACACAGATCACCTTTTCTATCTTGAGGAATTGAACCTAAGACATCTATAAGCCTTTTGGACCACTTTCGTCCTTCGACTAGAATCGCCACCTAAACTAGCAGAGTTGCACACTTAATGGACATTCGAGAACATCAAACATCTCATCCAAAGACTTAAACCATCGTGTCAAGCACCAAAAGTAAGAAAACAGAATGGATACTGCTTGTCAGGCCTACACAGTACACATCAGCCCAAATCCAGAATATTAAGCAATGGCGTGTAAAATACTACATTTCTATCACCTAAATTCACAATCATGAAAGTAAAATCCACCACCAAAAGCAAATCACTCCAAAAATCCAAGTCAAAATCAAAAAGCATCAAACAAGAAAACTGAAGATAAAGAAGGCAAAATAGCTTACACTACTTACAGATTAAGAAGAATACCTCCTCCGAGAAACATCATAGATCTGGCACTTAATAGCCATCAACAGAGGCTTTTTCGGGATCAGACCCATCATATTCCTTCAACTCATCTTCAGTAACTTCTCCAAGTTGAACAGGAGGAGGCAAGGCTGTGTCTGTTCCTCGAAGTCTCTAGACCTTTGGTGGTAACCATGATCAGATAAGGGGAAGAACCTGTTAGGATCGAAATTAAGCAGATGTAAACGCAGAATCTAGCAAAGCAAACCTCAAAAGACCACGAGTAAGAAGACAACGAGAAATATACCAAAAGACACAAAGATTTAACGTGGTTTGGTCAATCGACCTACGTCCACAAAGGAGATGAGCAATCCACTATAAATATGAGAGTACAAAATAACCTCAACCAATTCACTCGGAATACATGGGAGGTTCACACAAGTGATAACGTATCAAGCTTGTGACCCACAAATTTTCCCTCTAACAAAAAACTCTCAAAGCTCTTAAGACTACATTGCGAATGCTGATTAAGTTAGAAGGAACATGCCTCTATTTATAGAGTCCTAAAGCTTTTCCTACCAAAAAAAGGATTAGTCAATTCAAAACCTTTTCCTAAAAGGAAAACCTATTTATGGTAAGAAATCAGGGCAAATAAAACCCAACAAGTCTCCCCCTTGGCATGAATTTCTGACAAAATAAATTTGTCCACCTTCTTTACTTAATCTTCAACAACTTGCTTCTCCTCTCCATAATCTCCTTTGCAAAATTTGTCTCAACACAAATAACCTCTCTGAAACAATTTCTCAAACAAAATCTTCATTACTGTCAAAAAGGTTGCGGCTAGATCTACACCCCGTCAAGTTGAACACATCTTTCTAACTTGGTTCAATCATCGTTTTATCGAACCACAAAACCTGACTCCATTATTGAATCTGGCTCTGATACCACTTGTTAGGATCGAAATTAAGCAGATGTAAACGCAGAATCTAGCAAAGCAAACCTCAAAAGACCACGAGTAAGAAGACAACGAGAAATATACCAAAAGACACAAAGATTTAACGTGGTTTGGTCAATCGACCTACGTCCACAAAGGAGATGAGCAATCCACTATAAATATGAGAGTACAAAATACAGAGGGAAACAACCTCAACCAATTCACTCGGAATACATGGGAGTTCACACAAGTGATAACGTATCAAGCTTGTGACCCACAAATTTTCCCTCTAACCAAAAACTCTCAAAGCTCTTAAGACTACATTGTGAATGCTGATTAAGTTAGAAGGAACATGCCTCTATTTATAGAGTCCTAAAGCTTTTCCTACCAAAAAAAGGATTAGTCAATTAAAAATTTTTTCCTAAAAGGAAAACCTATTTATGGTAAGAAATCAGGGCAAATAACCGAGATAACATTCTCTGTCAGAAAGATGAAAAAAGAAGCACTCAGCCATATCATAATTAATTGTCACCTGATCAAAAGCCATGTGTGGAAACATGTATCCCTATCATGCTAATGTAACTCTTCCTTTTCAAAGAAAAGAAGGAAGTTGCAACAAGTGTTGCATTCTAAACTCTCCTCCCCCAAAAGAGGCTACTTTCCTCTTCAGTAACAAGAGGGTGTGTTCAAGTTCCTTGTACTCTATCCCCAATTTTTTCCTTTCCTTTCTTTATTTATTCAAAAGACCAAAAAGTATGTACATTTGGCGTGGAATATAAACCATCAACTGAGGCACTAGCCATTGATGAGTTGCCAAAAGCTTCATCTGAATGCTGCAAAGTCCAGTCCTGCCTAAAAGAAAAAATTATGCAAATTACAAGAGTAAGACGGTGTTGAAAAAAAGAGGAGAGGGAAAAGAAAATCTTTTAGAAAGCAAAATGAAAGACGTGCCAAGATCACCAGAACATATTTTTCTTAAAGACAATCACATTATATAGATATCAAAGAATCAACTTATCACCTCAAAAAAACCTAGCATCACCAAGTTACAAATCCATAATCAAAGTCCAAATACGCTTATCAGAAACATAAAAATAAGCCAGAATAGAAGGATTAGACCATGAATATTCATGACCTACTTTTGGGATCCAAGTCAATCTCATGATTTTTGTTATGAAAACACTCAAAATATAATGTTTGCTTTCATTGTACTACTACAACTATACCTCAGCCCCAATATCTGATCCGCTCCACTTGGACTCATCTTAACCAGAGCAATGCATGCTTAGGTGAGCACATTCCAATGTTCTGCGAGGAAAACACCACATAGAATTTCTAAGAACTATTGTCAATATGCCACAATTATTTTACCAGGCACAAGTTACTATCTGCCTACAAGCTATAAGGCTCGGACTCTTCAAAAATGTCGACGGGTGCATGTCGAATACTCCAAAAGTAGCACATTTTGGAGAACCTGACATGGGTGCAGCAATAATTTTGGAGAGTCTGAGTAACATAATCGACAAGTACTCAATCAAGCTAATGAGCCATAGGTCGCAAGCAATTCATTCAAGCCACTCGAGTTTCACGAGACTAACCAATAAGTTGTTTTGAGCTAGTAGTAAATATTAAATAGGAATAAGTGAAGGTTCCTATAATTTGTAAAGATAGGCAACTTAACAAAATGTTCTGTTAGTTACCCTTTTCTCAAAAAAAAGAAGAAGATGTTTTGAAGGTGAGGGAGGAGTGGGAAGATGAATGTTGATTTACTTTCATTATGAACAGAAATTGTTCTTGCCCTTTATTTGTCTAGTATAGCTAGAAGGAGGTAAAGTGGCATCTACTTTCTCCATCCAACTTTGCAGGGATGAAAAAAACTAGTGTTTATTACATGCTTTTTATTTTCTAGTTGAAACTTTCTCCAAAGGTTATCTTCAGTAAGGATTGACTCCCTGATGGTTGTCCATGTAAAACACATGATTTTATTGGGAGTTTAGCTCCACAAAATCAGCCTCCAAGGCCAGTAGTAGGTCACTTCATTTTGAGCAAACAATTTACTATAACATGCCTAGACTGACTAAGATCCCATACTTGAACTACCACATCTTAACGACTTAGCCTGTCGCTGTCCAGGGGGTGACTGTGCAACCTCCTAAAATTCAGTAAAGATCAAATATCTATTTTACCCTACGCAGAACCTACTAGTAGGATAATACTGGTATGATGTTGTTGTTGTTGAGGAGGTTTCAGCTCTATTTTGTGCTACTGTTGAGTTGTGGTTCACAGCCAGCAGATAGAATCTTAGTTGAGGGATTCTCTGGGGTTGATTGTGAAGCTAGTTATCATTCAAAAAACTCAATAAATTTTCATTTCCAACTAAAAAGGAGTCATCAAGAAAGAAATCATCCCAGAGCTTGCTTATGTGTTTCCTGGGCCCAAGACCTGTGGGAGCTCTGCTTGTACTGGTGCTCCAATGACTTCGTTTCCCATACTTGTCAGTCACCACCCTTGGCCATATCTCCACCATCATTTCAAAAGCAGACCGTTATTGTGTTTGGATGTGTCTATGAGGCGTCGTGCCCCGAGGCCCCCCCGCCCTGTCCCCTCGACCTCAGGGCGTCGTTCCCTGAGGGCCCCCCGCCTCTTCCCCAATATTAAATCTAATTATATTGGGATAAGACAAAATTATCGGGTAGAATATAACTGAAATCTCATGGACACATACCTAAACATAACTAGAGTCATATTACCCCTCCCCCTATCCCCAAACTAATTTAAAATGGAATAAATACACCATAAATGTTAACATGACATAGAGAGTGTGCACACTCTCTTGAAGGCAAGTGATGAATGTACGAATTCAACACATGTCGTTTCTTAATTGATAACTTTATAATTAGGTCTAACCCATCGCGATGCGGCCTGTTAAAATTGGCACGAAGTTTCACTTATTCACCTTAAGTAAACGATGTTCATTTTAAACACCTTACATGGGGTCTCGTTGTGTCATTTTGACACTCTTTTGTCAATAAACAAGAACTTGACTAAAACAACAATGGAGAAGAGAGGCCACACCTATTTTGATGTTTGAAATTGATTGACTGAAGAGAAGATCCTCCTGAAATCAATTTACTAACTGCTAACCATTTGGAGAGAGAATTGTTCTGAAATAATTTGATAACTGCTAACAATTAAGAGAGAATTTAAGAAGAAGAAAAAAGGAAGTTGCAAAGGGAGTGTAAACGTGAATTTCACTGGTCAATGTTATGTATCTAGAAGTTTTAAAAATGAGAAAAGACATAAAATAACCATTTAAGTTGTTTAAGATTTTTAAAAAGACACACATCATTCAATACATGACAATTGTTAATTTAATTAAAAATTTATTATTATTTTTCATTTTAATTCCTTTAACTTTTTGTTTTATTTCTCTCTCTCTTACTTTTTGGATTTTAATTTTGATTTATTTTAAATTTCATTTCATTTTTCACCTTTCTCCATTTGATTTTTTTCTCTCTTCACCTCCCACCTCTCATGTCAAATTGAATCTCACTCCCATTTTTTTCTTTTATTTTTCTTCTTCTTCTCTGGTCAAATTCTATTCATTATATTAATCATACTTTATTAAATTATTGATAAAAAAATTAATTTTTTTTAAAAAATAATTTAAAATTTTGAAGTATCATCAACTATTCATTTTCATATAAATCCAAAATTAGATCATAATTTTAAAAGAATAAATTAATTTCTGAAAATTGAAAGAACTTAATTGAAATCGGATAAAATAAAAATTATATGATACTCCCTGATCATCTCATTAATTTAGCTCATTTTCATATAATTTCATAACTAGAAATAATAATTTCAAAAAAAATCATAATTCTTCGAAATTTGAAAAAGTTTGATTGAAATTTGGATTAAAAAAAACTAAATCATACCTACTAATCATCTTGAAATCTAATGTGCTTATCAAATTGTTCGAATGTAATATAATGTTTAAATATAGTTTTAAATTAAAGAGATAGTTAAACTAATAATAGTAAAAAGGGAGATGGAATTGTGATAAAAAGTGACATTTAAAGTGAGGAACTTCAATTAAGATGAAAATGATTATTTAGAGAAGAAAGAGAAAAAAATAATAAGGAGAATAAGTTAAAATAATAAGAAAAACAAAGAAAATGTAAAAGAAATGATATAATAATATTAGTTCATAATTGTTTAGGGGTAATAGGACGCTTGCATATTTTAGGTGTCTTTTTAAAACTTCAGAACAACTTCAGGTGTTGTTTTTTCTCTTTAAAAATTGAAATGATATATTTTTTTGAAATATTTAAAAGGAGAAAATGATCAAAAGCCCCTCCAATCTATATCCGAAATTTCAACTATACACTCCAACTTCACGGGTGTCTCATTACCCACCTAAACTATATTTTTATCTATTTCTACCCACCTAAGTGCTTACCTCAACACATAAACCAAATAAGTCAAGTTGCGTGATTCCACGCGCCGTGACCCACACCTAGAAACTCCCTTTTTTTTCTCCCTTTTCCCCTCTTTTCTCCCTAAACTGAAAGAAGAACAAAGGAAGCAAGAAAATTCAAAAAACCCTCTTTTCATCTCCTACTCCCCTTTTGGTTATAATCAAACAATTATGCATCATCAAAAGTAGGAGCATTTACATCAGAAGTTTGCATCAAGTGATATCACAAAAATCTTCTTCCCATATTTAATTTCAACCAAGAAGTTTGCAAATACAGCAAAATTCCGTGTTTGTATCTCACTACAACGTTGAGCATTGAGTCTGATTCATCCATACAACGCGTATTCAAGTTTTTATTTGCTATTTTTTTTTATGAATTTCGAGAAAATTCAAACTTCTAATTAGAAACCTAAATAAGAAATTAGATCAGATTACAAACCCTAAATTTAAGATTTGAAGTATAAATGAACATTAACAACTAAACCCTACTTGATTTTGAGAGAAAGTCGTAAATTTTTTACTAAAGAAACAAGGATTGATGGTGGGGGAAGAAGACATAATGGGTATTTAAAAGTGGGGAAGATGACTATAGGAGAAGGGGAAATTTTTTGTCAAATTTTGCTTCAAACGCGCCTAGAGGCTGTGACAACACTTCCCATGACATGTCAGCACTTAGGTGGGTAGAAAATAGATAAAAATATAGTTTATGTAGGTAATGGAACACCCGTGAAGTTGGAGTGTGTAGTTGAGATTTCGGGTATAGGTCAGGGGGCTTTTGATTATTTATTCTATATAAGTAATTTTTCCTTTTATCTTATCGATTTTTATCATTTATTTATATGAGTCATGAGGCTCTATGACAACTCTATGAGATCAAGCTGACCAAAATAATGAATTTCGATCCTTTATGCATAGTAAACTTAATAATGGGAAGTTATGTAATGTCAGTCATTTTAACTATTTTTTATTTTAATAAATTGTTGTAATCTTTTCACGTTTTGAATAAATTATTTTTTTATTTTTGTGTATGATTAATAATCAAATAACCAAATCAAATCGAAGTTGATAATAACCAAACTGAAACATATTTATTATATTTGATTTGATTTGATTTTCATAATCTTAAAATCGATTGAATCAGTTTGAATTTAATTTTAATCGATAACCAATCCTAACCGATCCGTGAAGACCCCATATAATATATATATATATATAAAGTCGAGATTACTGGTGATTAGTCAATAATAAATTCATTGAACAAGCTTAGATCCACCGACGAAAAATTGGATTCTCTTTCTCCATCAGTCAACCCCCTCCACTTATCGTATAAATCAACCAAAATCCCCATTTTTTTAGCCATAAATCAATCACCAAACTTCTCTGTATTTCACCAACGAAATTCTTAACAATGGCAGCCGCTTCATCAACACCAGTTCTTCCAATTTCCAACCCCCAAACCACCTCCACAACCGTCGCCACCACCGATACCCAACAAACCGTCACCGGTGTGGGTCCTACCCCGGCTCTCCGTGCATTCATCAACCGCATCTCTGAAACCGTCCAAGGTGGTCTCTCCAATCGCCGTCCATGGGCTGAACTCGTTGATCGTTCTGCCTTCGCTAAACCCGAATCTGTTTCCGATGCTACCCTTCGTATCCGCAAAAACTACTCCTATTTCCGTACCAATTACCTTTCTCTCCTCGCCGTTGTCCTCGCTTTCAGTCTCATCACAAACCCATTTTCCCTCATTCTTCTCACCGGTCTCCTCGCTGCTTGGCTTTTTCTTTACCTTTTCCGTCCATCAGATCCGCCTTTGGTTCTATTTGGTCGGCAGTTTTCTGAACGGGAAACGCTTGGGGTTCTCATTGTTTCCACCGTCGTTGTTATTTTCCTCACCAGCGTCGGATCTGTTCTCGTTTCTGCTTTGATGATTGGTCTCGCAATTGTGTGTACACATGCTGCTTTTAGGGTTCCTGAAGATCTTTTCCTTGACGATCAGGAGTCTCCGGCAACTGGGTTTCTCTCTTTCTTGGCCGGCGCCGCCCCTACCTCCGGCCCTGCTGCTGTTTCCGCTAGGGTTTGAGGCTACAACGACATCGTATTGAGGTCCAAGGAAATTGATTTCTTATAAAGGTAATTGAAATTAATTAGTAGATTAAGAGAATAATCAAAAATTATATTAACCCAAAGAGATTGTTCTTTTTTCTTTTTTCTTTTTTAGTTAATATGGAATTGTATAATCAGGATCTGCTGGGGATTTTGTTTGTGTAATTTGTTTAGTTACAAAGTTTATATGTCTTATCATTTGATTGATTCATTTCTTAATTGTTGTTAATAGATATGATAATGAATGTTATATATGTTTACTGAAGGTTTTTAATTCTAAATTTACATAATTAGAGAACAGCATAACCACTCCTATACATTTCACATTTAATGTATTAAATTGTTTTATCTCTTATTCATGTTGTTATACTAACTATACATGAACAATTCATGTATTAAATTGTTGTAAAAAAATGTAATTACTATATCCTAAAAAACTGGTAATACTATTCCTTTTGGATTGTGGGAGATCTTTAATGTTATTAGGTGGGGTGGACAATATTATATCATTTTTAATTCGGTTCAAATACGAATTAGCTGAGCTTTAAAATAAATATCAAATATTGAGTGGTTAATCAAAAGAATTGGAGATTTTCGGTTTGAAGGCAATCTCATACTTGGCTCTTTAGCTTTGCCCGAGCTTCAAAATAGATATCGAACGTGAAGTTGTAAATAAAAAAAGGATCAGAGATATTCGGTTTGAAGGCAACCTCATACCTTGATCGTAGCTTTGCTTGAGCTTCAAAATAGATAATGAACATTGAATTGTAAGTCACAGAGATCAGAGATTTTTTGGTTTGAAGGCAACCTCATACCTTGATTGTTGTCATTCTTCCCATTCACCATATTTCACCCACACACTATTTAGACTTAATATTTTGATTAATCAAATTCTCAATATTTTTATCATCAAACAATAAAAATAGTGAATCCATTAGAAAAGATGAGAACCTCGTTAATGTGCATCTGTTTCCATAGGTTCATTACTAAGCTGATTGATTATATCAAGGGTAACATCTAGCAACACTCATTCATTAACCATCGTATCACATGAACTATATGATATACGTACGCTAAAAAATTATAGAGAAAATATGAGTTAATATCTCAGATGGTCACTCGACTATGCACTCTTCTCTCAGAAAGTCACTCAACTTTTAATTTTCACTCAAAAGTTACTTAACTATGCACTTCTTTCTCAGAAAGTCACTCAACTTTGAATTTTAACTCAAAAGTCACTCAACTATCCACTCTTTCCTCAAAAAGTCACTCAATCTATTAAATTATTTTTTAATTAAAAATTATTGATATTAATTATTTATATAACAAACCAAAAATTTTAAAAAATAAATTAAACGATTTAGTGATCCACCCACCTAACCCGACCCATTAAAAAATATGATGACCCATTTTATTTTGTCTTTAATCCTAAATTAATCCCTCTCTTTAAACCTTGAATTAGGATTAAAAACAAAATAAAATGGGTCATATCATATTTTTTAATGGATCGGGTTAGGTGGGTGGAACACCAAATGGTTTAAATGGAATTTTTATTTTTTTAAAATTTTGGTTTGTTATATAAATAATTAATATCAATAAATTTTAATTAAAAAATAATTTAATAGATTGAGTGACTTTTTTAGGAAAGAGTAGATAGTTGAGTGACTTTTGAGTTAAAATTCAAAGTTGGGTGAATTTCTGAGAAAGAAGTGCATAGTTGAGTGACTTTTGAGTGAAAATTGAAAGTTGAGTGACTTTCTGAGAGAAGAGTGCATAGTTGAGTGACCATCTGATGTATTAACTCGAGAAAATATATATGTAAAATTCAATTTAGTCAGTAAAAATTGAACATATTCCTTTATATAGATTTATTACAACAAAATTTGTCAATTCAACAACAAAAGTTTCTCCCAATGAAATGATTTTCAAATCACTGCCTAAGATCGAGTTACTATCTCTTTTTTAACTTTAACTTGAACACATGTGACTCACTCGACCGAAAGAGAGGAAGACATTGGGAGCACTCACCTTGTACCCGGGGAACTGATTAATAAGAAGGGGCTATATCTAAAAAGGAGTTTACAGTCGATTTCCATATACACGCTATTTATTTCGAATAAAATAGGAGTAGCATAAGCCTTTCGGTCTTTTGTTCTTATTTAAAGAGTGTTCATATATTTATATTAGTAATAGTAATTCTTTAATATATATATATATATATATATATATATATATATATCATTAAAAAAATAGATGTATCATTTAAAAAAAATAAAAGCATGAATATAATGCAATGGTGATATTTAGTACAATGCACATATCATTAAAAAAGATAGAAGGGTAAAGAATTAAATCAATTTATAATTATCTAAACTCTTACCAATCTCCACTACACAAATCTATTACTATTCAAGAGTCTTCTTCTTCTTTTTCAAGACAAATAAAAGCATGACTATAATGTTATCGTGAAAATGAAGGATAACTTCGAACAGGATGTACATTATAAAACAGAAAATATAAATTTATACATAAAATAATGGAGGAATAGCATAAGATTTCATATTTAATATTTAAAGGTTATGAATACGAAAAGTTGAAAATTGTGAAAGTTATGAATATTTACACATTATAATATCTAATAAAGAAGATATGTTATAGTAAAAGGTGAAAAGTTGAGTACTTGAATATAAAGACTATGAATAACTAGAAGAAGTCGATGTTGTGGATCCTTAAAAGATCTTCAATGATTTCTAGACCTGAATGATATTGAAAGCAAATATGGTTAGTAAGCTACCGAGATTTTGAATGAATGAGAGTCAACATCATAGATATAATAAGACTTTATAA
The DNA here is from genome assembly GCA_027704865.1 of Solanum neorickii. Taxonomy (NCBI): domain Eukaryota; kingdom Viridiplantae; phylum Streptophyta; class Magnoliopsida; order Solanales; family Solanaceae; genus Solanum; species Solanum neorickii. Next base: position 53,081,971 of record JAKWJC010000372.1, read on the forward strand.
TTATAATTTTGTTAATTATATAGTATAATTATAGTTTTGTTTTCTATAGAGACTAGTTTGTATATTTTTATTCATTATGTATATATGAATAAGGTAAATAAATACAATAATGCACTTTGTATAAACGATAAAATAATTCACTTTTTCATACAACAATTCACTTTATATCAATTATTATAGAAAATTAGAATCGTTACTCAGAATATAGCCGATCTCCTACCAATTATTTTTTAAAACCTTAGGCATGATTAATTCACATTTCTCCAATTAATATGTTCTATAGATGAGAAGAAGAAACAATAAAAAGGGTGTGCTTTTAGTTAAAATTTGTATTTAACAATTTGGTAGACATTTCAAATCAAAAATGGTAAATATTAAATTAGATTCGATAGTATTTTTAAAGAAAAATTAATAGGGCGTAGGGGAATGAAAATAGGGAAGGAGAATATAAAGTGCATGAGACATCGAACTCATACCAACTAGTGAAGGCGGATTTACGTGAATTGGTGGGGTGCTATGAGCCTATGACATACAATAATCTCGAAAAAACGTTGCATATATATATATATTAAGTATATATTAATTTTGCCAGCACCTAATTTTTGCTTGCTCATTTTTTTCTTTTTTGTCTTTTTTCCTTTTTTTTCTTTTCTTTCCTTTTTTTGTTTTTTCAATAATGTGTAAAAGGCATAAAAATTTTTTCATTTATTCGTATTTATTTACTATTCTTTATTAATTCAAAATCGACTCTTTTTTATGAATAATTTTTAGTTTTCTTACTTTCTTTTTCACTAATTATTAATCTCTTGTTTTGAGTGTTGTATGTTTATTCTTTATCAATTATTGAGTATTGAATTATGAACGTCAACTAACCATTATTAAAAATATATTTAAATAGTAGTTTTTAAGAAATATAAATTTTTAAACGATTGAATATTATTATTAGATTATTTTTAAAAAATTTAAAGGTTCTTTCGATTTTCTCTAACGTTCTTATTAGCAAGATGACTAGGCTGAAACTAAGATTTTTATTCTTTCCCTACGATATTCTCCAACAACACATAAATTCAATGGAATATGAATATATTAAGTTAATGTCATTAGATGGTTTGTACAATCTCAAATTTTAGTATGAAAAAACTTCTTTTCCGTCAAAGTTTAAGCGAATAAAACCTGTAATTTAAAAAATGATATAAAAACTGAATTGTTTAGTTATCTCTGATCTCATAATATCTAAAAGAAATTAATACCAACACGCATACTTAAAATTAATAATCCGAATTATAACTCAAAATTAAAGCAACCGATCATTTTATCTTAATTGAACGATGTGATATCCACCCCCTCTAAATCCTAGATCCGTCTCTAAGTTCATATATAATGTGATAATTGAGGGGTATTCTTTACTCTTTAGCCCATAAAACAGGCTAGAGATATTTATAAAACAATAAATAAATAGAGGATATTTATAAGTTATTTTTTATACGTTAAAAAATATTTTTGGCCCTTATCCATTAATTGAATTTAGTTCAATGACATTACTTGGACTTTTATCTTATGATGTACTTATTTTCAACCATGCAAGTAAATTACACATTTTTTGGTAACCTTTTCATATTGTCTTATTATACTTCTCTCTTTGCGAGTAAGTCACATAAATTATGTTAAGTCAATATCGATCAAATAAAATGAAACAGAAAGAATATTATTCATTTTCTTATGTGGCCTTTTGGTATTAACTTTGCGCACAAGAAACAAATAGTCACAAAATTGTAATGTAGAAACTGAAAGATCTCTACAGAAGTGGAAAGAATCAAAAAATACACAAAAATCGTGGTCACCAAGAAAATAGACAGGACAGCCACCAAAGCATTAAAAGATAATAACATTTTTTTTGCCTTTAATTTATAAAATATATTTGGTTTCAAATTTATGTGATATTATTTAATTTGACATATAATTTAAAATAAATAAAAAGCTTTTAAAATTCATGATTAGAACACATCTTATATATTTATGTAGTTGAAAACACGATATTATGCATAATTCTATGAGACTTGACAAAAAACTTTGTACATATTTTAATTATTTAAAAGGAGGCGAATCAAGTAGAAAACACGGACGATACTAACAATAGAGTACCATTATATTATTTTACAATAGTGTAAAAATAATTTTCAGCAAAAACAAAATACTTATATAACTGGAGAAAACAAATTAATTAGATCACACGTAATACTAATATTGAATATTCAACAAGAAAAATTTAAACCTTACAAGAAAAAAAATATTTAATACTTCATGACTTGTTATTCAAGGCCTTTGAAATTTCTTGTGGATTAAATATAGTAATAGTTACTATCCGAGATGCTACAGATTAATTTACCTTCAATAATGTGAATAACATTATAGTTTGTGAAGTTGAGACTATTGAACGTTAATCGAGATTGTTTGTGTTCTTTTGACCACACAAAGAAATATATTATTATTTTCATAACAGTGTTATAATATTTTTTTAATGCTAGCAGCATAAAATATCATCATAATCTACTCTCTATTAGTTCAAACAAAATTAAATTCTAAAGAGAACGATTGATGATTGAAGATTACAAAAATATATTTATCATTTATGATAATTAATAGGAAACTATCATTAATTATCATAGATGTCCGTGCTTTTAACATATAAATTTAATAAGTATGATTTCATTTTTTTTTTATTTTAAAAAGTCTTTGCCTTAGTACCCAAGGAAAATCCCTTAATTAATTAGTTACATAAGATAAGAATAGTAAATACTGTTAACTAATTTACACCATCAACACACGTTACTACCAAAAAAAAAAACCGCGTTATTTGTTTATTCATTTAATTTTTACCGAAAAAGGAATTCCAATCCCAATTAAGCTAGGAAAAGGATTTCAACATGTTAAAACAAATATATAAATACACAACAAACCAGAACATTCGTAAAAAAGACTTTTCATTGGCCAAAACCAAAATACAAAACTTCCAATCAAAACATTTATTTATTTATATATATATATATCTTTGATGGCTTCTCACTTTGCCCAGAGGTGATTATTTTCATCTCTTGCCAACTTTGTAGTATTCTCAATTCATAATTAGTTTTATAAACTGTTTATATAAAGTGTTTATATAACTATGGATTTTTATGTTAACAGGAAAGTGAAAAGAAGGCGTAATGGATCTGATTCGATAGAAGAGATTTTATTGAGATGGAAAAATTTCAATGAGGAAGTTAATTGGAACAATGAACAAGTGAAGAAGAAGAGAAAATCTCCAGGTAATGGTTCAAACAAAGGTTGTATGCCAGGCAAAGGCGGTCCTGAGAATTCGGGTTGTGAATACAGAGGAGTGAGACAGAGGACTTGGGGTAAATGGGTGGCTGAAATTCGCGAGCCTGTTTATATTAGTGGTCAGTATAAGAGCAAAGGAAAGCGACTTTGGCTTGGTACTTACTCGACTGCTGGTGATGCTGCTGTTGCTTATGATGAAGCTGCTAAGGTTATGTATGGATCCAATGCCATACTTAATTTCCCCAATTCTTGTGATTCGTCGAGTAATGGTAACATTACTAGAACATCGAGTGGTCAATCGTCTATTGATCATGAAGAGTTAGTGGTTGATGATGCGAAGAAAACTGAAATTGAGTCGGATTTGAAAGATGATGATGGTGATGGTGGTGTTGTTGTAAATATGGATTTAAGTTATGATTATGCGAATCATGGTTCGCCTGTTTGTTCCTGGACTGAAGAGGAATTGGAAGTTATCACGGAGGAGAATTCCGAGATAGAATTAACCAATTTGGAGTGTGATTCGAGATTTTTTCCTAAATCTCAAAAATCTTGTGTTAAAGTTGAGAGACCGATAATGGAAGAAGAAATTGATGAGGATGAATTTGTACGTAACGATGTCTCAAACACAATAGACGTGGAGCCAACCGTCATGTTTAGCAAAGATGACTTCTCGAGGCTTGATGAAACTTGTAATTCTAATGATCAAATTGTGCTACAAGACATGGATTTCAGGTCTTCTGAAAACCTGAACGAAGATGTTAGTACGCGTCTAGAATACATGGAGCATTTTCTAATGGATGACAATTGTTCGATGGAAGCAGCAAATATATCAGACATCATTTGTTTGACAGAGAACCATGATGAAGCTTTCGATTTTCAGAGGTTTTTAGAAGAATCGTTTGATTTCGAGCTAAACTATGCGAAGAATAAGGAGCAATTTGATTGTACATATGCATACAACCAGCAAATTGACCACCAGAATTCAGAGACAAATTCCGAGATTCGATCAGATGGAATTCAGAAGGAGAAAAACTTGCATGGTTTCGGATTAGATGACTTTGGAGCAAGCAATAGTTGGCAACCAGAGGAAAATATAGAAGATTTGCCTATGTGCAGCTTTGATTTTGATATATCATCCTATATTAATGATATTAATTAGGAAAATATAATGTTTCAATTCATTATCCTTGTGATACTTTAGTAATTGTAGTCTGCTAGAACATAGAATAGAAAGTTTATAATGGTATTGGTATCAACTCTAAAAACAAGTTGTCTTCTAACTTATTTTCTTTTCATGTTTGATTGGTGAGTGAAAAATATTAGCTAATATTTGGTTGATGAATGAAAAAAAAATTGGCAAGAGAGTGGAAATTAACTTTTAGGAAAATAGTTTCTGACTCGCAAATCAACTCCGATAATCAATTCAGGACCAGATACCAACACTCAAATCGGGACACAATCTTGATGACCATTTCGAGACTCAACCCCGATGCCTAATCCGGGACTTGACCTCGATTCTCAAACTGGGACTCGATATATGAACAATTGGGGACCTGACCTCAATTCTCAACCTGGGACCTGATATTCAAATAGGGACTTTACCCTAAGCCCGGCATCCAAAGAGGAACAAGGACTTCACTCTGAGCCTGAAATCCGAACAAGGACACAACCCCAATGACTGATTTGGGATCCGACTAAAGATCTGACCCCTGGTCCTGGCCCTAATTCCTGCTTGAGACCTAACATTCGAATGGACTCGACTGCGACTGCGACGTCAGAACCGGAAAACAACCTTGATAATTGAAGTGAAATCTGACCTCAACTCTATCCAAGACCCGACTTTCGAATTAGGAGTCGACCCCGACTCAACCCGTGAACCAACCCCAACACTCAACTTCAGACTCGACTCTGAAAGTCGACTCAAGTCTCAACTTTTGAATCAAAATACAACCCCAATAATCGATCAAGGATCCAACCTGGCCTGACTTTTGAATTAATACCCGACTTTCAAATTGAGACGCGACCTGTGATTTGACCCTGACACCTGACATCGACGAGTGTTTCGGGACCCTACCTCGACTCTTAACATGTGTCTCGACTTTCAAATCAGAATCCAACTACAACACCGAACCCGACTCTGACACTCGAATCTAGACATGACAGATTGGAATCCAACCCCAACACTCAATTCAAAAAGTGACTTTCGACTCCTTAACCCAAGATTGATACCTAAATAAAGACTCGACATCTGAATCGGAACCCGACTTCCTAATGAAGACAAGATCCCATCGTTCGGTGTGGGACTTAACTTTTAAAGAGAGACCCAATCCTGACTCGAGATTCGACCCAACTTCTGACTCGAGATTCGAGACTTAATCCTGAAGACTTATCAAAGACTCGACCCTAAGACCTGACTTTTGATCTGAGACCCGACCCCGACCCAAACCGAACTTTTATATCAGGACCTAACTCTAACCCTTGATGCAAGACTTGATCCTAATACCTGACCCAGGACCTAACTATTGACTTGTGCAAGGTGGATGAAAAGAAGAATTTTGTCTAGAGTATTCTATGGCCAAAAGGTATCACCAAAACTTGAGGGCAAGTTTTATAGGTCTAATGGTGGTTAGACCAACTAAGTTGTATGGGGCAAGTTGTTATCTAGTTAATAAAAACTCTCACAAAAGTTTCAAAGACGAGGGTGATGCGGTGAATGTGTGGACAACTAGGAGAAATAAGATTATAAATAAAGCCATTGGCAAGATGCAGAAAATAGGGTTGAGAATATGGTTCAAACATGTGAAGAAAGAGATATACGGATTCTCCAGTATGGTGGTGCGAGATGTTAGGTGTGAGATGTTAACTACGAATGGTTTCAAGAGACGTAAAGGTAAGTCAAAAAGTATTGAAGAGAGGTGATTACATAAAGATGACACATTTGCAGCTTATTGTGGAGGACGGTCTAGGATAAAAGGTTATAATTAGTAGGCAGTAGAGCATTTTGTTTCTGATCCTTATCTTACTAGTAGTCATAGAATTTCTCCTATAATTTCTTGTCCTCTGATTTTCGTCAAAATTCTATTATTTCTTGTACTTTGATTATTATATTATTTTATTGTAGTTATAATTCCATTGTTTTAAGAATGTTATGTCGTGTTTTCCTTTAAAATTATTTTGATATGTTTTTCCTTTGAACTGTGGCCTTTGAGTGGAAAAAAGGTACTATTAGTCTATACTTTTCCTATTTTCAACTGTGCGTGTAAAGTTCACATATAAAATATGTGAACTTTTGGCATTGCCTTGTTATATTAATCTTTCTTTGCGCACAAGAAACAAATAGCCGCAAAAATTGTGGTGTACAAACTGAAAGAGAATTTTATAGAGGCGGCCGTAATAAAAATCTTACAAAGAATAAAAGAGACTTTTATACTAAAGTTATTTCTTCTAATTATATAGAATTATGACCTTTTTTTGGGGAAACCCTAAAAAAATGAGCCAACTAACTTGGTGGGATAGGAGTAGTATTGCATTTTAATAAGTTTTAGAACTAATATTATGATCAAAATTTATTTATAATCTTCAAACACTCCATCTGTTTCAAAGAGAATATTTCTATTTAATTTTTTTATAGTAATTTAATTTTAACTTTTCACGTGGCATGTTTAATACTATAAAATTAAAGGACACTTTGGTATATTTGACATAACTTTAATTTAGAACCACAAAATTAAAAAAGTCTTATTTCTTTTCTTAAACTCCACTCCAAATGATTAAATCATACTATTCTTTTTAAAACGAAGGAGTATTTGAATAGTTACTTAGTCCCCAAGAAAAAATCCTTAATTAATTGGTTAGTTAGATAAGAATAGTAAATACAGTTAAGTAATTCACACCATCAACACACGCTACTACCAAAAAAAATGAATCCCAATCCCAATTCGACTAGAAAAAGATTTAACAAAATAAACACAATTATATAAGGAAGTATCATTGGCCAAAACAAAATGCAAACCTTCCATTTATTTATTTATCAGTTATAAGTTAAATATTTACTGTTTAAAAAAAATGATATGGTTTGACTTGACATAAAAATTTTAAAAATAAAGAATACTTTCAAATCTTATGATTCTAAATTAAAGTTATATAAAATGTACAAAATTGTTTTTTAATCATGTGGCATTAAATATGCCACGTGAAAAATTAAAACTAAAATATCACTTTAAAAAAAGATTATTCCTTCTAAAACATATTTAAAAAGAAAGCAGTTCATTCTTTCTTAAACCGATATAGTATTTGATATGTCTTCTCACATTCCACAAAGGTGATTTCTTTTCTTTAATTTTCTCTTTTCTATCTACTTTTTATAATTTTTAAATTAAATAAATTAGAAATAACTGTAGTAGTACTCAGTATTTTGAATTTGGAGTGCAATTAGAGATTTTTTCCTAAACTATGGGAGGAATGAGGAGCAATTTGATCGTAAATTTTAGGGGTGGACATGATTGAGTTGGTTCAGATTTTTCAAATATCAAATCAAACTATTTGTGTTGGATTTTTGACTTCACAGACCAAACCAAATCAATAAAACTCGGATTATTCAACTTCGGATTTTTTCGTATTTTTCAAAAAAATTTGAAATTTTAGATTTTTTCGGTAAAGTATTCATACTAACATATAATCTACTTGTACTTCAAATATTTCTTTACTCCAACCAAAATGCAACTATCTAAAGTTATTTCTCAAGAAAATAACACAAAATATAATATGATTAATGACACTAAAATATCCACCAAAAAAAATAATGAAATCACGTAAAACATACATTGCGCATTAATAAGTCACAATGAAATTGATCATAATTTAAAGTATTAAATCATGCTAAAAGAAGTTTAGTAGATACTAATTACATGACTAACTATAAAAAGAAAGTAAAATTAGATCATATATTTTAATTGTCTAAATCTATGTAAAACTAAAAATAAAATACTCAATATTATTGTCATTCTTAGTGTTGAATATATTGTTTTTGCATTAGTATTAATTTGATTTTTATTTAAACTTTATTATAATTACCAACAAGTATTGAACTATAATTTTTATTAGATCATTAAAAATTCTAACTTTCAAACATGAAATAAATATTTTAAAGGACAAAAACTATGAAAAAGTATAAGAGAAATTTAAAAATTATATCAAAATAAATATTTTTACGTATAAAATAAAATTTTAAAATTATATATATACAATATCGGGTTGGTTTGGTCTTGGGTTTTTTTTTTTTTTGTTCAAACCAAACCAATCCAAATATGGTCAGGTTTTTTTTCCAACACCAAACCCAAACCAAACCACTAGTCAGGGTTTTTTTTCTGTTTAACTCAATTTGCAATTTGATTTGCATCGACGTCTTGAGCAAGTGAGAGCCTTGATTCAAGGACGGTTGGTTCGATTTTGTACCCCTAATAAATATGTATACAACCAATTGACCTGTAGAACTCAGAGACGAATTCCGAGATTCGATCAGATGGAATTTGGAAGGAGCAAAACTTGCGTGGTTTCGGAATTAGATGATTTTGGAGCAAGCAATAGTTGGCAACCAGAGGATAATATAGAAGATTTGTCTATGTGCAGCTTTGATTTTGATGTATCATGCTATATAAATTATATTAATTAGGAATAAATAATGTTTAAATTCATTCTCCTTCTCATACTTTTGTAATTGTAGTATGCTACAATAGAGATAGAAAGTTTATAATGGTCTCGTAAAACAATTTGATTGTCTCGTGTTTGGTTGATAATTGAAAAATATTGTTTAATATTTGGTTGGTGAATGAAGAAAATATTTTTGACTGGAGAGTGGAAAATAACTTTTAGAAAAGTAGTTAATGACCCGCAAACCAACTTCAATGACCGATTCAGGACCCGATCCCAACACTCGAACAGGACACGATCTTGATGATCGATTTGGGATCTAACCCGGCACTTGATCAGGGACGTGATCTCGATTCTCAACATGGAACCAGATATATGAACAAGGACTTTACTTTGAACCCCGACACGGACACGACCCTAACGACTTCTTTGGGATCCGACCCAGGACCTGATCCCGGTTCATGTTTGGGACCTAACATTCAAATTTGGGACTCAACTCCAACTGTGACACCTAAACTTGAATACAACCTCGATAATTGAACTGAGACCTAATCTGGGATCTGACCCTAAGACCTGACCTTGATGAATGATCCCAGCCAAACCTTAACATCTCAACTCGGGTTTCGACTTCTGAATCGAGATCAAACCATGACAATTGACCCTGAATCCGAAATTCAAATCTAGACATGAACTCAATGACCCGTTAGGATCCAACTCCAACACTTAATTCAAAAACCTACTTTTGACTTCCTAATCTAAGAATGAATACCTAAATTGAGACTTGACATCTGAATTAGGACACGACTTTCAAACCAAGACCCAAAACCTGACACCTAACTTTCATAGAGGGACCCAATCCTGACTCAAGATCCGACCTAACTTCCGACTTCCGATCTGAGACTCAGTTAATAAAAACTCTCACGTTTAGACAGTAAAGTTTGCAAAGTTGAGGATGATTCGGTGAATGTGTGGGCAACTAGTAGAAACAAATTATAAATAAAGACATTCGTGACAAGATGTGGAAAATAAGGTTTAGGTGGTTCAGACATGTGAAGAGGAGATGCATGAATACTCTAGTGCAGTGGTGTGAGATGTTAGCTATGAATGATTTTAGGAAACGTTAAGGCAAGTCGAATAAGCATTGAGGGAGATGATCAGATAAGATGACACAGTTGCAACTTACTGGGGAAGATACAAACTAGAATAGAAGGTTATAGTTAGTAGGTAGTAGAACATTATTTGTTCATTCTTATCTTGTCGGTAGTCATAAAATTTCTCCTATGGTTTCTTGTCCTCCAACTTTTGTCAAAATTCTACTTATCTTTTTATACTTCAATTATCGTATTATTTTATTATAGTTATTTTTCCTTCTTTTTTCTCTAGAATGTTATGTCATGTTTTCTTTAATATTTGTTTTACTATGTTTTTCCTTGAAGCGTGAGTATATTGTAAACTACCTTTCTTTTTAACTCCCAAAAGTTGTGATGTACAATATAAAAGATCTCTACAGTACTGGAAAGAGTCGGAAAACAAAAAATTCATGGTCACCAAGAATTTTTTGTTTTTAGATTAACCATATAAATAAGCTCTATAAATTTGTGTGGCTAGGGGCGGTAATTCATTTTGTTTATAAAGAATATAAAAAATAAAAATTAAAAAAAGAAGTAATAATTGTACTCAGAGTATTTGATATGTCATTATTGATTTTGTAATATTTTTTAAATGAAAAGTTATTTTGGGATATGATTTTAAGAAATTTTCTATGTTAACTTATATAGTTTATGCTCTCATCATTATATATTGAATGTTTTAAGTAAAGATATAATAAATAATATTTAATTATTAAGAATCAATAAACATAATGTGTAATAAATTTATTTTTACAATGAATCATTACATTCTTGAATTTATTTTACAATGAATGATTTAACAAAAAAGAATTACACAAAGTACTTTATGTGTAATGAATTTATTTTTATGTGAATTCAATAAATATGATACCTAAATTAATAAAATACTATGATTTTAATATAATAAAAAATGAACTTTCATTAAATTTCTAAAAATTCTTTAAACTAATAAATATTCATTAATTGAATTAAATAATACACTTATAAAATAATAATATTTTATGATCCTATCAATATTAACATTTTAATGTAATTGCCACTACATTATTTGTACATTTATTTCATTTCCTCAAAAGTGGATCCCAATTTGAATAGGTACATTTATTTCATTTCCTCAAAAGTGGATCCCAATTTGAATAGGAAAAATATTTCAAACATTTTCATCTCATATAAATATGGGCAACTTTCACATATAGCAAACAGAAAATTCATATTTGTATGTTATAACAAACTTTACATAATTGCGCTCCATAGCAAACATAAAACTGTATAATTTGCTATACATATACAATTGTATAATTTGCTAGCCTAAATTGTATAATTCGCTGGCCTATTTCGCTGCAATTGTATAATTTGTTTTGCATACAGTTGAATCGAATTAAAATGTATGTATATTGCATAATTATAAGTGTATAGCAAAAAGATATATGTTTTTCTCGCTTTATACAAAAACAGAAACACAATATATACACTTCTGTTGTATAAAGCTAGTGAAAATTGTATTTCACTGCAATTGTATAATTCGCAATTGTATAATTCGTTGGCTTTTTTCTCTGCAATATTTGAAGTAAAATGTTTGTAAATTGTATAATTAAGTGTATAACACGAAGATATACATTTTTGCATGTGTATATACAATTTTCTCTCGCTTTATACAAAACAGAAACAGAATTATACACTTCTGTGTATAAAGCGAGAGAGGCGAGCGAGAATGGAGAGTGGCGAACGAGATTTTTGGGAGAGAGACGCTGGCAAATTTTCGCTAATGTTTGCTATGGAGCACAATTAAATCAAACCCTAGCTATTCCATTTAATTTAGGTTATTAGTTTGCTATTATATACAATTTTCCCTATAAATATACCACAGATCATTGGCCAAACCAAAATACAAAACTTCCAATCAAAGTTTATTTATTTATGAATTATAAATTATAATTTATACTTTTCATGTCTGCTCACATTCCACAAAGGTGATTTTCTTCTCTCATATTTTCTCCTTTTTATCTACTTCTTATAAATTTTAAATTAAATAAATAGAAACAACTGCCAACTTTGTAGTAGTTACTCAATATTTTTGAATTTATTGTGTGCTATTTTCTGATTTAGCACGCTATATTTTTATCTACTTTTTATAAAATTGTTTCAAGTCATAAACTATTTATATGACCATAAATTTTTGTGTTAATAGGAAACTGAAAAGAAAGTGTAATGGATCGAATTCGACACAAGAGATTTTGTTAAAATGGAGAAATTTTAACCAAGAGGTTAATTTGAACGTTGAACAATCGAAGAAGAAGAGAAAATCTCCGGGTAATGGATCAAAAAAAGGTTGTAGGCAAGGCAAAGGCGGTCCTGAGAATTCGAGTTGTAAATACAGAGGAGTTAGGCAGAGGACTTGGGGTAAATGGGTGGCTGAAATTCGCGAGCCTGCTTATTCAAATCGTGTGTTGATCATGAAGATTTAGTGCTTGATGGTTCAAAGAATGATGAAATTGAGTTGGATTTGAAAACATCATATACACCAAATACAGATTTAAGTTATGATTATGTTAATCATGGTTCGCCTGCTTGTTCCTGGACTGAAGAGGACTTGGAAGTAATCATAGAGGAGAACTCTAAAAATGAATTAATTGATTCGGAGTGCAATTCGGGATATTTACCTAAATCTCAAAATTCTTGTGTTAAAGTTGAGACACCTTTAACGAAAGAAGATGAATTTGTACAATGCCTCAACTTCAACGATGTCTCAAACACAAAAAATGTGAATGAAGATGTTGGTGCGCGTCTAGAATACATGGAGCATTGTGTAATGGATGATAATTGTTCAATGGAAGCAACAAACGTATTAGATACCTTTTGTTTGACAGAGAACCATGATGAAGCTTTCGATTTTCAGAAGAATCGTTTGATTTCAAGCTAAACTATGCGAAGAATGAGGAGCAATTTGATTGTACATATGCATACAACCAGCAAATTGACCTCCAGAATTCAGAGACAGATTCCGAGATTCGATCAGATGGAATATGGAAGGAGCAAAACTTGGGTGGTTTCGGATTAGATAACTTTGGAGCAAGCAATAGTAGGCAACCAGAGGATAATATCGGAGATTTGTCTATGTTCAGCTCTGATTTTGATGTATCATCCTTTCTTAATGATATTATTTAGGAAAAACAGTGTTTCATTTCATTATCCTTTGTAAATGGACTGTTTATTTATAATGTAATTCAAAGTATGATGGACTGTTTCGATTTTACAAAGTAGACGACTGAGATTTTGCAAGCAGAAAGTTGTATGAAGTTGGAATTGTCAAAAATTAATAAATTCCTTCACAAAGAAACACATGCTGTTCACGCTACTCTCAATAAAACTCTTTAAGGCTTATTTGTTTGTACTTAATGGAGGTTATCTGATTCAGATTCAGCCCATTAAGTTCATTTGTTTTATTTTTAAAAGAACCTCTTAGTGGGTCTAAAGAGGTCTGAACGAATAAATCTGTAAGAGACTCTTAACAATACATCATAGTTTATCTACTCTGAGTGTGCCTTTTTATCTCATAACTAAAAACTTTATTTCTCTTTTTTTTCAATCAAACACTATTTTTCCCAATATGTTAGTTTTTATAAATCCTTTCAAGTATAATTTTTTATATTAAAATTTTTTTTATATTGACGCGTGTCAAGAACATTGATTCTAACAATGTTTTTGGTGTATTGTTGTTTATCAAGGTTTTGAATGAAAAAATAGTACTCCAAATCATGATTATTCAAAATTTTAGAACTTTTTTTTAATCAAAAGTCATATATTTTGTTGGGAATGAAAATATTATAATATTTCATTAATATAATGTTCAATTTTACTTTCACATTCAGATATTTAAAACAAACGACATTAATTATTTAGTGTTCAGATTAGAGACCACATCTTAATATTCAGATGTATATTCAGATAAACATCCAGATATTAATGCAAATCTTAATATTCAGATATGTATTCGGATTTAGACCTCTTAATCTTAGTTAAAACAAATGAGGCCAAAATCACCCTAAATAAACTATTTTGTTAGCAAACAATGTTTTGCATTGTCTTCCTTTTAATTAGCAATTTTATTTTTATTTACTTTTCATTTGCCTTTATATCAAAAAATTATCAGTCGAAATATTTTCTTCTTATTGAATCTGTGGCGTCGGTCAAAGACTTTTACTTCTAATAATGAAAAACGAAACTCGAGTACTAGAGATCAAAATTAGCTGAATCTTGATTACTTGAAGTCCTCCACTATCAGTTAGCCCCAAAAGTAATGACGTATATACTTTACAAGGTGAAGTTGGTGTAAAATTAAGCTCCACCTTTATCTAACTGATAAAGGAAAATAATATATCATGTCTTTCCGTAAACTCACACTGTCCTAACATTTATTTATTTTTATTAGCAAACAAGGGTCTAAAAAAATAATTTTTGAAAGTTTTTCCAACAAATAATAAAATATTATATACATATATATAATCAGAATAGTATGGATTGCATTGGTGTAGTTTATACAGGGAGTATAGTTTTAAAATGTTCTTAGCCAAAAATTTGATGAAATTCATAAACAATTGGATAAAAAAGGGGAAGACAAATGGATTAACATAAATCTCAGCATAAACTATAGGTTTATTGTTAGTGCAATAATCTCAGGTTAATACAGCTGTTAACCAATGACTAGGATTCGCGATAATATTTTATATATATTTAATTAACATTTTAAAATATAAATACATAATCTAAAAAAAATTATTGATTTATGTAAACTTGTAAGTAATTACTTTAAATTTGCTTTCAAATACATCTACAATTCAACTAAGAAGATTGAGTTGAGTACATAGGGAAAAAAAATTTCTATATGGACAGCCACGACTATAAATCAATTCTCCCGTCTTGTTTTGTTTTCTGTATTTTAAAGATATGATGAATTAATGAAAATTGATAGTTAACTTTAATTTAAAGTTTTTAGTAATTTAATCCATTGAGATGCATTATTTAATATCCAAAACTAATAAAAAATTAATATTTTAATTTCACCTTTGTTGATATTTAAAATTAGAGCTTCACCTATAAAACGGTAAAATTAACCACCTATTTATATTTAAAAAATGTAGTTGATATGTATAATTAGTTTATTAGGAATTCACTCCTAAACTGTAAAATTTACTAACTAAATAAACTCAAAATTCTTACCTCACCTTTATTGGTATTCAAAATTGAATTCGACAAAATAATAGCTATCTTTAACTATTTAAACTCAATATTTGTGTTAAAAAATCTATTTAATATGAAACATTAATTTATTAAAAATTCACTAAGCTTCTATTTATAATATTAAAAGCCCACCAACTAAAAATTTTAATTTGACCCTATTGATTTGAAACTCAATTTGTTTCAACAATAATTTTATTACCCATAGGAAAAAAAAGAAGCTACAAACCAAATAGGTGAGTGTCGTGTGAATATATACATGTTTTTTATTTGACAATCTTCACTCTCGCTCACAATTCTAACATGTGGATATATATATGTCTTACGATTGTTTTTCTAAAAACTTATTTTTGAAAAACTAACAAAAACCAAATATTAATGTCACATTGATATTGTCATCCACTTGCCATTGTATTTTAGTGAAGCATTTAAAGTAAAACGTGGAACCATAACCACCTTAAATTAAAGCTAGCAAATAAATACTGTCTGAAATTTGGTATTTACTTTTCAGTCTGTGTAATCAGATAATAACATTAATACTATATGCTGAAAAAGAATAATCACTCAGGCTAATCATATACCTCCTTTCATAATTTAGAGTCTTACAAACATATTGCAAAATAATTTAAGTTAGCTCCGATTTTTTAAAAGTATACTATTTTTAAAAGATTACATACATACAAATCAACATTTATTGAGGAATTTGATCAGTGTAGCTATACTCCTTTTGTTTATTTTAATTTAGGGATAATTTCATACATCTTCATTCAAATTCCGTTCTGTAACAATTATCTCTCCTATATTTTAAGATATTACGTATTCCTCCTTTATTTTAATTTTTGATATCATTCATTATATCTATTTAAAATAAACATAAATTAATTATAGTTTGACATTTTACCCTTTTTATAATAGTTTCTTCGTGTGAAAACATATTATTAGGAATGACTTATCTAATAAATAATTTTAAGAAAACTAACACAAAATAAATTAATATAGATACACGTATTTTACAGAACAAAGTCTGAAGGTGTGCAAATAAAGTGAACTAATCCACTGGTGATTTAATTCACTAAGCTTTATTATTTTCACCAATTCATGGGTGAGTTCTTCAAATCAAAGGTGAAAATGGACTCCCGGGAAAGGAATAATATGAGAACAGTCAATTTGGTTTAATTTGACTTAGCCTCTGCAAGCAATAATTGCTTTGAGAAATCAACAACTTCTTCTGTTATTGATCTCTCATGCAAGCTTATGTCTGATTTTATCTCTCAAATTATTTCTTTTATTTATTATATTTGAATTTGACATGTTTTTTTAAAAAACTAATAAATAACATAATTATTTTACTATATCATTTCTATTAGATAATGTTTAATATTAAACTTTAACAATAACTAAAAAATAAATAATTACTGTAGAGGATAAAACATAAAAAGAAAAAAGTAGTCACTTTTTTAATATGTTAAAAATAAATAACTAAAAATTAAAATCTATATCTATATTAATTAAAAGAGTAAACAAATAAAAGTGAACAAATGAAATAATTAATAATAAGCAAGCATTTAAACTAAGCATAGGAAAATACGATCGCTAACCTAACAATGACCAATTATAACCTTTTACACTTCCTAGTGAACCGGGCAGGGCTGGCTGAAAGCCTAGCCCATTAGGAAGCATAGGTTTAATAAGTGTGTTTTAAGAGGCTTAGTTCGGGCTCGGGCTCAAGCGCGAACCGGATCCGTGGGCCTAACAATAGTTGGGCATAACTAAGCCTTCACCTCTTATCTCCTTTCAAGATTTCTAGGTTTAATCTTATCTAATTAAGGATCAGTCAATTACTTAAAACTTTTATGATATTCCGTAAAGTATCATATACAAATTTATAAAAAGTACCTAATTTAATCAACGACATCACATATTGCACTCTTCCAACTGAAGCAAACGTCATCTGAACATATTTAGCACGAAAGATCAACATGAAGCACCAAAAGCGAGCATGAAGAAGCCATAAAACTCAGGATGGATAGCGCTATAGATAGTCATTAAGATGTATTCATGGTGCTATCCCTCCTGAGCTTTATAGATTCCCCATGCCATTTCCACAAGAACAACATTCATAGGTGATCTGTTAACACATATACATATATTGAGTGAGAAAATGAATGGCAAAAAAGGAGAAAGAAGTACAAATAAAAAGATATATAGATAAATGTATGGTTGGGAAGTGTTAAAAGGGAAGGGGGGCCTATTTATAGTAGCAAAAGTAACATGGGAATTGACCAAGTATTTCAACAACATGTGTAGGTAAACATTTTTTTGTCTCTAAATTGGGACTTATTTTTCCTTTTGGTCATTATTTGCAAAAAATGAAATACTTTAAATAGTTAAATATTCCTCTGCCGACTACGTTACTCTCCTTCCAATACTTGAAATAATTAAAGTATTTAGGTACGGTATGAATTGAAAATTGTGAATTATTCCTTGCTTTTACAAATGGCTATTGAATTTCATTTGCAAACTTGGTCTTATTCGAGACAATTTTCCAAATTTTACGTTAGCTTCATCATTGCAAACACAAAATTCTTGAGATATCCTTTGACCGTACCTAAACTTGAATTATTCTCGTAAACAAAAAAGACATGATTGAAATATTTAAAACTTTATCAGTTTACATTCAATGTTTGATATCCGCGAATCTAAGATTTGTAGAATAATATTTTTGTATGATAGACGTCAATAGATAATATTATATTGATTCAAAATATCTAATTTTATGAAGATAACACACGTTCACGTATCATAATTTTCAAATTGGACCCTTAACCAATTTAGGGTTTTCAACATTAAAATAGTCATTGTTGCAAATTTAAAGAAATGGGTTTTTAATTTAAATATAGAAATTGAGTATATAAATCAAGTGGTGTTTTTAAGTTTGGAAATCTTTACAAGGATGAAATTCATAGTACAAACTTCAAAAAGTAAGTTCGAAGTTTGATTTTTATCGGTGTCGACTCTATAAATTTTCTAAAAGAAAAAACACATACTTTAGGCCCTCAATTTTTGAGGAGGTCCATTTTTTATTTTATCAATAATATATTATAGCTTTTTCTTTTTTAAGAAAAAGTGTTGAACACTATTGTACAGCTAAAGAAGAAGTTTGATATCTTTAGAATATTTTATGTCTAAAAATAAATAAATAAATAAATTATATCATTAATTAAAAAAGAATTATTTGAAAAAAAATTCATTATTAAAAGTTATTAGCGAATTTGCATCTTAAAAACTAGGAAAATAGACTTATAAAAGTATATTTCTTTGTCTTAAAGTTTAAGGCATGCGTTCAATCTTGACTTTAAACTAAATGTATGTTTGAGTCCCTCCTAGTTTTGCCAAGTCAAACATTAAGCAACAATGTTAAAAGTTATCTTGACAAGCTACATTTCAAACAAAAATGTTGAAAGTTTATGGTCAAACTTCATAATTTTTTTTAAAAAAAATTCAACTTCAATCGCATATGCTTAAAGTTGATACAACAATAATATCTAACTTAATATCAGTAGCTAGTTACAAAGCGACTAAATTTGTAATTTTTACACACTACGCTATAACTTAATGATTATTCCAATGTCTTTAATCCATAAAATTGTCATGTATTAATGTTAATGGTAGTTTTGATAATTTAACAAATCAGAAACCTTGTAAAGAGACCTAATTCTTGTGCAAATTTACATAAAACTGGCAGGATGAAAAAGTACAATTGGTTGTTGCACAATCTCCAACTATAGCAGAAACCTCAATCATCACATGATCTCGAAAGTTGTCACTATTCTTCATAAAGATCGTGTCCAATAGTCACAATCTTAGTTTTTGCAACTTAAAAACTCTCAACCTTGTAAAGGCTAACACTGAAGTAAAGAATCATCCTCAAGAACAATAGCGACCCGATAAAGCTGCAAGTTTAGGTGTCTTAGGATTAACACTTTTGCACTTATATTGTAAATTTGTTCCAAATCTATAAAGGATTTAGACCTTGTATTTGTTTGTAAAAGTGTAAATCAGTTAAGGGTAACTGATTTAGTGGCAACATTGTTTGTTGCTTGGTCAAAATTTTAAGTCTTCTAAGTGCTAGTTGATTTAGTAGGGAGAGTGGTAACTGCTTAGTCAAATTGTAAGTTGTCTAGTGGTGATAAGTTAGTGGGTAGTGTGGTATCTGCCTAAGCTCGTTAAGTAATAGAGTTATTACTTAGTTATGAGATTAATAACTTTTCTCACTTGATTGTAACTGTGTTTCGCTTTTGCTTGAAGAGATTAATGCAAACAATTGAAAATCTAATGAGACAGGTCGTGATTTTACTCCCTTGAATAAGGAGGTTTCCACGTAAACTGATTGTGTTGTGTTGTGTTCTTTTTGTTATTTTCTCTTCATTATTGTTCTTGCTGAGTCATGGGACCTAGTCCGTTGAACCTAGTCCGCTAGTCCGTGGCAGCTCTATGTTTTTGAAAGTAAGGCTTTTGCTTTAGGCCCCAAATTTCGGTGCCCCCAATTTTTTATCAAGAATAAATTATGTGTTAAAATTTCTATATGAAAAATTGATTATTTATGGTGAAAATTATAATTTTTTAAAATATATTATTTTAAACACTTTAACATTTCTTGTACTTTGTTAAAAATAAAATTTAACTGTGAAAAGTGTTGAACAAAGTGAGTTACGAATTCTTTTTATTGCTTTTTAAATTTTAGTTTCGAGCATTACTAGAGGCATATTAAAATGGGGTATATAAGTCATCAACTTCTTGCTTCAAATTCTATAGTTCTAACTCTTATCTTTATTTAATATTTGTTAACTGAATTATGTCAACAATTCATAAACTAATTGCCTCACTGAAATGATGTATTTCAATGTTGAGTTGACAAAATCTTAATTAGCTAAAACTAATAATTGAAAAAATAATATTAAAATACTAATAATTTTTATCAAAAATAGTATAAAATAAATAAATTTTAAATAAATACATATATAAAATTTATTTATATTTTAGGCATAAATTAAAATTTCGCTTTTGACCTTCTATCACTTCGAGCTGCCCTGATTGAAGATGTCTTTCTTAAGTTAATTAAGTCATTGACCTTATATGTTTAGTAATAATAATATTTTCCCACCTCACATCCAATGATGTTAAACAGGGATAGAAAAATAATTTAATCTCAAATTACGTCAGTATCACCTAAATCCCTTGGGGGACCAATGTAATCTTCGTTTTTACTATATAAGATCCAAGTGATAGCGAACCAACTTATAATGTTTAATTTTACACAAAAAAAACGATATAGTTATTTTTGGCATTCCTCTTAGAAGTTTTATTCAACATAACTTTCAAATATAATGATGTATTTACCACTAATATATATTTAAAAAGATAATTAGATTTTTTATTTTTATTTTTATCATGATACATTAAAATAGTAAAAGAGGTGAATGAAAAGAGTAGGAAAATAGTTATGTATATACATGGAAATCATACTGAATACACATCACATATATATATTTATATCTGTATGTATATTCGATATGATTCACATGTATCTGAAATAGTTAATTAATTTATAGGAAAATAGCAAGTAAGATCATAACTAATAACTAAAAAGGAGTAGAACAAAAGTTTATTTATCTATTTCAGATACGTATAATTATAATATATTTAGCACAAATTATACTCATTTTGATCTTATATCTTAAAAATACATATATATCATAATATATTTAAATATTAATATTAAAAATTTGATAAAATTCGTAATATTATAACTAAAGAGGAGGAATGTCAGGTATTAGGTGAACCATTGAAACATTAATGAGATTTCGTCATAATTATAGTGTTTGAGTATTATTGAGAGAGACTTCTTGGGAAATTGAACCCCTCTTTTCTGACTCTCATCATTTCTAAGCACTCAATAAGAGTTGGTAAAAAGAAACTGCATGCCGCAGAAAATTAATTATGCTCTCCGTGTTATTTTATGTGACACCATTTATTTTTTAGTCAAATCACTTTTCCTTATGACAATTATTCTTATAACTTAGCCACTAGCAGACTGAATTTAAATACGACGGATATTTTTATCTTTTAACAAAAATAATAATATAGTTTTTAATAGTGACTGAGGAATAATACAGTGAGGAACACACAAGTATATAGGTCAAGTATAATTAGTAGGCTAATAATAATAATCAAACTTAAATATAATTAAAGCAATTGCGAGATATAACTTAATGGTTAGAGTTATATATTAAATATATGATGATGAAGGTTTGATTTTCAACTCAACACATTTCTTTGGTAAGTTCTATTCCAATATTCGAATTTCATAATTTTTATTAAATATAATGCCCGTTGCACTACTAGATAGAGGCATTTCCCATTACGAACCAATAATAAGTTCTGTATTATAAAGCATGATTTTTCATTCAATTTTTACTGAACAAGCTTACTAGAAAGTGCATAGTAAGTGTTGAATGCCATGAATCGGACCCGTTACAACAGAAAGAACGGGGGTATACAATATTGTTGTATTGGCCCTTAATTATCTGTCAATTCTGTATTTTGGGCTCAAGCCTGTTAGGGCGTAGTTTAGAACTATATATAGACGCTATGACAAACCCTATTCTGTATTCTGTTCTTGCCTCTCCATAATAAAACTGCTCCCCCTCTTCCCCGTGGACGTAGCCAATTTATTGGTGAACCACGTAAATCTGTTGTCTTGTTTTTCGCGTTTATATTTTCTCGTATTATCTCGAATTTCGCATAACAGTAAGAAATAGATTCACACTGAAATAATGGAAAGAATTCTGATTTTCATATGAAAACACGTATTTTTATTCACAAATTCAATTAAAAGATATGCAGGAATAACTGCAAAATATTTTCCATGACAATGTTTAGTATTGTTATTTAGGTTTGAGGTTTAATTTGATGGAAAAATTACATAAATACACATCTTATTTTACTATAATTTTTAAAATTTTCCATCATTCTAAATAATTACAAAAATTTCCCCCCAGATACATTCATATCCTCTTTTAAATACATATTTATTCATAAGAATTTTGTAATTAGCTCATAAAATTATGAAATTTATGTAGTTTTTACTAAGTTGATGCATTCTTCTTTCTTCTTTCTGTTTTTTTTAGTCATGGTTTTCATTTAGCGAAAAATGGGCCTTTTTAGAATGGGCTTCTCTTGGTACGTAGTGTATTTTTGGGCAGATTTGTATAACTAAGATTTATTAAATTTTTTTATATATAACCATTTAAAAATAATTAATTACTCTTCATAGCTATATTTTGATAATTACAATTTTTAGTTACATGTTATATAAAGAGAGAGGTGAGCGAAACTGGGAGAGAAAGGAGGAAAAGAGTGAGAGAAATGTGAATTATATATGTATATAATAGATAATTGTATATTATACATATGTATTTGTATATATGCAAGAGAGATTGGAGAGGGAGGAGAGAAGCAAGCGAGACTGGGAGAGGGAGGAGAGAGGCGAGCGAGAGAGGCCAACGAGTGGGAGAGGGGTGAATTGTATATGTATATAATTGTATACTATACATATATATTTGTATGTAGGGCAAGCCAGATTGGGAGAGGGAGGAGAGATGCAAGCGATATTGGGAGAGGGAAGAGAGAGGCGAGCGATATTGGGAGAGAGAGTAGAGAGATGAGCTATATTGGTAGAGGGAGGAGAGAGGCGAGTGAGAGAGGGCAAAGAGTGGGAGAGAGGTGAATTGTATATGTATATATAGGTTAAATAATTATATATTATACATATGTATTGTAAATGACCCGCTAGGTCGTTTTGAGAACTAGGACTAGTTTGACTCCTTTTGAAAATTTAAAGGGGTATTTTTAAACTATTCGAAACTAAGAATATTTAGTTGATAAAATTTTTAGTGAAGAATTAATCTAGTTAATAGTTAGTGGTCATATCTATAATTCATTTAATACCTTTTTACTTGACCCATTAATTGATTTAGGTTAGTGGGGTTAGTTTATTTATTTTACTTAATTAACATTAGAAGGGCAGAAAACAAAAGAGGTAGAAACTGATTTTTTTGGGCAGCATAGATTACAGAACAAAGAGGAACGAAGTAAAATATTGAAGGTAAAAGTTTTTCCTTAACTGATCTATATTCTGCATAAGCATGCATTAGTGGTAAAAATTGTTGGCGTGAAGAATCTGTTGATATCGTATTATTTGTCGTAACTTGTTATTAAAAGAGATATAACTTTAGTAAAATTATTAGATTGAATTGAATGGATGTTTAGTTATTAAGAATTCCTAATGATTGCCATATATAGGAATATTTTTAAAGTTGAAATTTATATATAGTCGTAGTTGCAGGATTTGAAGAAAAAAAAAAGGGTGTCGTTGGTCTATAATTTTCTCGTATTCATTATTATTAGTATATTTTTTTGGTATTAAAATGGTGGGGAGGGGAATGGAATCTCAAGCCAATCATTGGGCAATCATGCCAATGATTGGCAATTAAGAGAATGCCTTGAAAAAAAAAGGAATTGGCATGTTGCAGGCAGAATTGACGTTTAGGAAGGAAAAAAAGAAGAAGAAGAAGAAGGTCACGTTGGAGCAGTGGTTTGTTGATTCTTATTTTATACATATATAAAATTAAGATATTAGTTTGATATATTGAGATAGGTAATTAATTATTAGGTGTATATTATATAATTTAACATTGAATTCAAGGGTATTGGGAGATGTTAAAGTTAAGTTCTTGGCTTGAAATTTAGCAAGTATGAAAAAAAATTTGGCATACCAATATATATCAAGATTGGGAGTTTGGTTGAATATATGAGTGAGTTTAGCGTCTATGATAGACATATAATAATTTGAATGTCTACAAAAATTTGCTTACTTATAAATATTGCATAATTGGTAGATTGGGAACGTTCCGAAACTTTGCGAAAAGGGAAGGAACTATCTTGAAGATTCGTGGCACGAGGTTCGGCTCTTAAGGTATGTTAAGAATTTTAGACCTGTTGAAGGACGTTTTCCTAATTAAAGATTAAAAATGAAAATAGACAAAAGGGTAAGGGCGAAAGATGGGGTCTCGTATCAATGGTGTGACGGGCATTGGTACGATTACCGGTGTTATAAAACGGAAAATTACTACTATAGAATGTGGATTGTAATTTGAGAATGCCAAGCATATGGGCATTAGGTGATATATTGTTGACTTGAAATCCTTGTGTGATTGTGTTTTCTTTATTACACCTATATAGTTGTGATAATCGAGGTGGTTATGTACTATGTCGATATTTGACTGATTCGGGTGCATCATCATCCCCTTTATCGAAATAATATTGTGTACATGCATTGACATGAGATTGAGTATAAGTTGGGCACGTGGAGATCGTCCGTGCTGGGGATGGTGAGATGTTAAGATTGTAATTTGGGCACGTGGAGACCGTCCGTGCGAAAATTGTTTGATATTATGATAGTGCGTTGAGATCGTCCGCACAGACACGTGGAGATCGACCGTGTCGGTATATGGACCTCGCGAGTCCCCCATGGGTCATGAGCTCTCGATGTATTTCCGAGGAGTATCATGTATATACGGTTGAGTGAGTACTGGATATTCTGAGATGATTCATTACATGGTATCATATTGCATTGCCTTTCATCACATCATTTATTTTTTTGATGATTATGTGTTTTGTTTGGTGTTTGGAAAGTACTTGATGCTTGATTACCTTTATTGATGAAACTTAAATAGTGAGTGTAATATATATATACTTATATAATTTAAGAATTTATTTTTTTAAACTCCCGTCACTACTTCTTCGTTGTCGGTCAATGAGACATACTGAGTACTCGTGGTTTCGTACTCATACTACACTTGTTGCACTCTTTGTGGTGCAAATTCGATTTCGAGTAGGAGCACATCTCGAGGAGCAGTTTGAGTCCGAGTTTGGAGTGTCTTGGAGTTGTGGTGAGTTTCTTGGCTGTTCCGTGGCGCACACCTCCCTCTATCTTTTACATATTCTGTTATTCAGTATTCAGACAGGATATCTCTTATGTTAGATTTGTCATTTTAGTTTCAGACTTGCATCGTATTTTAGAAGCTCTTGTACTTATGACACCAATTCTTGGGTAGTATTTTTTTTCTTCAGTTTTCCGTATTCAAACATATAAAGAACTCAGTGTTGGAGATTTGACAATTTGTTGTCTTTTCACTTATTAGTTAGTTAAGTTTGTTAAAATATGTTGGCTGGCTTACCTATTGGTTAGGAACATAGGTTCCATCACGACTCGTGATTTTGGGTCGTGACAAAATTTGGTATCAGAGCCCTAGGTTCATCGGTCTCAAGAGTACAAGAGCAATGTCTTGTAGAGTCTTGCGGATCGGTATGTAGACGTCCATACCTATCTTCGAGAGGCTATAGGACATTTAGGAAACATTCTGTTCTTTTATTCATTATCGTGCACACTTGACCTTGTAGAAATTCTAATCTTGATATCTCATTCTCTCTCAGATGGCGAGGAATCGTACATCGGCAAGTGGTGGTCAGGATCCTATTCCTGCGCCTGCTTCTGGGAACACTATCCGAGGTAGAGGTAGGGGACGAGCTCGAGGTCGGGGTAGGGGCCGTATTGCAGCACCTGTGGATGGTCAAGTACCAATAGCTACCCAGGGTCGTGATAGGACCGTACCTCCTGATGCAGAGGTTATTCATGGGGATGTGCAAGATCGTGTCGAGGGGGATGGGCCAGCTCAGGCTCCACCCAGTACTATTGTCCCCCAGTGCTTCAAGATACCTTGGCTCGTATGTTAGGAATCCTAGAGGGGATGGCCCAGGCAGGAGCTTTGCCTGTCACTTCTGATGGCTCACAGACCCGTGTTGGAGATCAAACTCCAGATCCGATAGTTGCTCCAGATTCTCAGACTCCCAGGACTCAGCCAGCTGCCGCTGTAGCTCCTCGTTTGGATAGTATGGAGTTTCCAGATATGACATCACATTTGGTGAACTGGCCTTCTATGAGTATTGATGAGCAAAAGATGTTTGGGAGGTTCAGACTAATGAATCCTCCTACTTATACTGGTGACTTAGCTGAGGATGCATATGAATTTATAGTTAGTTGTCATCAGAGGTTGCATAATCTTGGATTAGTGGAGTCTCATGGAGTTGACTACACAGCGTTTCAGATAAGTAGTAGGCCAGCTGGATCTCATCCACTAGCCTAGACTCAGTTTACTCAAGTATTTCTATCTAAATTTGTTCCACGGAGTGAGAGGGAGCGCAAGAGGGCCGAGTTTGAGGGTTTGCAGCAAAATGGTATGTCAGTTGCAGAGTATGAGGGTAACTTTCATGTCTTGGCTAGGCATGCTTCGATGATACTTCCCACAGAGGCTGAGAGAGTGAGAAGGTTTGTTAAGGGGCTGATTATTCCGATCCGTCTAGGAGTTTCTCAAGTTGCTGCTTCTGGTGTTCCATT
This sequence comes from Solanum neorickii, assembly GCA_027704865.1. Taxonomy (NCBI): domain Eukaryota; kingdom Viridiplantae; phylum Streptophyta; class Magnoliopsida; order Solanales; family Solanaceae; genus Solanum; species Solanum neorickii. The sequence goes on from JAKWJC010000372.1 coordinate 53,108,821, forward strand.
ACAGAAAGTGGTGGATGCTGCTAAGGAGTTGGAGATGATTCGATGTGAGGGATTTGAGCAGCGAGAGGGCAAGGGGACTCGTTATTTAGGTGATTATGGTGGTGCTCCGCCTAGGAGTCGGGGTTACTTGGGCAGAGGTTATCACCCTCAGTCCAGCAGACCCATTCATGCTGCTATACCAGCGTCTGAGGCTGGTTACGCTGGGCATAATTCTTCGATCTCGGTGCATACTTCGCAGGGTTCATTTTCTAGACCTGTAGTTCGTAGAGGGCATTCTGGTCATTCGGGTTCCTCTCATCAGCCTGCGTCTCGTAGGGGCTGCTTTGAGTGTTGTGATATGGGACACTTTGTGAGAGACTGCCCTAGGACCAGACGTGGTGGCTTACATCAGGGTTCTCAGGCTTCGACTTCCATGGTTGCACAACCTCCAGCTAGGGGTGGTGCACAGAATGGTAGATGTGGTTCTCATTCAGGTAGAGGTGGTTCTCCTTCTGGTCGAGGTGGTGGTCGTAGAGGTTCACAATATGATGGAGGTCGTTCTCACTGTTATGCTTTTCCAGGTAGGCCAGAGGATGAAGCCTCAGATGCTGTTATCAAAGGTATTATTCTGGTTTGTCATCGACCAGCTACTGTATTATTTGATCTAGGCTCTACTTATTCTTATGTGTCCACATATTTTGCTCCTAGTCTGGATATATTGTGTGAGTCTCTTGATTTGCCGATACGTGTTTCTACTCCTGTCGGGGATTCTGTAGTTGTAGATCGGGTGTATCGTTTATGTACTGTTTCTTTGATGGGGTATGACACTCATGCAGATTTAAAGGTCTTAGATATGATAGATTTTGATGTGATTCTTGGTATGGATTGATTATCTTCTTACCACGCAATTTTAAATTGTCATGCCAAAACTATCACTTTAGCTATGCCTGGAATTCCTATAGTAGAATGGAGAGGTACTCCTAGTCATCCTTCTAAGGGTGAGATATCATTCCTTAAGGCTCGTCAGTTGGTACAGAGAGGATGTTTGGCGTACTTGGCCCACATTCGAGATACTAGTATTGAGACTCCTTTGCTTGAGTCTATTCCAGTAGTGAGTGAATTTTCAGACGTATTTCCGACCGATTTGCCAGGTCTTCCACCAGATCGTGATATTGATTTTTGTATTGATGTGGAGCCAGGCACTCGGCCTATTTCCATTCCTCCTTATCGTATGGCACCGGATGAATTGAAAGAGTTGAAGGAGCAGTTGCAGGATTTGTTGAGCAAAGGTTTTATTAGACCAAGTGTATCTCCTTGAGGTGCTCCAGTGTTATTTGTGAAGAAGAAATATGGATCTATGCGTATATGTATTGACTATCAGCAGTTGAACAAGGTAACCATCAGAAATAAGTATCTGATACCTCGTATTGATGATTTATTTAATCAGTTGCAGGGTGCTTCAGTTTCCTCCAAAATTGACTTGAGATCTGGCTATCATCAGCTACAGGTTAGGGCGGAGGATATCCTAAGACGGCTTTTCAAACACGTTATGGTCATTACGAGTTTTTGGTGATGTCTTTCGGATTGACTAATGCCCCAGCAGCTTTTATGGACTTGATGAATGGAGTGTTCAAACCATATTTAGATTCCTTTGTTATTGTCTTCATAGATGATATATTGATATACTCACGCACTAAGGAGGAACATGAGCATCATTTGAGGATTGTTCTTGGGATTTAAAGGAGAAGAAGCTTTATGCAAAGTTTTTAAAGTGTGAGTTTTGGCTTAGTTTTGTAGCATTCTTGGGACATGTAGTGTCCAAGGAGGGTATCATGGTGGATCCTAAGAAGACTGAGGCGGTTAGAGGTTGGGTCAGACCTGCTTCACTCACTGAGATTCGAAGTTTCTTGGGCCTTGCAGGTTATTATCGACGGTTTGTTGAGGGTTTCTCATCCATTGCATCTCCATTAACTAGATTGACACAGAAGAAGGTGACTTTTCAGTGGTCTGACGAATGTGAGGTTAGTTTCCAAAAGCTCAAGACTTTATTGATTACTGCTCCGATTTTGACCCTACCCGTGGAGGGAGAGGGTTTTGTTGTATATTGTGATGCTTCTCGGATTGGTCTTGGTTGTGTGTTGATGCAGAAGGGAAGGGTGATAGCTTATGATTCGAGGCAGTTAAAGGTTCATGAGAAGAACTACCCTATTCATGATTTAGAGTTGGCGGCTGTTGTGTTTGCATTAAAGATTTGGAGGCATTATCTTTATGGCGTGCATTGTGAGGTGTTCACAGACCATCGTAGCCTCCAATATATATTCAATCAGAGAGATCTGAATTTGAGGCAGCGGAGATGGTTGGAGTTGCTCAAGGACTACGACATGACTATTCTTTATCATCCAGGCAAGGCAAATGTTGTAGCACATGCCTTGAGTCGAAAGGCGGTAAGTATGGGTAGTCTAGCCATGTTACAGGTCGACGAGCGTCCTTTAGCTAGGGATGTCCAATCCCTGGCCAATAGCTTTGTGAGACTTGATATTTCAAAACCTGGTAAGGTGTTGGCTTATATGGAGGCTAGGTCATCCTTGTTGGAGCAGATTCGGGCTCAACAGTTTGATGATGGTGATTTATGTAAGATTAGGGACAAGGTGTTAAAAGGAGAAGCCAAGGCTGCAATTCTTGATAGTGAAGGAGTTTTGAGGATTAAAGGTCGCATCTGTGTTCCTCGTACAGGTGATTTGACTAGATTAATCATGGAGGAGGCCCATAGTTCAAGGTACTCTATTCATCCGGGGGCTACTAAGATGTATCGTGACATGAAAAGACATTATTGGTGGTGTCGTATGAAGAGGGACATAGTAGATTTTGTATCCCGTTGTTTAAATTGTCAGCAAGTGAAGTATGAACACCAAAAGCCTGGAGGTGTGGCACAAAGGATGCCTATACCTGAGTGGAAGTGGGAGCGTATTGCTATGGACTTTGTGGTAGGATTGCCACGCACCTTGGGTAAGTTCGATGCTATATGGGTCATTGTGGATCGACTGACTAAGTCTGCACACTTTGTACCAGTTCAAACTACCTATAACTCAGAAAGGTTAGCCAAGATTTATATTCGGGAGGTAGTTCAGTTGCATGGGGTTCCTATATCTATTATTTCAGATCGTGGCACCCAATTTACATCTCATTTCTAGTGGTCTATGCAGAAAGAGTTGGGCACTCGGGTGGATCTTAGTACAGCCTTTCACCCTCAGACTGATGGTCAGTCTGAGCGGACTATTCAGGTTCTTGAGGACATGTTGCGGGCGTGTGTGATTGACTTTGGTGGTCAGTGGGATCAGTTCTTGCCTTTAGCGGAGTTTGCTTACAATAATAGTTATCACTCGAGCATTGAGATGGCACCATTTGAGGCTCTGTATGGTAGGAGATGTCGATCTCTAATTGGCTGGTTTGATGCATTTGAGGTTAGACCAAGGGGTACAGATTTATTGAGGGAGTCCTTGGACAAGGTCAAGTTGATCCAAGATAGACTTCTCATGGCTCAGAGTAGGCAAAAGAGTTATGCAGATCGAAAGATTCGTGATTTAGAGTTTATGGTTGGAGAGAGGGTTTTATTGAAGGTTTCACCCATGAAGGGTGTGATGAGGTTTGGAAAGAAGGGCAAGTTGAGCCCAAGGTATATTGGTCCTTTCGAGATTGTTGAGCATATTGGTGAGGTGGCGTATCAGTTGGCTTTGCCACCTGGTTTGTCAGGTGTCCATCCTGTATTTCATATTTAAATGCTTAAGAAGTATCATCAGGGAGGTGATCATGTGATTCAATGGTATTCAGTGTTACTTGATCAGAATTTGACTTTTGAGGAAGAGCCGATCACCATTTTGGATAGGCAAATTCGGAAGCTAAGGTCCAAGGAGATTGCTTCAGTAAACGTTCAGTGGAAGCATCGTCTAGTGGAGGAGGCTACATGGAAAACAGAGTCAGACATGAGGAGTAAATATCCTCATCTTTTTTAGCGTTCAGGTTAGCTCTTTTCTTTTCCCGTTCGAGGACGAACTTTTGTTTAAGTGGTAGGTGATGTAACGACCCGCTAGGTCGTTTTGAGAACTAGGACTAGTTTGACTCCTTTTGAAAATTTAAAGGGGTATTTTTAAACTATTCGAAACTAAAAATATTTAGTTGATAAAAAATTTAGTGAAGAATTAATCTAGTTAATAGTTAGTGGGTCATATCCATAATTCATTTAATACCTTTTTACTTGACCCATTAATTGATTTAGGTTAGTGGGGTTAGTTTATTTATTTTACTTAATTAACATTAGAAGGACAGAAAACAAAAGAGGTAGAAACTGATTTTTTTGGGCAGCATAGATTACAGAACAAAGAGGAACGAAGTAAAATATTGAAGGTAAAAGTTTTTCCTTAACCGATCTATATTCTGCATAAGCATGCATTAGTGGTAAAAATTGTTGGCGTGAAGAATCTGTTAATATCGTATTGTTTGTCGTAACTTGTTATTAAAAGAGATATAACTTTAGTAAAATTATTAGATTGAATTGAATGGATGTTTAGTTATTAAGAATTCCTAATGATTGCCATATATAGGAATATTTTTAAAGTTGAAATTTATATAAAGTCGTAGTTGCAGGATTTGAAGAAAAAAAAAGGGGGTCGTTGGTCTATAATTTTCTCGTATTCATTATTATTAGTATATTTTTTGGTATTAAAATGGTGGGAGGGTAATGGAATATCAAGCCAATCATTGGGCAATCATGCCAATGATTGGCAATTAAGAGAATGCCTTGAAAAAAAAAGGAATTGGCACGTTGCAGGCAGAATTGACGTTTAGGAAGGAAAAAAAAGAAAAAGAAGAAGGTCACGTTGGAGCAGTGGTTTGTTGATTCTTATTTTATACATATATAAAATTAAGATATTAGTTTGATATATTGAGATAGGTAATTAATTATTAGGTGTATATTATATAATTTAACATTGAATTCAAGGGTATTGAGAGATGTTAAAGTTAAGTTCTTGGCTTGAAATTTAGCAAGTATGAAAAATTTGGCATACCAATATATATCAAGATTGGGAGTTTGGTTAGAAATATGAGTGAGTTTAGCGTCTATGAAAGACATATAATAATTTGAATGTCTACAAAAATTTGCTAACTTATGAATATTGCATAATTGGTAGAATGGGAACGTTCCGAAACTTTGCGAAAAGGGAAGGAACTATCTTGAAGATTCGTGGCATGAGGTTCGGCTCTTAAGGTATGTTAAGACTTTTAGACCTGTTGAAGGACGTTTTCCTAATTAAAGATTAAAAATGAAAATAGACAAAAGGGTAAGGGCGAAAGATGGGGGTCTCGTATCAATGGTGTGACGGGCATTGGTACGATTATCGGTGTTATAAAACGGAAAATTACTACTATAGAATGTGTATTGTAATTTGAGAATGCCAAGCATATGGGCATTAGGTGATATATTGTTGACTTGAAATCCTTGTGTGATTGTGTTTTCTTTATTACACCTGTATAGTTGTGATAATCGAGGTGGTTATGTACTATGTCGATATTTGACTGATTCGGGTGCATCATCATCCCCTTTATCGAAATAATATTGTGTACATGCATTGACATGAGATTGAGTATAAGTTGGGCACGTGGAGATCATTCGTGCTGGGGATGGTGAGATGTTAAGATTGTAATTTGGGCACGTGGAGACCGTCCGTACGAAAATTATTTGATATTATGATAGTGCGTTGAGATCGTCCGCACAGACACGTGGAGATCGTCCGTGTCGGTATATGGACCTCGCGAGTCCCCCATGGGTCATGAGCTCTATGTATTTCCGAGGAGTATCATGTATATACGGTTGAGTGAGTACTAGGTATTCTGAGACGATTCATTACATGGTATCATATTGCATTGCATTTCATCACATCATTTATTTTTTTGATGATTATGTGTTTTGTTTGGTGTTTGGAAAGTACTTGATGCTTGATTACCTTTATTGATGAAACTTAAATAGTGAGTGTAATATATATATATACTTATATAATTTAAGAATTTTTTTTTTTTAAACTCCCGTCACTACTTCTTCGTTGTCGGTCAATGAGACATACTGAGTACACGTTGTTTCGTACTCATACTACACTTGTTGCACTCTTTGTGGTGCAGATTCGATTCCAAGTAGGAGCACATCTCGAGGAGCAGTTTGAGTCTGAGTTTGGAGTGTCTTGGAGTTGTGGTGAGTTGTTTGGCTGTTCCGTGGCCCACACCTCCCTCTATCTTTTACGTATTCTGTTATTCAGTATTCAGACAGGATATCCCTTATATTAGATTTGTTATTTTAGTTTCAGACTTGCATCGTATTTTAGAAGCTCTTGTACTTATGACACCAATTCTTGGGTAGTATTTTTTTTTCAGTTTTCCGCATTCTTACTTATAAAGAACTCAGTGTTGGAGATTTGGCAATTTGTTGTCTTTTCACTTATTAGTTAGTTAAGTTTGTTAAAATATGTTGGTTGGCTTACCTATTGGTTGGGAACATAGGTGCCATTAAGACTGGGCAACGGAACGGGACATACCGGTACCGTTCTGGTTCGTTCCGGTTCGTCCCGTTTCAGTTGCCTACGGAACGGGACTGGATAGTCTAAACCGGTACACGGAACGGGACGAAACCGTCATTTCGTACCGGTACCGGTTCATCCCGGTTCATTTCGATTCCGGTTCCGATCCGGTTCGATTCGGTTTATTTAATATATATTAATTTTTTTATATTTTATATTTTATATAATTTATATTTTTTATAAATTATATTTTATAATTCAAATTTCAAATTAACCGCCCCTGCCCCGCCCTGCCCGCCCCTGTAGTCTGCAGCCTGTAGCCAACTCCCCCCCCCCCCTACCCTTTTCCCGAGACCCGAACCAACGGCTTTAAACGGAAAAATTTAAAACGGCTAGTTTTTTTGTTTTATAAATTAGAGTTGATTTGTAAAAATTTTATATACAAATTACAACTTACAAATATAAGTCTGAGTATTTGAGAGAATATATATTTCCAAATTATATTCATATTTATAACTTATAAGATTTAGCAATTACGGATTATAAATTCTAAAATTTCAAATTTTCAATATTCAATTCAGTTCTAAATTCTTTATATCATTTGGTCATTTGGTGTATTTGGTCTAGAAGGTGGCTGCGTAAGCTATGTACTCTATTAATAGTTGTAAATTGAAATTGTAATTTGTTACAAATTTAAATAAATTAAATTGATATTTTTTTAATTTTTGTAATTGTTTTATCCTTATTTTAATTTAATTTTTTTAAAATTACAAATTTTATTTATTTAATATTTACAAGATACAAGTTGTAAATTTAACTTATAAAATAAATATTAATGAATATAAGTAATAACTTATAAAGTATAAATTTCAAAAGATTTAAATTTTGAAAACTTTATTAGATTACTTGCAAACTTAACAATAACAAAAAAATTAATAAAGTATCTTTAAAATAAACTTAAGTAAAAAATTATAGTATAAATTTAAAAACTATTAATTTATACCTAAAAAATAAAAAAAATATTATATTTTCGTAATTTCAAAAAATATCGTCCCGTTAATCCCGTCCCGTTCCATCCCGGTCCGTTCCGGTTCATTCCGGTTCCATCCCGGTATATAGTGGAACGGGACGGAACCGATGAACCATCCCGGTAATTCCGGTCCGGTTCATCCCGGTACCGGTCAACATTCCGGTCAACGGATTCTGGTCCGGTCCGTTGATCAGTCTTAGGTGCCATCACGACTCGTGATTTTGGGTCGTGACATGTATTTGTATATTCTGGCGAATTACACATATACAAATATGACTAATTATACAAATTCAAAGCCAGACCACATAATTAATGTTAGTGTTAGTCACAAGTGGTAATTATAGTAAACTATAACTACATAAGTAATTCAGTAGTATAAATTTGTTTTGTTGCGTAATTTTTCCTACGTTTTTAGAGAAACTACACAAATTGAACTCATTAGGCATTTTTAAAATTTTTTTGACCGAATCTAATATATTTACCCTGATTAGATTCATAGAGCAAACTATTTACATGATTTCCTTCCTTGTTCTACTCATCGAACTACTACTAATACCATTTCAAAGTGTATTATATATATATATATATATATATATATATATATATATATATATATATATATATATATATATATATATATATATATATATATATATATATACTATGATGGTATCGATATACTATGATAGTATCAAGCAGTAGCCTTTTCACTGAAATACTGGATTTTCTTCATTGATGTCATCAAAATATATTTACTCTAATGATATCAAAGAATAATTGACTAGTAGTGTTTTCACTGAATCATTGATTTCCTCTTTGATACTATTAGAATACATATATACTCTAGTACACTCTAATGGTATCAATCAATAAACATTAATTAGTAGTTAAAGACATGGGGTATGAAAGTAATTGTGTATGTAGGGGTGTGCATTCGGTTTTTTGGTTCGGTTTAAATTATCCGATTTGGATTTTCGAGTTTTGATTTTGAAGAAGTGCAACCCAATCCAAACCAAAATAAATTTTGTTTGGTTTAGTTTTTCTCTTTTTTGTTTGGATTTTTCGATTTGGTTAATCGGTTATGTCAATAATTAGAAACATTACAAAGTTATATTTGGAATTTAAAGCACTACTTCCTTTATATATATATATATATTGATGATATCAAATAATAAACATGAATTAATAGTTAAAAATAAAAAGTATGAAAGTAAAGAAATAGCCGCTTATAAATAATTTTCTTTTGTAGTACCAGTGTTCTTTTCCCCCCTTTTTATGCCACTGTTTAAATTTTGACCCCGTTAAAAAAGAATTATGTACAAATACAAAAATAGAAGTAGCCTAGATAGTTTTCTATCTAACCATTTAAACAAAAAGTAATGGGTAGATCTAGAATTTAGGTATTATCCATGTTATGATATGTGTGTGATATATGTCTACGAGCTAGTAAAAATAAATAATGAATATAAACAATTATTTATGTAAAGTAATTTTAAAAATAACTTTTTTTGTAAGAATTAAAAATAAAATATTGATAAGTCGCCAAAAAAACTTAACAAGAAGTTATATTTGATCATCTCGATTTGTGGGAAAATCCCCACAAATCTTGAATCTCACTAATATGTTGCGTAAAATTCACCAAGTAAATAGTTAATTTTTTTTTACAATATTTATAATAATGATGTTACAAAGTGGACCGAATTTTATGACCACATCTTTTTGGGAGGCAAATTAATTACTAGATTAAGTGTCTGACGGTCTTTTATTAGAAATAAAAATCTTTAATTAAAATAAGTAAAAATTGTTAGATCTTATTTTATTAATTTTAATGATCAAAATTTAAATAAAAAGCTAAAGTAAATACTAGAAATAAGTTATATTAATCATAAGTCATCGTAACTTATTTATTTTCATCGGTCTTTTTTATATTTGTATTTTTCAAATTTATTTTAAAAACATTTTTTTCACGTTCATGGACACTTTATTCTTTCTAAATTTCATCAGTAGAATATATTATTGTTGTAATAGTAAGGAATAAGGCAGGTTACACAAATATTTTGACAAATAACACAACTATCATTATGATACGATATTTTCTTAAAAATAATTATAACCATTTTTATATATTCAGACCCAATTATAGCTAACAGACAAGCCTTCAACTTGAGAACAAAGGAATCAAGATTATAAAAGAAAAGGGATGGAATATATATTTATTTAGAATTAACATAAACAATAAGAAATGATAAAAATTTAAAAGTAGCTTTTCCTTTGTTTTGTGAAGAGAAAGCAAGAGAAGATTCTTTCATAAAAAAAGTTACTTTTTTGAGATCCAATAGAAAGTTTAATAACATATTTTCTCTCCATTCTTTCTTCACAAATCAGAGTTTTTTTTTTTTTTTTTTTTCTTTTAATACTTTTTCATACTAGTCAAAAGAGCAAATCTCCAAATGCAACAGTGGAATATATATTGAAAAGAAAATATTTAGAACTAGCTTTTTGCATTCCATTCAAACTTAGTATTATCATATCCTACTTATATTATTTAAATCTCATTGTATTCTTCATTTTAATATTAATAAGCACTAATAATCAAGATAAATAGTCGAAAGAAATACAATATTTAATACATTATACATAAAAAAAAAAATTTTGTTAACAAGAGTACATATGCACTAGTTAAGTCATTTTTGACTATGATATATACTACCATCCTGATTCGTGATGGAATAATATAATTTCTTCAAATTTAATCAGAGATTTCTGAAATAAATCATTCGAATTAATTGAAATCTCAATACCGAAAGGTCAAAGGGAGTACAAAGTATACTCAGCTGAATTTGTTGTAACAAAAATGTGATCGATCGAGTTGTCACGTGGTAACCCAATTGGGCTTGTTACATGAATTGATTGTAAACAAATAAAGATCAAGTAAAAAGCTTATTTTTTTTTATAACATTTCAAAATATATACTACTGTTGTATATAAAGATCCAAACTTGGAGTTTTATGATTAAAAGATATTACTTTTTGTATGGGAAATCAGAAGACAAAAAGAAGGCTGTATAGTGTACTATATTTATTCTTTGATTCCCCATATATATGTGACCATTTGGACAAAATGGAACAGAAGATCAAAATTTCAGAAAAAATATTGTACTTTCACCTGAATTAATGTCTAGACAACAATGAATATGACTGAAAAAGCATAACAAGGGTCGCGATAGAATAGTAACTACTTTATTTTTGAATTTCCCTAATATTGAGTCGTTTTTCTTAAGGAGCGCCTCAAAATATAGAATTTTCTAATACAAACTTAATCGAACTTCAATATAAATATCGAACGTCGAAAAAAAAAACATAAATCTGCATGCAATATCTCCACTGCTAATTTTCCTTCTTTTTTTTGTTTTCTTATCCAATTATGCAACTATTTGCTTTTCGTGTCTCCAGTAGATTTACTATTAAAAAGAGTACTCTACCTTGACTAATTACTCCCTCCCTCCTAATTTATATAACACATTTTAATTTTTGAATTCAAACGAATTGATTTGTGATTGTAATTTTTGAATATGTCTTCTAGATATTAATTAATATTACGACTTGTAGTATTCTATCATAACTAATTATTTTTTAATCTCAATTTGTATAGCACTTTTTAATTTTTGAGATTTAAACGAGCTAGTCTTTGACTTTGTAATAATATTTTCATGTATTTTTAATTAGAAGCAGTAATTGTACCTAATGGACCTTTGTCAATATTCCTGAAAACTTTTAACTAAGAGAAAAAACATAAATTAGCCATTAAAGTTGTCTCGAATTTTTAAAAAGATACTTTAATTTTGTATCTGTCCTATTATCCCACTAAACAATTATGAACCGGTATTATTATACCATTTCTCGATCAGCCCCAAAATTTAAGAAGCAAGTGTATTCACACACCAATCAATACATGACACGTGTTAATTTAATTAAAAATGTATTTTCTTTTTCATTTTAAGTTTTTCGTTTATTTTTTTTCTCTCTCTCTTACTTTTTGGATTTTAATCTTAATTTATTCTAAATTTCATTTATCTTCCGGCTTTCTCCATTTTTTTTCTTCATCGTCCACTTCTCATCTCAAATTGAATCTCACTCCCATTTTTTTTCTTTTCTTTTCTTTTTTCTTCTTCTTCTCTGGTTAAATTTTATTCATAATATTTTTATACTTTACTAAATTATTGATGACAAAATTAATTATTTTTCTAAATAATTTAAAATTTTAAAGTACCATGAACTATTCATTTTCGTATAATTCCAAAATTAGAATCATAATTTTAAAAGAATAAATTAATTTTTGAAAATTGAAAGAACTTAATTAAAATCGGATAAAACAAAAACTATATGATACTCCCTAATCATCTCATTAATTTAGCTCATTTTCATATAATTTCAAAACTAGAAATGATAATTTTGAAATAATCATAATTCTCCGAAATATGAAAAAGTTTAATTGAAATTTGGATTAAAAAATTAAATAATACCTATTAATCATCTTGAAATCTAATGTGCTTATCAATTTGTACGAATGTAATATAATGTTTAGATATAGTTTTAAATTAAAGAGATAGTTAAGCTAATAGTAATAAAAAGGGGAGATGAAATTGTGATGAAAAGTGACATTTAAAGTGAGAATCTTCAGTTAAGATGAAAATGATTTTTTGAAGAAGAAAGAAGAAAGAAAAAAGAAAAAAATAATAAGGAGAAAAAGTTAAAATAATAAGAAAAACAAGAAAATGTATTTTATAGCAAAATAATTGCAAAAATAAATTTATATTTTTTTTGTTTGTGCACGCTCTTTAAGAGAGTGCATACACTCTCCATGCCAGGTGGATAATAGATGATGTAATGATTATCAGTTCAAAATTGTTTAGGGAGATAATAAGATACTTGCATAGTTTAGATGTCTTTTTAAAAATTCGACACAACTTCAAGTGTCACTTTATGTTTTTTTTCTTTTACAAAATAAACTCACCTAAGTAATATATCTCATTTGCTCATACATTAATGTTTTGTATAAAATATTTTGAAAATAAAAAAAGAAAAGGACTTAAGTACTTAACATAGTACTCACAACAAACTGGAGGAATATATTCTGTCCACTTTAATTTGTTGTACTCATAATTTGTCTATATGCTGTCTATTTTCTACTATAAATACCTACTCTAGCTAAAACTATAGAAAATAACCACAAAAAAATTGAATAAACTAAAAGTGGAAGCATAACTCATAACTATGGGGGAAGATAAGAAAATTAGTGGTGTTAGAGGATGCATAAAAACGAGCAGAGGGCCTTGGTTAGTTCACAGAACCGCGAAAGATGGCAGTGTTGTGACTAGGTTCCGTTATCCATCTGATAGGGAGCGACAGAAAAATAAGCAAAGGGAGAAAAATCGTCGAAGAGTAGCTCACAAAATCTTTGCTGGACTACGAGCTCATGGAAACTACAAACTTCCTAAGCATGCAGACACCAATGATCTTCTCATGGCTCTATGTAAGGAAGCTGGATGGCATGTTGAAGAAGATGGCACCATTAAGGGGAAGGTAAGGATGAACACTCTGCTATTGTTTCTTCACTTTGTTCGTCAACGTTTTGCCTAATTTGAAAATGAAAACGTTTGATACTTCTCACTTTTTTGGTGTCAATGTGATTCATCATGATTTTACTTCTACCTTTTCCAAAAGAGAAATCATGTTAGAACGATTGACATTTTTTGGTTTCTCAAACATGTATGTAAGCTTCTGAGTGCATTTTCACATCCTAATAAAAAAGTTTCCCTTGTCGGAGATGGCAGTTGGCTTTTGTTTAGTTGATAAAAGCTCTTTGCAACATTAGACAAATATTGAAAAGAGATGAATACTTGGCTATTCAAACTACAGTTTGCCAACTTTGCCAGATGATATGCAACAATATTGACCTTCCTTAGAAGTGACTAGCTTTAACACTACCATGTTTCGTCATTTGTTATATAAGACTTATTTTGTGTTAGAATATCTTGACAACTCTGTATTAAAAACCTTATAGGATCCGGTGAACGACTTGCCAAGATTGATTGATTTAGACTCCGCTCAAGTTTCTATGGAAGATCAAACTAAAGATGGAGAATATTGTAAATGTGAAGATCAAATCAAAGATGGAGAGTATTATTGTAAGTGTGAAGTTGACATGAACAATGCAGAAACCGAGAAAGGTAGGCCAGAAGGGTCGCTAATGTCATCTGCTTTTGATGTCAATTTGACCCTATCACTCTCTTCTTAACTATTTTTGTCATAACAAAAATAGTTATTTAGGACAAAGAAAATATAGTATGACTTCAATTTGAATATATAGTTTATCTATGTAATATATACTTGAGATTAAAGAAGTAATATGTCAAATATGATATGCGTATCTATATAACTACTATTATAACCTAAATTTGATATCATTATATTGTATTTGATATTTTTCCTAATTTTAAGATCAAACATTGTTTCATTGTCACATGTATTCATCTGTAACGTTGTTATTACTAGTTAGTAAACAAATGAAAACTCAAACAATCCTCTCGTTAGCAAATGTATGTATCATTTACAAAGTTTATGTTTGAGAATACAAGTCAGCCCTATATATTTTTTCAACTTTGCAATTGTATTAGCTCATTATGAACTCGCAATTGCTGATTTTAGATGGTTGGTTGAATTTGGTCATTTTTTTCATTTGCTCAATTCTTGCTATTAGTTTGAACTCGATCTTTAAAACATTGCTTGATTCAAACATATAAGACGAGAAAAATCAAGTTTGGTAGGTTTGATTTTCTGAAGGATTTGATACAAATTCACTTCCCCTTTGTTGCTTCTTTCTCATTGTTCTTAGGTTGCCCAAGTTTTCAAGAAATATTAATATGCTATGTATTTTCAAAAGCACAGGGGTGTGTGACCATACTCCATATGGTTAGTGCTATTGGTTATCAAACATTCCAACAAAATTATTTCTATTAGGACTCGCTTGGTTGGGAACAAGTTATCTCAAGATTGTTTATCTCACCTTCAATGTGGAATAAAAATAACACAACCATTTGGGGATAACTAAGCAAATGAAACTAGAAATAAAGAAAACTCTCTTCATTGTGCAATTGGTTACCATCATGACCTTCAAATAATTTTTTGACTATATATATGAACAACAAAAATCACATGCTTTTAAGATGGATATATAGTTGAAGGATCAGTTACAGAGAGTCCTGTCACACTCACTGTCTTTGACTTGTACTATGTATCTCCAATTGAATATAATTCATTATGTATACTTTGTATCACAGTGAGTGCACTAGTATATATCGCTATTCGTTTATTTCTCTTGACGAATCCATTATGTAGGCATGAAGAATCTGATTCCAAACATCAGGCACACCAGGAAGGCACCAATGTACACAGTCTGAATTTTTTCTTGGATTTAACAGTTGTTCTTTTGTTGGAGCAACCCAATTCCTCTTGTAAACGGATGGGTGTCCGTCTTTTCTATACTCGGAGAGTTGTGTTATGTTGAGATATTGTATGTCTAATCCCTTTCTCTTCAGATCATTTACAGAGGCCTCTGCTATTTGCATCATATTTATATCACTTTCGTTACCCCAATACTCTCTTCTTGATATTGGTTCTGTTTCACCATAGCAATTTTGATCATTTCCCCTGCCCCAATCTGTACCACTGCATGTAACAAGAAAAAGGATTAATTCTTTCGTTGTTTGTGCAACAACGGACAAACAATGTAGTCATGATCGTACTTTTTGTGAGAAGACGAGAGGCTCATGAAGAACAATTTAGTCCTTTTTCTTTCAATTTGAAACTCCAACCAATCTGACCATGTTCTTAAGGCCATCTCATAACGCCGTAGCTTCATTTCAACCTTCTTGTGTATTGCATCGGAGCTGTTAAACGATCCCCATCTGTGTAAAGTTGGCATGAAACTATGAGACAACAATCATCATGTTACTTATAACTACGAGATCGTCTTTACATTGTCAGTGTATATAACTTAATTCCAAATATGAAATGTTTGTGTAAAATGTGAAAGGAGTACTTATTTTGGTGTGAATCAAAACAGGCTTACTGAAGTGTCATATGTGATTCAAGCCACCAAGTGAAGGAATCAAAGATGAGAATGTCTGCATCAATCCAATGCCTAGCATGTTTTTCAATGGCCTCAACTCTGATAATCCGATCGCGGACACGATGCTCCACCGGATCATCACAATTGGATTCTACTAGCAATGGTGACCAATAGAAATCAATTGTTGCATTGTATTCCTATATCATATTAGAAAACCAAAAACTTTAACCAAACAATAGAAGCAAAACTTCTCTTGAAAGTAGAAACTCTTAACTAGTTGATCTATTAACTACTCTCTCCGACCCAATTTATGTGCTCTCAACAGGATTTTATCTATAGGGAGCTCGAACTCGAGACCTCTGGTTAAAGTTGAAGCAATCCCACCACTACACCACAACCCATGTTAGTTCTCATGATTTACCTCTTATTGTCGCATCATAAATGTCACTTTCTTGGTTTATACTTTATACAACAAATTGCAAGAACTTTTCTTTGGGAATAATATTTTATCTTATTTGAATTGATTAATCACCTAACAATCATGCAATTTTAGGCATCTCTAACAAACTCTAATAACAGACACATACAATGGAATACATTATTTGCCATTTGAATTAGTGATGTTGACAAATTTTGTGGATTTATTTGGTTTGTCTTCTTTCAAAGTGCACAATTTTCATGTGCAAGGTCTGATGAAAAGGCTAATTGTTTTGTGAGTCCAAGGTATGGCCTAGCGGTAAATAAAGTGAGATAAAAATCATGAGAGACCATGATTTAAATTCGAGCAAACGAAAAAAACTTTAGTGTAATTACCTTGACCTCAAAGGTGATTAAGTTGCCTTTCCATATAGGTGGGTTGAGAGATGGAATTCCAGAGGATTCAATCAAGCATACCATAGAAGCCCATTGATTCTTGTTCAATGAATCCCCAACAAACAACACCCTCTTCCCTTTAAGCTTCTCCAACAATCCCTTGGCATTAAACCTACACTCTTACAACACACATATTTAAAAATAAAATTCAACTAACAAACAACAACATATCCAGTGTAGTCCCACAAGTTGAATCTGGGGAGGGTAGAATGTACAGACACCTTACCCCTAACTTGGTAGGTAACATACTCTAACATTCCCACAAGTGGAGTCTAGGGGGTAGAATGTACAGACACCTTACCCCTACCTTGGTAGGTAAACACTCTGACATTGCCACAAGTGGAGTCTAGGGACTATTTCTGAAGAATGAAATTCAACAAAACAAGAAAAGAGGAAATCAAGGAGAGTTTTTTTTTTGTTACCTTGGAAGATCACAATGATAAGGTTGCCATCTCCAATAATGATATTTTGAGTCTTTTCTTCCAAATTTGTGGCAAGCAAAATCATCAGGCATGAAAGAACATTGTTTTTCTTTGTACAAAGGATATGACACATTATCAAAAATCCATCTTCCAGAAAACAAATCACATTTTGGAGATGAATTTTTCCTTGTAGACTTATTAATTGCTAGAAAATTAACACCATCACTATTATCTCCTATAAGATAAAAAGACACAAAAAGAAAGAACAAGAGGAGGAATCCTAAAACAGAATGCAAATTATATTGAATTATCCATGATTTATGCACTAATTTTTCTGCCATATTCTTCTCTCAAAAATAACCTCTTAGCTTTGATTTATCTTCTTATAAGTAAGTACTTATAATACTAAGGAGAAAAAGCAGCACAAGGGAAATGAAGTTGTTGAATTTAAAAGATATTTGAGTGGGTAACTATATTTGCCCTTTTTGCCGGAGCGATAGAATTAAATAATTTTGATTAAATAATAGAAAATTTACTTTATATATTTTTTCTATTTCAAAACAAAAGTCACTTTAGAAATTTCAGATAAAAATTAATAGGTATTTTCTAATAATTATACTACATATTCTTAATGGTCTTAATGGTATTCAATTTTTAAGAGACCGTTATTAAATAAGATAATTAAGTAAACTACAAATTGATTTATAAATAGACATAATTTTGTCAAAGTAACACTTAATTTTACTCAAACAAAAAAACAAACAGGAGATAAATATTAAATTAAGCAAAACAGAAGCAGGTCAAAAACTAGTAGCACTTTGAACAATGAGCAATATAATAGCAGTGATTTAGTTGATTTTATTTGACTTTTTTCTAATGAATAATGAAACTACTTCTCTAACTAATTTAATATATGTTTAAGTTCACCTAATCTATGAGCTGATCAGTTAATTGATTTTGAGTCTGGTTTAAGTCTTTTATTATGAGATTATCTGCCAAAGTCCTAATTAATTGTGGCATATAACATGAAGCAAACTTTTATTTTTTCTTTAATTACGACATGTCTGCAAATCTATTATATTTAATTTCTATTTCAGAGATATGCTAAACTTTTTTTTTTTTTTCGGTCACTTTTAAGTTTTTAAAATTTTGGTATAGATAAATTATTGCTATCTTCTGCAAGATTCTTGCTATGTCTGGAGATAAACGTGATGAAATTTTGACGAATGTTTGTTAATAATACATTCACATGCATCCACCTCGTAAAATGTACAACCTCTTAGGCTAATGCATTTGGAGCTCTATTATAATAATAATAATAATCATAATAATAATAATAATAATAATAATATATCAAAAATATAAATTGATTATAAATAATTTTGATTGTCCTACATCCATGTCAAATCAGTGGACAGGTCAAGTTTAAATAAACCATGATTCTATTGCCACTTTGAATGATTGATACTATCACTTGGATCTGGAACGTATACACATGTAGCACAACGTGAATTGATTTTTCAATATTTTGTTTGGATCATTATTATATATAGTTTGATCATAATACATTATATTATATATAATATATATAATATTAAATCATTTTGATGGATATATTTAAATAAATATTTCATTTTTCATCATAATAAACTGTTAACATTAATAATTTATAGTATGAATCTACGAGATTAATAAGTTGAATGGAGAATATAGAAGTATTAAATGGTAAAATATGATTACTAGATATTAAAAAAAGATAAAATGAATAAAATAATAATAATAATGTAACAATGTGATCATATCAAATCTTTTTAGATAATACTAGTTTAATAATACAATATAATAAGGTTAAATAATAATTAAAGTATATATTATATTTAAACTAAGAATACAATATGATGACTGACCTTCTGGTCATTAATTGGTGGTTGATTGGTTGAGGTGTTTACTCAAGGCCGGTAAACAGAAGAATATATTAAAAAAAGACCAAAAATTTTTAAACTTTACTTCCCAAAAAGCTCTTTACTTCTCCAGAATCATCAAAACAGAATTTCAAAAGATTTTAAAAAAATCGATGAGTCAAAAATATATTTAAAGTACCTATGTTTTTGGAGATTCATGTCTGAATTATCAAGTATATAAGTTTTCTATATAAATTGTCACTAATTATTTATTAAAGACATAATACATATATATGTCCTTTAACTTAGTTTCAAATTATAAATTTCACCTTTAACCTCGATAGTGTACAAAAAGACACTCCAACTATCCAAAATTTATACAAAAAAACACTCCAATATTTTAGATACAATGCATGATATATAAATACTTTGACATGATAATACCACTAAGTTGCTGCCAACTAACTAAAATAAATACACCTACATTTTGAAATAATAAAAATAAACTATAATATAGAATAAGGTGAAAAAGAAAACAAATTCATTTCTGGAATATTTTGTACCAAGCTCTTCTCCTTAATCTAAATTTCTAAAATTCATGCCCTTATATTCAAATTGAAGAAAAATTTGTTCAAGATATGTGCAGAAAATTCATATACTAGAACGATTACGTATTCTTCTTTCTTAATTTAGTCAAAGTATCAAAGTTCAACACTATATAAACAAGAATTGCATATGTTCAAGCTAGAATGGGAATAACTAGAGGAAACTAACTTTTTGTTGCAAAATTATTTCAGAGCAGCTCATAGTTATAGGAAGTCATGAAAATCAACTAACTTATTCTTCTTTCTTTAGTTTGAAGTATATTTATGTTTTAAGTTGTCAAATACTTAATGGAAAAAAGAAGAAAATGTTTTGTACATTATGATTGTCATAGTAAGTAATTTACAATTACGAATTTTCAGAGGCTAAGAAATAAACATAGAGTCCTAAAAATTATTAAGTAAAATGTTGCACTTAAACTGTTTAATAAAATGCCTAAATGAACTTTTCAAAGATTTTTGTCCAGTTAGAGTAACAATTTGATACCTAATCAAAATTTAAGGAGTCTCGTAACACTACTAAAAAAAGACCAAAAAGAGACCTAAAAATGGAGACCTCAAAAATAGGTCAATAATAAGAGACCTCATGAGGTCGCTATTTAAATTAATATCTTTTAATTTTTTTTTAATGTAGGAGAGACCTCGTGAGGTCAATTTAATGAATAATTTTTTTTTTACCTAACTTATTTAAAAATTTTAAATTTTTAATCTAATTCTCATAAAATTGGAGACCTCATGAGGCCTCTTATTTTTTAACTATTCAATTAAATTAAATTATTATTTTTAATTTAACAAGTAGAGACCTCATGAGGTCTATACTTGTTAAATTAAAAATAATAATTTAATTTAATTAAATATTTAAAAAGTTAGAGACCTCATGAGGTCTCTTACACAAAACCAAAAACCTAGCCAAAATTAAAATAACTCTTTCTTCCCTCTCTTAATTTTTTTACACGACTGCGCGCCTCTCTCTCTTTCTCACTGACCTCGTCGACGGCGCGCCTCTCTCTTTCTCGTTGTCGATCGTCGACCGCCTCTCTCTTTCTCGTCGTCGATCGTCGACCGCCTCTCTCTTTCTCTCTCTCTGTCGACCCTCTCGCATTGCTATCTCTGTCGACCCTCGCTATCTCTGTCGACCCTCGCTCTCTGTCGACCTTCTCGCTCCACCGCCAGGTCTCGCGCCACCAGCTCGCCAGCCGCCGCCAGTTGCAGCGCCTCAGCAGCAGCACAACGCCTCCATCTCCAGGTAAATATCTTCGCATAGTACAACTACTTATGGTTTCACGTGAATTAGGACTTTTTCTTGTTATTTGGACACCACAAGGCATTGGGCACCCTAAGAACTTGTGACCAGAAATTGTGACATTTCCAATTGGCTTCTTGAAACTAATCATCTGTTCAAAATTAAAAAGAATAATTAGATCGTCGCTTTGAGAATTACTAAAGATATTGTAATTAGAAGTAAGAAGCAATTGAAACTCACATTGTTTACAAAAGGGGTCATAAGACCACATAGTGCTGCATCACAGTGGATGTAAAATCGATCTAGTGAATAGCCACATTATTTGAGTGTTTCAAGAATAACATCAACATCATCAATAGCTCCTTTGAACGTAGTTCCTATAGTTAAAAGAACCATCAATGGAAAAGACTTAAGATGACTGATTTGATCACATAAAAGAAAAAATGAAAAATGATAAGAGGTTGGAGTATAGGTATATACCAATTGTGACATTTATAATAGCTGGTTTGTCCTTATTCCATCAGGAAGTAGCTCTCTTCTGCAAAAATAATATGACGAAAATGTAAGAGCACTGAAATAATAAAATTCATTATATGATATGCTTGTGTCATAAGTATATATGAACTTACCCTAACAAAATACAATGGAGATTGCCTTCGGTGCCACCATTGGTAACATATCCCCAATATTGATCCTTTTCAATTTCCCATAGTTGTGCAAACCAATCCAAAACAGCCACTTCAAAGTCTTTTGAATGGAAATCAACAGTGTTTTGTAGGAAAGGATCACCACAATTATTTAGGTGAAACTGTAAAAGTGGTGCTAAAGATGCATAGTGATCATAACATATGTTGACTGGATAACCTAAATGATAATTGACTCGTTGAGTAAGTGTGTCCAAATAATTGACCAATATAGTGTCCAAAGAGGGACCATCATTGACACTTAGCTTTAAATTTTAGATTTAATTATTTGTTAAGCATAAGTACCAACACTAGTTGATCCTATTGATGACAAAATTGATTTTCTTTTTGTCCATCTAGTGTTGACACTTAGCTTTAAATTTTAGATATAATTATTTGTTAAACATAAGTACCAACACTAGTTGATCCTATTGATGACAAAATTGATTTTCTTTTGAAAATCAATTTGTGTCCATCTAGTGTTGACACTTAGCTTTAAATTTTAGATATAATTATTTGTTAAGCATAAGTACCAACACTAGTTGATCCTATTGATGACAAAATTGATTTTCTTTTGAAAATCAATTTGTGTCCATCTAGTGTTGACACTTAGCTTTAAATTTTAGATATAATTATTTGTTAAGCATAAGTACCAACACTAGTTGATCCTATTGATGACAAAATTAATTTTCTTTTGAAAATCAATTTGTGTCCATCTAGTGTTGACACTTAGCTTTAAGTTTGTAACTATCGTGTTAGTATTAAGTTAAACTAAACTAATTAAGCTTAGAAATTTGTTAAGTTAGTTAATAAGTTAAACTTTTTACTATAGTATTAGAATTTATTTAAAACTAGACTAATTAGACATAGAAATTTGTTAAGTTGGTTAATAAGTTAAATTTGTAACTATTGTGTTAGTGCTTGACAAATTTAATTTATGATTCTTATGTAGATGGATCGTAGTTGGATGTATAATATGACTAATTTTGGTCGAATGGGGCTAAGACCTGAATTTGTAGAAGGTGTCATTGGTTTTGTGGAGTATGCAAAGACATTAGATCCTTTTCAACGTAGTGGTATGATTAAGTGTCCTTGTAATAAATGTCAATGTTTGAATTATGAAAAACCAGATGCTGTTGAGCTTCATATCTATCGAAATGGGTTTAAAAAAGAATACACTGTGTGGACTAGTCATGGAGAAATTGATAATAACTTTGATATATTCCAACATTATGTTCCTGGTGAAAGTAGTAGCAATGTGAATTCTAATGCACAAAATTATAGAATTGATGACATGGTTCAAGATGCTTTTGGTGTGCATTCTGATTTTGATTTTGCTAATCAAGGTGAAGAAGCTCCTAATGTTGAATGTAAAATTTTCTTTGAACAATTGGAATCTGCTAGTCGGCCTTTATATGAGGGGAGTCCACACTCACAGTTGTCTATTGCGGTTAGATTATTAAGTATCAAATCAGATTGGAGTGTTCCTCAAGGGGCAATGGACTCTGTGATTGACCTTATTCATGATTTAGTTGACCCAAATCTAGAGATACCTGATAATTTCTATAAGGCAAAGAGGTTGGTATCAAAGTTAGGAATGTCATCGATGAGAATTCATTGTTGTGAAAATGGTTGCATGTTATACTATAAGGATGATATTGATCTAGAATCGTGTAAGTTTTGTGGAAAATGTCGTTATAAACAGACAGCTAGTGGGAAGAAAGTTCCTATTAAGGCAATGCATTACTTACCTCTTATACCAAGGTTAAAGAGGTTGTATGCGTCTAATAGATCTGCTCCTCATATGAGATGGCACCATGAACATAGAAGACCACCTGGAGTTATGTGTCATCCATCCGATGGAGAGGCTTGGAAGCATTTTGATAGAACATATCCACTATTTGCAGCTGAACCACGTAACATTAGATTGGGTTTATGTTCAGATGGATTCACGCCACATTCTGTTTCTGCTGCACCATATTCTTGTTGTCCTGTATTTGTAACACCATATAATCTTCCACCCGAGATGTGTATGACCAGTCCATATATATTTCTCAATTGTGTCATTCCTGGCCCTCGGAATCCAAAAGTATTGATTGATGTATACTTGCAACCTTTGATTGATGAGTTGAAACAATTGTGGGTTCAAGGGGTTGAAACATTTGATGTGTCTCTTAAGCAGAATTTTAATTTGCGGGCTGCCTTAATGTGGACTATTAATGATTTTCCAGCATATGGAATGTTGTCAGGGTGGATGACAAGGGGTTGAAACATTTGAATTATTATTATATGATTTAATTCTATTTGTTTTAACTTGTAAATGTTAAAACTTTGTATTACAGTTTCAATCCAGATGATGCTGTGGGGATCATTTCTCAGACAATCAAAGAACTCTATAGAGATGCTTATCCTACATGGGGCAAGTTCCCTAGCAATCTCAAGAGACAAATATTTTTGTAGTTCAGGGTATATTCGAATTTATTTGTTTAAAACTATTAAAATACTTGTCTTCATTAATACTTATCAAATAAAATAATTTATGCTTTGATTGTAGAAAAAATGTGCTTGGCGTCCGGAACATGAGGCCAAAATTTGTGCAAACTTTCACAAGAAAGCTACGCATACTCTTGCTAGTTTGTTTAATAAAGCTCGTAGAGATAATAGCAAACCTAGCTGGGTTCTATCGGAGGATTGGGCAAAATTACTCGTGCATTGGAAATATGATCCAAGATTTAAGCAGATGAGTGAGATCGGTAAAAAGGCAAGATCATCTACTAAGAATGGTTCTCTACACACAAGTAGGGCTCAAAGTCAAGGAAGTGTGAGGAGGAAATTGGTGTGTATCATTTTTCTTTGTGTTTATATATTTTATGTATTAATATTTAATTACTCTTGATTATAACTTTATTATTTTATGTAGGAAAAGGAACTAGGAAGACCGATAACTCAAGCTGAGGCATTTAAGTCAACACACATTAGAAAGAAGAAAAATCCTGAAGATCCAGACGTGTGGGTTGAACCGCGAGCTGAAGTGACCTATGTAAGCCTCTAATTTTAAAAAATAATTACTTATTTTCTAAATTTATATTCTCATATGATAACATTCAATTTAGAATCGATATCTTCAAGCTTTGGAGGATTTACAACAAACTCTGCCTGAAGAAAATCGAGGTATGCCACTTACTCAAGAACAGGATGAGAGAGTTTGGTTAGACTTGACTTGTGGGCCGAGTAGATATGGGTATGCATATGGAATGCCGCATAAAACCTTTCGTGAATTTTCTTCTGAGTTTGAAGGCCTAAATAGTTCAAATCATGATGAATCAATGAAGAAAAAATTGGCTATGGAGAAAAAGATTGTTGAGCTATCTAGCCAAGCCGAAGAATCACGGGCTATGGAAAGGCGGTTGGAATTACAGTTTGCGGGTCTTAAGGCTCAATTCGATGCATTACTTGCCTCAGGAGGGATTCCCCCTTGTTCTGGTGATGTCACTTTCCCTCCTCGACCTCCTCAATCTCAACCTACTCAATATCCAATGTATGGTCAACAAAGAAATTTGACCCATGAGAGTAGTGATGAAGAAAGTGATGATTATGTGGCAAACACACTACCACATTAGTGAAGTTTAGACTTGTGATAGCTAACTTATGGATCATTTTGTTAACTTTATAATTTTGTGATGGGAATTATTTGTTTT
This sequence comes from Solanum neorickii, assembly GCA_027704865.1. Lineage (NCBI taxonomy): Eukaryota > Viridiplantae > Streptophyta > Magnoliopsida > Solanales > Solanaceae > Solanum > Solanum neorickii. The sequence goes on from JAKWJC010000372.1 coordinate 53,133,945, forward strand.
GTGAATACATGATAACGTTAGAATGTATTATATAACTTATGGATATCATGGTTTTTGTTTAATATATAATTATGTTGAAGTGAGTTGCAATTGAGTTGATAAGAGAATATTTAGTAAATGTATTGCTTCAATTGAGTTTTTGAAGCTCTTTGAGTTTGATTTAGGTACTGAATTAAAATGACAGGTGATGAGAAGCCGCAGAAATAATAATTTTCTGCCAGTTTTTTTCCAGAAAAAAAGACCTCATGAGGTCTCTATTTTGCATTAATTTTCCAGATATTTCATAATAGAGACCTCATGAGCTCTTTTTTTTGCATTAATTTTTCCAGATATTTCACATTAGAGACCTCATGAGGTCTCTATTTACCATTTTCTATTTTATAAATGCAGAAGAGAGACCTCATGAGGTCTCCCTTTTGTATTAATTTTTTCAGCTATTTCAAAATGGAGACCTCATCAGGTCTCTAATTAACATTTTATAAATGCAGAAAAGAGACCTCATGAGGTCTCTTTTCTGCATTATATTTTCCGTAAATATCATAATGGAGACCTCGTGAGGTCTCCAAATATAAATGCAGAAAAGAGACCTCATGAGGTCTCTACTTTAAAATAATATAAAATTAAATTAAATAATATCTTAGCGACCTAATGAGGTCTCTTAATTAAAATATAAAATTAAATAATATTATAAAATTGTGACCTCATGAGGTCTCTATATAAAAAATATAAAATTAAATTAAATAATACAATAGTGACCTTGTGAGGTCTCCTTTTTGTAAAAAATCAGATTATTTGTTGGTGACCTCGTGAGGTCTCCGTTTGGCGACCTCATGCGGTGTCTGTAAAAAAGTGACCTGCATTTTACTGACCTAGCGTTGAGGTCTCTTTTTAGGTCTCTTTTTTCCGAAAAGAGACCTCGTGAGGTCTCTTTTCTAGGTCTCTTTTTTGCCTTTTTTTATTAGTGTAAGTGTGGATTGGAATAGTTGATTGATCATCTTCGGACTTAGATTGTGTTCGATTTTTACAAGTGTATACTTACTCCATCTTACTTACAATAGATATAGGGAAAAAAAAAAAAAACTTCATTATAGCTTTTTTTTTCACAAAAACAAAAATAATTAAATGTCACTTGCAATTTGTGCATTTGCAATGAACAACAAATAATGCCAGGAAAAAAAGGGAAAATGTTAAAAAAAATTAGAAAGAGAAAAAAATGATATTTTATAAAAACATATATATATATATATATATTGCCAGGTAGGTTTCAAGTGTTTTTTTGTTTAAATTTTGGATAGTGAAAGTGCATATTTGTGCAGTGACAAAGTTAAAAGTCAAAATTATAATTTGAATCCAAGTTAAGAGTCTGAGTTATGTGTTATGCCTTTAGTAAAATATACATCAACTATCAATTGTTTCTTTTTCCTATATAAACACAAATAATATATATTTCAGATAGAAATTCGCACCACTACCGTTTAGATATAAAACTCAATTAAGAAGGAACCATTCTTCAAAAAAGGATATGGTTAGATTAATTCTTATGTGTTGTTTATCCCATTATATTAATCAAACAAAGGACCATGGAAGGTGATTGCAATGAATTCAACATATCAAGAAAAAAGTTCATTCCTTCCACTTCTCCCTTTTGCTAATTTACAAATTGTATCTCTATTTTTGTGGTAATTAACAGTATATGTTATGTACTTATTAATATTCATAAATTATATTGTAGCTAAAATAAGTAAGTTTCATTGAGTACGCTTCTCTTCAACTAACTATGATGATTAAGAATTTGGATGATAATCTGAACCCTTAATTCCTATTATTTTTTGTTGGAACTTATAATAGAACATTGATGGCTATCGACTCTAAATTCATAGGATGAAAATTAATAACAACCTTCACAAACTAAGGTGAAGTCATACGTTTATGATTTGATTTATATTCTCAAGTAGAAATTAAAGAGTAAAGTATCATATATTTGTTTTGGACTTCAATTCTAGAATTTATTATAGACAATAAAAATAATGCACAACGAGGAGAAATTATCCCCTCTTTTTTTTTTTTTTCCAAAATAAAAAAATAAAATAAGTTGACCTCTAATCTCTTTATTATCTTGTAAAATTATTCTTAAAAAAATATTTTTCAATTATTTACAAGGACAAAATGAGGGGTATCTAAATTAGATCCTATAGACATAATGTAAGTTTGCTTTGTACACCAAAAATTGTTCTATTCTTTTTAGAACATGCTTAAAAGAGAATATCATGTAAACTGGTTAATTATACTAGGTATTATAGCTAGAAGTTTAAAAAATTATATTTAGTTGTTATAGTTAAACCAATTTTAGCTATTCACTTGATTTGTTTAATTTGTCTGATTTGTACAAGTCCATAATTTATATAATTTGGTTTCTGATTGTATAAATTTAGAATTGTGTATATGCTTACCTTATCTATTTGTATACGATTTATGAAAACTTCATAATATATTACCATTTTTTGTATATTGGGAAACAAAATATACAAACGAAGTTCTAAAAAATCCTAAATGTATAAACACAAAATTTGTATATATATAGTCTATTTGTATATTTGCAAGCTAAATTTACAAACGGACAGAAACATACAAACCTCTGGAGTGACCATAGCAAATAAGACTATATTTATGGAGAGAAATTATCAAAACTATAATTATAGAGCCTTCTTATGTCTATTATGTTTGTTATTTTTAAAATTTTCTTGTCTGAACATTATTTTGTCTTAAACAAATTTTGTTTCTGAGTAATGTTTCAAAAGAACTCAAACATATTGAGGAGTTCGAATCTAAAAATTAGGGCAATTTTGATGAGATTTGGGCTAGTCTTAGACTAGATTTCAATCATAGTTCGTCGAAGTTCAAAGTTACAGTCAAATTGTATCAAATATTTATCTATCAAAGTTGTAAATTGTGTACTGTGTTTGTATGAAAATTATTTGTAAATTTGCATGTACCTTATGGTTGTATTAAATTTGTATGCATATTGTATAAAGGTTGTATACCATTAATATTATTGTAGGTATATTTAAGTTCAGAAATCAACATGAACTTTCTGCAAAATTTCGTGAGCGAGATATTCATATTTTATACCAATAATATATTGTGATCAAAATTCTAAGTTTTGAGCGAGATATTCATATTTCATATTAATAGTATGCATTTTCCATAAAGGAGCAAAGAGAAATGTGACCAAAATTCTAAGCCTCGAGCGAAATATAAATATTTCAAATAGATTTTATATAGTTTTTATACACAAAAATGTGAGAAAATTTCTCAAGTCTTGAGCAAATTTTCGAATTTGTTTTGAAAAAAGACTCGTGCTTATATTTTATAAATGAAAATCTCCAACTATGTTGGTAAATATGAGTCTAATTTCATATAATGGATTTTTTTTCTCAATATTAATTGGACTAATATAAGTTAAAACTAGAGTCAAGGTCGAACTGACAATCTCTTATAAAGTTAATTTCTATATTTATTTTCTTATAATTTAATCAATCACACATTTAATTTTTTTCTTTATTAAGTCTATATATAATAAATTAAATAATTTTATATTTTTTAACTTAAATTACTCGTGGATCAACTTTCATGATAAAGATCCGGTCAAGTATATTTAGGTCAAGTAATGTCCAATGACCTTATAGATTTATATCATGTGTACTGTATAATAATTTATGGGTGAGATTCACTTAAATTGTATGCTCATAATAATAGCTAATAAAATAACGTAGTTATCAACTTTTTTTTAAAAAAAAAAACTATCAAATAGAGCAATTTAAGTGTACCCAAGCTAATATTTTCAAGAAAAAAAATTAAGATTGACGGGAATATGCAAACTTCTTGACTTTTTACCCGCCGAACTTCTTCTGGAGTAATGTCACACATGCTTTCTCCAAATTCTGAAGTAATCTCCAAAAACAGATCAAACTTAAAAACATCATTAAATTTTAAGGCCCGTTTGGCCATAGATCTCCCAAATAATATTTTGGAAAAAAACTTGACAAATAGTGTTTGTCCATACACTTTGTCATTATTTCGCAAATATTTTTGGCAAATATCTCAAATTCCCGAATACTAGTTTTTTCTAGTATTTGGCCCAAATCTCATTATTTGGGATATTTTAAAAATTGAAAGTTGACCCCAAACTTTTATCTTTTACAAAAGCACCCTTTATAGTTGTTGTTTACTATGTATTACATAATTTTTTTTTTACATTAATTCCAAAGCAGTGATGAAATATTCGGTGAATGTGAAATGATAATATGATTATTGATGAAAATGATGAATAATCGGCTCAAGATAACAAAGTCATTTGTTTTGTCTACTTCACAATATATGAAATGATGTTTGTTGTACTCACTCAAAATTACCACATTTCTCTAGTATCATGGACAGTATTTGTTATTGTTGTAACAAAGATCCGATTGATTTGTAATACAAACTTATAGTTAGTTTTGATATTTTTAGAACTTATGAGTATTAATCATATTTTTCTAAAAAAGTGAAATATATTTCCCAAATACTATGGCCAAAACACAAGGTGAAATCTCATCCAAATTTTCACTCAAATAATATTTGCCAAGAATATAAAAATCTATGACCAAACGCTAGCTAAATAGTAATTCAATTAAAGAACATGATAATACAATTTTTAAATTTTTTCTTGGAGGTTTTAAAATAATTATAAATATACTTATTCAGATTCTTCAAAAGTGGCAAATTATTTAAAATTAGAATAATTTAAAAAATTCAATACAAGTACAAGGTTTGGCTGGTAAAAAAGTCGAGAAGTCTGCATATTCCTGTCAATCTTATTTTTTTTCTTGAAAAAAATTAGCTAGGTTACATTTAATTATTTTATTTGATAGTTTTAAAGAATAAAAATAATTGACGAATTTATTGTTTTTATTATTAAAATGAATATAATTTAAATGTATCTCAACCATAAATTATTATATAGTACAAATGACATAAATCTATAAAGTCATTAGAGATAACTTGGCCTAACTATACTTGATCGAATCTTTATCTCAATTTTCAACTATATATTAGATCTTTTTTAGATAGAGTGAATTGGACATGAAAAAATAGAGTAAATTAATAAATAAACGAATTATAGGTCCGTTCAATTTAAAAATATGATTGGTTCATATGATCATATTTTTATGTATTAATTTTGTCACCTTATTCAAACTCCTAAGCACAAAGGTGTGAGTTACTAAAAATAAGGTTGAATCCATCGGCATGATCTTAAATTTGGTATCAATTTTCACTTAAACACCTCAAGTTGATTTTGTTCATTTATAACACCTTAAATAGAGGTTCGCTATGTCATTTTGACACCTTTTTGCCAATCAGCTAATACTACAAAGTGTGTGTAACACACTTGCGGATGACATGGCATGATGACTAATTAAAATTTGTCATGTGGCATTTAAATGTAAAAATAATAATTTTAAAACTAATTTTTCAGGAAAAATAAATAAATAAAATTACTTATTTTCTACCATCCCACCCTACCTCACCCCTACCTCATCCGCCTTACGTTCCTTTTGCCTTCCCAACTCTACAACCATTTTCTTGATTCTTCTTCAATTTTTTTTTTAAAAAACATTAGATTTTCTATTTTTTAAAATTAATTTTTGAATTTATATATGACATTCTTCTAATTATTTTTTTTTTAAAAATGTGTCTCTTATTCTAAAAAAACTTTTCAAAATTAGTGTGATGATTTTCTAAAATTTTGTTCTTATAAACGTTTTTAATATTAGTGTGATAAATTTCTTGATTTTTTTCCATACTTTTAAAGGTTTTTTTTATCATGAATTTTCATGGGGGAAGGTAGAATTAAGTGTTAGGGCTAAAAAGTGAAGAAGAAGAAGAAGGGAAAAAATTCAAAAAAATCCAAAAAAAAAAAAACTCAGGCGCTCAAAATGGGTGCAACACACACAACATATCAAGTCAGCAAAAAGTGTCAAAATGACATAGCGGGATTCAACATGAGGTGCCTAAAATGAATAAAGTTCAGTTAAGATGTCTAAGTGAAAATTGATATCAACTTTAGGAGGCTACCGATGAGTTCAACTTAAAAATAAATGAGAGCGAAGACTAAAGCTTCATATATTTACAATATACACTATGATATACACATATCACAGTAGTATTTACGAAAATCAGTATGTAATAAATGTTGATATACATGATAATGATATACATATATCATATGTGTTAAGATTCCCATCAGTTTTTGTTCCTTTTGGTTATTCAAAGGCCGTTTGGGTGATTGTCAATGGAATTCATTTGTCATTGGGGATTCCATACTTTGTTCCTTTTGGAAATTTAATTATCTTCAAGATGTAACCCTTATATATATATATATATATATATATATATATATATAAAAGATATTAAGAAAAGGAAAGCTTAACCTAAGATGTATTTAGACAAAGTGCACAGATATCCGATTTTGACGCTTCCATTTATGTTCTATCTGTCTATAACTTAATCTACATAAAGTGATATGTAACAAGTAAAAATGAACGTAGAACAAAATTATTGTAATGTTATCATCATCAATAACAGTAACAAAAACAAAAAACAACAACAAACTCAATAAAATTTTATTAAGTGGGGTCTAGAGAGGATATAGTATACATAAAATTTACCATGATCTTTGTGAAGGTAGAGAGGATATTTCTGAACATCAAATCCAATTAATACAGGCGAAGACGCAACGAAGGGAGCATATAAGTTAATAAGGAAGCAATGTAAAATCTAAAAGAAAGAAACAATAAAAATAATCAAATAGTATAATAATCGAAACACAAAATATACATATGGCTAAAATCAGTAGTGGAGACACGATATTCAACAAGGGATTCAAAATTTGAAAAAAATATACATACGAAATAGCCAAGGAGGGGGGGGGGGGTCGACATCTATTATATCTATCTAAAAATTTATTTTAACCTTGTATAAATAATATAATTTTTCATCGAAAATGATTCAAATGAGCCCTAACCGTAAGGTGGCTACGCCACTGGCTAAAACTACAAGAATATGTCTTGTACTAAGCAACAAATTATATCCCTACTAACTTTCTATGTAAAATTAAATCAATAAATCATTTCCTAATTTTTATGCCAATAATTTTCTCTATTTTGTGCTAATCATTTAAATCCAAAATGAGAAGAGATACTTAAAGGTAGAAGGAACCATAGCAAAATAAGAAAGTTGAAAGCCCAAATTGGTTGAAGCATATATGAAAAAGTTGGGCCAACACATGGGCATGCACGTGACATATTCACACTAAGAAATTCACTCTCTCTCAATTATAAAATATCATCTATCATCGTGGCATATTTAATATAATTTCACAAATATATCAATAAAAAAAATTAAAAAGTGATTTGAATATAGTTTTTATCATGTTACCTAATGCAGATAAAAGAAATAATTTTTGATAAACCCTTGATTAAATATAATTTTAGAATATTATGTTTAAATTGTAAGTGTAAAATTTAAAAATTTGAATAATACTAGCTATTTTTCAGTTGCAAAGAATCAACTGTAGCTATTTATTGTGAATTTTTCTCATAATATTTTTGACATTAACGTCCTTTGGGTACTTTTTTCTTTTGTTATGTTATTCTCTAGGAATATATTTGATTCCACCTCCATTTTATTATTTGGTCAACAACTTAAAAATAAGTCATTACAAGCTGTTTGTTTGATTATTATTATTATTATTATTATTATTATTATTATTATTATTATTATTATTATTATTATTATTATTTAGACAGTTAAAAAATATTTTAAAAATAATTTTAAATTATTAACAATTGTGATAATCATCATTTTTCTTTATTTCTATTTGTGAGGGAATTTTTTTGTGACTATTCCGCTAAGTGTTTGGGAGGTTATGCCATAATCCCCTTTGAAATTTCAAAATTCAAATATTTAAAAGTTAATTGTGAATTCAGACATACAAGTTTTAAGTTTTTATAAATTAAATTTATGTTGGATATTATATAGAGATATTATAAATCACAATAATTAACAACTTTAATACATTTAAAAGACATAAAAATTGGATCAAAGAAAAATTAGTTGACTCAATTCTGTGCCACATAAATTTAAATAGGAAAGCAGTTTCTAAATACATAAATTTTATTTCAAAAAAATAATCAAATATTATATATTCAAATTCACATTCAATATTAGTCAGTTTAATATTCCGAATCAAACCGAATAAAGGGATAGAGTATCTTATTCCACATCGATCTGCAGTGGGGAAAGGCATAAATCTAAAACTACACTGTTCGTGTGGGGCGATTCTCAATTGCAGTAGTTAAGTCACTTTCACATGCCATATGCATGCATGTCTTAATAATTATATGATAAGTTCATCTTCTTTTCTTATTATTTACCAACCAAAAAAAGAAAAACTTTATATCAAAATAATGTTCTTAAATAAAGGTGATTTTATGTTCGCAACTTAAATTTGAGATCACTTATTAATAATATAAAGAATATTTATCGGTCTATCACAATTTGCATTGATGGATAGCTCTTAACATCTTGAATCACTAATATCAAAAATGATGTTTAGTAGTAATTAGTTAATAATAATAATTTAATTATCCCTAAATATGTTTAAAAACAATTAACATTATTTATAAATGTCTCTAAAGCCTATAACTATATTAAATCTAATGACAATTAACTAAAATCAATAAAATATTTCTAACACTATTTATTAATAAATATATTTAATATTGCTACTAAAAGTTTATTTTTATTATAGTAAATAATCACTTGAGATAAAATTAAAATGAATGGCCTAGTCAATTTGACTAATTAACACTTTGAAATATAGCATTTTGATATAAGAAATTGTAACTTAATTAGGAGTATATTTCAAGTAGGAGTATTTTTTAAACAAGAGTACTATATAAGTTTGAAAAGTTCAACTTTTCGATTTTGATTAATTTTCAAAATTAATCAGATTAAATTAATTTAATATTTTAAATTAAAAAGTTGAATAGTCAGAAAATATTATTAGTTACAATTTTCACATATAAATATATTTAGAAAATAATACATCTTGAAGTATAATACTTTTTCTGTCTCGAATTATTTGTCCACTATTAAATTTACATATCTATTAGAAAAATAAATTTTAACATCATGAAATTACTAGTTTATCACTATTAATTATAAAGTTGATGAATAAAAATTTTAAAATTTTCAAAAAGTTAATGTCTTAATTTTTGTAGCCTTAAAAGCCGCAATTAGCCAACTAATTAAAGAGCCCCAACCTAGAGTAGCTAGGTGGATAAAATTATAAAAAGGATCTTGAACTAGCATGATCTAATTAAGGTTGAATGTACATGCAATATTTTGAGATTGATTCTTTTGACAAAACAAAGTAAATATAAAATATATTACTTCATAGTTGGATTATTATTATTATTATTATATAATTAAAAATATTTAATAATTTCTTAACACATTGAATTTAGGTGAACACGTATATTATTCTATCTATTCTGGATGTTCATAAAAAGAATGTTACTTTTATAGATAAGTCTTTACATTATTTAAAATTTAATAGTCAAGAAAATATTTTGATTCTCGTATACTTCTTCACTATTTTAATTTATACGAAGTTGTTTGGATTGGGTACAAATTAAGTTTAAATGAATAAAGGAGAGAATTTTGAAGTTTATAATTTAAATAAGTTATCAATATTAATATTGCTATAGATTATCTCATTAAAAATGGAACAAAATATAAAGTTAAATTGTTATTAGCTGTAAGAAGATGTCGTTATTTTTTTCGTTTACCTAAAAGAAAGATGAATACATAAATCGAGACAAAATAAATATTCTTTCCATCTCAAATTATGCCGACATAATTTTTTAAAATTGTAAGTTCAAATTATTTGTTATTTTATAAGTTCACTACAAAATTAATTAGTTTCCCCATTTTATCTTTAGTTTTAGTAGTAAGTGTTCTTGATGACTAGAATCATCATTGAATAGATATTCACCGAGAAATTACTCTATCCGTTTAAAAAATGATGATCTAATTTGATTTGAAACGGAAGTTTAAAAAAAAAGAAAAAATACTTTTTAATCTTGTGATTCTAAATTAAAGTTATATTAAATGTATCAAAATGCCCTTTAATCTTGTGTTCTTAAATATGCTAAGTGAAAAATTAAAATTAAAGTATTACCAAAAAAGAAAAGGAGTCACTCTTTTTAAAACAAACTAAAAAAGGAAATATAAACATTATTTTTAAAACAAAAAAATATATTTTAAAAATACAAAATATAGATAAAATAGTCAAATTCCTCTTTAATAGTGTATAGCCAGAGCCATCTTAGGCTAAGGGTGATCTAATCCACACCTATATAAATGTTTAATATTAGCTATTATAAGTTTGTATTTCATATATACATCCTTAACACAATTGGAAAAAAAAAACACCAAAAAAACATGAGTACATTTTAACTTCAATTTCTAACTTTGTTACTTGATTGATAATATTTTTTTACAGACTGCATGTATATAACAAAAAACACGATAAATAAGTAGAGATAAATGAAAATAATACTAAACATTACTTATAATTATCAAATGTGATGAAGTGACTAATATTTTTTCATTTTAAATCAGAGATCTTAAATTTGAATATCCTAAGAAGGTAATGAGAGTGGCGTGAAGACATTGATTAATATAAATAATAAGTGGACAAGAAGTTGCACGGGGATCATGAATTAGAAAATAGTACATCAAGTTGCAATAACAAGTTGCATATATCTATTCAAAAATTGCCAGAAGATAAGTAGAGCAACTTGCATCTATCTCTGTCCCTTTTTTTACTTCTTTTTTTTTTCCTACTTAAAAACACTACGTACGTAAACAAATCCTGATATGACAATTGAATATTTTGCAACTTGCCCTTTCATTGAATTGATAAATATAATAATACTATATACTATATGTCAGCTAATTGGCTTTTCTTTCCTTAAAGTTCCCTCCAACTTGCCTCTTTTATTCTCATCAACTTGTTCTCAATAATTTATACAGACACCCTACTAACCATATACTATATTAATTAGTTCTAGTTCTTGATTATATAATAATAATAATCGTATAATCATATATGTAAATTTCTAATTACGTATCTCTCATTCTACGACTTACTCCACGAATTCAAACAATATAGTTATTTATGTTTTCTTATTATTACCATTTGGGAGGAATACTTGCCTATCTGAGTCTTGTTAGTTGTTACTATATATAATGTCTTTGAATCGTGAAAAGTTATGGGAATACATTGTTTGAATTTCTTTTTTACATTTATGAAACTTCAAAAAATTCCATTCCATTTACAACTTTTGTGTTCCACATGTACTTACCATATCATCTAATTTTTTCTGTCCCTACATATATCTCGTATAACTTATTATTATTCGTATATATATATATATAGGATTGATTAACTCATGAAAATAAATTTAAGGGGTAATGTAAAGAGTAACGCGTAATAATATGACTTACATGTTATTATCATTTCTACCTTTGTCTAATGTACCACAAAAAAATAATCAGTTACTATCCTTAATCCATGTATTTTTTTTTTGTCAATCGGTGTTCAGTATTTATATTGAAATCAACTAAATTTGGATTCACCTCGAAAATCTGAGAGATAAATGGCTACCTAACAAAGGAGGGGAAAAAAGTCATTAAATTAATATTTACCGCTTGATTACGTTGTTAAATTTATTCTTAAAACCATCAAACAAAATCATTTGGCTTCATCTTCATTTTCTTATAATTTGAATCATATACAAATAGCACATATATTAAAAGGATTTTATAAATAATTAGGGCATTGCTAAATAATATATACTCCTATTGGCATTTCATTTCAATATTAATATAGTACTATAGATATATCCATCTTTGGACTTTATCAAGATTATGAATTGATATCTGCATTACTTATACTTAAAGGTTCTATCACAAATAATAAACTAGCATGAAAACAATTTTTTTTTTAAAACAACCGTATAAAGAAATTAATTCTAATCATGAATTTATCTTCAAACAAGTGATGAACAACATTAGCTAAAAAGGTGCAACGATTCTTCAAATCATCATATCCTAAAAAAAAAAAAAAATTCGATACAGTATCATTGATCCACCTCAATTAATTTTACGAAATATTTCTATCTTACTTTATATTCTCCGCGATCTGTTTCAGTGATAGAAGATTACATTTTACAATAGTATCAACAAAAACACACGTTTCATCTTTCGTATTCCCCTTTGGTATATCAACAACGTACGATTCCACAACGATCGTTCCATTACCAAACGGTTCTGGATGTAAAGTAGTGACAGATTTATAATTCGCGAGTCGGTGGTCCCCACCGACTACGCTAAAACTAATAACGTGACGCTCTTCGTCAAGTATCTCGAGTCTCTCCGTGCTGTTGACAGCTGGCAGCCCGGAGATAACTCGGACTTCCCGAAGAGTGCCTACGTTACCGTCTCCGTCGATGAGGTGGCAGCTCTTGATGAAGTGTTTATACGCTTGAGGGTTGTCGAATCGACGGACGACGGACCATACGGTGGATACCGGTGCTGAGATCCGCTGGATCGCAGCGGAGCAGCACTGGTAGGGTCCCACTAGATGCGCGTGATAATTGACGACGGAATCTGGTATATCTGCGGTGCATGGTATTGGTGTGTGGTGATGTAGTGATTGTTTGTTACAATTACAAGGATTGTTGGAAGTGATTCTTTGGAGTAAAATTGATGATTTTTGAGGATTTGGAATCATTTTTTTTTTATGTGTGTGTTGAATATAATGAATTTTCAAACTATGTAATAGTGGCTAATATAAGATGAGAGTTTTTTTTTTGTTGTGTTTTTTCTAGTGAATGATATAGTTTTGTATAGAGATATATAGAAGATCTAGAGAGAGAGAAATTGGACTTTGAAAGGAAGAAGACACAATAGGTTTCATGTGAGGATGATAAAAATAGGAAGCTACTTGCTTATAGTCAACTTACCAAAACAACCCTAACCTTCAAGGATATTTTTTTTTATTATTATTATCATTATTTGAATTTTTCACTTTTCTTTTGGAAGTTTATTGCCAAGTGAAATAATTATTTACACTAGAATTTGCAACTCATATGATAGAATGATAAATAATTTAATATTAAATTTAGATATATTTCATCCTTTCAATGAGAAAAATGAAATATTCATAACGACATAATTTGATTTAATCATGTTAGGATTTTTTTGGAGAGAGATGTACAACAAGGTAGAAAAGGTGTAGAAACAATTGATGTAATATTCAAGTATTTCTCCTTGTTTTTTTAACCCTAATCTAGTAAAGTTAGTGTGCTTGTGATTCGTTTTAAGTTTCTTTAAATTTGTACGTTTTTATAATGTGATATGATATTGTGTCAGATCTTCATCAATAAAATTTTTTAAGTATATTTCTTTTTACGATATCTGGAGGAGGATATATAATCACACATTTAAGAAGTGTATTTTATCATTAATGTCATCTCTTTAATGATTAAATATCAATAAAAGTTGTTATAGATATTACATGATCATTCACCAGATGTTATATACTTATATTCATCTTATTATTGAGCAGCGTTTATTAGAAGCAACACCATATATTCCAATTTACATTTATTTTTTTTGTTATGAACTTTTCCAACTGTCTGCCCTTTTTCGACTCACTTATCTATCTAATTCTTGTATGATTTTTTAACCAAAAACATTGAAGATGTCTTAACAATTTATGTTCGTACATATTTATATGGAGTCATAAGTCATTGTCCAAGACTTTTATAACCAAAGGTGTCATATTTGGACACCCTTGATGGTTCTTAAGACGGGGTTTTACTCGATTTTATTTAGATTTGGTCTCCGTGGTGATTACTAATATGTTAACGAGGGTTTATTTGATAACTTAAGGTTAAAAAATCTCATCGTCTAAGCCTCTAAGGGAAGCTAATCAGACGGCGGACTGTTTGGCTTAGATTACGACTTGTTTAAACATGTAAATATATGGTATATGAGACTAATCTAACGTCAAAAACTAGCTAGCTCATGGGGCGAAGATTTCCCAAATTTATATATGTAGTGTAAGAAGCTCCAAATCGATAGAGAGGTGAGAAATTGGTCCTCCTTATATGGACTTGGACAAACCTCCCCTCATGAGTTAGCTTTTAGGGTTGAGTTAAATCCATGCATTATTTCTTTACATCGTATCAGAGCTAGACCCATCCCACGTTGTTCAATTATGTTGGCCCCCATTTAGAAGTGTTCATGTCTGGGCGTGCGGGTAGTGTTAAGAAGTCCCATATCGGTAAAGGGCCTCATGAACTAAGCTTTTGGGGTTAATTAAGTCCAAATGTCATGTCTTTACAAATAGAGCGTCAATCAATTCCTCAACTAATATGGGACCTTAACCCACTCTAACATCTCCTTTCACGCCTATAAGCCCAACTGGAGTGTAGGTCGAGAGCCCAACAGGATGGACTGGCTCTCACACTATGTAAAGATATGATACCTAAACCTAACTCAATCGTAAAAACTAGCTCATAAGGGGAGAATTACCCAAGACCATATTAGCAGATCAATAGTCTATTCCTCAGCTAGTTTAAAACCTTAACCCACTTTAAGAAAACAACAATATTATCTACCAAGCTTCACAATGAGAAAAAAAAAGTAAATTTACATATAAAAGCTAGGTCCTTAGAAGTGTTCATGCTTCTGTTGAGGTCTGGATATATTGGGGGAGTGTTAAGAAGTCCTACATCGGTAGTATGGGAAATTGATCTCCTTATACGGATTTGTCAAACCTCTGTCCTTGACATGTCGGAGAGTGTTAAGAAGTCCCACATTAGTAGAGGGATGGGAAATTGATCTCCTTATATGGACTTGGACAAACCTTCACTTACGAGCTAACTTTTGAGGTTGAGTTAGATCAACATGTCATATCTTTACAAGTAGGCCGTCAATCAATTCCTCAACCAATGTAGGACCTTAACCCGCTCTTTAACACCCCCTTTCACACCCAAAAGCGCAACTGGAGTGTTGGTCGGGAGCCCAAACAAGATGGACTGCCTCTCGCGCTATGTAAAGATATAACACCTGGACCTAACTCAACCCCAAAAATTACCTCATGAGGAGGATTGTTCGACCATATAAGCAGACCAATAGTCTATTCCTCAACTAGTTTGGAACTTAGACCCATTCTAACAAAACGACGATATTATCTACCAAGCTTCAGGAGAAAAAAATGTAAATTTACATATAAAAGTACTTCTTGAAAATTACTATAGTTTAGGCTTCTAAACTTCCTTGAAGAGTTCATAATGGCTGAAAGGAACTGTTCATTAAGAACGGTCTCATTTTATTTTAGGGAAAAGGGTTAGAAATGCCCCTCAACTTTGTTTTATTGGTCGTCTATGCCTTTACCGTTAAAGTAGAGTTATATTTATCTCTTATTGTTAAAATGGAGCTATACTTACCCCTACCGTCACTAATTTGACCATTTATGCCCCTAAATTATATGGAAAGCCCCAAATTAATTAAAATTATCCACCACCCAACCCGAATATACAACCAATTTTTGTTCATTTTCATCTTTAAACTTGTGTTCATTTTCAAAAACAACAAAATTGTCTGATACAGCCAAACAATATCGAAAATAATGTAATAATGACTACAAATCCAAAACACAAGAACACAACAATGATTAAATGTAGGTAATCGAGCATTATTTTCTAGTCAGGTCTTAAAAATTGTCGGAATTACTGTAGCTTGGAGCTCTAATTCGTCGTTGTTGATTTTCTCCGATTTATCGAAATTGGAATTACGCGATGTGGATGGACATTGTTCGCGATGTGGGTCTAGAGAAAGTTGAAAGAGTGGTTTTTGCTTGTTTCAGATTTGGTTTTGTTTATTACTTGTTGATTGGTAGTGGCTCGTCAGAGTTGGAGATGAAGAGAAGAGAGGATTGTGGTGGCTTGTAAGTCTGTACACTAGGGTGATTGTTGTTTGGCTGCTGAAAGAGGAAGGGTGTTTGGTTGAAAACCCTCCAATTTGTACCATTTCATCTCTGTCATCTTCTCTACTTGTGGACAACTGTTCTGCTGATGAAAGAGAAAAATTCCTACTAAGATTACAGCGGCGCAGGTGCTGGCTATATTTTTGTAGCAAAAAAAAATTGTGTGCTTTTAAATTACTCACTGATTAATCTTGAGATGGAATTGTAATTAGATTTGGAGAGTTTGGGATGAAATTCAGTAAAAATGAAAGAAAGTTCTTCATTGTAAAGAATAACGATGATTAAAAAAGATGATTAAGGCTAATAAAGTGGATATAAAAAGAGAAAAATGAGTATTTTGAAAAAGAGAAGAGGGAGAAGATGAACAAAAATGGGTTATAATATTTGGTGGGTCAGGACGGGTTAAAATTGAGTAATTTAATTGATTTGGGTTTTTTTCAATCCAATTGAGGAACATAAATGGTGAAATTAGTGATGTCAGGGATAAAAATAATTCCATTTTAACGATAAGGATATAGTCAACCAATAAAACAAAGTTAAAGAGTATTTTTAACCCTTATCCTTTATTTTATTATATTTAAAGGGGTGCAAAGACTGGACCAAAGACTTTTAAACAAGCAGTAACCATTTTGTACCAAATTCATAATTAGCTGCATAACTGGATAAATTATTTTATATTCTCTTGTCTAAATTTGAATAAATTAATTATGTTTGATAAAGTTGTGATATCATGCATAACCACTTGCATTTGAACCTATATATATTATTTAGCAAAATCATTATTTATTTTATATTAATAAAATTGCTTAATTGAAAATTGTATAAATAAAATCACTCAAATCAGATAAAATTACTTAACTAAATTTATATACAAAAAATTTGATATGATAAAATTATTTCTTTTATGTCAAGTTCATTTTATTATTAAAATTAAATAGTAAACTAATGGCTAAAATTTACTACTTCATTATAATTAATAGTAAAAAAAAGTGTCCAAAAAAGAATAAGAACTAATTTAAATGATTTTATTTATGTAAAAAAAATCCTATTTTGTAAATGTAAATAAACTACTATAATTTGTTTTATGATTTTTAGATATGATTTAGAAGGAAAATTTCAGAGTAGTTAAATAACTAGAGAAAAATAATTCATCAATGTGCGGAATTTTTTTTTTTTGTAATAATCCATTTTTGTTGGATGGATTTATTTTTAATAGCAAGTCATGAAAGACGTTGGAGGGTCAAGTGATCCTTAGGCATTTCTTATGGTTGATCGATCGACAAGATTCTTTTACTTTATTTTTAGCGTTAATTTTAACATAGAAGTGTTTGTATTATTCTTTTTTAAATCATCACCAACTATTTAATAAATGACTATTATCCTCGGAGACTTTTGGTTTTAGGATTTTGGTTCCGGTTATTATTTTAAATTGATGGTGTTATATGCTATATCATGTGATTAATGGGTTAGGCCATATATTTAAAAGGAAGTCACAAAAAAATTGGAGAAATGAGATCTTTTGCACTCTTACCATCGACATTTTAAGATCTTAAAAATGAGCATATCTTTTATGAAAAGAAAAATGTGATTCATTAAAAGAAACTCACAAGGAAATGAGATCTCTTACCCTCTTACAGTTTGAATATAAGAAAATGATATATTCAGTTATTAAAAATAAAATGAAAAGTTAAGAAAATATGATCTCTTACCTTTTTACAATTTGAATAGAAGAAAATGACATCTTCAAATTGTAAAGTTAAATATTATGTTGTAAAATAAAAATCTCTTATAAAAAAGACATAAAATTATAAAAAGTTTATAAAGGGCTAGGAAACCATTTCGGATAATATTGAAGCAAATTATAAATATTGTAACTTACTATAATTTAATTTGGTTTATTTGAATATCTAATAATCAAAATTTGGTTCCTTTAGTTAATTAGTTTATAGGTGAAAGATGACTAACCGAACAATAAGTATTCCTGCTTGGAAAAAACTTATTCGCATTCAGTGTTTATATCAAGTCAATGTAATTTTCATAATTACGTGATTCAATGAAATAAAATGAACTATAAATTCAAACACATGACATGCTTGATTAATTTGATATAAACAGCCGATGCAAATAAGTTTTACTCATTCCTACTATTCATGACCAGAATTAACTCATAATTCAGTTGAAGGCCCATGTAGTACCTGAGAAGAAATGGATCAAAATTGATATATTAAAAATTAATTAAAAAATAATTAAAACTACAAAACAAATCCATATTTTGTTTTTTGCAAAATCTAATATTTTATATGAATAATTTTTCGTCAAACTAAATACTTCAAATTTAAAATTAAATCTAACAAAATCAAGTCAAATATCTGTTTTCAATCAATTTAATTTAATTTTCTAACCATAACCAGAAAATAACTTTACTTGTGTCTTGCGAATTTGCAATTTTTTATTTTATAATGTCAAAGGGTTATTTTAACCACTTTTTGTTTATCACTTAAAGTGTTATAAACCCTCAATTTGATATATCATTGTCTTTAGATACCAATTTTTTCTCATAAATGATTCGACTACTTTTATTGCTAAAGACAAGGTGATTCTACAAAGACAGATTATTGCTTGATCAAGTCAAATGAGAAAAAGAAGTCTATAGTAAATATATGATGTGTCAAGTTGGACAAATACAATAATTTTTATTTTTACATTTTTCAGTGAAATTTATATAATCATAAAAAGTCAATACGTGTTGAGCTATATTAAGTTAATAAAATCATATAAAATTTAAAAGTCAATAAATCAATTATGAAAATAGTAAGTCAAATTTTTTATCACCGCTAATGAGACAATATAACTCACGCTTTAAATTTTTTCCAAAATAAACATATACTAGTGTACCATGAAGTTCAAAAAAGAGTTCAATTAAATGAATCCCAAATCTTCTAAATTACTATTATTTAGATACGTAAATAGTTTCAAAATAACAATTTTATATATGTAGACATAGTGAAATGGAGAAATCTTTCTAAATTAACAAAATGTTTTTAAGTTTTTGGGTGGCTCCATTATTTGTATTTGCCCAAATTCAAAATTTTAGCCATTTTCTTCCAAATTTTGTACCTTTCTTTTTTAAATAAAAAAATAAAATAAGAAGCAACGTGAAATTGTATAAGCAATATATAACTAAGCTGTATTTTCTTTAACAATGATGTATTCTGTACATGTATATTGTATTTATAAATAAGATTGTATATAAGATTAAATTATTAAAAAGTAGCAATCAATATTAAAATATATACATTATATTTCTTTAAATAATATAAATAAATAGTGTATGTCAACTATGCTATTATAAGTTGTATCTCATTTTGTCTTCTTTTAAAAAAATTGGTTCCCATTTTTAAAGTGCAATATGTATTTATCCATGTGACATAATATTATGAAAAATACATTCAATTTTTTTGCATAGTTTGACACTATAGTGTACTATTTAATATCGAACAAATATATTTAAATTAATGAAGAACTTTTCTAAATTATGATTAGATAATAATGTTTAACTTCCCTATATTATTTGTTTTTATCTAAAAATGATTTTCATAAAACAATAGTTAGTTGACATTAATGTACAATATATGTAACATAAACTTAATAAGTATCCGTACGAATACAAAAATATATCTCACGAGGAAAATCAAATATGCTTCTTGGATAATCTCATTACACCAATTTTACTGGATAAAACTTAGTCAATATCGAGTAGTTATAACAAGTCAAAACATGTATATTATGTATTTAAATTTATAATTTATTTTATTTTATTAAATTACGTGATAAAATAATAACAATGATTCAATAAAATAGATACGGTAAATAATTTTTTTTTCTTACTTAAACAACATAAATTTATATTTTTAGTATACGGATCCATGTGATGCGCGACCATTTTACTAGGCAATTAATGATTTAAAGATATAAAAAGGATTACGATTGTGGCACGCACGATACTTAAAGAGTTAAGAGAACATTAATAGGAAACGAAGCTTTGCCAAAGCAAAATTGGGGTTAGAAGAAAACTCGATTACACTTTATCTCTCTGAATTGGACTCAGAGAGAGAGAGAGAGGGAGGAAGGAGGAAGAAGAGTTGTTTAAGCTTTTGGATTTTTTGTTATTGGGTTTATAGAAATCTTCGACATTGAGAATGGATCAGATATTGAACAAAGTGGGTTCTTACTGGATTGGTAAAAGAGCCAACAAGGAGATCAATTCCGTCGGCGATGACATTAATGTATGCCCTTTTCTCCCTTACATTCGGTTTGCTTATCAAATTTATCGTATTTTTTTTTGAATTTTGATTGTTATGATCTAATTTAGGGATGCGTTTCTTCTTTTGTGAGTGTGGAAGTAATTGATTGTGCAATTTACCTGAATGATTAACAAGTTCGTTCTCAATTTTGATAAAGATTAGGTCTTTCTAGATAGGGTTTCTACTTGGTATACTGCGGTTCAAGCTGAGGATAGTGGGTGTGACCACAATTTCCTTCTTTCTCAAAGTTATCGGTTATTAATCAACTTTAGTGTTTCGTTCAGTCCCCCGATTATTTGAGCTTTTTCTGTGGTCTAATTTTGGGAATTCTTAATTATGTTTGTTGGAAGCATTAAAATTTTACAGCTTTGATTGCAAAATTTATGTTAACGTTTAAGATTTTTATCCTCTCGTAGTGTATATTTGCTGAAATGAGTGTTTCTTGCTAGAAGTGGATGTAGGATTTTAAGCCGGAGTGTTTTTGTTCTAAGATTTAGGTAGAACAATGCAGGATGTGTGATGGATGATGCACATCATGACAGAGTGCCAATTTTTTTAATTTATAAATAGGACATTCTGTTGTCAAATAGGACATTCTGTTGAGCCAGAACTCCTATTTTGAGGATGTTATGCTATTTTACCAAATAGGACATTCTGTTGTCAAATGCATGGAATCTTGCTAGTTGCTAAGCATGACTTTTGAAAATTGTTGTTACTCTTTCCAATTCATGTGAAGATGTTTTGACTGGGCACAACAGTTACGAATGAAAGGAAGACTTTTGAAACTTCTTGTCCAAAATAATCAGTGGGCATTTCATATTGAAAATGAAAAGTTTTAATGTAAATTGTTACTATATATAGAAAAGTTCCATTCTTTTTGGGACCTATCAAAAAAGAAAGAGAGTACATAAATCGGAGCGGGGGAGTATAGAACAGTGCATATGAAGATACCATTTTGCTGATTGCTCTGCAGCCTAGTTATCAACTGGCGCTCCCCCATATTTTGATCAATGTTGTTGCTATTCAGAACAACTTCAACTTGGGATAAATATGACTTCTGTGACATGATGGAAGTTAATTTAATTGGGGGGGGGGGGGGCTTACTTCCATTGGCATTTGTGAGGATTATTTAGTGAGTGCTCTTTGAAAATTGGTTTTCGGTACATATTATAGATGTACTGCATTTCCATCTATACCTTGGTATTTAATCTTTAGATGTATTGGGAAAATGGCTCTTTGACTGTAAATGGGAATGCGGAACCCTTCTTAGTGGAAAGTGGATTGATTACCAGTTAATGCCACTAGATCTTTTTTTTGGACAAGACTTCCACATACAACAAGCTGGAGGCATGGTACCACTAGATTTCGTCACTGATATAATAAAATTCACAACTTTTTGGATGAGCAATATCTTCTCTCTCATGCTGTTCTTCCAGTTTTTTCGTATTTACTATCTTGTTCTTGGACAGCAGACAAATTTGTATTTTCCATTGCTGGTCTAAGGCTCACGTGGACTTATTTGTGTGGTTGCCCTTCGATTTTGATGAATTGCATCTCCTGTTGCATTTATTAGGTTCTGTTAGGACATGAGTTTTCTTTTCCTTTTTTTCTAAAAATATTTTCATTGAACATTGTTTTTGGTTAGTTTTTGAAGGTGATTTTTTTCAAATTTGAAAAAGTGATTTTTTTTCTCACTCACGAAACTTAAAAAGAAGAGGAAAGAATCAAGTGAAATGCATGTCTAAACGCAAATTCAATTTGCAATACAATTTTTCAACCTCTACTATTTTTTTTTCCAGATATCACTCCGCTAATGTCCAAACGTCTACTTGATTGTTTTTAAGGAATAATATAATTCTTTATATTCTGTGGAGATAAAGGAACCTTCTACGCATCTTCTCCACCTTTATTATTTAATATGAGCACTAACTTTGCGGTTGGGAATGCCATTGAATGCTGGTGTGAAACTATTAACTGTGAATGCAAGAGTTATACAATTGAAAACCTTTATCCTAAAGATGATGTAAAAGCCAAAAGCCAACAGAAACGTTCAAATTCTAAAATAACAAAAACCAATAGAAACTTTTATGTTCTAGTGTGATTAAAAGTATTATAATGTTATGACAGTTCTTCAGGAGAGAAAAATGGTAACCAAATCCACTCAAGTGTTCTGCTGCACTGAAGCAAATGACCATAATTGATGGAGAGATTGAAAAGAATTTCTGATTCTGGAAAATCTTGATAATGTCACTTTTCTAGTACATCAGTTGAAAGCAATTTAGAACTATTATTCCCTAGGAAGAATAGTAGATGTTTGCTAAGTTTGGGTTTTTTGGCAAAGAGCAGTTGGTTCCTATCAGTCACTACTCTGTGTGGTATTTCTATACATCTGTTCCAGCCGTTTTGGTTCATACTGATCTTTTCCCTTTCCATAATCAGTCATTGCAAAGCAGCATTGAAGGAGGAACCAAGTGGCTAGTGAACAAGCTTAAAGGTTTGTCTCTCTGCATAACTTTTCACCATGCTTGCACTTCCATCCCCCACCTCATCCTTGTATGTTCAAAATTTGCTGTCTGATCCACTAGGACACCTGTCTTTCCCCATGGCAGTTTGAGGGCAAGGAAAGGAAAATAAAATCGCTATGTTGCTGCCAAGAATATCTCAGAATAGTGTTTATGAATATTAAAAATGGCGAGTGAATTAGTTGATGAGAAACCAGGAGTGCCAGGGTGGAACATATCTTGTAAGAGTCCGTCTGTGTTTATTCATGTGGCTCTTTTTTTCTTTTCTATTTGGGTGGAGAGGAATCGTCCGGCAAATTGAGGGAACTTTTTGCTTGTAAGGAGGGAACATTGGCTGAATATGGTGTAAGGAACCTTTCTCTAGTGATGTTTTTGTTGGGTGTTAGCTGTGGACTAGAAGACTGTTCCATTCTAACTTGTCTGGTTTCAAGTTCTTTATTATCTAACTGGGACTTACTCGTTTTCTTGAGGATTTTTAGCTAGATCAAAAAGTTATATAGTATGGTCGTTTGGTAGAAGATATAACCTTTTATCTTCCCTTCTTAATCTTGGTTTTGTAGGAAAAATGCAAAAGCCATTGCCAGATCTTCTGAAGGAATATGATGTTCCAGTAGGTATTTTTCCTCGTGATGCCACCAATTACGAGTTCAATGAAGAGACACGAAAGCTCACTGTCTTTATACCCTCTGTATGTGAAGTTGGCTACAAGGATTCATCTGTATTACGCTTCTCTACAGCTGTTACTGGATATCTGGAAAAAGGAAAGCTAGTCGAGATTGAAGGAATGAAAACAAAGGTGATGGTGTGGGTAAAAGTTACTGCCATCTCTTCAGAAAAATCCAAGGTTCATTTCACAGCTGGGTTGAAGAAAACCCGAAGTAGGGAAGCTTACGAGGTTCTGAGAGATGGAGTAGCTATTGAAAAGTTCTAGTGAGATAATTGGCTTTGAATGTTCGATATACCATGAAACCATTTCGAGGGCTCAAAATTACAACTTCTATATGTTAATTTCTGTCTCTTATTTTTTATGCTGCTGCTGCAACCGCTGTGTTGGTTTTCTAAGTTTGATTCCAAAATATGTTTCTTACCTTTGGCATGTTAGAGTAAGTAACAAACAAAGCCTGAACGACTTTGAACTGATATTATTATTACTTTGTTTTAGACCAGTCCTAGTATGAAAAAATTGTTAGCATTTTATTTACTTATTTTGGTCTCATACAATGATACATACATATATACTATTGTAAAATTAGGTTGGATAAACTTTTTATTTGGTACAGATAATGTTTTCTTCTTTGACCACAAAATATACAACATATTTAGTAGGGTTATACACAAGGATGCTATTTTCTTCTTTTCCACATATTTTATGTTTTGGAGGTAAGGTATATTTAAACAACTAGATATATTTAATCTGTGACATTATGTGATTTATTAAAATAAATTCATTAAAAAAAAATTATTCTACTTATAATATTAATAAACTTAAATAAAATCATTATATAAAAAATAAATATGTAATGTACAAAGATGATGCAAATTCACATAAATTAACTATTGAATTAATATCTCATATGGTCAGTCAACTATGCACTATTTCCTCATAAAGTCGCAACTTTGATATTTTCCAAAGTCACTCAACTATGAGTTCTTTTTTTAGCACTCGACCATGAGTTCTTTTATCATAAAGTCACTTAACTCTGATTTTTAATTCAAAAGTGACTTAACTATGAGTTTCACTTACAAAGTCTTTCAATCTATTTAATTTATTTTTTTCATTAAAACTTACAAACATGAAATTTTTATTTCTAACTAAAATTATAAGAAATAAAGAGATATTTATATAAACTATTTAATAACTCGATCGGTTGGAAATATATCATTTTAATGATTTAATTATTTTTTGAATTTACTAACATGAAATTTTTATATCTAGCCATTTTTTTCAAAAAACTAAAAGGATATTCATTTAAACCAATTAATTAATTTAACTCTAGCACTCTAAAATCAACATGTAAAGACCAATTTTTTTTAAAAAAAAAACATGTCAAGACCAATCTTAATCAACTTAATGGTAGGAGAAACATTAGTAACAAATTCAAGCCATTTTTTTTCATTCACTTTTTTTTTGTTCCTTCATTGAGTATCGTTGTTACTAGAAATTTTAATTTACTGAAAAAGTAATTTTGTAATTTCTAAATTTCATAAACAATGCACGAAGATCGTTGTATTCACACACAATTGGAGAAAAGGGGTAAAATAAAGGGAAAATTTCATATATAGCAAACATAATTTATTAAATAACATTATATGGGTGTAGTTACATAATTACATTTTATGGGTATAGTTTAGTTTGTTATGTATCTTTTAATTTGTATAAATTTTTTTTTTTAAATTTATTTAATATTTTACTTATTCATTGAATGGTAACAATATCGCTAAATAAGGTAACAAACTTTACACAATTTCATTATTTGAACTAACCATTCAAAATCAAATATTTTCTCAATTTTATTTAAAAATAAATTGTATGAAATACTTAGACCTTAAGGATTTTATTTGTATATATATACATTGATTATATTGTATATATTTGCGAAATTGTAAATAATTTTTTATACAATTTCATGTGTAATTTATTATGTATTATTAAATGTATATGCTATCATCATAAATATGAAAATTGTATATATGACAATCATGTTTGTTTTTTTAAGTAAAAAGTGTGTTGTATTTAATATTTTATTATATTCATTTTTTTATAGTATATATATACGGATTTGTATAATATACAATAATTTGGCATATGGATTATATTTGTATATGTACATATGTAATTTCATGTTTTTTTTTTAAAAAAATAATGATCAAAATGATTGTATGATATTCATTTGTCAATCGTATATATGGCAAGCTTGAAATATCTTTGTGTATTTAGTGTGTAATGTTTATATATACAATATTTTATCATGTTCATAATTTTTTGTATATATCGACGAATTTGTATAATATACTATAATTTTATATATGTATTATACAATGATTAACAAATTTCTTTTATACAAATATTTGTATACAAATAACAATTATCTCATAATACTTTGTATATATTACCTTAACACACAACCCACTATATACATAACTTTACTAATTTGTATATAAATTACACAACCTGATGTTCTTCAAATTTGTCTAGTTCTGTCCAGTTTTGATGAGATAGATCCAATCTCGTCTGAATTTATGTTTGACTTTTATCTTGCTTCAACCTTCAACTATCTTAATGCCGCTAGATTTCGCGTTGTTGATGACTTTCTGAGTTGTCATTGGGTCATTTTTTTTCTTGAATCTCTGTTCAAGATATTGTTCAACTTGAACTTGTTTATGTTTTGTCATATACCCTACATTGACCCCAAAATCCTGAAATAACTCAATTGAAAACGAAGGTGGATTATCAACAATATTAACATACAATGACATACCTCTGGTAATCCTCATATATGGAGATGAATCCTTTATTCTCATTTTGAAGAACTTTAAACTGATAAGAAAGAAAGAATTTAAAAAAATATATGAAAAAATTAAGAAAAATAATACATATATAATTATGTTGATGAAGGAAAAAAATAAAAAAAATGGATTAATGAAAGTAAGACAACAGGGGTATCGTGAAATTTTCCAAAATTCAAAATTCAAAATAGGAGTGGAGGAGTGATTTTAGGAGAAAGATATGGGATGAGTGTAGGAGAGATTAAATTGATTTGATAGAATTATATATAAAAGGGAAAAGGGTCAAATATGCCCCTGTACTTTTCGAAAAGGTTTAAATATGCTCCCGTTTAAAGTTTGGTCCATTTATACCCTCGCCGTCCAATTATTGGTACAAATATGCCCTTATGGGCGTTAGTTGGCCACCTCAAAATATCCAACACATTTTACTTTTCTTTAATTACCCAAATGGATTTTCCACGTAATTTTAATATTACAGCGTGACATTTATATTACAAAAGAGAAAGGGTCAAATATGCCCCTAAAAATCCGACCCATTAAACCCTTTTATTACCCATATTTTATGGTTCAATTATACCCTTTTTATTACCCGTATCCGACCCAAAACCCATATCCTTTTCCCCCAATTCATTAGAAATCATTCCGTGAGACCAAAAGTATTCATAGGTTGCGGGAACATCACGATCAAGTCTCAGGAGTGGATTCCCAATCTGACAAAGAAAATGAAAATGTTTAACGAACATACACAGAAAAATTGCTCAAATAAGAATGAAGATAAAGAAATTAATTAAGGTATGCATAAGGGGGGTTAAACTTTCCGCTTACTGCAACTCCTTTAATGTTGAACTTGTATTCCTTTGAGTGCTCATTGTGGTCTAAAAGAGCACCAGCTAACTGTGGAATGTAATGCCCCGAACAAGAAAAGGTAAAACACTGTCAGCCCGGGGGATATTACCAGCAAGAAGAGAAAGAGCAGAACAGAATCACGAATTTCATTTCATGACAGGCAAACTGTAGATCAGCACCCTACTATGAACAAGCTTAGGACTAAATCCCCTCACCCGAGAAGTCTAAGCGTCAAAGCACTCCTTATAAACCACTAGGCAGAGGGACCAGTTGAAGGAGGACGAGCATGAAAATAATAATAAGATGGTACCAAAAGCAACATGTTTTCGGTTTTTCATAGTTTCCCTACAATTCTCTTCAAGCTTCAACAGCAATTGCAAAACTATGCAATCTTCATAACTTTGATAGTTCAAAATTGGGGGAAAAAGGATATGGGTTTTGGGTCGGATACGGGTAATAAAAGGGGTATAATTGAACCATAAAATATGGGTAATAAAAGGGTTTAATGGGTCGGATTTTTAGGGGCATATTTGATCCTTTCTCTTTTGTAATATAAATGTCACGCTGTAATATTAAAATTACGTGGAAAATCCATTTGGGTAATTAAAGAAAAGAAAAATGAGTTGGATATTTTGAGGTGGCCAACTAACGCCCATAAGGGTATATTTGTACCAATAATTGGACGGCGAGAGTATAAATGGACCAAACTTTAAACGGGGGGCATATTTAAACCTTTTCGAAAAGTACAAGGGCATATTTGACCCTTTTCCCTATATAAAAAGATAACTTCTTTTTTTTTATGGTTGGGTATACAAAGAGGTGGTGGGTCCCATTAATTATGGCAAAAAATATGAAACTATAGTTATTGAGTGTAAATAAATTAAACTATATCCTTATTGACTAATTACTTAGGGATATTTGCCATTCCATGTAATTTAAGGTAATATATTATATTTTTGACGGATCGAATTATTCAATGATTTAAATGAATATCTTTTTATTTTTTAAAATTTTAGTATGAAATACAAATTTCATGTTTGTAAGTTTAATGAAAATATTTAATTAAATAGATTTGGTGACTTTGTAAGTAAAAACATTCATAGTTGAGTTACTTTATAAGTTAAACGCTCATAATTGAGTGACTTTTGAAATAAAAATCAAAATTGAGTGACTTTCTAAGAAAAAATCTCATAGTTGAGTGACTTTCTAAAAAAAGAACTAATAGTTAAGTGACTTTTAAGTTAAAAACCAAAGTTGAATGACTTTATGAGAAAAAATGCGTAGTTGAGTGATCATCTGAGATATTAACTCCTTAATTATTTGCTTGTTTTGTTCAATCAAATTAATTTTAGTAGATTTATCAATCTTCCATTACTATATCTGTTGCATTAGCGCATGTTACATTTTCACTCAATTTTGGGAAGCATGATTTTTTTCCCCTAACTTTTGTATCAAAGTTGTGCCACATGATTGTGACTATCTACCAATTAACAGACCCTTTTGAGGCATGATGATATAAATTCACCGATATACTGGTAAAATAGGTTTGCATAAATATTCATGCTATATCAATAACAATAATAATATACTTTGTGAAATTTCACAAGTGAAGTTTCAGTAGGATAGAGTGTACGTAAGTATTATTACTATCACATAGAGATAAAGAGACTATTTTCGAAAGAAATTAGGCTCAAGTACAACAACTTCATGAATAAAGTAGAAGAAAATGCAAAGCCTACAAGAAAAGAATATAAATAACGAAATAATGTATGTAGTAGCGAAAACACAATTAGCTGATGATAGATATCAAACACTAGAACTGCAAGAATATGGCTAGTATAACGAAACATCAACAAGTATGAACGCTAGAAAATAATGCAACACTCCATTACCAACTAACCTTCTATCTTAATGTGTGACCTCCACACTCTCCTCTATAAGGTTATTTCTCGATAATTTGGAGTTGATCATGTCCTATCTAAACACCTTTCCTCAATGCTTTTTTCGGCCTATCTCTACCTCTCCTCATGCCTACTACATCCAACCTTTTACACCTCCTCGCTAGGGGGTCTGTACATTTTTATTCACATGTCCAATAATGAATATTACAATAATTACGGGCAATAGAAACTTCATCGATGACAACCAAACGTATAATATTGCAGTACTTGGTGTGTACATGCTTTGCACGTGTGTCTATTTTAGTGCACGTATTTTGCACATGTGTCTTAAGTCAATCAATAAAATTATACATATATTTTTTTATATTTTACCTTCAACATTAATTATTTATTTTCCAAATCATTTCCGAAGATCTAAGTCCTCATTAAATTAGAAAATTTTAATAATTCAATTAAATACACATGCTTTGCACGTATCACGATTAATAATAAAATGATAAATTATTGTGTGTATATTACATTATTATCGGGAATTGAAAAAAAAGCACTACTATTAGGAAACATGTGGTGACCCACTCCAATTTTTACATTTTCTCTTCAAATAATGTATTATTTGTGTTGTCATCAATATAATACTATCTTTGTCCCATTATTACGACGACTATACATAGGAGCCGCTACGTGATAATTTCTGCCATCTATTTATTTTTTTTGGTTCATTTCATATTCTTCCTCCAGTGACTGTATTGATAATTTCAGCTTTTGCAATAGCTATCTCGAATATAATGTTATTGTTTGTTGTAACTATGTTATCAACAATAATTTTATGTTGTCAATGTTAGCTAACAAACATTTAACGTGATTGTTTCTAAAGATGGAACCGGAGACTTAAAGGACAATAGTTGTAGCAAGATATACTAGGAGTACTACATCATAGTATCATGCAATACTACATAAAGATTAAGCTAGACACATATCGACAATATATTCAAGTTGCTAAAAAAAGACTAATATAGTCTTAATCGAAGAAGGAATGGATACTAAAATAATAACGGGTAATAGAAACTCCATCGATAGTATCCAAACATATGACACTACAGTAATGTGTAATTCTATATATTATACAGTGTGTTACATATTTTATTGGTTTTTGATTAATTATTGATATTCTAATTTAATTTGTAGGGGTACATGATTCACAACCCAAGATATCACCTTTAGGAATGATGATAGACCAATAAAACATCAAGTGGTAACATTAAGAGTAGAATCAAATTCTATTTCGTTCTATAGATGTCGTTTGGATGGATATCAAGATACCTAAAAAATGATCGTCAATTTTATTGAGATTGTGAAATTTATGGTAGGATGAATTTTATTTTGTTTGATGCGACAATCCCGTTTCAAAACTTCTTAATTGAAATACGTATTCCACCACTCAAGCAGTATAACACAATCACTGCACAACACAAAGAGCTTGAGAACTCTACAACTGGAATAATGCTTCAAAATTGCACTATAAAGACTATGTAAGATTAGAACAAAGTCAACACATATTTTGGTCGACCATGAGAAAAATTCTCCAGGACAGTGGTATGAAAAGTTATGTAGACAACTTGATGAAACCTAAAGGATAGATTGAATGTACAAACATTTGTTTTTTAACTCCAATCATATTATCTTGAGTACAAGAATAAAGGACCGAGTGCTAGTAAAAAGGACGTGTAACTTACACATCAATCACTTTGGATCCAAATATTGTGTCAAACACTTCATAAATGGTGACAAGTGGATTTCTGATAATGTTCCACATTATCTAGATTTTTCGTAAACAACATCAAGAAACTTGTTAATAGAAGCTTTCCGTGTAAATGAATATCATTGTATATTCTTTCTACAAAAATTTGATTTATATAAATATCTTCTTTAAAAAAACTCTGCTAATTATAAAAATTAGGTTCTTATAAAATAAGAATGTTATAATTAACATAAAAATGAGTATAAAGGTGAAAAAAGGAGATATATAGTTTTCAATCAGTTTTTTCCTTAAACAAATCGAATATAATATCATTGTTTGTTGTTGCAACTATGTAATCAGGCATAGCTTTGTGTTGTCAAAGTTAGCTAATAAAAATACCTAGCATTGTTGTTTCTCAAGACGGTACAAGAGACCTTAATTAAGAACAATGTCTGTATCTATATTACCTTAATTAAGAACAATATCTGTATCAATACTAGTAGCGGTAGATCATAGTGTCAAACAATACTACATAAGGATAATTAACAGGACACGAATTAAAAATACATTCAAATTGATAAAAAGAAGACCAATATAGTGCTAATCGGAGAAAAAATGGATATTATAATACGAGCAATAAAAAACTTCATGACAACAACCACACGTATAGCATTGCAACATTGGCTGTATACGTGCTTTGCACGTGTATCAAATTTAATGTACGTGCTTTGCACGTGCATCTAATTTAATGTATGTGTTTTGAATATGTATCTAATTTAATGTATACGTGCTTTGTACGTGTATTATATCAATCAATAAAATTATACATATATTATTTCTATTTTATATCTTCAACCAATTATTATTCTTCAAATCATTTTCAAAACCTAAGTGATTATTAAATTAGAAGAAAACAATTTTGATTAAATGCACGTACTTTGCACGTGTATATCACGTTAATTAATAATAAAAATAATAAATTATTGTGTGTACATTATTGCAAAAAAACTACTTATATTAGGTTGCAATATCTATTAATTTGGAATATAATGTCATTTTTGTTGTTGCAATGTTATTAACCATAGTTTTATGTTTCAAAGTAAACACCAAATGTGGCTGTTTCTCGAGATGGGACCGGAGACTTAAAGGACAATAGTTGAAGCAATAGTAGCACCACATCATAGTGTCATGCAATACAACATAAAAATTAAATAAGGCACGTATCAAGAATATATTCAAGTTGTTAAAAAGAAGATCAATATAGTTTTAATCGGAGAAAAAATGAATACTACGATAATAATAGCAATATAAGCTTCTTTGACAAAAACCAAACGTATAAAACTACAATTATGGGTAAGTCTATTATATTGTGTATTGCATATTTCACTCTAATTTAATTTTTAGGGATACTTGAGGATGACTTCACAGCCCAAGACATCACTTTTAGGAATGATGCTGGACCAATAAAGCATCAGGCAGTTGCATTAAGAGTATGAAGCAGATTTTGATTCATTCTACGTGATACCGTTTGGACAGATATCAAGATACTTTATACATAAAAAAGATCGTCATTCTATCGAGATTATGAAATTTATGACACAATATATTTTATTTTCGATGAGACAACAATACTATTTCAAAATTGCTTAATTGAAGTATGCATTCCACTGCTCAAGCAGTATAATATAATTACTGTACAACACGGAGAGCTTGAGAATTCTACAAATAGTTCTTCAAAATTACACTATAAACGCTGCCAAGATCTGAGAAATGTCACTCATATTTTGGTAGACCATGAGAAAAATTCTCTAGGACAATGGTAATGGAAAGTTACGTTAAATCCTAAAGAATGGATTGAATCAGTCAAATTTGTTGTTCAACGCCAATCATATTATTTTGAGTACAAAAATAGAAGACAAAGTGTTGTTACAATGAGACATATAACATGGGCGTCTATCAATATGTCAAGTAGGAATCGAAATAATACTGCATCAAATTTCATTTTCAGACACTTCATAAATGGTGATAAAGTGAATTCCCACAAGTATTCCACTATATAGATTTTTCCTAAACATCATTAAAGAATGTGTAAAAATGAGCTCTATGTGCAAATGAGTTTCATTATATAGTCTTTCTAAAATAATTTGATTTTTATATATCTTCTTTGTGAAACTTTATAATTAGTAGTACACACATTTATTGATATTAAAATTTATATGTATTTAATTATTTTCATTTCTTTCTTTAAAATATCTACTATAATTTCTTTCTCACTTTAGAATTTTATTTTTTTCTATTAATTTTTCATATTTTCACTTCTAATTATATTTTAAAGAATTATGTGTATTTTTTTTAAAAAAATAATTAAAAAGTATAATTTTAATGTTCAATTTATATGTTATATTTGATTTTCTACACTTATTTTGATATCCTTTAGAAATTAACTTATTTTTAAAACAAAATATTTGGAATTAAATTTAAAATCAAATCAAAAGGATTTACAAAAAAAATAAAAAAAATAGTAAACAAAATCAATAGAAAAATAAAAGAGAAAAAAACAATGAATGAAAGTAAAAAAAAAAAGGTTTTAGATTAAGGCAAAAAAGTATGTGTATTAACTTAATTTAAATACAAGAAAAAGAAAATAAGAATATTTTTTTAAAAAATAAAGATAAAATATCTAAACGCATGTAAAAACACCACCAACTTGGGTGGTTGAAGGTCAAATAATGCTGGAAAGGCATTGTTAGGGCTGGCAGGGGGACCGGGATGTCCCTGTTAGGTAGTGGAGCCTGATTAATTTTAGGTTTTCCTATTTATTCTCTATTTTAGGTTTTCCTATTTATTCTTTGTAACCAAAAATACTCTGATTTATTAATATAAATATACCTCACCGTCGTGGAAGTTTACTCACGGGGTTTTACCACGAAATATTGGGTTTTCTCTTTCTCTCTCTAGATCTCTCATCTCTTTCTCTTGAAAGTTCTTGTGTTCTTCATTCATCTAGTGTGTGTGCGTGAATTCGATCCTAACAACTGGTATCAGAGCTAAGGAGATTCAACACGATCACAGAAGATGGATAGTTCGAAGCTTGGAATCGAGAAGTTTGATGGATCCGATTTCAGTTTCTGGAAGATGCAGATCAAAGATTATTTGTACCAGAAAGATCTTCACGAACCGTTGACCGGGGTGAAGCCGGAATCCATGACAGAGGAGAAGTGGAAACTCAAGGACCGCCAGGCTCTAGGGTTGATCCGGTTGACTTTGTCAAGAAACGTGGCGTTCAACATCGTCAAGGAGAATACTACGTCCGGTCTGTTGAAGGCACTGTCAAACATGTATGAAAAACCATCGGCTATGAACAAGGTATATTTGATGCGTAGATTGTTCAATTTAGAGATGTCTGAAACTAGATCCGTTTCTGATCATATAAACGAGTTCAATATGATTGTGAGTCAACTCAATTCTGTGGATATTAATTTCGAAGATGAAATTAAGGCGTTGATTTTGATGTCATCTCTGTCCGAGTCTTGGGATACAGTTGTTGCTGCGATTAACAGTTCCCGTGGATCTGAGAAACTGAAGTTTGATGAAATCTGTATGTTGTTCTTAGCGAAAGTATTCGCAAACGAGAAGTGGGAGATTCATCGGGCAGTGCTCTCAGCGTTGATCGAAGGGGGAGAAGTAAGACGAAAGGCCAAAATCAACATGGTCGATCAAAATCAAAGAATCGAGGAAAATCACTGAACAGATCAAACGTGACTTGTTGGAACTGTGAAGAAAAAGGACACTTTCGGACGAACTGTACAAAGCCAAAGACGAAACAGAATCAGAAATTTGGAGATGACAATGATTCTGTAAATTCGGCAGAGGACATTGGGGATGCTCTAATCCTTAGTGTGAACAGCCCGGTTGAATCATGGATTTTGGCTTCTGGTGCATCTTTCCATTCGTCTCCAAGCAAGGAGTTGTTCCAAAACTTCAAATCTGGAAATTTTGGAAAAATATATCTTGCTGACAATAAAGCCTTAGAGATTGAAGGAAAGGGGGATGTTTGCATAAAGACCACCTCGTGAAACCAGTGGACATTGGAGGATGTCAGATATATTTCTGGGATAAAGAAAAATTTGATCTCTGTTGGTCAGTTGGATAGCACGGGATATGCAGCAGAGTTTGGGAAAGGTTCGTGGAAGATCGTGAAAGGTGCTATGGTAGTAGCTCGTGGCACCAAATCTGGAACCTTGTACACCACTGCAGGGTGTATAAACATGGTCGCTGTTGCTGAAGGTGCTTCCGGTTCATGTCTGTGGCACAACAGACTTGGACACATGAGTACTAAAGGAATAAAGATGTTGGTTGTAAAAGGAGCATTAGAGGGTCTGAAGTCTGTTGATATGGGTCTTTGCGAGAGCTGTGTTATGGGCAAACAGAAAAGAGTAAGCTTCACAAAGACTCCTAGAGAGCCAAAGAAAGTGAGGTTGGAAATGGTCCATACAGATGTTTGGGGACCATCTCTAGTATCATCACTTGGAGGATCCAGATTCTATGTTACCTTCATTGATGATTTCAGCAGGAAGGTATGGGTTTACTTCTTGAAGCATAAGTCAGATGTGTTTGCAACTTTCAAGAAGTGGAAAGCTGAAGTTGAGAATCAGACCGGTTTGAAAGTCAAATGCCTAAGGTCTGACAATGGAGGAGAGTATGACAAATCAGAGTTCAAGACATTCTGTGCAGCTGAGGGAGGAGAGTATGACAAATCAGAGTTCAAGACATTCTGTGCAGCTGAGGGAATCAGATTGATGAGAACAGTTCCTGTTAAGGCAAGGTAGAATGGAATTGCTGAGAGGATGAACAGAACATTGAATGAGCGTGCAAGGAGTATGAGGATACACTGTGGGCTGCCCAAAACACTTTGGGCGGATGCTGTGAGCACAACTGCATACTTGATCAACAAGGGACCATCAGTTCCTTTAGGGTTCAAGATTCCAGATGAGGTGTGGACAGGAAAACAACTCAAGTACTCACACTTGAGGACTTTTGGTTGCACTGCTTATGTTCATATTGATCA
The DNA here is from genome assembly GCA_027704865.1 of Solanum neorickii. NCBI lineage: Eukaryota > Viridiplantae > Streptophyta > Magnoliopsida > Solanales > Solanaceae > Solanum > Solanum neorickii. The sequence goes on from JAKWJC010000372.1 coordinate 53,169,999, forward strand.
AGAAAAGAGAGACAAGCTTGATGCCAAGGCTGTGAAGTGTTACTTCATAGGATATCGTTCTGATTTGTTTGGTAACAGGTTTTGGGATGACAAGAACAGAAAGATCCTGAGACATTGTGACGTGACATTTGATGAGTCTGTCCTGTACAAGGACAGAGAGCAGAAGGTTCTAGAGATTACAAAGCAAGTGGGAGTTGAGGTTGAGTTGGAGAAGAGTAACCCCAGAGATGTCGAAGCAGATACTCAACCAACTCCTACTGAAGAATCTGAAGTGAAGCAAGTTACACCTGAGCAGGTGTTAAGGAGATCATCTAGATCCATCAGGGCACCAGATAGGTATTCACCTTCATTACACTATATATTGCTGACTGATGAGGGGGAACCAGAGTCTTTTGATGAGGCCCTACAGGTGGAGGATTCGATCAAGTGGGAGCAAGCCATGGATGATGAGATGAGGTCACTTGAGAAGAACGACACATGGGTGTTGACTGAGTTACCTGCAGGGAAGAGAGCTTTGCTGAACAAGTGGGTGTTCAGAATCAAGACTGAACCAGATGACAAAAGAAGGTTCAAGGCTCGTTTAGTGGTTAAAGGATATTCACAAAGGAAAAGTATTGATTATGCTAAAATATTCTCTCCTGTTGTGAAGTTAACCTCTATTCGAATTCTGTTGAGTATTGTTGCATCGGAAAATTTGCATCTAGAGCAAATGGATGTAAAAACAGCATTTTTACATGGAGATCTGGACAAAGAGATCTATATGCAGCAACCGGAAGGATTTGTGGTTCCAGGCAAGGAACACATGGTGTGCAAGCTCACTAGGAGCTTGTATGGACTAAAGCAAGCATCAAGGCAGTGGTACAAGAAGTTTGACTCCTTCATGACCAAGAGTGGATTCTGCAAAGCTGAAAAGGATCCTTGTTGTTACTTCAAGAAATACACTGATTCATATGTCTTTCTACTCTTGTATGTGGATGATATGTTGATTGCAGGATCTAGTATGAGGGAGATTAACAATCTGAAGACAAGGTTGTCTGCAGCGTTTGAGATAAAAGATTTGGGTCCAGCAAAGCAGATTTTGGGGAAGAAGATTTCTCGGGATAGATCTGCTGGCACTTTAAATCTATCTCAGGAGTTGTACATTGAGAAGGTGCTGAGCAGATTCAGGGTTAATGATGCTAAACCCAGGACTACTCCATTGGCAAATCACTTTAAATTGTCAAAGGAGCAGTCACCCAAGACTGTCGAGGAGCGTGATCACATAGCACTTGTTCCATATGCTTCAGCAGTTGGTAGTTTGATGTATGCTATGGTCTGCACTAGACCTGATATAGCACATGCACTAGGAGTAGTTAGCAGGTACATGGCGAACCCTGGGAAAGAGCATTGGGAAGCTGTGAAGTGGCTTCTGAGATATCTGAGAGGTACATCCAGTACTTCACTTTGTTTTGGCAAAGGCAAGGTGACTCTGTGGGTTTTGTGGATGCTGATCTTGGTGGGGATGTTGACTCGAGCAAGAGTACATCCGGGTACATTTACACCATAGGTGGAACAACAGTGAGTTGGATGTCCAGGCTTCAGAAGTGTGTTTCTCTTTCATCTACTGAAGCTGAGTATGTGGCAATAGCTGAAGCTGGGAAAGAGATGATATGGCTGGCAGATTATCTTGAGGAATTGGGCAAGAAGCAGAGCGAGAAGATTCTTTACTCAGATAGACAGAGTGCCATACAGTTGGTGAAAAATCCAGTCTATCATTCGAAGACAAAGAACATCAGAAGGCGATACCATTTCACTCGCAGGGCAGTGGAGGATGGTGATATGTGCTTGGAGAAGATAGAGGGTGCAAAGAACCCGGCAAACATGTTGACGAAATGTGTTGATGTTGGAAAACTGAGGTTATGTAAAACCTCGGTTGGTCTTTTGTAGTTGTTGCTACAGATGTTGCGGTGCGGTGAAGATGTTGATGATAAAGAGATTTTTTTTTTGAGAATGTATTTTTTGGATGACTGAGTCAGTCTCCAAGTGGGAGAATTGTTAGGTAGTGGAGCCTGATTAATTTTAGGTTTTCCTATTTATTCTCTATTTTAGGTTTTCCTATTAATTCTCTGTAACCAAAAATACTCTGATTTATTAATATAAATATACCTCACCGTCGTGGAAGTTTACTCACAAGGTTTTACCACGAAATATTGGGTTTTCTCTTTCTCTCTCTAGATCTCTCATCTCTTTCTCTTGAAAGTTCTTGTGTTCTTCATTCATCTAGTGTGTGTGCGTGAATTCGATCCTAACAGTCCCGCCCCGGCCCGCGTCCCGCCCCGACCCATCCCGAACCCGGCCCATCCCCTAGGGTTTAAGGGGTGGGGGATGAGGGGACCGGTCAGGGTCCAGTTCACCCATGCGTCCTGGTCGACCCGGTCCGGTCCCGACCCTGTTGAACCGGCCGGTTCGCAGGTTCTCATATTATTAGAATCCATATATTTCAATTTTCAATTCAAAATTTTCATATTATATCAATAAATATAATTATATTATCTCATATTTCTTATCAAGTATTGGTTGGAGACTTGGAGTTACAAATTACAATTACAACAAATCACAAGCTTCAACAATCGGTTTAACGTCTGCTATTAACGCAGACGTTTGGTACATTCGTTTCATAATATTTATATTTTATTATTCGTCTTTACTTTTGTGTTATTATTATTTTTATATTACACTTTATATATATATATATCTAATTAAGTATGAGTTCTAGCAAAAAAAATAGCGGTAAAGGAAAAGAGAAAGCACAAGATAACGAAGAAAGTAGACTTTTTAAATTATTTAATTTTGATAAAAAAAATAGTAAAGAAAAAAAGAGTAGTAAAAGTGGTGGTACTTCATCTAAATCAACGAGTAGAGTTAGATTTAACATAAATGATTCTACTTATGTTGATGATACTCCTTATAATATTGATTAAAATGTTTAACTCGATCACGAAAGTTTAGAACGACGTTATGGTAATATTAATCCTAATGTTGATGAAAATTCAGGTGAAGAAGTAGAAGCTGATTTGGGAGAAGATGAGTTAGATGAAACACCTACTGGTCCGGCGACAGAAGTTCCAAATGAGACTATCAATTTATTGGAGCAAAATTTTGGACATCCACCCCTTATTCCTCTCACAAGGGAGAAGGTGAAGTATCAACGACCTAAAACTTCTATTGTGTGGCAATTTTTAAGACTTTTTTATGATGCTACTACCATATTTTCGGGAATTTATTATCCTACTATTTCATCCGTGTTAATAAATATTTGTGCTCTTTCAATTCAATTTTGTAAATATAAAAAAATAGATAAATTTAGAGTTGCAATTGAAGGTATGATTGAAAAATTTAAAAAATATTCTTTTCCTATTCCTCAAGTTTTTTTAACGGCTACTTTACTTCATCGTGCTTATAAATTACAAGGTGTGCACGGCCTTGTCGACACTTTTTATGAAACTTTAGAAATTTTACCGGAAGAAATTCTAAATTGTCAAGCGTGTAAGTCTAGCATAAAAATAGAAGCAAAAGTTTTGTATGAAAAATATAGAACTACTGAAAATTTTCAAGGAGAAGTTGGTCAAACTTCTAATGTTGAAATTGATTTGTCAGTTCCAATTTCATGTTATATGCGAGGTTTTCTTGGTCTTAATTCTACTAACCGTGATGATTTTGAAGAATATCTTAATAAATCTTTAGAAAACTTGGAAATCAAAGATGGCAATGAAGATTTCTTAGGATGGTGGAGTAGGCGAAGCGATGCATTTCCAACTTTGAGCAAAATGGTTCGTGATGTTCTAGCTATTCAAGCTTCATCAGTTGCATCGGAGGCTGCTTTCAGTGCAGCAAGGTTTCAAATCGGTGATCATAGACATTCATTGGTGGAAGACAGTTTGGAAACAACAGTTTTATTTAGAGACTGGTGCAATGCCGAAAGGAGGAATAACAATTTGCCAAAGTTAAGTAAAAAACAAGCAAGTTGGATCAAAACACAAATTGAATGCAATGATGATGAATTAGAGACACAAGAATTTCTAACAAGTTTGCCAACACCGGAGGATATCACCATCGATATGATGCGACAATTAGAATTAAATTTTAAAGGAGAAAACAGATATTTTTAGATTACATTCGAGAACTAATTAAAACAGAACCCTTCCTAGAAGGTGGCTGCGTAAAATTAGTTACTCATCTAATACCTATAACAAATATTAATTTTACGCATGAGAACTTATTGAAACATAACCATTCCTAGAAGGTGGCTGCGTAGATTAGTTACTCCACTAATATTTGTTAATTGTAAGTTGTAACTTCTAAATTCTATTGAATAAATTTGAAGGTTTTAACTTTTGTTCAAGTTTTTTTTATACAATTATTGTTTTGCATTTTAATTTTAATATATACAATTAAATATATATACTAAAGTACTAAACTAATTTTAAAATACTTAATTTAAAGTTTACAATTTACATTACTTTAAAATATTTAAATTACAAATTTAAACTTCTCAAATTTGAAATTTAAAACTTTAAAGTTGAAACTTGAAATTTGAAACATGAATCTTAAAATTTAAAAATTGAAACTTTAAATTTGAAAATTTATTTTGATATTTGAAAATCAAAAATTAAATTGAAAATTTATAAGCTAAAGACGTATCATTTCAATAAAAATATATAAATATTTTAAAAAAAGAATCCCCCGTCCCATGCCATCCCGTCCCGTCCTCCCAAATCCCATCCCATCCCGTATATATAGTGGGACGGGATGGGACCTATTTTTGTCCCACCAATCCCGGTCCCATGTCAAATTCCCTCTCCCCGTCCCGTCCCGTCCCCCAGTCCCCTTCCCCGTCCCCTTGCCAGCCCTAGGCATTGTCAAGACATGAAATGGATGTTGGCAAGGCAACAAGTCATGACATGGCTTCGACACTGACAAGCATTGGTTGTGGATGAAGTTAGCATGCGAAAAACACATTGTCTGGTCAAATGTGGGAAAATCGAGTTGAGCTATATTGAAGCATAGTCAAATGTGAATGAAACGCAACAAGAAAACAATGAATAACACGAGTAAACAAAAAGATAACATGGTCAAGGCAAAGCAACGGCAGGCAGCGACAAGGCGTCTGTGGTGCGCAGGCATGGAAAATGGATGGATGGATTCGGGTGGACTTTGATGAGACAATTACTATACAATGTTTAGGCATTGTATCGGAGCCAAAAGTATGGAGGGAAAATGCAGCAAAGGGCCGAATCCATTCAGCCAAGTCACATCCCAAGCACATGCGGCGATTACCTTTTTGTAATCACTTGTGTCCAGATTCGTTGTATCTTTTGTATGCTTTTTGAATTCGAATTTTGAATGTGTCTTATCAGTTGAGGATGTCAACTGAATTATAATTTAGTGGGCTGATTATTTGACAAGTGTTAGACATGTGTCACAACACTATGCAATGTAAAAACAAGGTTGCCACATGTTCTATAAATGGACAGTCTTGTGTGATTGGATCTTTTTGGATAGGAAGAGAGGATAGACTTGTTAACCTAAGGGTGAAAGAGGGAAGAGTGAGTCTGGAATTTCACCAAGACACTTTGAAAAACGCGAGGATTTTAAAAGAGTGTCAAAGACAGCAATTGACTAGTGATTGTGCCTAAGTCAAAGTTGGACAAAATGTTGTTTCAACGAGTGAGTGTTTTGTATTTGTTTTGATTATTAATATAAAGGCTGGGTTTGGCCCGTATGTTTATGTGTTCATCTCCTTATTGAAAGTCTGAAAAATATTCCAAGGCAAAAACAGTAAAACGTCCTTAAAACATTAGGCAGACTAGTGTCACGGATTTAGAGTATTTGCTAAGACTCGTGCGACACTCGACGACTCACTAACTAATCTTTCAAAATCTTGTAAGTTCAAGGAAGTCTTTACGACTTGGAACGCTAAGAGAATGCTTGGAAAAACTTAAAAAGAACGAGAAAGAGAGCTTTTGAAGAAGGCTATGATTATGCTTGGAGAATACTTTACAACTTGCTTGGTCCTTTGCAAAGAAGGGCACCTCTATTTATACTACTTCCTAGGGACTAAAGTGCAACTAATATTTACTTTACAAGTCCCTAAAATATTTACACTTTGATCCCCTTTCTAGAGAATTCTACAATGCTTTGGGACCTTCCCTAGCCTTTTTGAGACTTCCAAAAGGTTCTAGAGTCTTTCGCACAACCCTAGAACGTTCTGCCCCTATCCGAACGCGAAATCAGACTGAAATTGTGACGGGACGTCACACTAGGCTCCGAAAGGGTTGAGTTGAGTGAGACTTGACTGCCTAACATTGGGCTAACCTCTTGCACGAAATTTAGGTGAAGTGCGTTAATACAAAATGTGCACAAAAAATATGAGTTTTGGGGGGTAATGGGGGGTGGGGGGCTAAAACTTTCTTCTCCAACTTATTCAATCAATAGGTTGAGACAATCAACTAAAAATCGACCAAAAAGACCTGTCAAGCTTTAAATGTCAAAGCATACATCACTTATCATTAAACGAGTAATCGATACAATACAATTATGTTTTGTGAATGGAAAAAAAAAAAAGGAGCCGCCAATTAGTACTTTCACTTTTTTTTCATCCTAAAAGTAACTCGTTTTACAGGTAAATTTATTATATAGATTTTTTATAAAAAAGAAGTATCATAATTTTAAAGAAGTAGAAAAAATTGTAGAAAAAATAAAAATTAATGATATAAGAGTAGAATGAACATTTTAAAATTATTCGGCTCAACAATCGTCCTCACATGCAGAAGTTTGTACATTCAGAGAGAAACATTTGAAAATAAGATTTAGCTCGCAACCTTAGCCCTTCAATAACCTCCTTCAACTTTAGTTAGAACATGATCTAATATTTTACGATTTATCGAGGCAAATACATATAACTAATTAATATGATATATTTTAAGTGGTATGCTTGGAAGGAGCTGACTTTTGAAGTCCTTTTTCTTTATTACATGGTCATGATATTATTATTTAGGCTTCAGGAAATGGAAGGTACATTATATTACTTCAATAATAACTTAATACCCGTATACTTGTTCACAATTTTAAAGTCACACTCCACCATTAATTTTTTTTTAATTAAAGCAGTATGTTTTGGAAGAAACTTGTTTAAATTATTCACTAATGGCAATGTTGATCTTAGTATTCTATCTTAAAATTGGTACCTCATGGTATTCTTTATGTGATATGTCAACTTCTTTTTGTAACAAATTAATATCATCAACATAAAATAATCAATGTAGATTGAGTTGACGTATAGTTCAATTAATTTAGTATTGGCACAATAATTGAGGAGATTTTTTTTCAATGTTTTAGACTTTTAATGTACATTCGGAGTCAGGATTGTTATGTTATGAGTTTTAAACCATACCTCTTTTTTGCTTATTTGAGTTCTAGTAAATGAAAATTTTGATATAAATACAAGGTTTGAGTCAAAGCTACTGAATTCTGTCGACTTGTAACTACTATATACTGGCTCCGCCCCTACGTTTTGTTAGTAGTATGGTGATTGAGGCATTATCAATCCTCAAAGAAAATGTATGGGATCCATACATGGGACTTGAGGAAAAACTAGAAACAGTAAAAAGAAAGATGGAAGTGTTGATTAGTCGAAGGAAGGATATCGCGGATGAGGTAAAGGATGCAGAGCTCCATTCGAGTAAAAGACGGAAGACAGAGGTTGAAAATTGGCTGAGTAGTGTACAAAAGCTAGAAAGTGAGTTTCAATGCTTTGAGCAAGAAGTAGAACAGAGTTCTAGCTTTTCGCGCATAGGATTGTCAAATCATGCTGATAAAATACATGATGAAGTGGAATATCTCCTAGATCAAGGTAAATTTTCTGAAGGAATTTTGCTTCATTTGAATGAAGAGAAGATGCAACAGTTGGTGATGAAAAACTTGAAAGGTGAAGCATTTGTGGAGAGTCTAAGAAAGGTGTTAACGTCGTTGAATGAAGTTTCAAGTATTGGCATTTATGGTATGGGAGGCGTGGGGAAAACGACTCTTGCAATGCATATACATGATCATCTCCTCAAAGAATCAAGATTTTGGGGTAATGTCTACTGGATTACTGTATCACAAGATTTTAGCATTTCTAGAATTCAAAACAATATTGCTAATACCATCGGTCTAGACCTTTCGAGTGAGGATGATGACAAGAAGAGGACAGCAAAGTTGTTCCATAGTTTGAAGAGGAAGAAAAGCTTTGTGTTCATATTGGATGATGTATGGAACATATTTGATGTAACAAAAATGGGAATTCCACTGGAAATTGGTGGAGGTAAGATGATCATAACTAGTCGATCGTCTGAGGTGTGTGATAAGATTGGCTGTCAGAAGAAAGTAAAAGTGGAAACTCTTTCAATGACTGAATCATGGGAATTATTCATCAAGACACTTGGTTGTCAATGGGGAGATCTTTCGATGGAGATAGAAGAAATCGCGAAGAAAATGACTAAGAAATGTGATGGATTGCCACTGGGGATAATAACTATGGCTGCAAGTATGAGAGGAGTTAACGATGTTTTTGAATGGAGGGATGCGTTTGAAGAATTCACAAACTCTTGTATGGAAATGGAGGATATGAACAATGATGTGTTTCCGATTCTCCAGTGTAGTTATAAAAGACTGAGAGATCCAAAGCTACAAAAGTGTTTTCTTTATTGTTGCTTATACCCTGAAGACTACAAAATTCGGAGAGATGAATTGGTTCGCCTTCTCATAGTGGAAGAGTTACTTGTCAAAAGGAACAGCAGGAAAGCAGAACTTGACCAAGGCTATGCAGTATTGAACAAATTGGAAAGGGCGTGCTTACTAGAAAGTGTCGTGAATGGAAATGGATCTCGATGTGTGAGGATGCATGATTTAGTGAGACAGATGGCGTTGCGAATTGCAAGAGATGAAATTAATTTGATGGTGAGAGCAGGAGCACAATTGCGCGAAATACCAGGGGAGCAAGAATGGACAGAGGACTTAGACAAGGTTTCTTTGATGAATAATGATATGACCAAAATTTCACAGCCATTATCCTCTATATGTCCGAAACTTACAACTTTGTTATTGCAAGGAAATTCCAGTCTGAGTCAAGTTATCGATCCCTTTTTTGTGCAGATGCCTGGTCTACGTGTTTTGGATTTAAGCTACACCGCGATACATCAGCTGCCTGGTTCTGTGTCAAATCTAGTAAGTCTCTCTGCATTGTTGTTACGACGTTGCTATGGACTTAGATTTGTTCCATCATTGAAAAATCTCAAGAACCTCATTGAGTTAGACCTTTTCCACACAATTATCCAGGAAGTGCCCCAAGGTTTAGAAAGCTTAGTTAAATTAAGATGCTTGGACATGACAAGAGATGAAAGAGTTCCAAAGACACTATCTAAGAAACCAGCTGTAGATATTTTAGCTAAGCTCTCTAATCTTCAATTCCTCTCGATTCCTTTTGTCGTACGAGTAGAAGACTTAATAGGGATGAGACAACTAGAGGTATTTCATGGAAAGTTTGTTGATGTTTGTAGTTTTAATGGATTTGTCAAACATCAACAGGGTTGGGGGAAGCCGAGTTCCTTTGTAATTGCTTTAGATACAAAAAGTTCTTCCGAGCCAATATTGGAGAGTGATCATCTTTCTTATGATTTGACCTTTTACGCTGAACGGGTGATTCTAAGGCATCTTCTTGTCACTGGAGACAGCGTAGAGATGCTACGCTATGACCAGATAGTAGATGAAGTGCGAAATGTGACTCTTCTACCAGTAAACATTCAGGAGTTGCTTATTTCAGAATGTGATTTTCGTACGTTGGGTAATAGCTTGTTAGATGCTATTCCATCTCTGATTCAGACCAAAGACTTGAGGCTAATTAAAATTGGACGATGCAATGGGATAGAGTTCCTAATTAGGACATCGAATTGTAGCTCACCGAGACATCAGGGACTCATGTCTACTTGTAATACACTCGAAACTCTTGAGAGATTGGTTCTGCATTGCTTAAAAGAGTTCAGTAGTCTTTGTAAGTTGGAATTAGGAGAACCTTTGCCTCCTGTTGGAACCTTTTCCCATCTCCGGTGCCTTGAAGTTTCATTCTGTGATAAAATGAAGAAGTTAATCCCTAAGTGGCTGCTTCAATACCTCCAAAATCTCACAGAAATTACTGTAAGGATCTGCGATGAAATGGAAGAGATAATAGCAGATGATGAAGAAGAACAAGTTAAACAATGCGCGAGCTCTGCCTCATCGTCCCCTATTATTGCTCTACCAAAGTTGCAGATGCTTTATTTACATGCATTGCCAGAACTCAAGAGCATATACAAGGGAAGAATGACTTGTGGTTCTATTCAACGTGTAACAGTTTCGTTATGTGGGAAGCTAAAGAGACTTCCATTTACTCTTCCTCTTCGAAATGGGCAGCCATCAGCTCCACCAGAGCTTGAATATATTAGAATGAGTGAAAAATCATGGAAAACTTTGGATTGGGACCATCCTCAATACAAGAATGTCCTCCATCCTTTTGTGAAAAAAACATAGATACAAACCTCATTTTACATATATATTTCTACTCATTGTCTAGATTATTGTAAGCATGGCTTAATGTATATGGATTATCTCAAGCTATATAGTTCATTGTTGGATTTTATTTTAATAATCATCATTCTTGAGCATAATTTTTACTTGGATCTGAAGTATTGTTGAGATTATATGAAATGATTGCGAAAAGAGAAACCGATTTGAAGTGGTTAAATAGAGGAGAAATATGTTACAATATATTTGGTGTAATCTAGCTTTTTGTTTGGTTAGTACTGCAATAAGGATGAACATACTATGTCGAGTGGTAAGGTTTGCATATATTCGATCCTCTCCACACTCTATTTGTGGAATTACACTAGGTATGTTGTTGTTGAGACCACCAAAGGATGTGGTGCAGTGGATGGAGCTGCTCCCCCCTTAACCAAAGGTCTCGGCTTCAAGCCGGAAAAATAGGGAGGGCTACCCAGCATGAATCTAGATTAGTCGGATTCCAATGAGTAGGGACACCGGTTGAGGAAAAAAAAAGTAAGTTCGTAGTATCATCACATTGGAAAAACTCTTGACTGAGCAGAGTACCAGACATTCATACTATGCTGCAGTTCAATGTACATACAGAAGGAACCGTATCTTTGCAGTGTTACAAACAGAATCAGCAGCATTCTGCACTATGAAGTTCAAAAATATTTCGAGTTAGAATGCATTTGTATTTACAACTTCCCACACTTTTTCATCTTTTCAGTATTTTCTTTCCTCCCATCACGATTTTGATTTCTAACTCTTCTTTTCTTTTAAGATTTTTGTTGCTGCGGTCATTGGAAGTCTCATCTGAATTCCTTTAAGCATAAATGAAGTGGATCATCACATGAATTAGTATTGGCCCTGTGTGCACCTTAAAAGAATTTAGGCAGAAGTGAGTCAGTGACTGACTGTCCAAAAAATAACAATCCTGAAGAAGCCAATGATTTTATCTGCTCTTTCACATTGATCGTTATTCATTAGATCGTTGTCGTGCTTTTGAATAAAGCTCAAGTGTATCTGCATGGCTAGAGTCAAGACACAGTGCTGCTTCACAATCTCGAATGGTAGATGTAGGCTCATTCATCGAGTCATGAAAAGCTGCTCGAAGATGGAGCAGGTGCAAGTCGGGCTTGAAAGCTATGACTTTTGTTAGCTCTGAAATTGCCTCAGATTCCTTATGGTCATCCATTAGAACTGAAAATACAAATACAGGATATTACTTCTCTAGCCAATCAATCAACTAAGAGATATAAAGATTGCAAGTAGCAGAAATGATCTCTTGCATGATCTTACTTCTTAGATTTCATTTCTCAGATTCTGATGCAAAAATATTTATTTACGTTTGCAACAAAGTAAAAGTGACCATATTTTAAGACATAAGTCCGATTTTCAAGTAAAACAGCCAAAAGACTTAAGTCGCTTCTCCCATCAGCCAATTGAAGTTCCCTCAGTAGCAACATTTCTTCTCTGCTACCAAATATGTCCACTTTGTAGCACGGAGACTAGGTTGTACAAGATGCATTCTTTTTAAATCAAACAACAATGATGGTGCGCCCAAAGCAATCATATGAATACATGGAATTGAAGAAAGATTTGGTTGATCAAGTAGTTAACTTTTTGTCATTACACATGTTAAGGGACAGAAATCAAGTGGATTTCACTAATAACTTTCTCTTTTTTTAATATGTATACCAACCTATAGCCCACACAAGAAAACTCATATGTTAGAATGCACAAAAAGTTATACGTCATTACATAGGACAAAAGCAACTAGCCAGGCCGCCTAGGACCACAATCAACAAGACTCCACCTCACTGCATATGGCATGAAAAGATGCAACTTACCAGCTGCTTTATATCTGTATGGATATGTCCTGAGGGGATCTAACTTTGTTGCCATTGTAAGATCACTTTTTGCCAATTCACGATCACAATATTCAGAACGCTTCTCATAAGCTGATGCATTGTAGCTTGCCTTTTCAATCAACTTTGTCATCTCATCATATGCGGCTTTTCTCTGATTTTTGAGGTGGTAAACACGTGCCAGGCCCTGGTGGGCTCGTGTATGCTTAATTGTCAAGGCATTCACGTAGCAATCAATTGCATTGTCTAGCTTATCGACATCTACATAGATACTTGCCAGATTACTCAGAGCCTGCATGAGTATGTAACCTTTTGAGTGAATATTCTGGTTCATTAAACATTATGTATTTGCATATTCCTGCAAGGAGTACTCACCTGGCCTTTCCTAAGACCATCTGAAGGGCATCTAAGAGCTTCCTCAAGCAGTTGTATCACATACAATGATGACTCAGAATCTGAATTTGTTTCTGATAAAACATATGCTTTTAGGAAAAAGGCTTCAAATGATCTCTGGATTGAGATGGACTGTTCAGCTTTAGAAATAGCTTCTTCACGATAACCTGTGTCATATAGTATCCATCCTTCATAGACTAGCCTTTCATATTCGGTGGTAGCTTGGTTCCGGGCTTCTCTCAGACTACGCATTGCAGCTCTGTGGCTGTTCAACCTGTAATAGAACTGCAAATCAGTCTTACAGAATTTATGGAGTACAATAGAACATTACTTGAAACTCCAGCCAGGTATTCAACTTGAGCTACTCATGCATGAGAAGACAACTGCCTGATGCAAAGTGTTAGGTTGTGGAGCCTGATTTATATATATAACTGTTTACGCCGTTTAACCTCCGCGGTGAGGTTGTCAGGGGGAAGGCGGGGTTCGGGGCAGCGGCCCGACCTAAATTTTAAGCTTTACTATTTATTCTCCATTTATTCTCTGTAACCAAAAATGCTCTGATTTATTAATATATATACCCCACCGACGTGGAAGTTTACTCACGGGGTGTTACCACGAAATATTGGTTTCTCTCTTTCTCTCTCTAGATCTCTCATCTCTTTCTCTCTAAAGTTCTCGTGTTCTTTATTCATCAAGTGTGTGTGTGTGTGGATTCGATCCTAACACAACGTTGTTACGATGAACTGAGAGTTATGATTTAGAAAATTGTTTTAACATAGAGAAGTGAGATCATACTTTAATCGATCATTTAGAGATTGTTCAAATACCAATACAAAAAAATAACTGCACACATTTTATGGTTAATCAATTGATGTAAACGTTAAGAGCTTCAAGTTTCTTAAAGTGACTCAATGTAGACAGCCAGCAATGTAACATGCAGCTGATCAGGAATGATTGCCAATGGCAAATAAAAAATTAAATATATACTTTAATCATACCGTAAAAGAAGGAGAGATTGCCTGAACAGTAAGAGACTCTTCCCAGGGTCATTGGCCAACATGTGGTGAACAACACCTAAGGAACCAATATCATCTACAGAGGACCACCTGTCATATAGTTGCATCCAGCAATCAGCCTGATTACGCTGCTGAACAGTATGGCATAGCAGCTCCACCAATTTATCACCTTGCAATTTCCCATGGAACATCACGTACTGAGGATCCAAAGTCAACAACGCTCTGACATCCCTTAAAGCCCCTTCGTAGTCTTCCAAGGCAATTAAGAACCAAGCACGAAGCTCAAGGCAGTCAGGAGAGACCTTGAAACCAATTATTTTGTCGATCTCAGAAATAGCTG